>JAPJYX010000009.1:23232500-24482500 GCA_030503985.1 Himalopsyche tibetana | reverse complement strand
AAATATTGTTTCTCGATTGTGTGGCGTGCCCAAGCAGTATTTTTTTATAACAAAATAGATTTTATCGTTTATCATGGGAAACATTTGAAAATTAATAAAACGGAATAAATTTACGGATTATTTAATCAAAATTTTAATTTTTTAATCTTAAAAATATTTTTTTTTAAACTTGGAAATCGTTCGCGTGCCATCCAAATTCTCAAACGTGCTACCTCGGACACGCGTGCCATAGGTTCGCCATCCCTGCCTAAGTAGGTACTGCAGTATTTGAATGCATTCCACACTGTTGGTAGCTCTAAATCAGTGGTTCTTAACAGGCGCGGTTGGAAGTCTGGGGGGGGGGCGTTTTTAATTTTTCAGAATTTGGGGGCGAGGATTTCAAATTCATGAGCTAAAAAACGAGAAAAAAGTTTCGGAGATATTTTGGGTAAAAAATATACGGAATTGAGGATTTCAAATTCGTCGGTGGGCTAAAAAAAACGAGTTTCGGAGAAATTTTGGAGAAAAAGTATACGAAATTGAGGATTTCAATTTCCTCGGTGAGAAGGGGGGCGTTAGATAATTTTGGATAATTTATTTCTGCAAAAGTGGGCAATTATTTCAATACGCTTAAGAAACAAGGCTCTAAATTCATGTTAAATATTTGTATTGCTTTTTATTACACATTATTCGAGGGATTAGTTACACTTTTCGGGTGAAAACAATCTGTCACACATACGTTCAGTGGTTATATTTTATTTGATTCAATAAATGATTTTATTTAATGTTTCTGACATTTTTTGTTACTTTACAGAATTTACAAAGATTCTCAAAGTATATATGTTTAAAATATTATTATTTATATTAAATGAATAAAGTATGTTTATAATAAAATAGTTAGTGTCAAGTCTCGGTTTGTTATATTTAAATGTCCCGGGAACCGAGACTGTAAACTGCGTTGATTTTTCCTGGGATTTTATTCTCAATTTATACATAAGGCTACGATGATAGTACGTGGATAAAGTCACTATTTGAAGTGCGTGAAAATATACACAAACAGATTTATATTGAGCGTAAGGAAATAGATTTTCAAATTAACATCGACGTTTGCGTTGTTTTGAATTATCTCAGAAAATATTCGTAGTAAATTTCATCTCGATATATGCCAAAGTATATTTTTATGACATAGTTAATGGAACGTCGTAATGAACTGAGTTCTTGATAAAGTATTTTACTTAAAACGTGTCCACTATCTGTTAAACTCTGTTTAGTTAATGAAAATTGGAATGTTTTAAATTCCAGAAGCTTTCCTTATCCTCTTGCTTCGTGTCGCCGCTTAAAAGAGCAAGATAATAAAAAAAAATAAGGTACGCGTTTACCGATTTTCTATCACTTGCTTTCATAAAATAACGATAATATGTGAAGTAAAATGTCTGTATATGAAGTTCTAAAAGGAAATCTGATATGTTTGTTCGTTGAAGAGTTTCAACATTTTTTACTATCAAACGCTAGAGAAAAAATACTCATGTTTGTTTACAATATATAACCGTGTTTTCAGATTAAAGTGGATTGAAATATTTGTTTCGTGTAAATAAGAAATACGCTACAATTTGTTTAGAATACAACACCGTGACTAGAGATTGGAATATCCAAATTACAAAAAAAAAAAAAAAAAGCAAAAACATACGGCGAATTATATCAAACAGTTTTTTCGATATTTCGTATAAAACGCTGTCATTAAAAAATAAATCGTAATCATAAACAAGTGAATTTAATTTAGCTTATGGTTTCTTAAGAAAGGCTCATCAAATCTGGAATCTGTCAATATTGATACAATTCTGAGCAGATGTTGAGTACATATTTCAATGCATCGCAAAAAGTTTTAAACATTAGATGGTTTCTATACATATATTCAAGATTCGACTTCGACTTATTTTTAATATGGAAATTCCGGTGTTTTTGCATTATAAAACACGGTGTTTTGGTTTAAAAAATCACCATTAATACCGGTATCAAAAATCCATACACATTACCAAATAATAAGCTTAGAATGTTTAAGTATTTTCATTATTGTATGATGAAGACGATATACTATTAAAAATGCTATAAAAAAAGATACAAAAGCTGGACTGGTATTTTGATATATGTATATGTACATCGTTTATGGAAAGAGTCTTAATCTTTGTCTTAAGATTAATGAAATTCTCAAATTGGACTAGAACGCACTGAAGCGACGTGCCAGTTCGTGAGAACTACGAAGAGTAGCGCGACGTCTCAAAAAAACATTTTCCAATTATTTTTTACCATCGAGCGTTCCGGTTCGTAAAACTTTCCATTTCGAGCCTTGGAAATAACTGGAGAAATTAAGCGATTATATCTATAATACCGGTCAACTACCCATAGTTAATCCAGTCGTCTTATGAAAGATATGTGAAGAATACCTAGATGTTTTAATTAAGGAAAAAAATGTTTATGTTGAAACCTTTATTTGATAATAACATTTTCTTCTTCTTCTGGTGCCGCCTCTTATCAAAGGTGACTGAATTTCAGTCTGTAACTTCATTCTGGATTTGTTATTTTAAATATATATAGTGTATAACAAATCTTAAAAAAAAATACTATCGATGGAATCGGCGGTAACTTTGTGACAGTTCATTTAAATGTAAAATAAAAAATAACTTCCTCAGGCATCCTCAGACAATCTGAGGCAAACGATTGCTTACAAAGTTTATGGCCGACCACTCGTATTTTCATAATCTATGCTAGAAAAGACTTAATTACAACCTGGTTTTATTAAATATTTTCATTTAAAATGGCTCATTAGCGGGAGCGAAAATTTAAAAAAAAAGTGGATGCCAAAAACGTGTTTATCAAATTGAATTTATCCCCTGTCATCGCTTCAGAAATTTAATTATAGTTAACATCGTTAGTTGAATGGTATGAAGTACAAATAATATAGATTACCCCCTGTGGCCGAAAGTATATAAGCCTCGCCTGGAAGTTGACCACGCGAGATCGGTGACGGTGATACTGCTTAGTTGCGATGCGATGCATGCTCGCGAATAGGGACAAAGTGTATCTGAACACAATTAATATAACATGTCGGGAATGTTTGTTTTCGCCTCAGGATTAAGTATGACAAATTAATGACACGCCAGCCAAAGCAAATGAAACTGGAGGCACCTACATGGACGCGTACACATACAAATGCACTATCAAACAGCAGGTCACAACCTTTTGCAATATATTTCTTATATATCGACTGTGGAAAAGAAAAAGGACGTAACCCACACATATCAAATTTTACAGGAGGCGCAAGAAATGTGTTTTGATGATTTTGGGCCATATCCAAATTATGAACTTTACACCACTTTGAAGTGCACGGAGTCTTCTATGCTGGTGTTGAAATTATCTAGGAAAAACCTTTATTTCAGTCTTTTTTCTTAGTTTTAATTTTTTACAAGGTCATCTTTTTCAAACTTAAAAGCTAAATTTAGATACTGATTCGGCATTTGCAGCTTGCATCCTTTTGATAGAACGTGTATCAAGTTTGATACATTGTGATTATCGAAAAAAACCTGTTTTGAAAAAACTGTCGGTTACGTCCTAGTTCAAGTTCACGGATGAACTTGATCTGACCCTTAGTAAATGAATGTATCGTGTTTATATAATAAATTATTATTAAAGTGGTTTTTCTAAAGAATGATGAGCTTTTTCTCTTTAATGACAGATATCCTAACACAACACTAACATTACTGAAGGAAATAAAAAAAAATCACAAGGAAAAACAAAACCTATTTTTTAGATGCCCCAGTACAGTTTTAAAGCGACGGTATGCCTTCTAATGGAGTATCTGAACAGAACGATTTCTATAAGAACTGTATGTCATTAAGTTTTTTAATCTCTCTTTTTCTTAAAAAAAAGTGAAGATAGAAAGGATATGGCTAGTGGTAAACATATCTCTCTGGCAACGCCTCCTTATTTTATTTACACATTTGCATGATTAAGATTTGATTCATTTAAGTCGCTGCTTATGTTATTTTTCCTTTTGATTTTTTTCATCAAACTTTCAAGTGGCTTCAAAATAAACGTGCAAAGAAAATGTTTTTAAGAACTGCATTTTTGAAGCGACAACGCATATGATGAATGTTTAGTATGAAATATGTATTTGTTAGAGTCCTGTGTAAAAGTGATTGATTAGTTTTTAGTAACTGCACCGAATGCAATAAATTGCTTAGCAGCGGCAAAAAGGGCTTAATGCTTGAAAAGTAATAAAACAAACAATAAACTTACTCTAACTACAATCCGTGGCACATTCATTAATACTTTTAATACAGATGCATTTCATTTAAATGCGTTAAATTGAATACATAATGCATATTTTTATTATGTTTATTATACATTATGTATTTTTTTAAAAATAATATTCAAATAATGAATGAAATTTTTATATTTGTTTATTACAAAGTATTTTGAATAACATCATTAATGCAACAATTGATTCGCTTCTTTTGTAATGCTTCTATGAACTTATTTTACCACGCATGATAACAAAATACATTGAATCTGACTAGATATTTTTTCGTTTTTTCAAAAAAATAATATAATACAGAATAATGCCAAAAATGTACAATATAAATTTGTGCGATACCTCACAAACAGCGGCGAAGAAATATTTAAAACCTTTTTTACTCGGGCAAGTTGCGAGAGAGCTAATTAATTTGCTGCCCAACTTCTACGACGGTTTTATTGCGTTGTTCTTTTGGTCATGGGGAAACTTTAGCATTCGGCCTTTTGCACCCAAATTAAAGGTTACCTACCCCTTTTTATATTGCATGATACTAAATTAGATTTATGTGTTAGGACGGCGTGTACCAAGTTCAAATGAAAATCTCAGGTAAAATTAGTTTCATGCGTAAGTTTTCTATATTTCAAAATAACCAGTAAAAATAAAAGTTATTTATAGTAGCGAACTTCTTGTGTAACTAAATTTAATTTGTTATTATATGTCAAAAGCAAATAATGACCTGTTGATTATAAAAACATTAACTTTAATACTATCTCGCTACGTACAGTTATTTCATCTAAAGAGAAAAACAATTTATGGTTGTGAAACACCACGCTAGTGGTTTTTTTTTTTATATAATTATATAAATACTGCAGATGTTTTATTTACATTACTATCAAATTTAATTAATGTCACCAAATTATATTATTTCGTATGTAAGATTATTATAATAATAGTCAAAAATGGTAATGTATTAATTTAGATCTGCAAAAATTTTTAGAATTAAAATAAATTGCATTTTTTTACCTAATTAAAATTGAATTCTGCCAGAAAAATACCAATTCAATCAATAAATTTCTCATTTGTAAATAGGCGCAAAACCCCTTGATTATGCTCTAAAATGTGAAACCCCTAACATATTTTGCGTATGTCAAACAAAAAATCGCTTCAACATCAAAAAGTTTTGAGCATATAGTTTTATTTTGGAAAGTTTTGTTACATATCGTGTTCTATAAATAAATAAAAGTTGTAGGAATCTACGTATCGATTAGAAAAATAGTTATTTGATTTTATTCCAACGAAAATAAAACATCTGATTTATTATTATTGTTATTATAAATAAGTAAAACATTCAAATACATTTTACCGCGCATTTTTTAAATATTATTTTTAAGTTATAGCAATTCGCACAGTATTTTAGAACACTAATATAGTATTTTTTTAATGTCTAAGAATATGTAAAGATAAAAATATGTTTGCTTTATTAGGCAGTATAAAAAATTATATATTTTTACTGTAAAAATATTGGATGATTATTTCCTTGAAGCCATATCAAATTTAATGTTACAACATAAGCACAATCGATAAAGCAGGGATGGCCAATGCGTCGACCGCTAAGTTATTTTTGGTTGAACGCTGACCTATAAACTGAGTATTAAGCAGCTGATATCAGTCAATCACCATCAATAATATTATCAACTAGTCGCTTCTAAAAGACAAAGTTCACCATAAATTTAAAAGTTTTTAATCAACACGAAAATCTTTTAATTTCATAAGCACTGAGCCGTCAAGCCTCAAGAGAGCCTGCACCCTTGCCTGTCTCTTCTTCCAACCGGATGGATCCCGACGTCGTGGAATGCCACTGATGACCATCTACAGGATGTACTCAGCGTAGTTACGGGACGCTGGGAAGACCTGGGAGGAAGCAAGGAGACTGACTGGGGATAGAGAATCTTGGAGGAACTTCGTGGTGACCATTTGCTCCGTATAGGGAGCGGATATGGAATAATAAGCCGTCAGAATATTTTTTATAAAAACATAGTAATACTTATTAGACAGTTTACAAATACGGTTTTATATTTTTTGAGCGTTAAATTGTATGTCAAATTTAAATCCTATTATAAAATATGATGAAATTTTTATTCAAAACTAGTAAGTTTTATTATTGAAACAATTATTTAACAGATATGAATTTTAAAATCTTCAAAAAAAAATGTCATATTAAAGTTATATTTTAAATTGATGACATTTTTTCCACCAAAATATTTATTGAATGTCTTTTTAATATAGTTCCAGCAATCCTGCCGAGAAGAGACACGACTTTTCAAACTAAATTAAAACTCGCTTATTCGTCCATAAATTTAATATTATATGAAAATCATCTCGCTAAATCGACTATTAGCAAACAACTTTGGAAATTAAAGCCTTATTAACATCTGTCTTCTGTCTAACGGTATAAAATAATCGGAGATTTATAGCTGTTGTAATACTATTCCATAAAGAACGAGTACCTATAGTTACGTAAGTTTTATTTGAAAATGAATTCTCATTGAAAAGTTTTACACGTAAAATAAAAAGAAAAAAAACACAGTCGTTAGTACGATGATATGTTGAAAACTTCATAGCAGATAAAAAATTATCTTCCGAAAATAATAAAATTTCAGAAACATGCCCTTGAATTCTTGGAAATCAAGCAGAACATGGAAACACTAGATCAGAGATAGGGAATCTTTTTCTAGATATACTTTAAATCAGAGGCGAAATGGAGGGGGCTCGGAGGGGCTCACGCGAGCCCCTTTTTAAGTTTGACTAAGGCCAGCGAGCTCTTTGTTAATTTTAGAGAAAACAATATTCTCAGATCTAATCAGTACATAACATAAATTTCTTACTTATATATTATCTAATACAGCGTCAGTGTACACAGTTGTACATTTTTAGACATTTACATTGATTGGTTTACGGTAAATTGCATATTGCTACATATTATAAGTGTTTTAAGTAATAATCGATTGCTCATTTAAATATTGCATAAGAGTGTTAAAAAATCACTCATTCCCCGGAACACCGAGAATCCTTTGGAAATTAAGCGAGCCCCTTGTTAATGCATTTCAATATTTTTGTTAAAATAAAGATTTTTTGTTTAATTTTTTTTAATCGAAAATATTTGCCATTACAGCTAATGCCAATTCGCTTGATAAACTCGATGAGATGAGACATCACACACATTCATGTCTGAGACTCAAACTAATCTAATCTTACTTACAATTGAACCCAATCTGACCTGTTCGCTGGGGGAAAGCTTTTTCCAAATATATCAAAGAGGATGTCAACAGTCAAGAGGGCGTATGTTCCACACACTTTAAAAATGATTTATCCCATTCTAAGACGTTTTTTCAATTGTCAAGAGTCTTATTAATATGGGAAAAGAATATGGATCTATCAGTGTAGCAGTAGCAATAAACTTTAGTAACAAGTTGTTTTTCAAACTGAACTTCTTACTTCCAACTTACAATTTGTAATATTTGTTTAGGACCTTTAAACTTTAGTTATATGCAAATTATAATCCTCTAATTGTGTTTTACCTTTCTTCATTATTATCTATATGTATATTAGATTCTACGAACAGTTACGGCGCTGCGTGCAGGCAACCGCCTGTAGCGGTAAATCTGGAGTGGCGGCCAATTAATGTCAAACGACAAATACCGAGGGCCACGAAACGTCGCTCTCTAAGCGAATTCGTTTGACCCTGTAAATTTCCAAACAAAATTTGTATGGAAGTTCGCAGCGCTTAACGAAATTGCTTACAGCGTAACGTTTCGCGGTCCTTAAGTGAGGTAATTTCACAACTTTTTTTTCATATCCTCTCTCAATGTAGAGCATATGAACTCTGAATGGAGTTTATATCAACATAATTATTTCTATGAAAATTGATTGTTACTTAGTTGCTCAACGTCTCTTTTTTAAAAGAAAGTAAGAGTACAAGGATAGGACTTGGACAAGAAAAGTAGTTAAGTTATCATTATCACTACGCATATTTTAAGAATGGGATGGGTAGGAGGAAATTTAAGACATCACATACATCCATGTCTTTCGACAGAAATCTTAAAATCAATGCTGTAAAAACTTTTCGTACTAGGATTTGTACCTGTGACCTTCGTAGTCGAAACCAACGACGCTGACTACTTGACCATGCAGCTGGCTCACCATAACTAGGGCGGAAAATACAATCTTGCCTGGAGCGGCCAAATATCTAGCGCCGGCTCTGTCTACAAAAAATAATACTCAGATGAGAACGCTGGGTGAAGTCAAGACTAACAGGAGGTATTCAAAAGAAAATAAGATTCTTTAAAGTTGACTACTATTGTTAAGTATTTAATTTTAACATAACACAACGATTACCGGAACAAGCCTAAAAATAATAAAAAAAACACATATTTTAGTATGAAAGTTTTATGTCTCGAGGTATATTTCATAAAAACGTTAAAATAGCGATTTTTCTTTACGGCATTCTTTGCAGTGTCGTAGGGTAAGTTCGTGCGAAGCCTCCATGATGCGTAGGGCATGCCACACCAATTTCTGGAAATACATAAAACACAGATTTTACGAGCGAGGAACATTTATGTCAAAATATATCACTTAAAGTTTTCTCACCAGAAAAAATCTCTTGAAAGGGCTATTTTCTCGCACTCAGCATCGTATATTTTTACTCAACCGCCTTCTTTGACTACATTTCAGCGAATTTCAAATCGTTGAACTTTTTAAATTTCAGTATTTGATATAGCTACATAGTGCTCACGAACTCTTCGCACACCTTAAAATCTTGGTAAAATTTCACATCTGAAGCAGTATAAAAATATATTTTTAATGGATTTGGTTGAAAAGACAATTGTATCGGGATGCATCCATCATAATATTATGAATGGAATAAAAAGTGAACTTTTCTAAAATTAATCTATCAATTATAATTTTTTTCAAAAATATTTTCTGAGAAAAAAAATGCACGAATATTTACTTTTTTTTTTTTTTTAAATATACTTGATAATTTATGATAGAGTTCGGGTGTTTTCAAAGTCTTTCTCAGGAGGTCTTCATAGCTGGATAATTGAGAGGGGGGATTTAGAGTTTTAGATGGGGAGTTTTCGGATAGCTAGATTCTTTTTTTTAACTAAAGCTTGATTAAAAATTCTACTGAAATTTTTGTTCATTGAAAAGTGTGAATGATTTTTTATCCATTTCCGCTCCCAATATAGAGCATATGGTCGCCTGATGGAGGTATTTCAACCGAAGTTTTTCTACGAGAACTCTTTGTAACTCAGTCGCTCAATTTCTCTTTTTTTCAAAGTATTATGTTGTTGCGCCAGTACAGATTCCTCCGTGACGTGTATTCGTTTGGAGGTGATCTTTTTCTATGTTGCCGTAAAAACCAACGAGAAACTAAAGAATTAGTGCAAATTATATTTCGTTTGAACGATACTACGCATGTAAGCTAAGACATTAAAAGAGTTATTTATATGTCACTTGCTTGTTGCAGCTGTCACAGCATACGCTGGTCGCACATATCGACTTCCCCTGCGTCGCTTTTTTCTCAGCATACGCTTAGCGTCGTAATAAATTTACATAATTTTTAATGAACGACTCTACATAATACCACATTAATGTGAAAAGAGTTTTGAAAATACCATTTTATAATGCTGACAAAATGAAATATTACGTGTTCCAAGAAATAAATAAATTTACATCGGATGATACATAAAAAAAGGCAGCTAAATCTCAGCCACCCGGTAAATATGTTAGATTCTGGTTAAAAATCACGTCCCACTGAGATTACGAGGCTCGAGGAAGACGAATGCCTGCTAAATCATTTTGCATATTCGCCAAAAAAAAATGTATGTATCCAACACCAAGAACACTTTGAATAATGAAAAATTCTTTAAAACGAACTAGCATTTTATTTACTCTCGGGAATGATAAAAGTATACAACGAAGCAATATCGAAGTAAACAATTTATTTTAAAGTTTCACATCATTGTTTTTTTAAAGTATTCACTTTATATATTAAATTATTACGTAGGTAATTATTTAATATTATTTAAAAGACTTTTGTAAAGATTAGGCTGTTATGAGAGAAGAACAGATCTTTAAATATTTTAAAACAAAATCAGGTTAATAAAACAAATGAAATATTAAACAATTTAAAAATTTCAAATGTAATGCTTTTAAAACTTGTCCTTTCACAATGTTTAAAATATGTATTAATACTGCAGGGCTGTCGATATTGTATATAGCAGCTCAGCAGAGCAGCTCAATTATGATTTTTATGAATATATATTTTTTTATATCCGCTCTTTTCATATTTTGTTTTGGAGTCCCGGTGTATTATAGTTCCTAAAAAATCCATTGAGAGAATTATTTACATTTAGATTTTCTGGCTTATTCATTAAATAGGTTTGCAATTTATTTGTCACGCTAGTTACCTTTCTGACTATTTAAAAATGCAACACAAATCCCCCCCGTTGAAGGCAACGGGGTTACAGCTAGTACTCTTAATTTATAAAAAAGCATATTGCAAAATAAATCTGTGTAAAAAAGATGGAGTTAATATAAATAAATGGGTTATAAATTTTATCGTATTATTTCAAAACCATCTAAAAATTAGCCTTGCAAAAAAAGTATTAGTGTGATACTGTCGGTAGAATAATGAAGTAGAAAATTTAGGGAAATACAACATTAATAGTATAACATAATATTTTTTTCTTACGTGGGCGAAACTATGACCAAAACCTTTTGTTTCTAAAAATGTGTTCCTCGCCTAGGAGGTACAGTTCCAAGGGCCGTTTGACTGATTAACTCATTACCTAGAGCAGGGTTTCCCAAACTATGTTCGCGGAACACTGGTGCTCCGTGGGACCTAAATAGGTGTTTGAAATAATAAATTTGAAATGGTAACATACACTGCAACACATTTAAGCATCTTCTACTTCGTATCAAAAATCGAGTGATAGTAAATCTCCAATGATGTTAAAAACTTCAAATATATAGATAAAGGCGGAGATTTTTAATCACTATGAACTTTGTTTACTCATATTTTTATGTAATATTTTTTAAAGATAATTAATCAATACATAATAAGTGGTTTAATAACTAAAATTTTTACTATTAAGACCCGACCTAAAAAAAGCTGTGTTCCGGTAACATTTCCAGATTTGACAAGTGTTCCGTTGAATTTTCCGGACTTGCAAAGTGTTCCATCCCATAATAAGTTTGGGAAATCCTGACCTAGAGAACTGGACATTTTTAGTGACAGTATCTGTGAACTGTTTTTTAAGTTTTACTTTTTTATCTCATGATTTGGTATGTTGATTTTAATGTATTGTGTAGTATGATGTATTATGTTAATTTATTTTTCCCATTATATTATATATCATGGCGAATTGGCGTCAGCTGTCATGTCGTGTACTGTACTTTTAATTTATAAACAATAAATAAATAAACATAATGAATACAAAATCTTGGTTATTTATTTGTACTATTTTAGACCTGCATTTAATTATGTTCCATATTGTAATATTGGTTTTCATTTGAAATAGCTGTCATCATTTATGTTCAGTAAACTTTCCTTACTTTAGCTAATTTATTTGACATCAGATTGAAGTAACACACGACTAGGGTTCCCGGTAAATTGCTCAAATGGAAATTGCTCGAATAACAAGATAATCAATTTGTTTCCGTTTGTTCTGTCTTAGCTGTGTTGTTTTCTATGTTTTCTGGAAATATATAGAAACAGTTTGAGTAACTAATTAATAAGCAGTTCTCGTAGAAACACTTCTGTTGAGATAAACTCCATTAAAAGATCATATGTTCCGCATTTGGAGCGAACACGGTTAAAATAAATACTTAAGAAAATTATTTTTATATTTCACTCTCTAAACAAGTGTCGCACAAGATATAAATGAAATTCGTAGAAAAAGTCGTGAAAAATCGTTTAAATAACCAAGCAATTCGAATAATTTGTAATTCGAGCAATTTCCATTCGAGAAATTTACCGGCTCCCCACGACTAGGGCCTCCAATCCCGAGATCCTGTTCAATTTTGTGATCCCGAAATCTCGGGATTGTGATAGTGCTAATCCTAGGATTTCGGAATCGACGTCTTTATTTTTTCTATTTTGTTAATGTGGTAAATTCCTGGGTTTTTGAAATCGGTCAGCGAGAAAAATGGTTTGAAAAATCCCCACGAGACCTAAAACAAAAGGTCTCACATTTTTTCATTTTAGGAAATCCGTAAATTCCCAGAATTTCAAAATCGCCGAGCAAAAATGTTGAATACCGGAAAAATGGTCAATCACGAAATCCCGAGATTACCAACCAATTTCTCTCTGAATCTTGTATATTGTTTTCAATTGTTTAGTATGTCGTATGATATTTCGTTATTTATAATTCATAACTTTCAATATGTTTACATACTTCTCATAATTCTCTCTTCTCTTCATGATAATCGATTTTTTTTTTTGAATTAAAATGTATAAAAATATTTTTTAATAGATAAAAAGTCTTTGACTTGTGTACACATATTTGTTCACCGTATAATTAATTGATGTTCAAAAACGTTTCTCTTCAATAAACATAGAAAATACACCGACTATAATAATAATATGGAAACCGCTTTTGTCGAGTTCTAAGTACTCATCTATCGGTGAGTTTGAAGCATGAAGTCATTCAGGGGCAAATTGGTGATTTTGACATCATAATAATTTTAACACATTAAATTTATGTTTTGCAAAAAACAAAAATCATTCTGAAAACCAATATTTTCTGCTTTCATTCCTATGTGAATAATTTTCGAGGAAGCAATCGTCACATCTTAAATTTAATTAATAAAAACTATAATTATGTAAGAATCTGTGGTCAACGTCACTGGTTAAGGTTGCAAAGCTCATGGGTTCGAATCTCAGTACAGAGAGCTTCATGAATTACTTATATGGTCGATGTATGGGTTTTTGTTAGACAATATGGATCATATGCAGGGGTGGGCTCACCCAAGGCCCTTGTTAAAATTAGGTGCGGCCGGCGAGCCCCTTGTTAAGTTAAGAAAATCATTCGTCTCAGATCAAATCAGCACCTTACTGCAATTTCTGTTATATTGTAATACGAAGATGCTTCATCTATAGTGTAAAGACATTATGGCTGAGATTTACCGAGCCCCTTGTTAAGATATTAGCAGTCCATCGCTGATCATATGGCTGTATGTGTTGTCGTAACTTCTGTCCCAACCAATCGATTTGAAAAAACAAGACGCTGCGAAAACGATCAGTCTAGTGATAATAATTATAGTTATTATCATTAGTTTCTTATTTGCCCTATCCTTATATCTCTTCACTCTTCGGAGAAAAGTTGAGCAACTGGATAACAAGTATATGGAAAATTTCTGCTGAAAGCAGTCCATATGCACTTAATTGGGAGCGAACATCATTAAAAGAAATAAAACATATAAATATTTCCTTTATAGTAAAGAGACTGGTATAATGTTTTAACTATTTATCTATATACATTAAAACAATAATATCAAATAAACTCTCTCCATTCAATAATACATCATAGTTATGCCACTGACAGGTGAGTCTTATTTGTAAGCCTATTGACGGAAATATTGTCTATTACACCTTTTTATTTCATTTTGTTTTCTAACAAATAGCACTGTAAATTTTATCTCTTATCAGTTGATAATGCTCGTCATGAGCAAAACCGGTCTTGATCTTGCTAAGCAAAAGTGGAATTTGTACAAATGAATATTGTGTTTTAAATATAATTAAACTAACGTGTTGATAAAAAGTACGTTTTAAGTATTTAGATAAATTATCATTAATTGAAAAATATATATGTATATACAAATGGAATTCAATTTCTTCTTGGTGTGGCGCTTCAATACAAGAATACAATATTAATTGTCAAACATCGATTATTATGTAATTTTACTCTGGATTTTCTAATCCGTCCCTGGTTTTCAGCGGTTATCGATATATTGAATGGGCATTCAAGTATACAGCCACTAATAATAATTCTGTATGCTCTATCGCTTGTTACGATATATAATGAATATTTTGTTGAAGTGTAATCGACAAACTGTTATAGAATATATTATGAGATATTCATAAATATAAAAAAGAAACGAAAAAAGAGATTCATAAAAAATTCGAACGATAAACGATATTTAAAATGTACTGAAACGTTAATTTTTAGAAAGTCTGTCTTTAAAAACATAAATGTCAACAAAAACAAACTGCCAAAATTTTTTAAAGGAAATTATTAAGAGATGTTGTATTTAAAGATAGTCCAATAGCATAACAAAAAATTGAGTTCTTTTTTTCTGAAAACAAATGTTGCCAGATGTGTTTCACATGTAATGTATTATTAACACTGCGATATAAGGCTAGTAAATGTTTGCAGTACATATTAAAAAGTATTAAATAGGCTAGATTTATATCTAGTATTATATATAGTAAAACCGAGACTGTTGCCGATCTGTTAACATCGTCTCGCAAGCGGTGTCCACGGGTTCAAATACCATTACTGATAATGACATAAATTAATTTCTAGTCGATTTGAGTGCACTAGAAACAAAGACGGCACTCTCCATATTTTTTTGAAAATTAGTAAAATATATATGTCATCGTTAAGGGCTGGCAATCTCGCATAAAGTAGTAGGTAAAATTTTAAAATGATATGTTCCTAACATGTATTTTTTGAACAATTAAAATCAAGTTTGTAACAAAGACGGCTGTTTACATAGTCTTGCATAACAAACACAGCAGTTATTTAACGTATTTAACAAAACAATGTAAATATTAAATTTGAATCGTTCAAACTATGTCAGTTCAAGTTCATCCGTGCACTTGAATGCCTGAAGATGCCGAAAGGCGAAGCCCGGGTCGTTAGTGACAAAATCTGTGAGAATGTACATAGTTTGAACGATTTTAAATTTAATATTGAAATTCCACCAAGCACCTTCAGTCGAAATCTTAAATGTAAATATTGTTACCAATATTTAAGGATCATAAAAACTGCCGTCTTCGTTTTCCGAGCCCTTATGTTTTATGAGTATATTATATGGGAAATAATAAATAGTGTAATTTGCATTTGAATACATGTAGTGTCCACGTGAATTAGCTTCACTGTGGATTGCTGCTCACCTCTATTACTATCATGCAATTCCGTAGGCAACAATGGAAAAGGAATTCAAATAACCAAAACACCAGTAACGGAATAGACTCGAAGACCTTCGACGCTTACGTGCCCTTAGAATACCCTTTAAAGTTTCATTAATTTGATGTCCAAAAAAAATTCTGAGGTACGTTATGGGAAAATATTAAAATGTCTTTCGGTGTATAGTGACGCAGGTTTAAAACAGTTGTAACGGTGGCGTGCAGTAATAAAGCAATAATTTATATGATAGATAACAATGATAGTTACGAGAAATCAAGTAAAATTAAATCGTTTATTCAATTAACCGTTCCATTGTGCGATTCTTCAGCGTAGAGTAGTCTATTGAGAAGATCCCACTGTCCAATTGAATATCTAAAGTTTCTTCGAGAGGGAAACTTGACGTTATTGTCAATACCGCTTTCCTGTCAGCCAGGAGGTACTCGGTACTTGGTAAATAATTGAAATGTTATCTTAGTCCCGCTGGAATAGAAACGGAGCTCTTCAATTCTGAAAACGTATTTACCTTTCCTGTCACGGCCCAAAATATCTCTACACACCCCATGTATCGGATAAACAATTTGCATGTAAAATAATAAATCAGAATATTTGTGAAACAGATTCGAAAATAATATTTACATTTTTCAATAAAAAAATATTCAGTCGGTTTTTTAAAATACGTTCTGTATATTTCGCTCAAAATATTTAAATTTGAAATGAATGGTTTTGATATGTATATTATCAACTGAGTGTACTTGATGGATCACATTATAATCATTCAATAAAAATTCGAGCTAGAGGCAAAATAATATCTACTTTCAAACAATTTAAAGGCAGTATTGTGAGAAATTCACTTACTTTACAGTTTTAGTTGTTATGTGTTATCAAAACCATGAAAATACCGAAAGGTGAAACCGGCTGGTGTCAAAAATATTGACAGCATATAACATTTGAGCGGCTCAATTGTAATAGCAGTTAATTATTTTTGTACAAATTAAGCACATGTTTTTTGAAAAATGATAAGGAATGTTTAATTAATAATGTTTGCGCTAAACGAAATTGGGTTTGTTCAATAAATCAACGTATACTTTTGTAGCAAAATTTTATTTTAATTTCATGAAAATATTGCCTTTACAGGAAGAATTGACACCAACACATTAAAACTGAATAGGCTTATGTAAAAATTATTCATAATAATAAATATATAAAATTAAATCATTTTTTTGTAAACCCCAATATTGTTTATGCAATTTGCCAGTGAATCAAAAATAAGTATAATACATATTAAAAAAAAAACTTCATCCATCCATTATTTCTTGACGATGTCGCTGTTTCCCTAAAAGCCTAAAGAAAGCCGTGCAATAATTATTACTACATCCTACGTTCCTTTCTCTATACAAAAAGATAAATTGGTCAACTTACTCCCAACCAGCTCTCATTAAACAAAAAACTGTTTAATGCAGAATAAAATTGATATTTGTTTCACGTAAGAGATAACAAGATTACAGTTATAATGTTACGCACACATAAATTCAAATTAAACCCTTTTTGAGGAATTCGGCAGTTACTTCATTACTAATTTAAAATCAAATTAATAACCGAATAAAGATAGTCTGAAGATGCCTCTGAAATTGGAAAAACACACTACTAAATGCATAACAAAAATATCAATTGAGTACATTTATGCAGAAAGAAGACAGTCGACATTTTAGGAAAAAGCAAGCTTAACACCATATTACATGATTATTTTACTTTTTGCATACTTTCATAAGAAGGATTTTTAAAGGGACATAAAAATATAAGAGGTCTTGATTTTCAGAAAGAGGTCACACACGTTAAAATCATTGAAGACGGATTAATCCAGAAACGTTGTAGAAAAAAGCATGTATTTATTGTGTATGTTCCATTAAAAACTCAAAAAATGTTTAGACATAAATCTAAAAGTGGTTTCTCCACAACGAGGCTCAGTTTATTCTTAACAGAAAAAAAACACTCTAGAATATTTCTTATTGTTATTCATCGAATCGTTTTTTCCATGTTCGACTGCGAAATGAATATAAATGCTACGACAAGCTACGAGAAGTAAATTGTTAAGTTATGTTATGAAAAGTGAATACGCTTCCAGAGGCGGGGACTTCTGGTTCTCAAGTGACTGACTGTTGTAGCTCTACGGAGTTTAGCAGACTTGATTCGAAGAGACGTCCAAACAACACGCGAATGCTTTCACGTTAGCAGAACCAACCATTTATAACCTCCATAGAAAGATGTAGGGCGGATGCAGCTACGTGAAGTACCGTTAGGTCTTTTTAATCAATCGTCTGAAACGGGAAACTCTGAAACAATATATTGAACAGTATATAACCGTCTGCACAGACAATCACCTTTCAGTAAATTAAATAAAATAGAATGAACGAAAATGCATTTGTTTTACTAATTAAATGTTTACTTTAAGAGTAAAATAAATTGCACGAGACAACGTTATTTGATTTGGTATATTGTATTCAATTTTCTATTTCTAATTCATTAGACTATAGACCTTGACGGTTTGTATTTATTTTGTTATATTTTCAGGAATGCGTGGCCTTATTATCTGGTTAAAGTTATAATCTTTTTATGATCAGTAATTTCAATAAATAAATGTGATCCAAAAATATAAAACATATTATTTACATTAAACTACCTTACCGTTTAATTCTGATGAATATCATCTGCAGAATATGCTGCAACAAGAAAGTTAGGTTAGGTTCGGTCAGGCAATTAACAAAATAATTTAAAGTGGATTATTTTCAGTTTTACATTTTTTTTTTTTTTAAACTGACAGCTTAATTTATCTACTGACTAACAGTGTAATTAAATACAGGCCCATAGCAATTATCATGTTTAATAATCATTTCCAAAGCCTTAATTAAACTAATTATCAGTAATAAATTATTGTGTCTTTTTTTCTGTAATTTTCCACTATCGGTGTAAGCTTTCAAAATTGTATGTTTATAATAAAATTCCCAGATGTCGTTATTTAATTTGCCCTAATCGTAATTATGCAAGAATTTGAGAAATTCTTCATAATTAAATTTCGACATAAAATCTGACTCGATTATCAAATTTTCATTAGATAAATGAACAAATCTTTGATGTCTGGCGCTGCTATAAGCTTTTGTGTACGTAATCAAAGTTGCCAAAAATTAATTTTATTCAATCAAAAATCACAAAGCACTCATTTAAATTCCACAAAATAATAGATGCGAAAATATAGGAATCCTCAAATAAAAAGTTTATCACGTTCTTGTATGTTTATAAAGAATCAGAAAGATATTTTCTATTATAATCATTGACGATGACTTCTTTTTTTAATTGACATTTACTTGGCAGAACTCCAGTATAATAAAGTAAAAAATAACAATGTATATTCTACAATGTATGTTCTACTATTTTTTTATCAAACTGATAGCTATTTTTGACCTTCATAAGCTTGAGGTTTGGGTACCATGAAATCCATATTTTACGTTTAAGAAAATTAGAATATGTACAGGAAAAGATTTTTTTCACAATCACAATATGTACTTTCGATGGATTCGGCGGTAACTTTGTGGGAGCTCATTTTAATATAAAATAAAATAACTTAGATTATTCCACGTATTGTGCTACAAACTGTGCCACGTGTTTCGCCTGTTTCAGAGGCTTCTTCGGACAGACTACACTGTGACACTTTATGTTAAACGTAGTCTGTCCGAAGAAGCCTCTGAAACAGGCGAAAGACGTGTCACAGTTTGTAGCACAATACGTGGAATAATCTAAGTTATTTTATTTTATATTATCACAATATGTATATACAACTGAAAACACACCAGAAGGGTGTAAGCTGCAAATGCTGAATTACTATCCAAATTCTCATTTTAAGTTAGAAAAAAATAGGGCCTGCGAAAATTTTGACCATGAAAAAATGCTTAAACAAATTATTATTTAGTCAATAAAACGCCAGTATTTTTAGCCACTTGTGCAGGTTGTAAACATTTCATATATCGAATTTGGCTCAAAATCATCAAAAAACGTTTTTTGTGCCGCATGTAAATTTAAATGTGTGAGTTTCGTCCTTTTGCCTTTCAAAAGTCGATTTGTATTTTTTTTATTGAATAATTCAGACGCAAAGCGCAGAAAAAAAATCGTGAAAACGGTTATTCAATGTACTTAAATAAAACTGACATCGTACTGAACTCGAGGCATGTAGATTTGCAGTATCACTGTACTTATTTTTTATTGTATCCAGTTAACACATTAAAAAAACATTTATGTATGTTTTATACGAACACATACGAAACGTCGGTTAATTAATAAAAAATTGAACAACAGTTCCAAACAAAAGGAATAGCGCGACCTACTCTGTACGCGTTCAATTAAGAATCAATCAAAATGGCGTCCTAAGTGACATTATCATTTAAAAAAAGGCAATGCCATACATGTTAATATCCGTCAGAATCTGATTCATTAATACACCACCGGTATCAGTAGTACACAATGTGTAATAATTTTACACAGAGCTTTTTTCCCATATAACGCGGTGGAACGGCGTTCCGGTACTTTTTTCTTGGCATTTTTAATGTTTCAAATCAATATTAGAAAAAAAATATTTCTCTTTTTTATAACTCGTCGTAGTATCATTGACACTTGAATCCTTTAAAATTCGTTCATTAATGGTCACTCAGAGGAAGACGAGGCTTCCGTGGCGGATTTCACAGATTCGAGTCTCAGTGCGAACAGCATTTTCTTCAATCGATTTGTCTTTAAAGGCATAGGTGCAGTAGCGACAGGTCAATGTGGCATTTGATCAATGCACTCCGTGTATATGCAAGGGCGGCTATATTTCATGAAATAATATTCAAAAATAACATTTATACTATTCCCCCATTTTAAATTCAATAAAATAAAATATTTTTTTCTCATATATTTATTATAGACAATAAATTCATGAAGAATTTAAAATGATAAAAATAATAAAACATTTTTAGTACTTTTTCCACATAAAATTTATTAGATCAGGACCGGTTTCGCTCATGATGAGCATTGTCAACTGATAAGAAAAACAATAAAACAGTGATATTTATACAAAATTTAAGTGATAAAAACAAGGTATGACAAACAATTGGTATTACAACCTAGCAAAAGAATTGAAGTAAAATACAAGGAAAATAAACTATAAATAAAAAGTTGAAGACCACTTAGCAATGAAACTATTATGACAATCAACAATAACTATTTTTACGCGAGGATGTTTTCCAATTTAAAACTGTCACTATTTCAGCACAAATAAGTGCATAGAATAGCAATAAAGTTTTTGGTAACTTATTCCTCTTAAGACAATCTTGGAAATCATTTTTTGAAAGCGCTGTGTCGTAGATATATAACGTCACACGATTCTGCCATTTTCATCAAACTAACCTTTTCACATTTTGTATTAAATCGCCACAAAACATCAGACCCTTTCTAGCTAGAGCATGACGTCATATATAGACGGCCCCTAGTCGTGTAGTAATGGGACCTAGTCAGTGCTTTATGTTTAACGGATGGTGAGGGAGTATAACATTGAGTATCTACCCAGGAAAGATTGAGATTCGGAAGCACAGTGAGTTTTAGTATCAGATCATTTTTAAATAACAGTTAATTTTACGATGGATTTTCTCCTCAAGATGATCTTGAAAATTTTTCTGAATTTCTTGAGTTTTACAATTGAAATTTTAATGTATCTGTCTGATTGTAAATTTGCTGAATTCTAAAAAATGGACTCCTGAACCTTTAGAACAATACCTTCCTCTTGTAGCTTGGATCTAGAAACACAAATTGGCCGCAGAAGGCCGCTTGATTGCTGACATAATTATGTTGCGTGGAGGTACGTAGCAGCACAAAGGAATGATATCCATGGACAGAGTGTACGTTTATACTTAATGTATATTCAGTGGTCACTAACCTTAAATTCTTAAAAATCATGATACATCACATAATAAATATCAATAAATTGATTCACACATTTATGTATGTGCCACACTTTTTATGACTACATTTTTCGTTAAATTCGTTTTTGAGTTAGCTTATTTTTTATATAAACTGATTGATAACAGTTATATTTTGTTCGTAACTGACATCATAATAAATGAATGTGAACTGCTCATTTTCGAAAATATCATGATCACCCACGCAATACATTGTCATTATAAATGAGTAATGAATTGTCGTTAGGGTATCCCAGACCCTTTTTGTATTCCCGGGATTTTGGGTTTTACAATTTTTCCAATCGCGGGATTGATCTTTCACCATAAAGTTGTGAGGAAATGTGGGATTTGGTATTAAGAGATTTTAAAATAAGTCTACAAAAAAAGTTGAAAAATTTTAAAAATTTTTGTTCACAGATTTTCAAAACCTGGGAATTTACGGATTTCCTAAAATGAAAAAAAAACTCTTAAAAAGTTTTCGAGTGTAGTACTATCACAATCTCGGAATTTCAGGGTCACAAAATCGAGCTGGGCAGCGCTATCTATACTTAGACCCTGGGTTTTTTAACGGGGGGCACAGTATATTCCAAGGGGCCACAGTGAATTATTTTTTTAGGGGAGGCGCAGTACAGTTTTGGGGGGCTACGGGAAAATTTTGCGAAATCCGTAAATCGTTGTATTTTAGAAATTGCAAAGCTAAAAAAATAAGGTGTCACGGCGTTCATTTTGGGAAATCCGTTATTTCCTGGGATTTTAGATTTGAAATTCTGGGAAGACCTACAAAAAAAAATCTCGCGCCTTTTCGTTTTAAGTCCTAAAATTCCTTATAATACTTATACTTCAATAGTAAAAAACAGGTATGAGGGCCACAGAAAAATAAGACACTCAAAATGAGCCACGGGTTCAAAAAGTTTGAGAAACAATACCTTAACCAACGACAGGTGGAAAAGAACATTACGTTTCCGTTCAATGTATACAACACTCTTTACTATATATTTTTCACAATGCTGCTAGTAGTACATATTTATGTTATTTTACAGTTATTTATAGTACGCGATTCCGGAATATGTGACACGTCCCATGAATTCGCTTCGCGGGAACTTGGGTGCCTACCAACTGAATGACTGTTGAATTTTTACAAAAAAGCACGCAATTTGTGATCGATGGAATCCCTTAGTATCATAGTGACTTACTTCGTGGTAAAATTGTAAAATTGAATTAATTCCGTTCGATTATCCCTTCTTTTCAGTTGTGGTGTCGTAAAGATAAAAATCTTTTGCCGAGTCATTATTTTTGGCATGGTCCTTGCAATCCGGGAACGGACATAAATTCAATAATTTACATAATTCAGCTAAAAAGTTACAACGTGACAGATACAACGTGGAGAATTCTGGGCGTTTTAAAGGATTCTCAAATGAATAATATTAAAGCAACTTTGACATTGGCTGAATACTTTTTCCCGGTTGATGTGGAAATTTGAAATTTAAATGGGAGACGAAGTAAAATGATGAATATATTAAAGTTGGCTCAAAAGTGAAACGATGTCAAAAAATAATGCCATGTTTGTTGATTCCTTTGAATGTCGCAGCAATATTGTGATATTTTTGTAATGGAGAGATTTTAATAAATAAATACACATGGATATTATTGTGTCTTAAAATGTCAAAATGAGGTTAGCAAATATAAATGTTATATTAAGAGTTTACATAACTAATTAATATTTGACGTTTTGTTTATATGTAACAAAAGAGACACATAACTAAAACGTATCAAGTAACAATAGCATAATTAAAATTAAACTGATATACTAATTAATTATATTAGATTTACATACATGATTGTATAAATTTCCAACGAAATTTGAATTGAATTAATATGCTACCTTTTGGTTTCAAACTAAGAAAATAACAGTAATGTAAATGACATTTTATTCTCTGTATTTGTTGTTTGCTTTCAAATGTAAATTTTTAATAATTTATATAAATTAGAATCTGCAATATTTATTTTGAAAGCTTTTGACAGTCCTATGAATGTGTCCTAAAAAAATATACACCATAGTACAATTGATTAAATTTGGGAGATTGCATTGGTTGTTCACGTGCAATTGATGCGTAGAGTGACTACGAGCTTCCAAGAGGTAGCATATCAACGTGTACATTAATTGGTATTAAGCTTTCTTAGACATGAACAGTAAGATACGAATCGTGCAGACAACAAAAATGAAATGCGCGAAGAAGGTGTTTTTTTTAAATTAAGTAAATGTACATACATGAGGAAAATTATTAATTGAATTAACAAAATCGTTTTATTATTCAAGATATTTTTAAACTGCTTCAAAAAGTATCGACGATTCTTTTTGCACGGATTTGTTTTTACATCATTAATGTATAGTTTGTTACTGTAATCTGGCTAGAGTAGTGATGCACAACCTTTACTTTCTAGCGGGCCGCATATAATAAATTATCGTGGGCTTGGGCCGCAAAGAAAGAAATAATTTAAAGTACGATCAATCCTTCTTTACACGGAGCATATTTACGTTCCATGTAAAACAGCCTTTCAAAAAAACCGTGTAAAAAAAGATAAAGTGAATTAAGATAAATGAATGATTGGTTCCATTGCATTATTTTGACAGTGTTATTTCGAAAACGTGAAAATAAATAAGCCATGCAAAAAAAGGATTATGAGTATTTGCTTATTAAAAATCGTTTCAGTGTGAAATATGTATGTTTCATTTATATGTAATTCAAAAGTTAGAGCGAGCTTGGTCTTTGATATTTAACTATTTTTTATTATTTGAAATAATATTAGTAGTATTAAGCCGCACAATCAAATCCAAATTTTTATAAGTAAACCTGTTTCTATGAACCGATTTATTCTCCTTCACTGAAGAAAAAGCTTGCTTACATTTATAAAATAAAAGTTTTACGTGAAAAAAAATGTTTCAGAAAAAGATTTCAAGGCCGCGGGCCGCGGTTTGTGCATCACTGGACTAGAGGCATATTAAAATATCGCATTTTTATTCCACATAATAAAATCAGTGTACTATAATCCTGTTCAGTATAATATGCTTGATTGTATCATAATATAGTTTCAAATATTTTTTTTTATTGGATTACTAATGATTGGTTTAGCTATTTATTGGTACATTAATATTGGGTCATGCCAATTTTTAACAAATATTGTAGAGAAAATGACAATAATCATACGAAATAAAAAAAAAACCAACAACCTGTGGAGATACCCTCCGATTAGGCACTTAACCGTTAGCAGTTCGATAAGTTTTTATGCATGTCCGCTCCTCTCTCAATGTGGAGCATATAGCCTCATAATAGAAGTATCTCAACAAGAGTTTTTTACGAGAAATGTTTGTCAATCAGTCGATCAACCTCTCTTTTTTCAGGGATAGAAAGGATGCGGCAGGAAAGGACTAGTGGTTTGTTAATCACTCTCGCTACACTCCGTTAGTTTAGGATTGGAATGCTGAGGGGGGATTTTAGGACATCACGAACATCCATGCCTTCGAACAGAAATTGATTTAAAAAATGCTGTTCGTACTGGGATTCGAACCCGTAAGGTTCGGCATGGAAGCCAACGAAGTTGTCTACTTTATCATACACTCGTAATAATTATGGGAGATAAATAAATGTAAATAAAACGAAAAAAGTTGACTGTTCCATTTAATTTCCACTAGAAATACTCGTTTAATAAAACATGTTTTAATGTTAGTATATCTTTATTAAGCTGGCTAAGATAGAATAAGAGTCTTAAAATGAAAGGAATTACAATTAATCGTAAATAACTGCATTGTTAAGACCTAGACAGTTTTAATAGTCTTGTTTTATTATTATAAATATATAAATTTAATACTGTCTTCAAGTATACAGATTGAAGCATTACGTTTCAACCAGTAGGCTCATTAAGTTTAGAAGTCTTTAGAGTACAATATTAAATAAATTATACACAAAAGCTCATATACAAAATTGATACAATAGGTAATTTTTCGTTTGTTAGTAAGCACGAATAATGATGTCACTTGAATATAGGTAACATATTACAAGGTATTTTTAGTGGATTCGTGGGTTACTTTGTTGTAAGGTTAATTTTCATTAACAATGATTCAATTTAATGTTTCATTATTGAGATATAAATAAAATCTCATTACATATTTAGAGACGTTAAAAGACATTTGATATTTTAGAAAATTGTCATCAGGCATTTGAAGAAAATTACTGTGGAATAGTTTCTTACGTAATTTTAGAAATAATACACGGTATTATATTCTTCTGCCTTTGGGTTGTTCATAATATGGTGTAGTTTTAACACTATAATAGAGCCCTCGAGAAGTGAAGTGAGCCAAGTAGTAAGATGGTAAATCTCAGTGGCGGTTCTAGGTACTGGGCTAGGTGGGCTAAGCCCGACCTGCATTTTTGATTTTTAAGTACAATCACTTCATTAGTTGGTTTTTTGGTGGATTGCATAATAATATTTTAGAGAGAATATTAATGTGTGTATATACTGAAGTCACTTCACTTTTACGATACCGTTAGACATGTAGAATAATTATAACGCATCTCACATTTTTTTCCCTAGAAGATCACTTGGAGATGGGCTGTAAAATGTATATCAGAGGAAATGAATGTCATTTAATTAAAAAAATCAGCCAATTTCACAAATTGTAATATTATATCAATATTGATATTAGTTTTCAGCTGTGAAAGTGATGACAGAAAATCTGCTCGAGAAAATTGCAATTAAGTTTTTGTGATTAGTGAGCACTGGCTTTATTGTGAATTATTCATTTGGGTAGCGCTACGTTACTTTGACTTAGTTACACTGACTGGCTTCACAACCGTCCTCCAAATATCTGTATAGTCTCTCATTCGCTAATCGTTCACACTCACGGTGGATTACATTACTCAACCGATAGCCTTTTACAACAACGTGCTTTCACTTGCGTTTGCGTAAAATGTATGTGCGCAAACGATGCGTGTTAAGAGTTTTTCTCGTTTTAAAGCATATTGGATAATGTTTGTCCTGTAAAAAAAAGAGCTCTTACGCACGTTTTTTACACACCTTTCGTTGGTTTTAAAGCATACTCAACCACTTAATCGCATAATAAAACGCATGTGTGTAGAGCGAGCTATTTATTGACAACGTCGGAAAATGTCATAACATAATACACACAATGTATCACCTAGCTAACCCGGAAAAAACCGGTGACTTGGATATTGTTCAATTTTATATAACTTCTGGTATTGCAGCGATATTGATACAATAATAAAATATGATGCGATCAACGTGAAACATGTTTGATTAACAATGACTTCGGAGCGATTGAAATAATTGTTTCCACGTCTCCCCACCCTACTCAAAATTATTTTCTGTGATGTTTACTTAACACGCAATGCTTGTAGCGGAAGGTTTGCTCGAATACCTTTTCCATGTTACTACATTCAATCCGTTCACGGACAATTTGATCGTGTCCATTTTTTAATATAATAAAAATCAAAGCATATTGATTTGATATAACAACAGATTGTTATACGGTCAAATGATCAATGTTGTATCTCAAAGGTTTGCATCCTAGTACAAATAGTTTGATAAATTTGTTTATGGATTTATATTCTAACCAATCCGTGATTTATAAAATTTCCTCCCACTCATCCAATACAAAACAAGGAACGTAGCGAAAGCGATTATCTAACCACTAGTCATGTTCTAGCCGTATCCTTATTTTCCTACTATTTATTATTGAAAAACAGGCTAAACACAGTTGTTAACTCAGTGGTAACAAGCGCAGAAAAATCTTTTAGTCGTCGTAATATAGTCGGCATTCAGCAAACTTTCGAGTTGGAAAAGTTACCAAGGAAGCACGATAGCAAAGGTATCTGCAATATATATATATATATTAAAAATGCCAATGTGCCAAATATTTTAAAGCTGAAAGATCTAACGAGATAAGCTCGATATATTTCACAAATAAGTCACCTGAGATCTACTTGAGTAGAATTTACATTATAAGCAAAAACGTATTAGGTCTCAAATTTAAATTTGACATTGACTTTACCGGGAATCTATCCCAGACCTATCACATCGGGGGATATGTGGATTTGGTTAAAAACGTTTCGTATTCAAGAGTTGATGTCTGAAGACCCAGAAACGTATGTGAAAATAGCCGCAGCTTGGCGAATTCTGCACTAGATATTGTTAAATTTCCAAACGCGTAAAGGTACGGCCTGAGCGTTACGTTCAGCGGGCATATCATACACATGATCGTGGTTCCTGAGAGTGAACCCTTCACGCGAATCACCGCACCGCACCGCAAACGCTGTCCACTGAGGCCGTATACTAAGACAAAAGATATCACAATCCATACATGTCCTAGATATCTAATTTATCGTCAGGAACGGAGCCTTTTCTCGATCCGATGAGTGGAAAATATTCATATTATTTGTGACTATCAAACAAATACAAATTTAAAGGCATAGAAATAACTAGTAGCAGCACGCTTATAAGCGGTTGCAGTTAGGGCATCCAATCCCGGGATCCCGTTCAATTTTCTGATCCTGAAATTCCGTGATTGATACGGTTGCGATCCCGGGATTGAGAAATTTTGAGCAAATCCCGAAAATTGACACGAAATTGACAAATCGAGAATTTCAGATTCCTCGGTGAGCTGAAAAAAAAAGAGGTTCTGTGACAATCTGGGAAAAAGTATACCAAATCGAGGATTTCAAATTCCTCGGTGAGCTAAAAAAAAACAAGGTTCTGTGACAATCTGGGAAAAAGTATACCAAATCGAGAATTTCAAATTCCCCGGTGAGATAAAAAAAACGACCTAGTAGAAAATACCCTAGTCGCAGTATAGCAGTCTGTGAAATGAAATAGTCTAACATCTATGTAAATATAATATATGATAATGTTAGTAGATGACATATTTTTTATGAAAAAGGTGTATGTAATCAAAAAGATTATTTAATTAAGGTTAAGATTGGAAGAGTTTTTTTTTTAATTAATTTGTTGAACCTAAGCCCTTTTCTACTATTGATATTGTTGTTCCTAAATATAACTATCGGTAGTTTTTGAATAAATAAGTTATGTAATAAATACGTTTTTCACTGTATAAGTTCAACTTAATTAAAGATAATTTGTCGCACTTAAATGTATTTTTGGATCGAGGCTTAAACATTGTTTTTTTTTTTAATTTTATCGTCAAATATTTTCAGGAAAATGTTAATATTATTTCGATCGAATTTTCCGGCGTTGAACCGCGTGGAACTAATTTGCAGACACGAACCCAAATCACATAATTACACGGTTCTGTGTCAGCGTACGTGTGATCTTTAATTTTCCACTACTCAGCTTACATTAGAGTTAACCTATTAAATCCATATCCAAGTTGTTTCATAAATAATCCTCGTTGCGGAACATTTCGTAGAAATCGCTAAATTGTACGAAAATAATTAAGTATTTTTTTATGTTTATGTCGACTTGGTATAAATAGAGCAATACGACTTTCATTTTTTTTTCATTATTTAATGATATTTATGAATACGAATCATGTCAAACAAAACTGAGTTTGCGATCAATTTATTATATCGAATGTGGAAAGGAAAAAGGACGTAACCAACACATAACAAATTTTACAGGAGACACACAATACGTTTTTTGATGATTTCGGGCCAAAGGCAAATTATGCAATATACACAAACTTTTAGTGCACGGAGACTGATAAGTTGGTTTTGAATTGACTTTATCTGATATGAATGAAATATTTGTTTAAAAAAAACCTTTTTTTTCATTCTTTTTTCTTTATCGCAATTTCTAAATACTCTTATTTTGTAAACTTCAAAGCAAAATTTAGATAATAATTTGGCATTTTCAGGTTTCATCATTTTGGTAGAATGTGTATTAATTTGTATAGATACTGATTATCGAAAAAACTGTGGGTTGCGTCCTTTTTCCTTTCCACAGTCGATATCCTTATTTTTTTTACGGCATCCGTTATGAAACTTTGCTATATCGATTTATCTTCCCAGCTCTGATCGATTCTTAATCTTCGTATGTAATAAATTTAACCAATTTTTGAATCAAACGAATCGTCACGATTATTCGTTTTAAATAATTTTCATCTCTTTTCAGTTTCACTTTCCTTTGACACTAATCGAGTCTTTCAAAACTTCTTCCAATTGTCTGCGATACGATTAACTATTGTGACCGTGGACCCAAGAGTATTCTTGACTAGCTTGACATTACAAAATATATTTTTTTTTGTTAGGATATCATTAATCTATGCAGTTTAGCAGCACCTTCGGTTATCCTCTCCTTTTTTTTGTTCCATGGTAAAGGAAGCATTTTTCTATCCATAAAGCAATGGTCAGCAAACTGCGGCTCTTTGGACCCTCGAGTGTGGCTCTTCCACTAAACACCACATACAATGCGATTGAGAATTCGTGTCCCACGCGCAAGTCGGTTTCGGTCTTAAAGGGAATATCTTAGCGAATGTACCTCAATCAGATTGGGGTCCTTTTAAGAAAAACCCAGTTTAGGAGTACCCTAATCAAGTTAATAACAAAGTACCTACCTATATACTTTCAGCGTAAAAAAAATTGGCGCTTAAAAGAAATTTCAACCGTTGTGAAAAGTGAACAACTCTTTCTTGATTTGCCATAACCTAATGCTCGAGTCTTTTTGTTAATACAAATGCTATATACACAACATAGAGTAATACTGAAATTGTTTTTTGATTACTTTGACATTGACAGAAACTTTTTATAAAAACTTTTATAGATGTGATATTTTCGTATGAATAAAATTGTTCATTATAAAATCTCAATTTCGTTAAAATAATTGCAATAACAAAATGACGACAGAAAGGTGATTCCTTCGAACATTCGGTTGTGAAACCAAAATTAAAACAAAATGTGCTAGATCTTTTATAGTCCACTCAAGTTATACTGTTATTATCACAATTAAAAAATAATTGGTGGATAATTTTCAGCCGTTTAAGCTGTAAATGTTTGCTGACATAATTCCAAATATTTATTTGGATGCGTATTATAGCCGGCCTCGTAAAAATGCAAAGTGGATTTCCCAAATACATTTTTATAAGTGGGAAGAAGATCCTTTCGGAGTGTTTGCCAAATGGCGTAATTAAAATTATTATGTGCTGGATTTTATATCGTCAGCGTATTAATTGGTAAACCTATCAAAAATAGTAGTTTACTGGCGCTGATATAACGTTTATGATTATTATATTTTTTATCCCCCAAAACATCTTTATAAAATAAAAGTTTGGATTACCTTTTTCTATGACAGTATGTTCGCATATTCAGTTTATCTTGAATACAAAATAATTTGTTTTATTGATTGTAATATCAATATAATAAATGAATTTGATATGCCTATAATCACAACATATGTACATTCTCCAAAAATCGTGTTTTGAAAACATCGCAAAAAAGCCACTGGTGCACTATTTTTCGGAACCAGAAACAAATTATAAATCATAATAGACATTTTTATGGCAAGTGAAACAAATCTTAATATTATCTATTGCACCATGAAAAATACGAGTTGCCTATTGATTCTTTCTAACCTTCTCAAATGATTCATTTGAAAATGTTAGATTTTAAATTTAATCAGTGATTGTAACATTTTTGATACTACATAAACTAAAAAAATACACAAATGCAAAATATGAATTTCGATTCTAGGCGTCTCATTTATGTTTATTAAGATAAACATTAAATAAAAAACTAGCTTCGATACTTTAATTCAAGACTATTATGTGACACCCAACCTTTTATTTCAGAGGTTTAATATAAAATTGTAGATTATTAACATTGAATTCTATTAACACATTGGTTACGGATGACTCATATAAGAGTCTTTTCGCCGGCCTGATTGACGCATTGAAATATATACATCCAATGCGATGACAAATGTTTTAGATTCTCTACGCAGATGGCGTAACAAATGTTTGATGCATCATTTAAAAAATAAAATATTAAAATATATGCATAAATAATACTTTTATCCGGTGATTTCGGCGATGAAAAATCAGCAGACAGTTAAAATATAACTTTAAAAAATAGGCCACCAAAATATAAGCAATTACAGGCTAAAAATAAAGTTTATGTTTTCTAATTTTGTTTTGAAATAAAATAAACAGGAGCAAATGTATATTTGGCTTGTTATTTATTACGTTTTCGATGAAATATATAATTCTATGTCAAATACCCGATTTTCTATATTAAAAAATACAAATGTTGAGTATCGCTAATAAAAGCAGGCTAAAATATATAAAGTATTATGCACCAAAGTGTTGCAAACTTCAAATCAGGCCCAGGTTTCACCTATAGGAATCTTCCGACATTCAAGTACACAGACAAACACAAACAGCAAAAAGTCACCATGTGGAATAACACACAATTTTAGCGTTATAGTTAAATATTCAGATTCACAAGAATCATGTTATATAATTCTTGTGGAACTAAATTGATACTTTAATAGCACTATAAATTGTGTATTGTTGTGTGAATATGAATGAATAAATAAATAAAGGCAGTTTTTATTATAAAATCATTTATTTCTTCCAATCATTCTGTACACATAAATTTCCTCAAATTAAGTTTATTTACAAGAATCGCATAAATCATCAAATTTCAAACACGTCATGAGAGTATAGTTTTGAAAACACATTCATACAAATAAATGTTAATAAAAATATATAAAAAATTAATATTAAAGTTTGAAAACTAATGATATAATATGGCTTACTTCAATTTCACTTAGTCATGATGTAATTACCATTAAACATAAACTTAAAAGCCAGTTATGGTACTACTATATTATTATTTACAATTTTATTATCGATTATAAGAGATTTTTACAATTTTTATTATATAGACACAATATATTTAATAATTTACGAATACCCATTGCTGGCTAAAATGAAATAAGTTCAATCGATTTTTGTGCGAGATCTGTCTTGATTGCATTTACAAAATAAAATAAATATGTATTCCATTAAATTATGAGCTATTTTCACAAATGCCAATTGTTTCTATAAAACATCGACGATTTAGAATCAGTCTCAAAATTATTGAAGTAAAAAAAAAATGTATAAAAATAAATAAATGGACAGATGTAGAAGTATGTGACAACCAATAAAATACAGTTGATCTTTATTACTAATTAAAATCTCAATATTTATATAGAAACCAGAGGATTGTTACTGAAAATAGAACTATTGTTTTTACATTATTGCACAGCGGCAAAGACAGACATTACAATTATCAAGTAAGTACAAACTGTACCACAATCTCTCAACATTTTTTTACTTATATAATATATTTGTGATATGTATTTATCATGAAATAATATGAACACTAATTATTTAGTAAGCGACGACTATATAAAAAAATTAAACAATACCATTAGAATGTATTAGCTTTTGTAAGATTTATAGAAAAATTAACTAAATATAATAATTGTTGCGATATTAAAATACCACAAAAAAGGTGGGGAATAATTTGTAATCCGTAAACTGCAAAATATTTTCTATAAATATTTTGTGTAATAAAATAACTAAATGAATGTATTTTACACAATATAAAATCAAATCAATAGTCATAAAAATAATAATTAATATTAAAATAGCATTTCACACTGTATTATAAATAACACAATCACATTAAAATTGATAAAATACAAAAATACATATCCTCATACTGAACAGTTAAAAATTCAAATTGCATTTTATAAATTATTTATATTAATGTTGATAATTACAATAAAAATGACACCAAATAAATTTAATGCTTTGTAGAGTAAAATCTAGCATATTTTATTAAAAAAAAATAAAGAACATGAGATAATTATACCCTAAAAAGCATTCATATTTTATCTAAATAATAAAAAAAGAGAAAAAAATCATTTATCTAATTCTGTTAAAATTTGTTATTATGAGAAAAAAAATCATTTACAAAATATAATATAATTTCTACATGTGAACCATTCTCAATGTAAACATGAATTCTAAAAACAAATTCTATTTTGGTTTAAGAAAATAGTTTAAGAAAACAGTCAACAGATCAGATTCTGTCCGAATAAAATTACACAATTTATACTATAAATTTTTATTTTTTCTCACAACACAGATCAGAATTATTTAATTCCACTTAAGAAGAGAACATGATAGAAGATCTGATTAACCCTATTGATCCTAAAAAAAACAATTTCTCATGATTAAAACATACAACACATAATAACACTTATTAATATTATTATTCAATACTTAAATGTCAACATAAAAACAAGAACTTTTACATTACTGTCAAAAGGATTTTATTTACATCCTAAACTTCCAAACTCAATAATTATCGATGTTTTGATCTGTGTAAAAACAAAATGTTTCTAGAACACGCTGGAAACAGATTCTCTAAGCAATTGAAAAGATTTAAAAACAAAATATTGCTTTTACAATTAAGTACACATTTAATCTCAGTACAGATTATATTTTATTCTTGATCAAACTGATACAACAATCACTCGGCACCACCTTATAGATGTCAGTAATATTTTGTTTGGCACAAGATTTATAAGATGAATAAGATCATCCATTAGCTTATATAAAATTTCTGATGAATTACGTTTCTTCGCTTCTAAAAAATCATAAATATTCACAGACGAAAAAAATGCATACAAAAACAAGTGCAACTGAATAAAATCGACACATAATAATTACATTACAATCGCATATCAAAAAAAATTAAGCATTTCAATTACTTATGTAAGTAACATACGAAAAATCACATGCTGGTTGTTCGATAATTATCTTTACAATGAATCGAACAATAAAATAGGTACTATACTTTATCAATCAATTGAATAAAATTAATTTACTGTCAAAGTATAAGTGTCTAGTAAAATCTATTAAGTACTTACTAATAAGGAATTAACATGTAAAAAAAATAAAGAACAGATATCAGATATTGTTCTTTTATTGCATATAGCATTATAGTTTTCAAATTGCAATTACGAACACGAATAGTCAATCTTTTAGCAGTTGAGAATAATAATTACAATAGAGAGAATTACATGCATGTTTTTCATTCAAGTTATCTTAGAACATAGCAAAGCGACAGTCACAGAATATTTACAACGTGAACACAATCAGAGAAACATTTGATTTGAAATTAGCAAAAAATACATCAAAATCGAGATGTTTAATTACAATTCAAAAGTCATACTCCTGGCTCAGTAATAATTTATTCAAAATTTGCTAGTGTATTCATTGAAACTAAAAAAAATCATAAGAATCTCTGGTGCGGTGTTCTCGTCATAAAAATGCTGTGAAATTTGCCTCAAGCATGCTCGGCATCGTAGCACCTTCAAAGTGCTTCTGATTGAGTAGTGTATTATATATTAGATGTGCCACAAATAATTTAAAGTGTCATTTACAAACAATGTTAAACCATTATTTTTTAAAACGCGGACTGTCTTTCACTTCTTTGATTCTTATTCGAAAACTTATCACATAATCACCAGACACTTTCGACGTAGACCTAAAAGTATCGATTCGGATACTTGTCACTTTGTATGGCATACGTATTTAAAATTTACTTCTCCGTAGTTCCGCACTATCGTAAAGTTTTAATATAAAAGGCAGTTTATATACTATGGCAGTCTTTTATAAACGCAATTTATTTATTACGCACCTCAATTGTTTGTTATTTCACAGTGTGTTATTTGCACGTAACACCATGTCAGAATTATCAAAAATCCTGAACCCATGCTTCAATCATGTCATAGGATGTCAAATTGATAAAACTACTTTTATTAAATATTTTTAAAACATAGCTTTCAATACTAATCCAGTAAAATTCACCGCTTGTAAATTGTAAATACTATATTTGGAATTAATACGTAATTATTTAAGCTCACAGTACATGGACATTTACTTAATTAGAAATCAGAAAGTACTGTATTTATGTTTCCAGATATATGAATCAAACTAGATTGAAATAAATAATATATGATTTATTAAAAAAATATTGAAGGAACATTTTTTTGAAAGCTATGGTGTAAATAATTTAACAAAAGTAAATTTATGATGACATATCATGGTTGTAAGGTTAATTTTTTAATGTTGATGAATGATGACTCTTGAAATATATGTCGTTGAAATGCATAATTTTAATAACTAATTTATTTGCACTATACACACAAAAATTCAGAGCCCATCCCACATTAATTGAATTTATGTCCAATCGGGTGAGTTTAAAGCCTGGTTCAGACGATTATTTCTCTGATGACTCTGCGGGTGCGTGAATTGGGGGTTGAATAGCCGCTCTCTAGGCTTTCGTCGTAGCTCAGGGATAGGTGCTGGGGCGGCTTCTGCTCTTCGGTCTCCATTTGGTCCATGTACGGGTCGGGTAGTCCACTCACATCATGATAAGGAGATTCTATACAAAAAAATATATTAATACTGTTAAGTTTCATAAAAAAAGACTATGATACAGATGTAATTTTCTACTAAAAATCTTAGTCATTTAAAAGCAAATTATTATTACATTATGTGATCTTGTCACAATTTACCATGTACCGAGTCCGACTCCCCCTCTGACTTTAAAGTATTTTTTCAATCATTTTTTAACTTATATAGAATATTTAGTCAGCCTTGCATGCAGTGGAAACACTATGGACTATTGTGACATGAATACACACCATTAAATGTATTTTTTAAAATGAGTCCTAGATTTTTATGACTCCGACTCATAGACAATACAGTATCCGGTTACTCTTAGGTCACCTCAATGTAATATAATATTATGTAAGTTAGAATGACTAATCAATAAGAAATATTCATTGGCAAGTTTAGCGATATCATAAGTGACCTCAGTCGAAATTTGATCATTCATAACACATGCATAAACGTTTGTGATATGCATGAAAACCAGACTCGGTTTGCTTAATGTACTACATTAACACTAATTGAAATGATTTAAGACAATCTTTTTACATTGAAATTAAAATCAGAAAGATTACATTTCTCATCATATATTTACGGTTTATCCAGATGTGCAGTGCTTTGACAATATTCCGATTTGAATCCAGAAAGACCTGATGATGTTAGTGTATAAGTCATGTGCATATACTAGTGACCAGAACTAACATAACCTCTCTTAAAATATACGATGAGCAATTGGTCCAAAGCGCCTAGCAGTCGACATTATAGTAAAATAAATAAATCAATATTAAAAAACCTATCTCCTCAATTCAATTTCCTTTAAAATCAGAAAAAATATTTACCAATATGTTGGTCCATCCTTTTCTTGGGCTTGTGTACTGAGGCGTAGGGGTCGGTGCAATATTCCTGTCGTGACGGGTTCTGGCTTCCGCGCATGTTGTATTCGTCAGCCATGTTTGGTTGTGTGTTATGGGTCATATGGGGATAGTGTGCGTAGTCATCGATGGCTCCGTATCCTCCGTGAGCGATCGGGTCATAGCCGTATGAGTTTTGTCGGTCGATGTTCGGATGAGGGGCGGCCATATTGTTAACACTGTTGTTGGCTGCCGCTGCCATCTTCATTTGCCATAAAGAGTCTTGAGAGTTAACACTTCCGCCGTTGTTTGAGTTACTGTAGCTGTTTTCCATGTAACCCATGTTAACCCCTGTAAAAAATAAAAAACATTTAATATCTTCAACACCGATTGTCATATCTCACGGACAAAGGACAGACGATTGTCATGCTGGCTGGGGAATTCGGCTACATCATGCACAAAATGATTGATGATGAAGCAAACACAATAAACCTTTACCTTTCATGTCATACCGACCAGCTAGTCCTTTTTGTGCAATGCAAGAGAAAAAAAATGTTTCATTCATGAATCTTGAATGGCCCAATATTTAAATGAAATAATAACTAAACACAACTTCACAATGGATAGTTATCATCTAGTATACAAAAGTGACGTGAAGTTAAAATTGACTACAATATGATAAAACAAATGAACAAGATAAACTTAAATAAAATCAAAGAAAAGATTTGAAAATAGAATCACAATAATTTTAACTGTCAAGCACTTAAATATTAAATATGCATAAACTGGTGATACTTCAAACTGGTAACATAGAAAAAAAATTTAAAAATCACTGAACTTGTAGTTGAAAAAAAAAAACAATTGTAAAAAGAAATTTACTCACATTCACCTCCATTAATATTTTGTCCGGGATGGCCCTGTACATTAGGAGCAACATGATAGCCGTATCCATTCTGAGTGGCATAGACTGCAGTCTTGGGATCTTCCATCGACAAAGCCAAGTCCATGGAATGTTCCAAAGCTTTGTTTTCCATACCACTGGTTTGATAATATGGAGGAGGGGCCTGGTTTTGAGAAGCCACCATTGAAGGTCGCACTGAATCCATTTCATAGTCTTTGGCACTCTGCTTTTTGGTTTGGTTCCTCTTACAGCGACAGAACATGATGACCAACCCAATGAAGAGGATGGCCACAACACATGCGACAATGATAACGATCAAAGTAGGAGTAGCCAGAGCTGATGCTTCCTTGATATAAGTCGGTCCAACTGAAAGATATAAGCATTGTAGAAGATCATAAAGAAAAGTAAAAAAAATAATTAGATGGTATGATTGCTAAAATTGTTTGAAACATCCAGTAGTAGATGTGAAACAAAAATAAGGAGATATTGTTTAAATCAAAGGTTGTGAATAACTTACTTTCTGCTTCGCTGTAATCACCACAATGTTCATGATTAATTCTAAGACAGAGCTTTACTCTAACTCTCGGATTCAGCTCATCAACTTGAGTCATTCCAGGACTGACATCATTAATTGGTTCACCTCCGAGAGATCTTGCTCCATTTCTGCTCATTTTATTAGTCGGTGCTAGTTGATCGATGACAGTTTCCTTATATGTGGGTCCATTTCCAGAAACATGAAGAGGAATCGTGTCAATTACATGCCATGTCGCCATTGTTGTGTGTCCATTGACTAAAGTTTCCACGACACCAATGAGAGCCAGGCAAGTAGACCCTACACTGACCGATAGAGTACGAGTGGAGGGGTCGAATACGACTTGATCTGGAGATGGAATTTTATCAACTTTCGTTGTGGTCGCTATTTCGTTGGAGAATTCGCTGCTGCCCTTTGTGTTAAATGCTTTCACCTGTAAAAAAAATGCGTTAATATTGTGTTGTCTGTGACCGAATATTACCATTTATGATCATTCAAATGGATTTGATACTTCACTGGTGCAGAAATAAAAAATGCGTGATATAAACAAAAAAAGGACTATTTTAAAACAAAAAAAAAATAAAAAAGCATTTCGTAATTATTCATAAAAATTTTCTTGTCCTCCTTATTACCTTGAAAACATAAGTCAGATGCTGTCGGTTGCAATAAAAAAAATCGCAATAAATAATTTAGAATTTTTGAAATGAATAAATATTTTCTAATAAGTCAATAATGATGAGCGTAATGATATTAACATTATAAAATAAAAGTGAAAAATTACCTTGAAAACGTAGCTTTGATGCTGGTCGAGAGATGTGATATTGCAGGGAACATTTCGTTGACAGTCGAACTCCATCCATTCTCCATTCCGTGATGTCATCATCGAGCAATCTCCGGTTACAACCTCATTATTGGGCATGGCTACACGTCTATAGGAGATGAAGAATTTGGTGTTCTGAAGTCCACCATCGAATCCAGGTTCCCATAACAGTGTCACAAAGTTGTGTCCGACTTCAGTTGTTTGCAAATTGCGTGGTTTTTCAGGAGGACCTTTAGGCTGAAGTTTGATCTGAGCTTTCACTGATCCCAAAACATTTGTCACTCTGCAGTAATAATCTCCATAATCTTGATGTTTTATATTAGATACTTTCAATATGCTGGTGTACATGTCGTTGTTATCTGTTGTTGTGTTGATTTCATAGTGGCCTTCAGAGGACATTAAAAGAGGAGCAGTGTTCGTGCCGAAAGACCATTGGAATTCGGGTTTAGGGTAAGCCTGCATTTTGCAAACAACTTCAGCAGTTTCACGAACATCATACGCCACTTTGTTATATTGATGCAGAATAATAGGTTCATCTGTAAAATAATAATTTAAATTAAAAAAAAATATTCAAAACTATTAACGATTTTTAGAAAAAAAATGGATTTTTAATAAAAATTAACTTACGTTCAATTCGGAGATGCATGCTGGATTCTGTTCGTTTGACTTCGTTTTCAAAAACACAAGAATACACTCCTCGATCCTCAGGTAAAAGTTGGTTACCTTCAATTCTTGCCTTTCCACTAAATTTAAGCATACTCTGGACATTGACAACTGCGTTACGTCCTTCAGTAGTGTCGGTGCGAACTTCGTAAAGATTTGGTTCAGGAGTAATCTCAGCACCATCCTTCAACCACCTGATGGATGGTTTTGGTTTACCATGGGCGCTACAGCTAACAGAAAAGTCACTATCACCGACTCTTCGCATCATATGAGGTTGAAGTTTAGCCTGGAATCTAGGGGGTTGGTGCACTTCAAGATTAATAGATGCCATGTCTCCATGACCTAATTCGTTCGTTGCCTGGCAATGGTATGTGCCTTCACTGCCGAGATGTGCGCTGGGAATAGTATATTTTGTCCCAGTGGATAAAACTGTAGGTTGGGTGCCTTGGGCTTCCCCATCTTTGAACCATCTGTATTGTGGTGCTGGCCAGCCAGGAGGACTAGCAGCACAAGATAATGTAACACCGGAGCCTTCTTGAGCGATGGGTCTGTCAGGACTAATTCTAGCCTTTCCTGGTTTGTGTCTAACTAAAACTGCTACAGACGATGTGCCGACCTTTTCTATCCGTTTACCACCACCTGATGTTATAATATTAGTCGCTCGACAGATGTAAGTTCCCGCCGATTCGGCAGTCACTCGCGGTAAGCGAAGTGTGTCTCCACTTTGTCTGAAATCCGCTTTGCCTTCTTTGGTCCACTCAATCGAAATAGGCTCAGGGTTCGATGTCACGTTGCAACGGATATTCACAGTTCCTCCTTCTTCGGTTTCGTGTGTTTTCGATTCGATGACTACGTTGGGTGGGAAAAGAACGTCGAGAAACATTTCCTTCTCGCCTACTTTTCCTAGGCCATTATCGGCTGAGCAAGTATATTTTCCAGCATCTTCGATTGACACTCGTAGAAGCGAGTGTGTGAATGAAGTTGACACGAATCGTCCATTGCGGGTCCATCGGACATTGGAAACCTTGGGTTTGGCATCCACTTTGCACTCCATTACCGTCGTTCCGTCGACTTCAACTTTCAATGGATTTTCAGGTCCCACTTCAACGCGAGGGAAGTCTGAAAAATAAAAATGAAAAAACGAAAAATAAATTATAGACCATAATGTGTTTGGGAGGATAATTAAACGTTTGCATTAATTAATGAATGAGTAAGAACAGAAGATTTGAGTTATTTGCGATGTGATCATAACTAGGGAATCCAATCCCGAGTCAAAATGTTGATCCCGGGATTTCGGGATTAGAATTTTTCGATCCCCGGGATCAGTACATTTTTTTTTAAAATAAAAAATGATAATATTGGTGAAAAATAAATTAAAAAAAATATTCTATATTATATTACCAGCTGGAAGCTGCCAATACGTTACCAAAAAGCTCTCTTAATCTCAATTATTCGCGATTTAGAGGTGAATGAGTGGATTTTTTAATTACTCGTAAAAAATAAGCGAAATCATTATTAAACTAACTTAATATGCAAAAATACGAAATATAACTTATAATGGTTAATTTCGATAGCTGAAAAAAGCAATTACCTACTTCAGACTGCAAGAATGAAGATTTCTAAAATTGTTGTTTATATATACATTCTTAATAATTTTATTGGAGTAAATAGACGTCATTTAAATATTCCCAGAGTACCAAAGCATCGATTGTTTCGCCATTTAATCAAAGGTTTCGGTTTACAGTACAAAATGAATGTTTATGAATAATAAATTCCGCAAAACAAACACTATTACCAGATATCTGGTAACATTCATTGATGTAGAGATCAAAGCGAAAAATAAATTTAAAAAATATCAAAATATGAAGCTTTATAATAACAAACAATAAATATTGTCGACAAATGCATTCAAATACAGTACAAGTGCGTATAATGCATTGCAGAAATTTAATAATTGGCATCAAGTTACCTTTTCGGCTGCGACACGCTCTTATCGTAAGTCTTATCGCAAAGATAAAGTCTTAGTAATAAAATTGGTTATCGTTTATTGCATATGCTTGAACTGCCGACTTGAAAACCAACACCTTTCTGTTTTAAAATCAATCCCGAAGTTTCGAGATTATGTCTTCTAATCCCGGGATTGAAATGTACCGAAAACTGCACGGGATCCCTAATCATAACACCTTCAAAATCAATTTATACAGTTATTATTTTAAGTAACAGTGATGGTATAAATTATAATTGATAAAAATAAGTGGGCAGGGTGGATCGCATAAGATAATATCCCGACCAAAATAAATACCGACAATATTTTACTTCAGAATTATGCAAGCAAAGTCTTTTTGGCCTCATATGAAACATAGTGCATCAATCGTCGCCGCGAATAAACCACCAGTAAAAATATACGCAGACCTGCCGGAAATGCATACAAAGCTTTGAAACTGCTCGCATTAAACTTTTTTTCACTCTAAAACTTGTTTGTGTACAAAACAACATTCATTTCATATTTCTGTATAAAGCACCGGAACGGTTGTGTATTTTTCTACTTCGCCACTAATGCAATGCAACGAATACATCATCAAATAACGAATCAAGAAAGACAACTGCTACTGCTTATGTTTACAATATGTTTAAATAAAAATTTCTTTTACAAAATTGCAATCTAGTTCAACAATATTAAAACACATTACAAATTTAAATATACGATCAAATCATGGATTACTTATCAACATATTTTATAAAATAAAACTAGATAAATATTCTCGTGATACCTATCTATTCCACCATGCTATTTTTAAGCAATTTGGTACGCGAGTTTCTAAGACGCATTTTTTAACGTTACGTTTCATTTTTAATGTCTGTATGAATCCTGTACAGATTTTTTAACGAACGCTACACTAGATTGAGTGATTGAATAATTCTTGTTATGAGGGCGTCGTGTATTTTCTGTAAATGGTGAATACTAGAGTGTCAATTTCTCGTTTATCAAATTAATTCATTTGAATGACAGACAAGTGGATTATTACGAGATTTAACTGTGTCGCTCATCTTCGAACGATATCTACACGTCATAATATGTTTGTTTATAAAGCAAGCAATGTGTGGTTTAAAATCGTTTACTGTGTCATCGTATATTGCAGAAAAATGCTCGAATGATGATATGTAAAAATAAATGGTGTCAGTTTTCAACCCCAAATTAAATATCTACAAAAAATTGCGCAGATTTTTCAGCCATTTAAAAAAAATATAAACATTGGCTAAGTAAGCGGTGTTATTTTCCGATAACTTAAACTCTCCAGACTTAAATATTTTGCGTGAAGCATCGTCTGGTAAGTGTATAAATAATTTCATAACTTCTTAAGCTGCTATTAATATAATTTAGTTTTCTTATGATAAAAGCATTTGAAAGCTATTACATTTTCTGCCAGACGTAGCACGTGTTCTGCTTCTTGCATAATTGCGGATATGAACGAAACTTTTATTCCATAGCCAAAACGATGCACGTTAATTCGAAGGACGATGGATAAATTTATTGAAAACGATTAAGATTTTTATTACTCTTTCGTAGTAGAGAGACGAAATAAAACATTTTATGAATAGTGAAACCGTTTGAGATTGCATTCTTTGGTTTATTATTTTTCGCTTGGATCTTGAGTAGGTGAGCAAGCAGAACATGGAATATGATTTAACTATTTCAAGCATAAAACCATTAAGCCAGATATCGCTATCCATCCAGCGGATCTGCGAATGTGAACATAAGAATCATAGTTAAATCTGATGGATATATTATAACTATTTGACGCTGCATATCAATTCAAAACATGGAGCACATTATTTTTAAAATATGATTAAAAATAGGCGTTAGAGAATGGGATAACATTTCAGAATGGTTCGAGCGTGTTAGTGATGTCTTTCATCCCAAGTAACTTTGGTTCGACTCTCCTCCGACGTGAAATTCAAAGATTTCTGACACGTTGGCAATTTTCTGTAACTTCAAATGAACTCACATTTTTCTAATGATCCAATATAATATGTATAGCCCAAACGTGTATCAACGGTGTACAGGAAGACATTTGGAGGTAGATATAACAGGCTTGAGCTAGTTTTTTTGGCTTGATAACCACATAAGGAAATCGGAACGAACGGCCGCAATTAAAATACTATTTTAAGAAATTAATTAAGTGAAATAGAATTTTAACATAAAAAAAAAAATATATGAAACGAACGGGTCGCACAAAAATACGCATCGATCCGCAGTGTCTAGGCCTGCTCTATAATATAATTGAAATAGATTTACACAATAATTTAAGTCGACGGAAATTATGTTAATTTTTCAAAATTATAGACTACTATAATTTTATTGATTGAATTGGCATTTACTTGGTAGAACTCCATTGCATTACGGTAAAAATATCAAAGTTTTTTTAATTCAAATTAAAGTCATTCGTATTGAAGCAAACATTTGCGAAAGTAGTTTTCTGAGGATGCCTCTGAAAAAGGCGAAACACGTGTCACAGTTTGTAACACAATACATACTTGGAATAATCTGAGTTATTTTATTTTATATCAAAGTTTTTAGTTTTACATTTTTTTATAAAATGAGTTAATAGCTATTTCGGCGTGCGCCATCATCAGAAGTGTTATGTTAAAGAAGTTCGGAACTATCATCAGTTCTGATGGACACGCCGAAATATTTATTAACTAATACTTTGATACTTTTACCGTACTATTTTACTTTAGTTTTCCCTTTATTTACATTTTTGAAAGGTGGCTGAAAACGTACATTCAGGATTATACCGTATAACATTAGACATCGCGACATTTCTACAATAAAAGTAATTATGCATTTACAGTTAATAATTTATATAAAATTTAGGAACCAGTACAAAAGATATGCTATCAATTTATAATAGCTATCGATTTGTTAACTGTTATTCAATAACGATATAAATTGATTGTTCAGTTAAATGGGTGTGTAATATGCCATTAGTGGTAAACCCCAAATGAATAATCATTTATACACTATACTCGCTAATTCGCGTACCAAACCAACCCTTCAATACGATACCGAGGGGAATATTTTATTCTTTCGAAATTAAGCGCCGGCCCGTATGGTGGAGCGGGCAACGTGCGCCAATTGATTGACAAGAGGTTAACAACGCTGTAACATGTTCTGGACGAAGATAAACATTGTAAAAGGAACACTGCCTTTATTTTATTCTGATGGGCCATGTGCTGTCCATTAAGAGTTGCGGGTGATTGATCTCACAGCGGATATAGACTTCGCTGGAAAAGGCACAAAGCTCCAGAGCGTGTGAAGAGCTGAGCTGTGGCTAATAATAGTTTCCTTGTATCGGCACATTTTTTTCAGCTAACCGTTATTTACTATATCTCATAACGTTACTAGATAAATAATTATGAATAAATAAAACTAGATTTGCTATGAAGAGTGAAGGAAGTGTAAGTCATTCAACCCAAAGCATTTCAATAAAATTCCATTTAATAAATTCGTCTGTGACGACAAAAATAGTCTCATTCTTATAAGATTAATAAATTTCAAGTGGTGACTGATGAATCGAAATTGAAATTTATTAATCTTTGATGATTTTTAATTATATGTTAGAGGTGTTAACCATTTTAATTTTGTGTAATTATAGAAACACTTATACTGTAATTTGTAATTTCTTTTCAATGTCACTTGTTGTTTACACCTTTTCATTTCAATTTATTTTTGTAGAAATAGCACTGTTAAATTACATTTCTTATCAGTTGACAATGCTCGCAATGAGCGAAACCGGTCCTGACCTTTTAAATAAAGTGGAATAAAGTACAAAGTAATCTTGTGTTTTTATAAATATAATACACGCAGTGAACACCCTAAAAGTGATAAAAAATATCAAATTATTTAGTTCTTCATTTTTTTATAAAATTAGTTTAAAGCTATTTCGCCGTACACCATCATCAGAACTAGCTATAAACAAATTTTATAAAAAAAAATGTAGAACTAAATACTTTGATATTTTTTACCGTATTACAATGAGTTCTACTAAGTACATGTCAATTCAATCAATACATCGTATTCTTATTATGTATATAACTATTTTTCTATTTACCTCTGGTCTCAATGTGGAACATATGAAATCCTAATGTAACTTATCTGTACGTAAATTTTCTACGGGAACTGCTTGTTACTCAGTTCTCAATTTCTTTTTTTCGAAGAGAGCAGGAGATAGGGCAGTGCTAAGACATGATTATTAGTTAGTTAATCATGAGCAGTAGCGGCCGGTCAATGTGGCATTTGATCAATGCACCCCTTGTATATGCAGGGGCGGCTATATTTCATGAAATAATATTCAAAAATAACATTTTTACCGTTCCCTCATTTTAAATTCAATAAAATAAAATTTAAAATTAAATAAAATATTTATTATAGACAATAAATACATGAGAATATTCATTGGGAAATAAATTCATTAAGTGCACTAGACTTAATTGAGAAATAAAATAACACCAATTCAGCAAATAATTACATATCCTTAACAAGAAATTTAATTTTTAATTAATAATGTCTCGTTAAAACGATCTGCATAGTTCTGACGATGTTGTAATGGCGAAATATGCAAATATGACAACGCTTGTATCGTATAACTGAATCACTGCTATTTATTTCCACGCAATTAAATACAAAACTTGTACTCCTATACTAATTGCATATGCAATACTTCAAAAAGCAATCGATTGTTACTTAATACACTTATAATATCTAACAATATGCAATTTACCGCAAACTTATCAATCCAAATGGATAAAAATGTACTACTGTGTAGACTGAAGCTGTCGTAGATAATATATAAGTCAGAAATTGTAGCTATATACTAATTCAATCTGAGAATATTTTTCTCTTAATTTAACAAGGGGCTCGCCGGCCTTAATAAAGTTTAACAAGGGGTTCGAACGAGCCCCCTCCAGCCCACACCTGCTTGAATTGCTGACATTAAAATTCGCAAAATACCGGTTGATATCAGATATATATGAAATTATTTAACACTATTTTGTGTATATTTATATATGTATGAGCAAAAAACGTTCATAAAATAACTTGTTCTGGCGTAAAAAGTATGAAATTTTACGGTCCATAACTCAGGTGCATAAAACATAATAAATGTACTGAACATTTTCGAGGTACATATTTACGTCTCATAAAACGTGGGACATACGTGTTTAAGAAATTACAAACGAAAGGTATTTTAATGACGTCGCATAACTCACAAGACATAATATTTTTTGAAGGGGACCAATTTGATATTTTGATAAGTTTAAGTGGCGTGAGAAGCTTTTCATAGCTCGTAAAACAACAAGCTGCCACTTGCTAGACTGGCAGCACTGTTTTAAGGTCTGCTTTTTTATTATCACGTGATAAAAAATCGTTAACGTCAGCGTATACTAACTTTATTAAATAAAATAAACTACAGAGTGTAACATTTTTAAGATAAACAACTTTTCAGACCTCTCTGGAAAGTATCTCAGTGCGCGGTACATGATTATTTTTTCAGCGAACTGGATAGTTGTTTTTACGCTTGTAACACCAGCGAACATTTTTGCAGTAAACAATGTTTATATATAGAATGTAAGACGCTATGCAGAATATTCTCGTATGCAGCAGCGGCTATTTTGTCACTATTTGCGTATCTATATTAGGTACGTAAGACTGAAAACAAGATACGTATAGATAAAATACTTTTTTATTAAATAATAAAAACAATATTCCTTTGTACTTCAATCCACTTTATTTAATCGGTCAGGACCGGTTTCGCTCATTGCGAGCATTGTCAACTGATTTATAACATCTAATAAGGTAGCTGTTAAATGATACTTTTTAAAACTTGTTGCAGTTCGTCAAAAAATATGCTAACGCCGAATCAAATTCAATTTATTAAAGTCGACAGTTTTAGTTTGAATTTTTGTTTACCGCTAACATCAATTTAATATTAAAAAATAAAACAACGTTTTGTACTAATTATAAATTAATTTATTAAGATTAGATCACGAGCATTTTTAACTTCGCATTGCAAAATTCCATCATACTTAATTCAACCATTCGTTAAATATCAATATCTACCTGATATGCAAATATAACGCAAATTTGCCTCCCATCGCTCTTCGATTATATTTTCGATGTTTCGGTACTCGAGTATTAACTAATGAAATAGTAAAAAGTACAAAACAGAGTTTTATTCTTTAATATAATTCTTTTGCACCAATAATTGACAGATAACAATAAGTTATTTAGCGAACCTGGTCCAATAAAGGAAACACAATGACAAACAGATACCAATCATGTTTTCATCATACAAATTACAAATTAAGTAGTAACATACCTGTATGATGATCGAGAAAAGTTTCTTGTATAAAAATCCCATTGGTTTTTGCTGTACATTTATTTCGTATTATACATTTACCAATATATTATAAGAAAAATAAATAATCTTAATTAAATAGTTTTTTTCGTAAGGTAGAATTATCATCTGCGTATTTACTTCGTTACATAACTGTTTGACCTTAAGCTAAATAACATAACAATAAAATTCAGTTTCCTAAATAAAACAATTACAAATTTGGAGAAATTCTATACCAGGGATGGCGAACATAGGTTCGCCATCCCTATAGAGCACGCGTGCGCGTGCCTAAAGTGGCACGTTTGAGAATTTGGATGGCACGCGAAAGATTTACAAGTTTAAAAAAAAAATCACTAAGCAATCTTTGAATTATTAATTTAATCCTTTTTCTTAACACATATAGGTCCGCAGATTTGCATACTAAAACATGCGCGGGAGCCGGCCGAATTTTGGGGAAATGGAACTTTTTTTGCGCTCACGTTTAAATTGCGATAACTATTTAACCGATTGATGTATATTTTTTTTTCTTTCAGAAAAGCGTTCGTATGGTTTTATAAATATAAAAATATGATAAAATCAGTGTTTCTCAACCGAGGGTTTCATATAAAGAGTCTTAACAACTTAAAAATAAAGTTATTTAGTAAGAAATGGCTATAAAGAGTTGCAATAATATACACTAATTTAAAATAAAGTTACTTGTTACTAACCCCCCCCCCCCATCTCCTTCTTCTCAGTAACGACAACTATTTTAGTTGTTTTGAGATATTGTAAAACCGAAAATAAACATCTGTTCTATATCGTAAGGTTTTATTCGCAACTCTCAGATATTTTTAAATAATTCTTGTTATATTTCAATTATTTAAATATTTTAAATCTTTGAGAATCGTTTGTTTTTGTTAGAATGGTGCAGGTATATGCTATTAATGAATGGTGGCCATTCATATGTGTAATAATTATAAAGCATTAGGGTCACATTTTTTTCACAGCAGAGCCATAAACTTTACAGAAAAAATAGCTCCTTGTCAACAGCGTCTCGAAAAGGGCAATAAGAATTACATAATTTATTGCTATTGGCAAGCCAAACATATATTCAGTAAAAGCGGTGCTTTGTTCGAAGTAAAATAATGATTTCATTTCTTTGAATTTAGGGTTGACTTTCCAACAAGAATTAGTTGCAAAATGTCTACAAAAGAAAAAAAGGATACAGATGTAAAATGAATCTGAGACAATGGATCTGTGTTATATAATTATTGTCATGACTAATTTCACTTTCGTAAAAATCCCATAGAACAAACACTTATTTTTTTGTAAAGAATTGTGAAGCGGCCAAAGAAGCAATAAATAAACTTATCCGAAAATTTAACCCATATTTATATACGTAAACGAAGCAAAAGATCTAACAAAAAAAGATGCATTTTTCCATGAAAATAATATTACACCAAACGTTATACAAAAAATATTATTTACTAGGTGATACTGTGGAATTACTTCTATATTTACGATTAAAAAAAAAATATTTTTAATATATTTGTTTGACATTATCAATTTCAATATCGCTGGCAACCTTGATGTTAAATGTGAAGAAAAAAAATCATCACACAAAGTACCTTTTTTTTGTGTAAACTTACACTCGGCAAAACGAACAGATATGTTCGCGCGGACTCCTGCGCACTGAAAGTGAGATGCACACATATGTTCGCCCGGACTCCTAAGTGTTAATTTTCAAATGTAGTTGTATTATTATTTTTAAGTTTGTAAATAAAATTTAGAATTTTTATTTTTTTACTGCTTGGGCACGCCACTTCAATCAAAAAATAATATTTGAAGATTTTTGGCACGCAGACCCAAAAAGGTTCGCCATCCCTGTTCTATACCATCAAATCGGACGTATAGTGTAAAAGAAAATATTTTTACCAGTCCTAATGGTTACACGTGTAATAAATTATTTTTGATAAACTGAATGCTATTTTCGCTGGAGGTAATTAATCTTAAGTCAAAGTGTAATATTTAGAGAGGACTGCCGTTTTTTTTTTAATATAAATAATTTTGTATTTTTCTAGAAATGTTTTTTAGGTTCATATATAATATATGTCCAATCTATGAAAGTGAGTCACATGAAAAAATTTGGGGAAACATTTATCATCTTTAAAAAAGTACCATGGGAAGATTTATATCAGTCACAAAAATATTTTATTCTTTGTTTAATTTAAAATAAAAACCTCAAACTACACGAAAATAAAATGAAACATAGCGCTAAACAAAATTGTATCTATTAACTATTTCGAAGTATTTTATATAAACGAACGCTGAACGATTATATTTGATGTCATAATAAAGTATGTTGTGCGCTGATTGAAATAAAAGCCCAATTTCAATCGGCAATATCGAGTGATTAATATGTAGAATACCCGGCAATCATACTAAGGTAATAACTCATTTTGATATGAGATTCGAAATATCCATCGCAAGTCATTTGATACATTCGTATACAGTGCCGTATTCTGAATATCATTTCCTATAAAGGAGATATTCATGTATGATATGGCAACTAATGCTCGTATTAGTTGCAACTAGAATTGCCTATTATTTTGCTACCGCAGTTCACCATTCTCAAACTTCTTTTCAGCATGCAAGCAAAAACTTTTTGCATCAGTGGTTTTCTATCCTGCAAGAAATGACAATGTTTGTTCGTTCACTGGAGTATAAAAACATTTTTTTATACTTATATACAGAACTTAGGAATATATGTATAGTTAAACATGTTTTTGAAGTGTGTGGTGTGTTAGGATATGCACGTCAAATAATATTTCACAATTTTTAAACTTAATTAAATGATAAATTAAAGCCGAAACCAAGCGTTGTATATAATTATGTAGGTGTAAATTACATGGTAAATAGTTGGGCTTACACGGTTTAACCTTTTATTTTTATTCCTATTGATTACAAAAAGATATTAATTTTCCTGTTCTCGTATCGGAAAACGAAAATGGGCTGAACAAACTTCATTGATAGTCATTTTTCCTTGCGACACAATATAATATCTACCCCTTAACTCCAAAAGCACGACTAATAAACTAGGTACAATTAATATAAATTAAATTGAATAACGCTGTTTATTCACAAATAATGTAACAAATTGTGACTCGTGTTTCGCCTATTTGAGAAGCATCTTCAGATAAACTATCGTAATTAGAAATAAAATAAAATTTGATTCTAATTCTTTACTTAAAAATTACAAAATGGGCGATGGAGTTTTTTCCTTTCTACTGAACGCAGAGAGGTTAGATACTAACATTAAATGTAGTAATTATAAATTAATTACTTGTATGAGAAGGGGTAATTTCAAAAGGAATAAGATTAAAAATTGTGAGTCGCCTGTCTTGTTAAAAAGATTATGTACTAATGATCCATGTTCTGCTGCTAATTCCTATTATATTAAAAATTAACTTCCGCAAAGTAACCGCAGAGTCCATCGAAAATAGATAATGTTAAAAATATTAAACAAGTGTAGACAAAAATGAGAATTGTGATACGTTGACAGAATCAGAATCAACTACGCCAGCGGGTTATATGTACTACATAGTAATATGGCGTAAAATATAACAGGTTAAGTAAAAGAGGACATAAAAGTGGCGTGTAAACAAAATGATATAAAGAAGCTTCGAGGCATTACACAAAACCGACGCCATGCTACAGATTTTACTCACTGTGAATTTTCTTATTAACATCATGTGTTACGGGTTTCGTAGAAATGTGTTGAATATGACATAATGAAATGATGCAGGATATATAATAATAAAATGGATTCGACGTATCAATTCATCTGTATTATGCTTTTGATTGAAATTTCACAGAGCAAGTTAGAATTGGTTTAACACTTCAGCTTTTCAGTGTAAAATAAAATAAATGCATTTATTATTTACAATTAAATTGACTTTTACAACCCAGATCAAAAACATCATACGACATAGAAAAGTATTTTATAAAAACTTCTATATATATTAATAATTTTCTAATAATATGATCGGGTCCGTGGCGTAATGGTTATTGTTGTTGAGAGCTATGAAGGATCTTACATGTTTAAGTCCCAGTAGGAACAGATTTTTTCAATCTGTTCGAAGGCATGAGTGTTTGTAATTAGTTAACCACTAATTCTGTCGCAGGTCTATCCTTACTCTCATAAAAAAAGAGAGGTTGAGCAACTGAGTAACAAACGGTTCTCCTAGAAATCTGATAAGATACCTCATTAGGAGAGCATAAACTCCACATTGGGAGCGAGCATGGATTCAAAAATATATATGAGATAGATTAATTATTGGACGTTTGCGACTATTTTAATAATTGCGTATCGATTGAGAGACGCAGAACGACTAAAGAGATAACTTTATGACTGTAATTGGAGCAATAATTCTAGGAGTTTTCATTAAAAATATGGTTATATTTCCAAAAATTGGCCAACCAACATAAATCAGGCAAAATACAGCAAGTTTCAAATATGTATATATTATGTATTCACATAAAACTGTGACAAGGCTTACATAAAACAAAACAATTGATTTAAAAATGGTGGTGTGTTTTATTATTCTTATTCAACGTTAAATGTCTTTCATTCTAGGACAAATGTACAGACAGTGACTGTTTGATAACAATATCTTGAGTCTATAAATTACTAATCACAACAAGCCTACGGTAGCAATTAAAAGGATACTTGTGACAAGACATTAAAACAAAATTTAAATAAACAAATGTTTTATAAAGCAAGCTCTCGCTAAACGATGACAACAAACACGTTTTTATGAGCTTAATGAATGAAAGCTTTCAAGCAGTTCTGAAAGCTCATCTCAAGGATTTTTTGCCTCAAACGCTGTGCACTTGTCGAGGGCAGCTTAGAGCCTTGGCAACGGAATGCGAATGTAAACATTTTATTAAGCTGTTATTTTGTGCGAGCTTGTTATCTGTGGGCGGCCAAGCGGCGAAGGGCGGCGCCTTCGAGCAAAGCGAAAGCCTTCGACACCGGAACTAATTCAACAGATGCCGCCTCTGGCAAGCGGAAGTCAAACCGAACGAAAGGAGAGAATAGTGTTAACATACTGCTGGCTCGCGAATGTACAATTCGGATTTCCTATTTTGATGAGGGGTTTGCAATGACATTTAGAACTTGTGCCAGAGGTGGAGGTGAAAAAATACATCTTCGAATGTTCGTCTTGCAATATGAATTTGTGCCATGGAAAATGAATCACTAAGACACGAATCGAACACTTCGAGTAATTCTTCTCATCCTTCTCCATCTCCAATTCGTAACGAAAATCAATAAATGACTTACTTGATTTAATTCTCATAGGATACTTTGCCTGCTATAACTAAATACGTGTTAGGTGTAAAGAATGTGATTTATGATGATAATAATATTTCTAACGATTGACTCTTGTTCACTATAACATTAGATAGATTGGATTAATTCGTTCGTTCACTTATTATATCTCTACACATTATTAATGTAAAATGATTGACGGTAAAAAAGATACAAATGAATGAATCTATTAAATTATTCCGACCAAAATATGTTAAAAATACAGTAAGATATAATAACTCCCCCTGAAAAAAACTTCGCATTTCTTTCCACGCGGTAAACACGATTTCTTTTTTACACATGCCTTAAGTATTTGAAATAAACTTAACGTCAGCGAAGTTTTAAATCTTGTTTCCGCAAAATCTGCTCATCGTTGCGATCGTGAAACGTCCGTAATATGCTTCTACGGCATAGATGGATATATCTATATGCTTTTGAATATCGATATTCAATCCATTGAAAGAAGACTTACCATAAACCGCATCGTACAGAAGTGGAAAACGGCGAACGCCAGCGTTTGAATTGGAGATAAGCCCGTGGAATGTTTTATCGAAACTCGTAACTAATCAATAATAGAACCGTTCACACATTATGGCAGTCGTAAGTAAGATTATCCAGAAGGGCAGCTGTATTATTTTATTAGAACCTCTGAAATATTTTTCATAGCGTTTTGACTATGTTCGTCTCGACGTGTTTCACTATTCTCTATCATATCTGTGCAATTTGTGAGTATATTTAAAAGACGGTGAATGTATAATATGCGTGAAAAACTACACAGTAAGTAACAAGAACATATTATATACAATGCCATGGTGTAAACATGTAAATTGATAGTAATTGCCAAAACATAAATGTAACTACGGACGCAATACCAGACTGTTTATTATTATTTTAACGATTTTTGGTAATATTTCCGCCGTTTACTTAGTGAAACTAATTTAAAACTGTATACAGTGCTGGCCAATTGATTCTTAATACCGCGAAAAATATATGTATTTCATTTATAAATCAATATTATTTAAGATTTAAGCGAAATATTTACATTTTTCTTTTATAAACCACATGCTTACATGCCAATAGATCATTCCTAAAGAATAAAAAAAAAGGTAGACCCCTGCCAGTGGAGATATGAATTTGGATATGGACCGATAGGTAAATGGAGCGTTTCACGCCTCACTGAGCTTTAATTGTTTTATGACAGTTGCAAAATATAATGCATTTCGAACCAAACTTTCTTTTGTCAGTTTGATTGATAGGATGTTAATGGACATTTAAAAAATATTTTCAGATAAATAATACACATGGAATATTTTTTTTTTAATATTTAATATTTTGTAGAATCTCCCTTATTCTTTATAACCTCTAGAATTCGTTTAGGCGTGGAATCGTATATTTTTTTATAATTTAAATATCAATTGCATTGTATCGCACATATTGAACCACTTTGATTATCTCCGGAGCCGTTTTAAACGGGTGTTTGTCGAGCTTCCGCTTCATTTCGCCCACAGATTTTCTATTTGATTTTAATCCGGGCTATTCGCTGGCCAGGGTAGTGATGTAATTCTAATTGTTTCTTTGTAATTTGAAGCCTAATGATTGAGTTAATTGATTTGTATAAAAAAATATTTAGAGAAATATGAATTGGACTCGCAATTTTCGCTCTGTGGCACGGCGCGGAATCGTCCTGAAATATCGGGTCACTGAACACCCCCGTCATCTCCTCAAAAATCGGTAATACTTCGTCAATAGTTACCGATTTATATTTTATGCTGTTCATCATTCCATTGGCGATCACGAAATTACCTACCCCATTGTACGTCATGCACCCCTATACTATTACAGAAGGTGGATGCTTGACAGTCCACCAAATGCATTTACGAATATTTCGTTCACCACTCTTTCGGCGCTTCACAACGGCCTTGTTCGATAGTGAAGCCTCGAATTTTGACTCATCTGAGAAGATTGCATGTCTCTTATTATCCACAGTCCACGATCTGTGGGTAAATGCCCAATCCATACGTTGTTTCTTTATGGCCGCCGTCAGAAGTGGCTTTCTGAGAGCGCTTCGGCTTTTGAAACCCATCTCCACAAGCCTCATGCGAATGGTCCGTTTCAAAATGGTTGCCGAAGATGATTGGCTCAGCTCTTCTAGAATTTTTGATGACATTAAAAATCGATTATTCGTAATAGTTGATTTTATTTCTCTATAATCTCGCACAGTTGTAAATTGTTGTCGTCCTCCTCTTTGAGTGCGCTCAATTTAACCAGTTTCTCTGAATTTCTCAAAAAAAAAACTAATACAGCCGGAGCACTGTATCTTACACATTTTGAAATTTCATTAATGGAAATTTTTAGTTCAGCGAAAGCCAAATTTTTTATTTCGTCGCGAGTGTCATGCGCTTTGGCTTATTCATTTTTTTTATCGTATCGACGTACCCGCAATTCGCACAAAACTGGTGAAAAATAAAAAACGAAATTTATAACAGTTGAAAGCCAAATATCACTGAACAATAGAAAAAAATAGTAGGGGGTTGTAACCATTGAATTGCGAGAAAAAGAGAAACTCAAAGTCGCAATGTCGGGCGGTTACTTGCGATTAACAATCAATTGGCCAGCACTGTACATACTACAACCGAGTTATTGCACTTTTTGTGACGATACTGTGAGTTGAATAATGAGAAATATTAAAATTATGTTTCGTGAAGTTAAATCACTCTGCCCAATTGCTGCGTTTGTAAGTTCGTTCTTTACATGAGTTTCCAAATTTGTTTAGCGTTTATTAAAGACATTAATGACAAGTTTTATAGTAAATTATTCCACATCAGGTATTAAGCAATATATTTAAGAAGTGATGTGTTATTTTTTTTATGTGGGATTGGATTGGTTATCAAGACATTCAAATTTTAACCATAAAAATAAATTCGCCACGCATACATATTTCATAATTTATATAAAACTGTTAAATTTTACTATGAAAGTGCTATTTTTAATTTAAAAATCTACCTTCTATATCCATAAAAATGAATGTTTAAAATTTTAAGCAACATTTAAACGGAGTACTTATTAAAGCAAATGCTTTAAGACGTAAATCAAACGGCCTTATTTGATACGACTTTTATTGTCCGAACAAACCGATTCGGTACAAATTAGCAACGCTTGAAAATGTAGGAATAATATTATAACTGGTTCGATTTAAGTTGAATTGAAAATCAAATGAGTGGGAAGCGAAGGTAATGATGATACACACATGACACCATCGAAAAATGAAAGTCAGAAAGTCATTTTTACTTAAAATCGTAAAAAGTTGCTGAATATTGCATTTATTTTAAAGGATCACATTAATTGATCATAACGTTTGCGAAATAATTTACATTTAATGTTAGAGCAGGGTTTTCAACCAGTGGTGAAAAATTCTCTACGGAGAAATTGTTGCCATATATTTTAAAATGTTTAATATTATAATCAACGTTCCCTCTAATTTTTCTATTGAGTGTGCGGATCATCCACTTCTGTGAGTAGTACATTTTCAGCAAAATAAAAAATGTGCGCAAAAATAAAAATTTGGTGAAACAAACTTATTTTTACATTATTTCTATGCGCAGCCATGTGCGGGGATGGAAAAATGTGTGCGGGCACGTGTTGGGAGGTGTGCGCGCGCACACGCGCACACCTTAGCGGGAAAATTGATTATAATACGAATATGCACAATATGCATATTATTTGAGATGCACCTTTTGTGTTACGAGTTAAAATAAAAAAAGATAATTTTATTATAAACAAAGAAGGGGGAAGGGAGAAAAACAAGGTAATTTCCTCTAGTTTAGTGCAAAGGTGGGTAAAAATCTGTCAAAATGGGTCAAATCCAACGCACACAAACGATTTCTTGCCACCTCACATGCAAATGCGAATTCAATACTCTGGATGAAAATACAAATAAATTTAATATCTTCGATGTATTCGGCGGAAACTTTGTCGAAGTTCGTTATTAATATTAAATTAAATTTGTTATTACACGAATATCTTCTGTACTAGTCTTGTCTTAGACCCGTCATTCTTTCATTTTTGTCTCCGAAAAAGAGAGGTTGAGTAACCAAATAACAAGCAATCAATTCTGGTAGATTATCTTCTATTGATATAAACGACACTAGAAGTCTAAATGATAAACATATAGAGAAGAATTTGTTAGAATTATTGGAGAACTATCAGGTGTAATACGATTTAATCAATACATATGTACATTGCAATTTGTTACCCGATTGTGATAGTAAAAGAATAATCCCTCGTTTGGATGTATATTATGTTAATTTTATTGTATTAAAAGCTAAGTTTATGTTATGGTTCTGCGTGGGAAGTTTTTTATGTTATGACAAAAATGTTCACACTTCAAGAGTCGCCCGAGCTCCAATGAGAGAAAGCATTAACTTTTACGATGAGCTCGATTATGGGAGAGAAAATGGAATGTCAAGAGGTTCATGGTAAGATTGAACGAAATCGACTAACGCCGGCTCAAGTGGTTTACTGGTTCCGTGTTTCAATTTAGCACTTGATATCCCAATGAGGTCACTTTAATGCCACTGAATAGATTGACGGACGCGTAAATCTTTACGGAGCCATAAAATACGCCCTCACTCTCAGATTGAAAATAGAAATGTTCATAAAAGCAAGTACGCGAATATAACAATCGATATGTGACGTAATACTGTGTTCGATGATTAAACAGTTTATTGTGTTCCGAATGTCATTGGTTAGATTTAATATTGTAAAGTACACTGTACTCACATAATGTTTAGTAATAAGATTTTGAACAAGCTTATCAAATGAGTTAAAAAGTTGTATGAGAGAAATTGCTGTGCTAATTATTCACAAAGGTGATCGTCAAATGGTCGCTCGCAAGCTTCTAGTAGTAAGATTATTATTTAAATTTCCATCCCAATGTTGGACTACGACATGAAATATTTCACGAATACGCAAAATGGGAACTTGCAAACGTGATAACAGCAGCTAGCTTTGATTCACATATTTTATGTTTAAATGGATATTCTTATTTCTTTTACGCATATTATATTGACCATACGAACTTGATGTAGTTTTGTCAAAACATGATATGGATATGAAGGTGTAAATAATTCACTAATCAAATAATTTCTAAGAGTCAAAAAACAACAAAATACAATTACGTGTACATTGTAGAGGTCTGCACGGGCACGGGCCCTTACCCGACTCGGCCCGCGGGCCGGGTTTGGGTTTGCGCAATTGAGACTCTGGCTCGGTCCCGGGTGAAGAATTTATTCTTCAGAAAAATATTTCAGACTATATTCGTGTCAAAAGTCAGCCACGATGATTTTTATTATTACCAGTTCTATAGACTATAGAGAATCGTACATTGTTGTAAATTTGTAAAAAACGGGTTTTTTCTGGCTTTGGAGTATTAATCCGGGCTTCGGGTCGGGTTCGGGTAAAAAGTGTGGTATTAGATTCGGGCCTGAGTCTTTCGGGCTCGGACCGGGTAATTTTGTAAAATTTCGGCTCGTGCAGACCTCTAGTGCATTGATAGTTCCATAATACTCTCAGAATCATTCATTTACCGTAGTACAGTCATTTATATACCAGTATTTAGAAAACCTTGAAAATAACAAATCTGTAACGGTTTTGAAACGTCAAGTAATTTACCACCGAATAAAACATTAGAGAACCTTTAATATTCTAGATATCGATCGTATGAAAAAGAAAGGTTAATTATAAGTACTTTTAAGTTTTTATCGATGGACGAAGTCTAACCACCTGATAATGTATTACACTTTAAAACTACCAATCATTCTTTTAAAGCAATTGCGGCAGAACGCTTCGTCCAGCGAATGGTGGCGGTAATCTTTTAATCTTAAAAGCTCGGTTTCCATAATGCGCCGATCAACCTTACCCCGAATATACACGACTACTTATATGTCAGATAAAAGCTCAGGAAAAGCGAGCGATGAATTAATTGTTCTGAAATATTCTGTAATTTTGTCATATTTTTGGCAATTGTAGAATCGAACTATATATGCGTTTTATTTGTAAGGTGTTTAATATTTGTAAAAGAAAACATAATTTTCGAAACGTAGGAACTTGGATAAATAAAATTACATGTGTTACCACGTCGCTGAGGGGTCGAATATTATTTAGCAGGATTACTCTAGACCAAGAATACCCAACCCGTGCGAAAAGAGAATTAGGTTTATTTATTATCCTTGTCCAATTATAAATATCCTTAGAAAAAATAAGTGGTGCCCGCTGCCCTACCAATATTTTAGAATGCGCTCTATGGTCAGAAGGGGTTGGGGACCCCTGCTCTAGGCCAGCGATGGCAGATCATTTATTCAACTCAAATGGTTTGATTAGGGAAAAAAAAGCTTTCACATTGCCTGGTATACAAGATTTAATTCACTTGAATATATTAAAATAGCTCTTGACCAATTTCACCATAAGTTAAAGGGGTCAAGAGATTGTGACAATAAAAGTACATACGTTGAATTTTGCCGATTTTGTTCTATCTAACTGAAGGTTATCTTTTGCTGGTCTGACTCTAAGGCTAAGAATAGTAAAATGCGACCGCTATTTTACAATTTCAGCAGTAATTTATCGCTAGGTATTTCAAGCAGGGAAGTGAATTAAGTGCTGCGCTTTTATCCTGCAAGCGATGCGGTCAACGTAACTGCCGCCGGGGCGCTGCTGCGACTGCCACGGGCTAAGTGGGGGGGGGGGAGTGGCGCGCAGGGTCGTGGAAATTCTTCGCGGAACAAGATAACGACGGAGCATTAGCGAGACAATAGTATAAACCTTCCTGTTTGGACGGCTCCAAATTAAATTACTGAGCGATTACCAGCCGTCCCGCGATGGCTGCAGCAGTGGCGGTTCGCGTGATCGCCACTTTGCGCAGAACTTTGGACGTATCCACCGCTTATACTAAATTGCCTATACACAGGATATGTGCGGATCTTATTCTATAGCCAGGACCGCTCTCCATATCAAGAATATATTTTTTTAAACAAATTTTACAAGATATTTATGAAGCCTTTCTTCTTTTTACTACCTGGTCCAAAATATAAACACGTTAAATTACTAAAGCGTTTTATAAACACGAAAAAATTTGAAGTTCACTAAGTTACTGCAGAATCTGTCGAAGTTTAACCTTACTATTCCGGTTGTACTAGATTACCAACTGTTCATTACTGTATTGATAAGTTACCTGTAGAATTTGTGTAACACTTGTATATAGTACTGTAATAATCCTTGATGTGTCGATAGGACTAACAATAACTAAGAATCTATTACAACTGTACCTTAATAAAAGCTGTATTTTTTTACAAATCAAATACAAATTTAGATAGTTTGTAAGGCTGCTGTTTGAATTCGATACCGATAAACTTTCCATTATTAAATTACATATAATAATAATAAGTGTTATTAAAAAAGGCGGCCAGCATAGCTTTCTCGTTTAAGAAATAATATTTAAAAAAAAAAAAAGTCGTGTTGCGTAAAAGATCTTATTTAGGGGATGTGACCTTTCATTTTATATCTGAAGGTCGTATTAATTTATCTGTAATCTAATAACCACATTTAATACACTTTAATTATACAATATTAAAACAATAGTTCGTATCCCACAATGTGTGAATATAAGACAAATGTGTTTTTGATTTATATTCAGCTTAACAGTGAAAAATAACAACGTGAGGCAAACTGATTAATTACCTTTATTATTACTTTTGAAGATGTAATATCTCTTTCGCAAGAGAAGATGAGATTATTGTATTTAAATTATGTGTGGTTAGTGATAAACAATATATTTAATAATGGAATACGAATAACTTTTCCGTGGTGCGTCTTTCTTATACAAAGCGAATGAGACCAAACGTGTAATAAATCCCCAGTAATTTATTTATTTAAATAATGAAACAAAAGTAATATACATCAATGGTACCAGGTACTAAAGCTTTTAATAATAAATTACATTATAAGCATTAACTTTGTAAAACATCTGTCAGATATTCTCAAAAACAAATCAATTATTTCACAATATAAAAGTCAGATTTATTCATTTATAACATCGGTTTTCGTCAAAAGTGAAACGTCAGGTGAAATTTACGTTTTTCATTTCTATCGTAACATTGGCTGAAATGTTAAAGGGATCGACGATTTTTAAGCCCTCAATAAACGAAATTCGAGCCATTAATTTATTATTTAGGGGTAACCGTTTCAAAAAGGTAAGCTTAAATGTTTTTACCTGGAAAGAGGTCAGAGTCAAGGTGCTTTGGGTTATTTATTCTATTTTATTTGGTACAAAGTATTTGCGCGGATTGTAAACGAAAGATTTGTTCGGTGGTCAGTGTACGTGAAATGAAAACAAACGGCGGTCAAGTTTTTATATAACTGCTTCGAGTATCTACAAATGTTTTGCGATGTATCGCACGTTTCATCTCACATAAATAAAAAAAGGAAACATTTTACTGGCCACGTGACGACTGCACTGCTGGAGGCAGATCAAATCGATACAGTAATTCAATAAATCGAAAAGAAAATAACAACTTCAACATTGCCAAGGATGTGGTTTATTTTTGAAGGTATCATCAATTGTTTGTCAATTATAAATATGTCACAAAAAAATATCTCTCTCAATAAGTCGAAATTATCGATTGATTGATTACTCAGAAGTAATTATATTGATTTTAATACACTGCGTCTACAAACATTACATACAGTGTATTCGTTAATGAATCAATACGATTAAAATTATTCCTCTTCGGAAAAATATTATTATAACTGTAAATAAGTTTTGATTCCCGGGACGTATGGTCATTGTTATTGACGGTTCACTAGCGAGTTTAAAAAAAATGCGAATCATTTTTCAAGTATTAAAAACTACCGAAGGGTTTGCCACATCTATTTTCACCAGGTTTACGTTTACGTGGTAACCTCGTAATGGCAGTAATAGTTTTAAATCAAAATCTCTTTTAATGAAGACCGAGCAGATGCCAAAGCTCTCATGAGGAATTTCCACAGCGGAAAAATCACCCAGGCTTGTGATGCGAAAGAAAAACTTTCTCTTGCTGCAATTATGACAAAAAATACTTTTCGCATTTATTACAAAAGGCAGCACACAGCGTTTTGCACGATATTACACGGTTAAATAATAATTAATGATTGCTTAATAAGTACTTACGTAATGTTGAAATTTTCGCGTGTTCGGTTTAGTATAAATAGGCGAAATTCTCAGTATTTTTTTTTTAGAATTCAAAAGCTATAAAATGCTACTTTCAGGAGTGGCTAGCCAACTTTTTACCGATAGTGCAAACATGCTTCATTTATTTAACAGTACATTCCAACGACAGAATGAGTGGACATATTGATATTTTATAATAAAATGTAAAATCGGGAATTAACACATCCCTTAACTACAATATAAACTCAAATGTCGCGTGAAGATTATTTAGAATAATATATATTAACAGCATGAATCCAATTTGATAAAGTCTTCATTGTATAAAGATAGCTATCCTTATTAAGAACTCCCCTTTACACGGTGGATATACCATGAAAATGTATACTAAAATAAAACAATATGGTGGATAAGTTTCTATGTATAAAAATAAATTCACGACATGAAAAAATAATATTCATTAATGTTCAGTGTATGTTTATTGTATATATATAAAAAAATACTTATTAAAAACCCCTAAGATTTCTATTTACCCACATTTTGTACGAAATCGTTATACCACTTGGGATATATTTTCGGGTTTACATGACTCAACCTCTCTGCGCATAGTACTGAGTAGTAAGTACGCACAAGGAATGAAGAACTATGTATAAAGGGAGTCCAGTATACTTAAGACAAAACTGTTTACCCTTTTTTATTAAAATCTTGCCCACTCCAAATGTGGAACATATGGTCGTCAACTGGTCAATTAATATCGAGATAAACTTATCTCGATATCAATTTTCTACGAGAACTGCGTCATACGTTAAATATTGTGCATATTCTTTTTTTCGAGGATAGTAGGAACATAAGAATAGAGCTTAGTTCAGGATGGGAGACGAACCAACGACGTTGACCACTCAACCACGAAAATGGAAAATAATTGATGAAATAATCCATCGGATATGTAAAAGTATTGAAGTATAGAAAAAAATGTTGGCATTCTGATCGCCCGTACCTCTTGATATACTTTACGTGGGGAGGGGACATGTTTCGTAGATTATTTTCGGTGGCACAATAACAAAGAGTCAAAATATACGGTATACATTTCTTCCTGTTAGCGTAAAATAAAATATTTTTAATATAAGAACGACGAACGCAAAAACTTGGTGAAAATATCGTATTACTTTCTCGGTAAATACGACAAAAACAAGAAAAGCGAAAATGTTCTTGATTAATCAAAATATTGTATTGTAACCTATCTTTGTAACATGAGACGTGGGTTCATTGAAAGGTACATTAAAACAACAGTTGAACCGCAAAACCGATTTAGAAACCCTAAAAATACTTCACTAATCTAAATGTTAATATGGCGTGCAAGTGAAAATAATTGTTCTGCTCGTTCGGCGTCATTTGTTCCACTCGCGGGCGATTTGAATGTATGAATTCCTTCTGGAATAATTAATTCGCACATATTAGAGCTGCCAATATGCGGGGAAAACATTCATAAAATTTACATGCAAACAAAACGAATACAGCTTTTGAAGTTATCGATTGAAATGGCATTTAAAAAAGAATAATAATAAAACATGCATTTCTGGATAAAGACAAATAACTGCGTTGTTTACATTAACATCCGTCTCACCAGACCTTTTAACGGTTTAATGTTAGCAAACTCTTCATCTTTGCTAGATTCGGCGGTAACTTTGTGGAAGTTCATTTATAATATTAAATTCAATTTTAAATAACATAGTTGAATTTATTTCCATTGGATTTTGCCACACATAATAAATTAGTGTTTCATTACTACTATCCATGATTGTATATTTTCCCCTCCCTGCATCCAGTAGAAAAAGACCAACACCGACTTTTATTTTGTTATTTTTAATAGAAGGTTTGAATATTTTTTTAGTTTATTCGCAAACGTTGCGATGGCCTGTCTGGTGATGCTTCTCAAACAGACGAAACACGTGTCACAAAATGTAGGACAGAAATGGAATAACAAAGTTAGCGAATTTAATTTTACAATTATCTTTTCATCATTCGATTATGTTTGTAATGTGCGAAACCGTTCCTGATATTTAGATACATTCTAGAAATAACTGATTAAATACTAATTAACCTTTTTAGAAATTGACTAAACGTGTTAATGGGAGAGAAAGGTTTCCGTTTGTTCTTACCGATGATAATATGTGTATACGGAAAAGCATTATATGAAAGGGTTTTAAAACTCGCAAAGGTACACACTCCATTATTGTAAATGAAAGGTACACTAACTGTAAGCCGTATTAAAGTTTGTTGGTACTAAATGAGCCCGCTTAGTGTGGTTTTCTGCAAATGACACTTGAATAAGGAAAATTATTACCAACTTGGAGCAATGTGGAATAGCCCAAACATGTGACGAAAATGCCAGATTACATACAAGCCTCTATGGCTGTATTAACATTCAGTTAATCCCGTTTATGTAACATATGCATACGTTTCTCTAAGGCAGTAATCGGTTACCCAAGGCTCGCGGTAGCACAAACATATATGTATTATATATAATATAAGCTCGGCTACGCATATTCAAGGTGCCCACTAAGGATTGCAACTCGGATATTCGAATATTCGGCCCTTTTTTAACTATTCGATATTCGGTATCGATAATAGTATTCGTAATAATTTTTAATGAAATATTTTACAAAACCTTCGAAAGATCACATCACAATTTCTCCACATTAAAAGAATAATTATGAATACCCCAAGTAGTGTTTTTTGCCTTCACTCAACTCGGGTGCTATCAATATCAGTATAACAGATTAAAATAACAAAGTATTTTAGCTCTACAGTTTTTAATAATTTTATTCGTTGATAGCTATTTCGGCTTGCGCCATCGTCAGAACTATTTCTAACTAGTTCTGACGATGGCGCAAGCCGAAATAGCTATCAACGAATAAAATTATTAAAAACTGTAGAGCTAAAATACTTTGTTATTTTAATCTGTTATAAATGGAGTTCTACCAAGTAAATGCCAAATCAATTAATAATATCAGTATACTTGAGTTTGACGAATCGGCTCGGACTCGAGGCTAAAAAAAACCTTTAATGCCGTCATTTCATTCATAAACCGCTTGATTACCAGGTAAATAAATCATTAATATGTCCCAGAGATACTGTGTGTTTTTGAGAAAAATAATTTTGCCTAATATACACTCGAATTATTGACTCAGTGTAGATGGAACTACACATATTCATCAAAATATTGCTTATATTCTATTAGATAACCAAGTATTAGATATAATTTAAGATTTCGACTTAGTGACAAAATCTGTGAGAATGTACATAGTTTGAACGATTCAAATTCAAGTATCAGATGTTTTAAATGTCTTGGACATCCGTGTTCGCTTGCATATGTTCCGGACACCTGTGTCCGCTTGTTATTCAAGTGGTTAAAGAAATACCGTTGGAGTAATCTGATGCAGCTGCAAATTTCAAATATTGTTATACAATGGAACGGTATTGACATTTGTATTTATATGTATTGTCTCTATCTAAGATTTTACAGAAACGGGAAAATATTTAGTCTTACATTATTATAAAATCAGTGAACAATGAAAAAAGGAACGGTTGATCGTGCAGAATATATCAGGATAGTTTCAATTTTATTATTCGATATTCGAATAGTTGATAATGACGAATAATTGGAATCCCTAGAGCCCGCCCACACCTAGCTCACATTAGATTTTTTATACTTCAGGATTTTGCGACTTCTATCAAAAGTATAAAAAAAATTGATATACGATAAGGTATCACAAAGACGATTTGATCTGTTTAATGATGATCTTAAAGTTATCTTCGATTGAAACAACATTATAAAATCTTTGGCATAATACTCCGGTTATCAATTTCAGCAGTTATACGTCAAATGTTTTCAAATATGTATTACAAATAAAAACGTGTGTTCAAAAAAAGCTCTTTCACCAAACGAAATTTATGTATAATTTCAGTCGCCATAAGCAAGCCATTCGTGGTGTAAGTTAATAGTGTTGCCGATCACTGCTCTATGGTGCCCAATTACTCTGTCCCATATTAAAAATATGATATTCAGTAAGTTGTTCTTGCTACCTAATTATAACTCCTGTTAATTCCAATGATTTTTTTGTTTGCTACCATCGGTAAGTTTGATTCATTTCTCTCTTTTAAGTATTATATTGCAGGTAATAAGAAAATTTTGAATCTAAAAATTATTATATAATTATTTTAATGGATTATGAAACGCAGAACCCGGTAAAAAATCTAGTTGCATAACAATAATTAAATAATAGTTGAGAGATAATTTAGTATCACGCAATCGTCACCGAAGATTAACAATACATGTATTTTTTCAAAATTGCCAATACAGTAAAAAAAAATGTATTATATATAATATATAAACGGTAGGTATAACATATTATTTCAAAATTTATTGAAAAATATAAGAATTGCTTTTAAGCATTTAAGTAAAGAGATTGAGATTGCTTGATATTACGAATAAATTAACAGTATTTACTATCCCGACATTAAAAAATGTATAAAACGATTTGCAAATTTCTTTTGATAAAACACCAAGGAAATGTATGGATATAATATTATGTCATCATTATCGATTTTAAACTATCAATATGAAAAAATCAGATATAAGCCGAAAGTCTCAGAGCCATATGTGATCAAATTAAAGTTTATGACTGAATATTTCCGGTATTGTCTGATAGAAGTAGCTAGCGAGGGTTAGTGAGATCAAAACTTAAATAGCTTGCCGATGATGATATCAAAAATAAACTTATATCTAAGCAATTCAAAAAGCTCAATTTGAATAGAAAAGCAATCGAAACTTTTGGGATTCGGGTCGTAAAAACAGGCATTTCGTTTCAGTAAATAAAGCTCGTCGAATTAAGCCAAACAAAGCAAACATTTATGTGAAATAATAAAACGTAAAAAATAATTGTTTTAAATTAATTTAATCTCCGATGATAAATTTTCATTGCTGCAAAAAAGAATCGTAAATGAAAATAAACGAAAATGAAAAAAGCTATGTAACCTTACATATGACTTCGGGACATATAGTAAAGAAGATACACTTTTAAAGATACTGATTGTTAGCATGTACGTCAATAATATTTAATTGATATAAAGAATACACTATCTCACCGAATTACCACATTTAAATGGATAATTTTTGCCAGTACATTTTTGTTACACGAACTAATTACTAACTCACTTTTAGGGTGTTCACTGTCAATACTTGGTGGAAAGGCATTATATTAATAAAAACACAATATTCCTTTGTACTTTATTCCACTTTAGGTCAGGACCGGTTTCGCTCATTACGAGTATTGTCAACTGATAAGAAAAATATATAAACAGTGCTATTTATACAAATTTAAATTGAAATAAAGGTATACCGGTCCTGACCTAATTAATAAAGTGGAATGAAATACAAAGAAATATTGTGTTTTTATTAATAATTATTAACTTTTTTTTAAAATTTAAGATTTCGACTGAAGGTGCTTGGTGGAATTTCAATATTAAATTTGAATCGTTCAAACTATGTACATTCTCACAGATTTTGTCACTAACGACCCGGGTTTTGCCTCTCGGCATTTTCAGGCATTCAAGTGCACGGATAAACTTGAACTGACGTTTAGTAAATGAAAGTTTCGTGTTTATATAAGAAATAAATGCATCACTGAGTCCAAAGCCATTCATTGCTGGTGAAAAGGATAAGCTCGTGGGAATGCCAACAGATTTGAGTAGTAAGAAGTTTCAAGAATTATATAATTTGTTTGTCGGCAAAGGTTTTATGATTATATGATTTTATGATTATATAGGGTATAGAAGTGAAAATGCCGAGAGGCGAAACCCGGGTCGTTAGTGACAAAATCTGTGAGAATGTACATAGTTTGAACGATTCAAATTTAATTATTCACTTATTAAACATATAAAACTAAATAACGACACGGTGATGTACTGTTACACAAATAACTAAAATTAGGAAAGATACAAAAATAAACATTGTTTGTATTGTTATAAGAAGAGGCTATTAAAGGTGCACGATTTGTTCATATTCGAAAATTTACTAATTCATATTCATATTTATGAGAGCTGAGGAAATCAAACGTCATGAGGACAATAGGTTTGCAAAAAGAATTCCTTAAGTGCACTTGGTAAATAGTAATGTATATAATTAATCCCTAACCTGATATTTTACTATCTACTTTCAGTTCTCTAGATCAGCGTTTCTCAATCGGAACAAACGCTAAAAAAAAGCACAGACCCTAAAAAATCAGGCGAGTGAAATATTGAACAATTATTGGTTTAAAACGCAATTTACCATATTGTATCGCTTAAGATCTTTTGCCGATTATGGGTCGATATTATGTATTAATATTATATCAGAAACTCTTACTTTGGTTAACGCATTGCTTGTTGCTGCGGCGACACTGTTGATATTATAAAGACACGTATGCCAAGAAAATAGATTTGATCTTAATTCAGTTTCTATCTTTGAATTATCAAAGAATATTACAAAACGTTTGTGTAGCGATTGGATATTTCTGAAACAAAGATAGCCGATATTGTTGTGTGTGACAAACGTTATTCAAAAACCATTACCGAGAAAACAACTGGAGCAAAACAAAAGACAAAGAAAGATCTAGAATTTATTTGAGCTTCTTTTGTTTTAGACATTAAAACATTCAACTTTATTCCGTTCAACATAATAACAAGGCCATATAACTCGAGTTTTGCAAAAGTTTTACTTTTAATCAACTAGAAGACGTAACGTAACAAATGAGAAAATACCTCATTAGTGACTTTTTAAATATGAAGATTAGTACTTCGGTACAAAAGGCAAGATTAATTGCACACTCTTTTGAGGGGTAACTTCGCTAAGATAATGCCGTGTTGTGGCATGTTTTACTTTGCTTACTTGGTGCTCCGTTTTCAAGGAAATGTTATCTTCCAAGCCTCAATATTCATTATAAAGCTATACTTGTTCTTTGTGCGGAAGAAAACGTTCGTTGATTTTAATAAACACATTAATAAACATCACTTCCCTAGCATACCACCCATATAAACACAAACTCCGTAAAGCAAAAACGTAAACACAACTAAACTTAGGGCAAACAGCATGTTATAATGAATGAATCATAAATAATTGTTATCCGAATCATAATACTAATGTTTTACGTAGATTTTTTGGTTTATGAAATAATCGTTAATGAAAACATTTTTTTTTGTTCAATAAATAACTGTGATGGTTACGAACGTTCATGTCTCATATGCGGTTAGCTAATGCTAATCACCGTTTGAAACCATTGATACACAATCGATTCAGAATTAAGAAGATGAGAAATATACATGTTTTTATAGATACTAGGTTTTGACTATCGTATGAATTATTCAGTTAGTGCTGATGATTTTGATGACGTAAATCGAATATTTTACAGTAGGCACAAAACATTTTTTTAATGATTATAGACGAAACTCAAAATATTAAATATATACACAACCTTGAAGTGCACGAATACTAATTTAAGTCCTTTTTCTGGTTGCAATTTCCATACTAATTTAGCATTTACAGCATACATCTTTTTTTATAGAATTGTTATTATCGAATAAAAGCAATTTTGAACTATGTATATTTTAATAAAAACACAATAATCCTTTGTACTTCATTCCACTTTATTTAATATGTCAGGACCGGTTTCACTCATTGCGAGCATTGTCAACTGATCAGTTGACAATGCTCGCAATGAGCGAAACCGGTCCTGACATATTAAATAAAGTGGAATGAAGTACAAAAGATTATTGTGTTTTTATTAATATAATGCCTTTCCACCAAGTATTGACAGTGAACACCCTAAAAATATGCATATTTTAATTAAATTTGCCTTTCCCCAAGAATTTACTTATAACATAACGAATTTATTTACAGATAGATTTATAATTTTAATAATATGGAACAGTCTGAAAGAAATAATCCTTTCGAAAAAAAGATACTCATATTTACAATTTCTTACTGATGTTTCACCTTAGACCTAGTACAGTTAGTATTATTGAAAATCCAATGATAGCAGAAATTCAAAATATGTAGTTAAATGATAAACATGTATATTATTCTAAGCATGTCACTCATAGATAAATTAAAAGTTAGTGTGATTAAATTTAATAAAACAAAGGGAAGCTAATTCTACATTGGCTAGCAGGATATGGTTGGTAAAACTAATAGTTGGACAACTCAATCAAAATTTAGAGTACTTCCGAAACAAAATAAGCAATTCTAGGTATGGAAAAACCCTTCTCATCAATCAAGGTAAAAATAAACGGTATGTAAAGTGTTGTAAAGTGTAATTTCATTCTAAACATTACAATTTAAATTAAGTGTCACATATTTATAAATGATCCAGTGGCCTAAATCGCAAACTGCGTATCTACATTTGAGAACAGTGGTTATAAGATAAATTGACTAATATGAGTACATATATCTGAGGTGGGGAACGTGTGGCTTGTGGAAAATAATGTGAAGTTTCTCGAATATGAAAAGGTTCCTTGATCCAGAAGAAGATAACATTCCTCAATTTGTTGAAATGATTTATACAATATTTCCATAAAAAACACTTATATTACGACATTTACGTATATAATAAAATATTAAATTCTATAAAAGTGCTCATTTTTATAAATTCAATGTAATATCTTACGTTTGTAAATTTACCCCATCAATAAACCTTTAAACGGTAAGCTTTACACAATGTTTATTATATTTCAAATTTCATTTTATTCCAGGCATTTGAAAGCTCTTGCAAGGTTTAAAACGTTTCTCGGCCCGCAAACAACTCTCTACTGCAGTTGATTGTGAAGAGAAAAACACGGTGTTTCGATAGTAAGTGTATCATACACTTAATATATACTATATGTTTTTTTACTTTTTTTTAATTAAAAAAAATTAAACTAGGACCTGCTTTAAAGTGTGTGTTTACATTTTTGACTCGGTGACAAAATAAAATGTATCCATGAAATCAATGTAAAACATATATATTATAAAAATACTTTTAAGATGATCTTTGTCAATACATACTTGATGAAAAGATGTTCTATAGAAATAAAATACTTTTTTGTAATCACACATTATTTATATTTCGTTTTGGTATAAATACTCCTAAATAAATATTTTTGCTAACCATGTCCCCGCTCCATATGTAGAGCATATGGCCCCCTAATAGAGGTTTCTCAACAGGATTTCTTTTATACGAGTTTTTGAGAACTGTTTTTTTTAATCAGTTGCTCAACGTCTCTTTTTCAAAGAGTTATATTTGTATGAGTTGAAAATGCTCGTGTATTGATCGAGGTGTTGATCCTTAAAAATAATTGTGGACTAAGTACTAAATAGTTTTGTATCAGTTTTTTAGAATACTAAACAAAATAATTTCGATATTTCATAGAAAATATCGTAATAAGTTTGAAAATCATTGAACGGTATGAAAAGGTGGTGGTTTCTGAGCAATCGCAACTCGATTTCGGTAAATTTTCAATGCCGGTGTTTCAATATTTAAAACAATACCAATAATACAAGAATCTCAGTTTCGGTAATACCGGTATTGCAATTCCTATTCACAGCTAACGCGATATGGCCTTTTAAGTTGAAATCTCCCCATCACTGGTTTGAGAGTTTTACTACTTTTCGAGATATATTGCATCTGCAAAACGTATATAAAAAGATTCAACAAGTTTTCAAATTTGGCTGATAATTTGACACGGGATTTGCGGGCACCCGGTTTATTTAAAAAGATATCAACATCCAACAATGGCTGGAAACTTGCCGACAATAAAACGCCACAAAAAGTGAACGGCGTCTGTCATAAACCAGTCTTAGCAAATCGCGGATAGTAACTCGCAGAGCAATGTTACATTTCCTTCGCCTTCATCAGTATTTTTTTAATGCCTGTTTGGAGTTATTCTGCCCCTTTCTTGTATTTCAAAGAGATGTTTCAAAGATATTTTATCTAAGATTATATCGGCGGGTATAGTCTCAAAACGTTAATTTATTTACCGTGAGGAAAGTATATCATCTCACTAGTTTATTACTGTGCAATGTGTGGTAACATTTAATATTTGCACATACAGAATAAGTATTATTCAGTTTGACATTATTGATTGAATTGGTGTTTACTTGGTAGAAATCCATTGTAACTATAAAAAATAATGCTTGCGAGACAAATAGTGACATCGATATTTATTACAAATAATGTGATATATAATCTAATAAAATATATGCATTTCAATATCAACAGTTTATAAAAATATTACATTTATTTATTTGGTAAGCTCGGCTATTTTAATGACTAGACTAAATATTTACCCGATCAGAAACTGTGTCAAACAGAGCTAAGTCGTTGCTTAGCGACTGTTAATAGCGGAATTGAGTTTGGCAACCGGAAACCTTCAATACTTTCCAAAGGTATGCCTACAGTACATGGAAAATTCTCAGTAACCGCCGCAAACTGAAAACCTCAGAAAATAGAAACCTGAGCAAATGTTAAAGGTTGAATTTAATTTCTAAAATATCGAAGGAGGCTAAAAGGTTACGAATCGGGCGCCTGATTGTACAAATACTATTCGCTTGCGATAAAGGTAAAAGTGGACAGTGTTTTTTTTTAAAACTATTACTTCAGTGCCATATTTAAATTCATATTTTATTCCTATGTTCAGTGGTAGCGTTGTAGAACTTAATTTTCTTCTACGTTAATCTCGTCATTGAAAAGCATTATCGCAATCAGAAAATTCATAACTATACCGCAGAATATGATTTAAATTCTTTACTCGTGACAGATGAGAAACTAAGAGCTTTCTAGTTACGCAATCAAAATATTTATGAAGTAATCTCAAATAAAATAAAGAAGTGTGTTCTCAAAACTCAAATTTCACCCACGATTAGCGGTAAACAAAACAATATCAAATAACATATAAAATACCAATGGAATTATTTATTATTTTGATACAGCTTTCCGACAGCTTTTTGTATGCAAATTACAGGTGCTTAATACACGGTCCACAATGAAGTTATATTACTTTTAAGGTGTTCACTGTCAATACTTGGTGGAATGGCATTATAATAAAAATAATAAAACATTTTTAGTACTTTTTCCACATAAAATTTATTAGATCAGGACCGGTTTCGCTCATGATGAGCATTGTCAACTGATAACTGATACTTTGAGATGGTTTCTTTCGTGAAGTGATTCGAGTAGCTGTCACATTGTAAGCGCGGCGTAACTACGAAAGTTGAAGTGAGTTAGATCCAGCAATCACAACACTTGAACACTGTTAAAAGTGACCCAAAATTTTAATATTCTGTGAAAGCCTGTTATATGCAAAGCTTCGGCGTTTGTGGGAGCTTTTGTGAGAGAGGGTAATAAAGGAGTAACTTATTGCTGAATTTGTAGACATTAATGACTTTCAAAATAAAATATGAATACCAATTTTAATGCGCCATTGTTTCCATACACAATAAATTTCAATTTGATATATTCACACGCCGCGATATTAAAATACCTGGAATATAGTTTCAGGTGAATAGCCAAATGAAGAATGTACTAATTTCAGTATAGTTTCGTAATAAAACGTGTTTTATTATGGGAGGTGCACTTAATATCTTTGGGTATTTTGTTGTACAGCAAGCAAGGTGGAGAAAGCCTATCAAATTAATCATATGTATCCGATGTTAACCTTCGCGTTCCGGAGCGGGGTACAATCGTGCCCCTTAATTCTTATTTTACCAACCATTTGTTAAATATCCGTAATATCTAGCTGATATTTATTGTAATCTACAAACATATCCTACTGAATACAATGCAAAAAAAAAATCTGAAAAATTGTAGAAAATAAAATAGATATTCACGTTTTTCGTTAACAAATGGTATTTGGGTCACATATACACGTTGCGTTTGAATGTGTGCGTGTGCCGAGCGCAAACTCCACACACCTGATGTCATCGTACCCTGCGCCCGCGCCGGGAGAACGACGTCGCTTTACGATTAGTTCAGTCTGCTCTCGCCGCTTCTATACGCCTGACGTATCGTCAACGCAATATGATATGGATGATTCAAAAAGACAAATTGTCTCTTAATTTTGACAGGGCATGCTCAAAATCAACATTCGAACTGCTGACATTAATTATTTTAATTTTTACTTCGTTAAATGAGAAAAATTCTGGGGGGTACAAATGTACCCCGCTCCGGAACCCGTGTGATTTTTCAAGATATAGGTACTCGAAGGTTAAAAAGCTCTAGGTTATTTTAAACAAGACAGTCGTGCATTTGCTGTGATTGTTTATGATATTACGAACATTTTGCTACCACGATCAAAGTACTACTAGTCATAATATAAACAATGTCTGGGCGGTAAAACTACTAATTTAATACTTATTTAAAATCTTATTTTATAATGACTTGTTTGACTTTGGGAGTCGGTTTCTCTTTGTTGGCGACTCTTTTGCTATAATATAATATATAAATTAAAATGTATTTACTGTCAGAATTCGGCGTAAAACGTAAACATCAACAATGAAGACAATCTCGTGTAAATTAATATAAAAAATCAGATAAATCGTACGCCCCACTAACGAGAGCACATTATGCTACTCACATTGTTTTATGAAATCCAATAAAAATATAAAATACTATCTGATACTGAGGATTATATCGGAAAATGAAATCACGATAGTTGGAATAATCACTATACCCAAGGATCAAATTTCATTTAGAACAAAAACTCAACCTAGAAACATTTGATTGCTTATGTCTTCATGAATTGCCGCACTACACTAATTCAATTGCATGAAATTGCAATGATAAAATTAAAATGATTTGTTGACTTACAGTTGACGCTCATGGTGACTGGGGCTTCCAACTTGACTCCCTCTGGTAGGGCTCGATTGGACACAACACAGCGATAAACGGCTCCATCGTCTTCCCTCGTTGGTATCAGAGTAAGAGAAGCAGTGCTTGGGTCAGAACGCGAACTACCACTCACCAGCTCGACTTCCAATGGATATGTTGAACCGTCACGGTACCATCTGTCAAAAAAGAAAAAATATATTATTATCATTTGAGATATATATAAACACTAGTATAATTGCCTCCTAATGAAATGAAAACTTAATTAACAAAGTACTGTAAAAATCTTTGAATAGAAAAATCTTTCTGTAAAAAAATCCACCAGCTCCAAGCCATTTTTAGTGATTTTGCACATTAAAGAAATCGTTGTTAAAAATACTGTTTTTTAAAAAAAAACATAGTTTTGAGTTTATTGCACAAAATGTAACATTACTTCAGTATCTTTTGTTGGTTAAAATGAATTTTGCGTACATTATCATAAATTTTTGAAACTATCTATTATCTATACTAACATTTAATCACTGAATGTATCATTTTCTACAAAGACTTCGTTCAAATAAACGTATTATACGCTAAAGTTTGACGAACAAAACGAACATAAGAGATACACCTCCGTTTAACCGAAAAGAGGATAATGGACTTTCCCATCCGATAATCCATAATAGCATGCCATATTTATTATGGAAAATACAAATGGTTTCAGGAAGAATAATATAATTGAGAAAAAGTAAAACATGCAGCGTAAAAATAATACAGCATTCGTAAGCGAAATGTATACCAAACAAATTTCCAAGAAATCGCAAGTCAATAAGGATATTAAATTCAACGAATAATATTATCTCGAAATGCTTTGTTTTGTGTTTTTTTCATTTGGATATAGGTTATATTTATCTTCCTTGTTTTTGCGGCTAAACATATTTTCGACAGAAGTGCACATATATTTTTTTGGCTATACAACACTATATTATTTATTTACTGTGTAATAGAGGTCTGCACGGGCCGAAATTTTACAAAATTACCCGGTCCGAGCCCGAAAGACTCAAACCCGACCCGGAAACTTCTTGATGCCACTACCTATTTTATACATAAAACATAGTGTAATATGACAATTAAAAATATGTTTTATTTTGGACTAGGAAGAGACAAAAATATGTGTACTATAGAAATACGCAATTCACATGCCAATTAACTTTTGTTGATTTATACTAGAGTAACCGTTGTTAGAAGACCCAAACGAAAAATAAACAACATCGTACGATGATGAATAGCCCTTAGTTTAATGGTATCGTAAAGATAAGAAGCTATGGCCCTTCTAGAAGTGCGAGGACAAAGGACAATGTGAAAAAGTCTACTAAGAAAACATCTTTGCGACTCTTTTTAACGACTTGAGTGGGAACAAACTGAAGATGAAAATTATTCGCGAGGAAAATAATAATTATTGCCAAAGTATTCTGCGAGAGGAATAATTTACCATTTCATTTCTTCGCGAGTTAAAGTTAAAGAGTACCAGAACTGCAAATAATGCCCTCCCTTTGAAACATGCTCCGTTTTGTAGAAAATTCATTCGGGTCTCTTGTTCTTTGATCATAAAACAAAAATAAAAAACGCGCGTGTGCAAGATGAGCGCCTTTATTCTTTTACACGATGTGTTTTTTGTTTATGTGATTTTCACGGATTTAAATTTTGAATTTTAATAAAAAGAATCTCGAGATGATTTTTGACTTCAAATGAAAGGAATTTCAAAAAGAAACGGATATTATAATGGGTGTTATATTTCTACAAAAAAAATCTTCGTTTGAATTAATGGAAGGAAAATAAACAACAGCCAACCAATCTTTTTATAACGAATTCGTGAATGTAAATATCTTCTTCTTTGAGAGCCCGCCCTAGTTGAGCAAAATAATTTTCATTATTTACAAATATGTATTCTTGAATTAAATTAAATGATTGGCGTATGCTCGTAAAATATTCGGTTGTCATATTATATGTATGTATATATATTGTTCACAAAAAATATGTAGTTGTTGAAATTCAGATATGAATATAAGTGTTGTACAATAAGTTCGTTCCAAGTTGCAGTCGATTTTTAGTTAACGCATATCATTTTCGACCCTCGCCGTTACAATAATTTAGGGCTTTGGCGAAGCTTTTGGGCAATTAAAATGCATTCCACTATATATAGTGTATATGTCATAGATCACACTAGTTAACTCTTATAATATTAACTAGAAAATTTAGTTGAAGCTCTATCTCATTGACTGGTCAATGTATAAATTTATCTATTAAGTGTCTCACTGGCGAGCGCTAGACAAGAGTAGAAATGACATAACAGTTCAAGTTAGGTAAGATTAGATATACAAAATATAATAAAATACTCATTTTTACTAATTCCACTTTGATTCAATAATATAAGGATCGGTTTTGCTCATGACGAACATTACCAACAAGCATTGACAGTGAACACATTAAAACATAGTTTCTCAACCTTTTTAAGCCCGTGGCCCCCTTTTGAGTCTCAGATTTTTCCGTGGCCCCCCTACCCCCAGTAATAAAATTCTCGGGACTCGGAAAAATGAAAAAAAATGTAGGTACATTTATTTTTAAAAAATACAATTTGTTTTTAAAAAAAATATATGTTTACAAAATAGTTTATAACATTACATTTTTTAAAAATCCCCACGTTGTACCCTTCACAGCCCGCTATGGTTCACACTATTCATACGGGGGTGTATTCTGCAGCGTAATTCATGTTAAAAAACTTCATAAACTTCATAAACATAAACTTCTTAAAACTAGTTTGCATGCACTGCAGGGTGCAGAATGCTAAATAAAGTAAAATAACGTTATCAAAGGAGTTTTTATGAAATGAATTCAATTCATTTTTCATAAGACGCCGTGAACTCTTAGAATGCTTTTTAATTTTCCCAAGATGCAACTAAGTTGGCATGACCAACAGGACCACCCGATGCGACTGTGGTCGTAAAAGCTTATGCAGTTCTTCCCGTTCGTTGTTCATGTTTGGACATTTTTAAAAAATGCGATTAGCATCCTGAAGCTATTTACTAATCACCTGACCTGGAAGAGCTTGCCAGTGAAGTGATCATGGCTAGTTATAAATTGGCCTATTCGAAAATTTGGATTCGAAACGTTGGTTTCCATTCGCATTTTTAAATTTTGAAAGAATTTATAAGATTGCCTGTCCTTAGAATTATTTCCCATCAATTTTACCAAATTCGCATAGCAGCGACTGTAGCAAAACTGTGCACCACAGGGCTTTAAGAATGAAACGTCTGGTCGAGAAGGAGGCAGTCAAAGAATTCTTCTCACATGGGACTTGACACCCATTATGTAGCATAGCTGTTGCCTTAAACTTTAATGTAAAGAATATCAATGCACTGTATTATTCGGTAAGAATAATTTTCTGTAAGAGAATAAGGTTACAAACCTTGGATTACGTACTTTACCAGCCACTCCCATGAATTGGGTGCTAGGCTTCAATTACTGAATACCTGCTACGCAAGTAGTTTTGGCATGATATACAGTGGTGTAGGAAGGGGTCCTACCGCCGGGGCAGTACTTGAATTTGCAACCCCATGGAGGACCCTAAGGACACTAGCCGCTAAGCGAAGAGACAAAGCTTTGCCAATGATCAGTTTTGGTCTTTAGTATTGCGTTTTGGTATTTGCACCGAGGATTTTATGAAATTTATTGTTTATTACAATATTAAGGGTTTTACACAAAGGTCCCATTTTTTACAACCTAATGTTGACGATGAATCGCGCAGGGAATTCAAAAAAAATGGTACATGATTATTTATCAAAGTAAAACTTCAATACTTTCAACAATTGAAACGTTATATCTTTTATTTATAAAAAATCTTAATTACTTGTTCAATCGTTACACCTTGAGAGTCTTAAGATTTTTGGCAAAGAGCATTACATTATCTTAACTAATTTTTTCGTCATAAAAAATCTGACACATCGTTTTAGGTTAGTCAATTTGCAAGACAAAATGTTCAATTGGTTGTTTTTTTTATCATCTGCTATCTCATACATACGTCTTGATACTGAACGGAATTGCTCAAAAGAATCACCTGAATAATTGCATGTTCACTCTGAAATTTCAAAATCACAGATTTGGAAATATAATTCGTTTTTCTAGCTTTTGCAATTAATTTGGAAATTTCGTTAGAAACTATTAATCAAACCAGTGTCTAATTTTTCACTGAATACTATAAATCCTATTTTTTTGCTGCGGAAACTCCTTAAAGCTTTTTGCATTATTAAAATGGCTTTTCTTTCATGTCTATGTGTTTTTTGTAAAATGGATAGTAGCATTAGTGAAGTAAAACATATTTAACGCACACAAGTTTCATAATATCATGTGGTGATGAAAGAAATCCGTGGACAAGATTGTCAATACAATATTGTCGACACTTACTTTTGGATTCGGTTTTTATGGTATCCTTAATTATCATTGAAAAAATAGTAAAAAGTATGTATAAATACGTTATTTCTGCTGCAATATATTTGATTTTAATATAAATTTTAGTTCATTATATTTTGAATGGCCGTGGCCCCCCTAAAGTCTGCTGTGGCTCCCCAAAACTGATATTTTCTTCTGTGGCCCCCTTCGAGCATGCTGTGGCCCCCGGTTGAGAAACGCTGCATTAAAAGATCAGATATGTTAAATAGAAAGACGGCGAGAATCACAACAAGACTTTGACATTTTTGAGGTTATGTGAAATTTGCTACAACTGCATGATTGCGCGTTCACAGCAGGGTAGAATAGCTGACAACAATATGAGTGCGGGTGTGACTATTTTTATAAACCATGTGAACAATTTAATTACGTCTGTGTAGTTAATGTATTTGAAGTATTCATTTTTTTTTCTCGTGTATACTGTAACTGGCTAAAATTAACAATTTATACATTGAATAAGTGCATACTTTAACTGTAACAGGACTAACCGTGATACGTATAAAATGAAATAATGACAAGGAATAAGTTTTACATAGAGATAATTCATTGACATTTCCGGAAGCAAATATTCATGATATGCGGAGTCAGCAGGAAAGTCTTCGTTGTACTATTATGACAAGGCATGTTACGTTGTTAATAAGCTACGTAAAAAATGCAATGGGATATAGAAGGTGAAACAGGCTATAGATTTAAAGAATGCTGAACGCGTACAACGAGCCGCAAGCTAACCGCACGTGTTACAAGACAATGACAAGACTCCATTCGGAAATAATAGAGCATTTCCCCATTATATAGTCGGATTTACAAAAAATGAGCTTTTAATGATCATATTTTGAGATAATTATGATAAAATAAATCTTTCTTCGACAAGAGTGTAATGAACGAGTAAAGTTAAAAATTTTAATCCAAGGTCTATTTTTTTTTATAGGTTTTTCATTTCGTTCTTTTTTAAACATTATTATCAAGCTGCATTCAAAATAAGTAAATAACTATATATTATTTGACACAGTTCAAAGAAAACTTGGTAAAAGCAATTGATTATTGATTTGAGGTAATTGCCAGTACACCTTTTGAATTGCAACATAATCGAGATTTTGTATTGAATATATATTTCGCCAAGTACTTTATTTTTAACTTCACAAAACATACGACTACACAACAATACGACTTCTTGGCGATCTCAATGTTTTTTTATTCGTTCACTTTATGTTGCTTATTCGTTCATTAGAGAAGACCGATATAACCGAACCTGCCTACTTCTAAGCTAGAGATGCACATCTCGCAGCCAGTTTGAAAAATTTGCTGCCCTTGAATTTTTTTTTCTAAAATAAAAAATAGTAGGTACAACATAATTGCATTAAATAATTACTTTTAGGGTGTTCACTGTCAATACTCGGTGGAAAGATATTAAATTCAAAACATAAAATACGCATATAATTCACAACATATTTTGTGTATGTGTACTTGAAATTTTATTTTTTCTTGTGGCCAAACCTACTATGTACAGTGAAACCCCGATTCTACGTTTTCTAAGGGACCGGAAAAAATCAACGAATAATGCGGGAAACCGATAATGCGGGAAATCTTCAAATAATACCAAAAAGTGTTTAATTTTCAACCAAATCATATATTAATTCACTTTTTTATTAAAGAATATATAAATTTATTCTTTAATTGCTTAATTAATAAATACTAAGTTGCCTATTCGCAGTTGGGTACTTACATTTTGACAGACACCCACCCTTCAAACACCCGTACTTTTCTAAGTTTTTTTGATATATGACTTTTTTTCAACGCCTTGAATTGTTTTCAGTTTCTCAGCAAGAGTTCTAGTTTTCTTTATTTAGGCGTTTTAGTTTTGACTTTTGAGTTGGAAAAATTCGCGCAACCAGATGCAATGTAAGACGATTTATGAGTTAAAAAGAAATTATCAACAAAAATAGTCAATCGGGATCGTAATTAGGACAGGATGATAATATTTAGATGATAGATCGAAGAAATCGGTAAATCGGGGAATGATTAACGTGGAATTATTAAACATTGTTATTACGAAGTCGAGTAAAAAATAAACGATCCATGCAAAAAAACGAAGATAGCGAGAACGGAAGATCGTGGTTCCACTGAAAAAAACGCAAAACGAAATACAAGGCAAGACTTTTTATAATAAATATTCAACGAAAACGGTCAATCGGGATAATATTTGTGACGGGACCAAAATATTTAAACGATAGATCGAGGAAAACGGTAAATCGGGGAACGATTAATGCGGGATTATTTAACATTGTTCTTATGGGTGTTTGGCCGGGACTATGAAAAATAAACGATTAATGCGGGAAAACGAACAATGCGAGAACGGTAGATCGGGGTTCCACTGTATACTAAATGAATCATATATGATATTACGTTTCTTTTAAGTATGGCGTATTATCTTGAAGTAAGAATTATGTACTAGATTTTTTTAATAAAACGTGCTTTTGTGATATGTATACATCAACTCTTTCGGATGGAACTAGGAAATAAAAGCACTCCGGTCCACGCATATACTAACGCCTTGTATGTAAGAATGTAAACGGGCCGGGCCTAATGGGAAAAATATGTATTGTCAAAATAAATGTTCCTTCCAAGAGACAGAGTGATCTTTTGATTACTGATACTGTGTTATAAAAACGGTTTACCTTGCAGCATCCTTTACTTTAAAATTTTCGTGTATAAATATGTATTTTTTTATATAGAAGTCTCAAGACTACGCACAAATAGTTGCAAAACTACTAATACACATTTAATACAAATACATGATCGCATACACATTTAAGTTTTTAGTATTGCGAAACCTTAATCGAATGTACTGAAATAATGACTCGGACCGATGAAACGAAATGTATTCGTTGATAAACCACAAAGAAAATCTGATTGATTCTGCGTGTCGTTTTTGACCTACATATTAAATGAATTTCAAAGGTTTCAGGTATTATATAGACGCTTAAGAATCAATATAAAAATAATGGTATGTAATGGATAAAAAATAATTAGTTATGTATGATAGATACATCGGTTATGCACTACAATTTTGGAGAACATCAAAGAAAGTTTTCGTGCAAGTAACAAAGATTATAAATAAAATATTATAACACCAACACACGATTTTCATACTATAAAAAATATTATTAATAACTTTTTATTCCACTGGTTGTGAAACGACCCCCACCCAACTTGTAGAATAACAGAGGTACCAATCCAATTTTTTAACATAACGTGGGGATTTTAAAATGGTGGATATTATTTGAAAATGTCAGCTTTGTAATATTTTAAGATACTTTGATTGCTCGAAAGATTTATTATTATTCTAAGACAATTCACGATATTTACTTTTATTTAAAGTGAATTAGGAAAATTAATTTGTTCTTTAAAATTGGCAAACTATTTAACTGTGGCCTATTTATTTCTAAAATTGCGTAGTAAAACAATTTATGATCACCCATGTTGCGATGTAAAACTTTTACACATTCATAGGAAAAATCTATATTTGATCATGAGTAGATGAAAGATAAGAGTAGCAGAAAAAAGTATTCAAAAATTAGACTAAAATGATTAACATAAATTTTATAAAGTATGCTAATTAAAGCCACAGAAAATAAATTAAAATATATTATTTCGGTAAAACATGATGTTTCTACAATCATCAAAGTTTTAATCATTCTCCGTCTTAATTCAATCTAACGGTCAAAATATTTCATTCGTAATTGTAAAAAGAAACCAACGGATGTTTAGAAATAGGGTGTATTATAAATGTTATTTTTCTCGTGATATAATGTCTATGACATGTCTACCGTGTTTGATTTGGAACGGTGTCATGGACTCCTATTTTATGGCTGATATTCTAAGCTAAGACACACCATCACATTGAACGATTACAAATGTCTTTCTTGGCTTCTGAAGATTTTCATTTAATAGCCACATTTATATTTAGAGTGGAAGTATAGCGATCAAAACGGCTCGATAACGTCGCATAAACTAGTCTAACTCTTTTTAATTTCGTCCTTTGATAACGACTTATATAACGATTCTACTATTATCACAATATCATATACCACTATTAACAACTTTACTGCCAACCTCTGTTGTATTGTGGAAAGAGTAACTTTAACATGCGATCATAGCGATCAAATGGTTCTGGTACAAGTCTGAGCAGCGTCAATATGCTCGCTCTTCAGTGGTTTAAATTTCACATCCAGTTTATTTCATGTGGATTAAAAATATTCAAAGCTTTTTGCCAAATAATGTTATTAAATCTTAACAAAAAAAAACAATTTAAGAGAAGAAGTTGATTATTCATTTTTGAAGACTGTAACTTTGTTACTCCGCTTGCTGTGCTACAACTTGTGACACGTGTTCCGCATCTTTGAGAAGTATCATCTGAAGATTGCAACGTTTACGAATAAACTAAAAAATAATTCAATTATGAATTACAAAATAAATGTCGGGGATTGTCCTTTTCGCAGGGACGCAGTTAGGGGATAAGATACAAACTTTAATAGTATTAATTATAAACTAATTACTTTCATTATTTGCGGTAAAACACAGTGGAAATACATTCTCAAGTCTCTTCTTCGTTCAACTGTGTCCGCTCGCAATGTGGATTGGGTTAACTCATCTTGATAGACGTTTTATGATTGGTTTTTATTCAGTGATTAAAAAAGGAGGAGGCATGCTTAGTACGTTTGGTAGCTTCTGGGACTTAAACTAGAGTTCGAGAGATTTCTCCGGTTGTTAGATTGAAGTCAAACAATGTATGCACCGTCTTGAGTAGGTATACGTTTGTGGAAAATATTGAGATGTATTCTGCTTTACATTGTATCGAAATACTTAACCCGGTGAAGTTGTAAAAGTCATCCGAGCAACACTAAGCCACTCTAGGGCGGAAGCTCATTTCTAGCTTCTTCGTACGTAACGTTGGAAAATAAATTAAATTGAACATGTTCGCATTACGTGCGCTACGTTTATCATACATGTAACAATGTGACGCACCCATCCAAATCTAGACGATGTCAAAGTAATTTTCTTATTTCTGCGTACACAAATCTAGGGAAGCAAGAGAACGGAATGGCATCTACGGATTGCAGGAGCGTAGCCAGGCCCTGGTTCATACGGCGCGAGCATTATGAAGCAAATTAGACACGAATAAAAAAAGTATTTCAATTCAATTCAACCTATTTTCGTTGAATGCAAAAAAAATAATTTTCTCAGACTCAAGTCTTGGAGAATTCAATCTAGTTAAGGAACTGTGTGGGCTATAAATAATAATTAATACATTATAGTATATTTCGTAATAAAAAAAAATATTGTTAGCTATTTTGACAGCGCGTTATCGTCGAAGCTAAGATTACCATTTTTGCTGATATACGCATTACACACAAAAGATTTTTTTCACTTAAAGAATGGCTACAGAGTAAGAAGAAATATGTTTGCATTTTAAATATTAATACTTCGCATAAATATCATTTAATATACACATTCATTCTATTAAATGTAAGAAATTATTCGCACATCCGTTCATAATGAAAATTAACTTTTTTAGTATACATGAATACAGGATTTTACAGTTAAAAATTACCTCAGCCATAAACTGTCATTTAAATGAGCAAACCACAATACAGTAAAACTTTGAACGGAAAGATTTATTGAAGAACCATTTTAAAAGCTCTTCTATACAAACATAGAATAATTAAGGCATTTTTAATAATTACATTAACCTTATATGGATCTCATACAATGCCATTACGCGGCTATTAAAGTCATACAACTATGCCATAATTGGCAGCCATTGAGATTTACATGTCTATCAAAGTCAAACGTTTTTTTATACACGATTTTATAGCTGGCACGCATCAATTTATTATTTTAAACGAGCATTTCGTCAAATTTGTTCGAAGAGAACGCTCGTGTACTAACGGTGTTTGACCATACATTGCATCCACCTACTTTTTCTAACAATTGTATAGTTCCACCGACTATTTGTGGCAGTCGAATAACATTATTATCTAATAAATGTAACAAATAAATTTTCTTCTTTTCTGTCGCTACAATCTGGGATAAACCTCAGCCGCTTCAATTCAGTATCCTTCAGCATTCAACTCAGTGACATCCTGTCCATTCCATGCAATGAAATCGCAACCTCCCAACGACTTCCCTCAGGAGAAGAAAATATAAGGCATTTTGTACGTCTCCAATCATCCATGAATGTTGTGGCCCAGCGTAGGCTTTGGGTTTGCACAAATCTGACAATTTAATAATGTATTTAGTTCATAAGTATATAATATATGAGTTATAATGTGTTAAGTTGACAGGTTTATTAAAAATATACAAAACAATGTTTAATTATAAATCTACTTCTCGCCTTAATATTTATTTTATATTCAAATTTGTCGACTAAATTGCATGACAAGTTTGTTTACATGGAAAACGAAGTCGATTTCGAAAAATTATAATTATACAAAACGTCATATATATAACACTTAGTATTGGAGAATAGTTTAAAGTTAAAGAAATGAAAACTTACATTTTTACTGAAATGTATTTTAAGCTGTTGCGAATCGTATTCCGAAACATATATGTATAAATTTATAGTAAGATTTTATTTGAAAATAAACATCACTATGTTGTACAAATGTCGAGTTTTACGCTGTTTTATCCAATGATTAAGATTCCATAAAATGAAAATATGCATAAACTGAATGAATGCCTTTCAGTTTAAGCGAATATACAAAATTCCATGAAATGCAGAAATGCATAAACTAAATATCTTTCAGCATTACTTACGAAGAAGAAATAACCATTATGAGTAAACGCATTTTAATATTATGATGCAAACGTGTACAGTTTAACCGTATTTCAATAAACGTTCAGAAATGCTGTCAAAACTTGTTGGCTGAGCTATATGTCATTTAATCTGATTAAAAAATTTGAATCTAAGTATTTTCGTAATTGGCCGGAGGTCTTTGGAGTAAATAAACGAAGATAATGGCTAGTTTTTATGGATTCTGTGGAGGAACACATTGTATGGATTATCACGTCCAAGTACCATGTTGATTGTGGACACGAGTCACTGTTCATCACGAAACATTTTTTTTTAAATTCAAATCCACCTTATTCTATTACCTCACGATTCTGACTCGGGTTAACTCGTCTAGATACAAATTATTATGATGGTCTTGGCATATTTATGATACATACAATTCAATACGTCGTTACGTGATATTTGTTGTGCGAGAAGCAATAACAATCATATATTTTTATCTTTACAATGTTCATAGCGTTTATATCAGATTTAAAACATTATTCAAGTATTAATTTTAAACAATTTGATGACTTGAAAAAATTAAAAATTGATCTATTTTTTAGAGACCCGTATTTTTAGCATATATTTTTTATCAATTTTGAAAATTTGATCTTTAATTTTAGCGTTTCGTGGTATTCAAAAGTTTTATTTTAGCATCTATTTTTATAAGATGTATATTTCAAATTCAATATATAGACATACAATTAAAAAAAAAAGACAATATGGAAAATGCAGAGAAAAAACATTCATATAATTAATCTATAAAACATGAATTATATTAACTGAATTATAATTCAGCATCTTCACTATTAAGCGAACAATAAATTGATTCAAGAACAGCACAATCAAAATCCAAAAATAATTTTCAATTATTTGTTTTTGTTTTTAGCAAAAAAATAGTTTGTATCGTTTTGTTTTATTTAATTTAGCTCATAAAATGATATTATCTCTTTTACCGTGAATTCTTAGTAGATAGATATAATAACATCGCTCAGCTTGCATTTTCAAATGACAGTAAACTCAGTGAAATTAAATACTTGTGTTGTGAAAATATTTCGATAGAGGTCAACAGTTCGATGTTTCCAATTTGGCGGGACTGAGCGAATGGAGAGAGTCTCTAAAAGAGTGAAGAGTTGCGATTCGCACGGGAGGGCCTTCGAAAAAGTGGGCCAAGTGGCAATCTTACACACTGCACAAACATTCGAGTGATTCTCGTCAATAATTTCCATTAGGGGGCCGAGTAGGGCCGGCGAACGCACTCCCCCGGGGTAGCCTACCCGACCCGCGATTCAATCAGAGCACTCGGCTTCGATATGGAATACGTCCACACTCTGGCCGGGAAGGGATATAAGGAAAACAAGAAATTGTATCCCATCCCAGAAAATTGTCTATTCAGAAATACCAAACCCTTCCTCAATACTTTTTTTATCATTCATTTTGGCTTTGCGAGTCGAGGATTTGCATTTTTAAAAAATAAGTTTCCCGGAATAACATACAGGAAAAGGAGTACAAGAAAAAATGAAAACATATTGTTAAAATTATGGAATCAAGCCTCGAATCGTGATCCGAATACTGATCGTTGGCAATTTTAATCACTTTTAATAAAACTGTAGGTATCGTAAATGTAATAGAATTAATCGGTATAAACGAGAAATCGTTTCAATAAGTGATCAGTTTGGCTAATAACGTTAACGTGATTTTACGTAACTATTATTTAGCATTCTTATACCTTATTTAAGAATTAGACTGAAGGTGCTTGGTGGAATTTCAATATTTAATTTGAATCGATCAAATTTAATTATTATACCTTTTTGGCCATCTCACTTATGCAAACTGAACGCTTTAGGAATCGGTTAACCAATATTCTTTCTTAAGTTTTTTCTTGAATCCTAAAAGTGTTTAAGGGATTAACGTTCGTTGACAGGTTTACACTCAATTACCTGAAGATATATATTGTGTGCAGATGCTTCATAATGTGAACGTAACTTGGGTATAAGCGAATTTGAATTTTGTTTAAGCGAGGTCTAAGAATAGCGGAAAAAACATTTTATCCGAAAAAACAAAGGGAGTTTACGGCAAATTTTCGTTCACCGTGTGCCTTGAATGGAAGTCATTGGGAGGCGAACTTTGAATTTGCAATGTCTGTATAAAAGGGGGTGGAAAATTGATTTGAAGCGCGGCAGTTTTAGCGGGGTCGTACAGTTTTATGGCTTTATTCCGGAACATTTTGCGGGGGTTACGCCAAAGCGCCGGCAGGCTCCAGACGCGGCCGATACGTCACTTCCGGTATCCTTTTGTCGCAGGCCACATCTGCTGCCTCTTTCGGCGGAAAAAGGCATTGTTAATGGTTTTACTGTCGTAAATCATAAAGTCAGCGAAAAGCCATATGAAAAATGTCAAGTTTTTCTCGTGCAGAATAAGATATGATAATATCGAAAGAAAAGTATTTCTGAAAAAAACCCTGCCGTGTAATAAAAAAGGCATATAATTTAACCCAACGTATAATCTTCAATTTTTACAATCTATATGGATAAATTCATAAATAAATAGTCAAAGTCAAAGTGGATTCTACCAATCAATATAATGAATAGTCTATTTTTTCCGGTTTTTTCGACTCCGACTCCACAGTCCTAATTTTAAGTGATAATCTTACAAAAATCTTAACTTAATTTAACGGAAAAAAATGCATTTTGATTCATAGAAAAAAATACATTGATTAACTTGAAAGTAATTAATCAGATATTTGGTTGATAGGTTTATAAAACTAAATTATTTCAAGAAAAGTAATCATGGAAAATTTACTCACGGAAGTCCGACAATAGTCCGGTTACCATATTTTTTTTATCGAAATATCCCGCTTAACGAATATTTGATCAGAAGTTTACGATATTATCGTATTAAAAAGGCAAGTATCACAATATTGCAAGCGTAAAAACGTGTAATTTTATTTTCATGAAAAAATATTTCTGTTTATTCCCTTAATATAATGATAGTTTTCTAAGAAGCATACATAAGTAATGCGGTTATGTTCGGAAAACTCGAAGGGTATAATGAGATCTCCCATTTTCACATCAACAAAGTTATCAGTGGACTAATCAAACTTCAGAAATATTTCGCAGATATAAGGAAGGAAGTAAAGTGAAGTTTCGTTAAGTGTCTTTGCTATAAAGCTTATTTTCGCTTTCTTGAGGGATATATTTATGATTTTTATCACAGACATAAACGTGCGAAATGTTAAAACAAATAACACCAAGGCCACACAAATACATCGGTGATAAAACAGCTAAAAGGAAATATCTTCAACGAGTTGAGATATCTATCTATTCATCTACATACATCATTTTTGTAAAATTAAAAATATGATTTATCATTTAAGATTTCGACTGAAGGTGCTTGGTGGAATTTCAATATTAAATTTGAATCGTTCAAACTATGTACATTCTCACAAATTTTGTCATTAACGACCCGGGTTTAGATGCCGAAAGGCGAAACCCGGGTCGTTAATGACAAAATTTGTGAGAATGTACATAGTTTGAACGATTCAAATTTAATGATTTATCATGTTTTTCATTAATTCGGAGGAAATTTATTTCCATTATCATTAACGACTTATTGAAAAACGTTATTATTAACTGTATAACTGTAATAATATGTGTACATTTTATTAATGAAAATAACGGAATATTTGAAAGACAACTTATTAAAATAAATAAATATGTAAAATATGAGTTTGTCTGGAATATTTTAAATAATTATTCATAATTAGATATGAATCGTCGGATTGGTTCACCGATATATAAAATTTTTCAGGAGCAATCGATATTATATTTTAAAAAATGCATAATAAAAGAAACCAATTTTTAAATTTGTTAGCAATAATATTCATATTACTAAAAGCGAATTAAAATACCTGAAATACCAAGATGGGTATTTTTGATGAGGCAAAAATGAATTACGGTTATTCACCTGGGGTGACTCAGAATATAAAAATTTTACGGAGATTATATGAGATCACCTAGAATATTCTTCTAGCTAGAGAATGTTCAACACAGCCTTCTTGTGAGGTGAAGGAATCGTTTCTGAAAACACATTAAGTGATTGTTTACAATACGCTCACAGTAATTACTTCGACTTGTCTAGGAACTACCAATCAATGATTCAAATCACCGAATAATTCACGAAACCGCACATTAATATTAGACATAGTGTTACAATAATGTAATATTAGATAAATACCTATCCATCGAAAGCATCTACATAGATAAGTAAATGTTTTTTGAAGTACTCAGATTGATATATTTAGTAAAAGATTTATTTTCGATATATTTTGGTAGTATTTTCGATGGATTTCGGTGTTTACATTGAGAAAATTTATTTTCATTTTTTTTTGCTAAAATAACAATCTTTTCTACCCTGGTTTAAAATCGTAGTAACATACCGCATGTAATAACAAAAACGTGTTAGTACGTATAGCAATTTGAATTATTACTGGAACTTAGGATATATTGATTCATGAAAATTGGAACATGATTATTTTGATTAACATTAGTTCAAATATGATTAATTTATAAACATCCAAATATCTATCACTTTAATGTTGCTATTTTTACTGTTCGGACTAGGGTAAAACCTACTATTATTGGCTAGCTTTAATTATTGGCCACTTGATAAAATCCAGTTTTATAAGATATGAAATCAATATTTCCACTCGTTCACTTAATAAGGAAGTTCATTAAGTATTCCTCCGTTGATATAGCAGATAACTGTCATTTTAAGTATTGTCAAATAACCTAAAATCTGATTTTAAACTAACGGTTGAAGCGTTGCCGTGAAACAAGTGAAATTTGTTGTAAAAATTACAAGGATTTGACTTCCGTGTAAAGGTAAAAGTTTGTCTTTAGTGTATTTATAAATTATTCACTGACTGAAATGGATATATTTTTTTAAAAAGTTATAATGGTGGTGGCCAATAATTAGTTCCATTTTTTGCAGAATTTCTATTATTGGCCTGGTTGGCCAATTATACAATAGAATCTGACTTTTAAGTAAAATGTTTAATTTTATTTCGAAAATAGTATTTTGAGACTACTATTAATCACCTATGTATTAATCAGATTTTTTCGACAATCCTTTATAAATGTTGGCCACTTGGCCAATAATTGTGGTTTTGATGGACAATAATTAAAACTTTTTTCACGCAATAGAGTAAACATCGTCAAAAGGAAACACTGCAGTTACATTTACCTTTTCAGCCAGCGGAACAGTTTTTGATCCTCTTGTTGTGTTTGAATATCAAACATTAGTAATGGAAAAACAAAATCTTTCAATAATCAAGTGATTATTGATTAAATAAAGACTGAATCAAAGATGAAACAAATTGAAGCGAAAAAGCAAAAAGCAATTGAATGGAGTTGGCAAGAAAACCAATATATCTGCATTATCATTATTTAATGATAAAGAAAAAAAATATTAGTAATGACGAAACATTTTTTTTTTTTGAGTAATTGAGAGAACATTGATTATAAAATTTCTGAACCATATGACATCAGTTATTCAGACTCGTCATTAGATGAATTGAGTAAGCACTTCAATGATAATGCCGAACTTGCATTATTAAATTTTGATAACATAGGTTTTTTAACATAGGTATTTCCAATTTTGAAATTTATGTCCATTTAGCTCGATTTAATGAAAACATATGATTTTTACATTAAAATGACATTAAAGTTGCATTAATCACTTAATTTTACGCTTTATATCAGTGGTTTCCAACCTTTATGTCACTGCACCTCCCTTTGAAAAAAAAACATCTTCGCGCCTCCCCATCCTTTATTTCAAATAGTAATGAAGACATGTTTCAAAGGGTAAATACATATTTTGGACTGTTCGCGCCTCCCTTTGCAATAGTCCACGCCTCCCCAGGGAGGCGCGCCTCCCAGGTTGGAAATCGCTGCTTTATATTGATGTGGGGACATAAAATTACATCATTAGTTATTATTTATTTTTAAATATTTTTTTACTGCAATTTTTGGTATGGCCAATAATTGTATCTTTTAGTGGCCGATAATTGAAAAAAGTGGCCAATAATTATAGATTTCTGATTTTTTTTTGATTTATTTTTTTGCAGTGCAAGTGCAAAATATATTTTTTTACATGTTTTGATAATTGATTATCATCAATAAATAAAATATTTAACGCATGATATTTTTTTATTTCACTTTTATAATGATACGTGTCTAGAAATCAAGAACATAGTTTAAAAAATCCTTAAGTGGCCAATACATAATTGTATGTTTTGCCCTACTACCGTATTTAAAATAGACTCAGATGTTTATTAAAAACATTCACACCGCAAAAAATATGACTTTATATATAATATTTTTTACAAAATAAGAATATTTTGAAATCAAAAATAAATGCAATAATTAAACTTCATTGACAAACTAGTACATATTTATTTATCGCCATCCTGGTCAAAAGCAAATAGCTCATGTTGTTGGGCCTTAAAGAAAAAGTAACAGAAATTAGTTCGTTGTGCGTAGGACATGGCAATAAATTAAATTAAAGTTCCAAAAACATATCGTCCGCCATTTTCTGCTCCTAATCTATCTCGAAACATCCTCATTGTTATTCCTGCAAAGATTAATAGACCAAAACTCAATTTAAAGCGGTTAACTTGTTCAAGAACAACATTTGGCAAATTTAAGACATCGCTTATGCGGAGTCGTAAAAATTATAACGATCATTTGTCGTAACGACCGCGCGTCAAAATAATTAATGGGACAGGTATCTATCAAGGTGGTGGCGTTAGTAAGTAATTAACGGAGCATTTCGGCTGTTTCCTACGCCGAGCGGGTCTCGACTGAAAGGCCTGCACACCGCTCTACGGTCCCAGGGCGCCAATATTTTGACAGTATACCAGGGAAATTATACATCGATCGGCCCGCCCTTACACGATCATTTTTAATTTTAGTGCAACAAATAAAAAATACGCGACAAAGGAGCACGTCACATTCAAAATATAGTTGAAAATTTAATTTACTAACAGTTATAGAGAAAGTCATTTAAGATTATAATTACGAGTACAAAACAAAAAAAAAAAAAAAATAATCAAGATAATTTGAATACATTCGAGATGAATCGTTAAATTTTTTAATAATCTTAGAGTTTTTTGATTGACTTGGCATTTACTTGGTAGAACTCCATTATAATAGGGTAAAAATAGCAACGTATTTAGTTCTACAGTTTTTATATTTATTATTCACTTTGAGGGTGTTTTCACTGTCAATACTTGTTGGAAAGGCATTATATTAATAAAAAACACAATATTCATTTGTACTTTATTTAAAAGGTCAGGACCGGTTTCGCTCATTGCGAGCGTTGTCAGCTGATGCTTTGATGCAACTGATGACAAATGCTCGCAATGAGCGAAACCGGTCCCAACCTATTAAATAAAGTGGAATGAAGTACAAAGGAATATTGTGTTTATATTGACATTATATTTATTAGTTGATAGGTATTAAAGCCGAAATAGCTATCAACTAATAAATATAATAACTGTAGAACTAAATACGTTGCTATTTTTACCCTATTACGTTAGGGTTTATATTTATGATTGATAAAATGTGAGCACCAATTCCTTTTTTACTATTGTACTTTGATTTATGTCAGTTTAAAATGATTGCATGCTGAAATCCCACGAAAGATAAGCAGCGAGCAGTATTAAATTAATCCTATTAAAGTCCTATCTTTATCCTTTTATGAAAAGAGAAGATTAACGACTGAATTATGAAAAATTAACACCAAACAAATTAATACACTACATAGGTAATTATTATAATTAAATCATTCGATGTAGTGAAAATGTTTTAAACAATCATTGCGGTAGAAATCTATGTCATTCTACATAGATTCTAGAAGTAGACTTGATTTTAATCCAATTACCGAAAAGGTATACTAAAATACAAACCACAAATAAAATAAATTAGCCATAAACACAGTTAGTTAAGAGTTTCCAATTAACCAGGTCCTTCCGAAAACCGACTCATGTGTGTCGTATTAATGACGCGAACAACACGTGAAGTAATTAAAACTTGATGACTTAATTAATAGGTTTTTCGCACCTTTACTGCTTTGGTGACGTTATGTTCGCAGAAGCTTTTCCGGGACATATACATAGATCGGAGTCAATTGTAAACATGGCATAGTGGTGACAATAAACATATTTATTACAGCACTACGTATGTAGATGTCTTCGTGTAACTAAAGTTTTTTTAAAGAAATTTGAAATAATTAACACTTATTTTTGAGACATTATTTTCGATAGATTCGGCAGTAAATTTGAGGAAGATAATTTTAAAAATAAAGTAAGTTGAATAAATGTGTTAATCCACTTTTCGGTTTTTCAATCTGTGGCACATATTTTGCCTTTTTAACTTCACTTTAAAGTACTTATAGGGTGCACTCGCATTGCAAAGTTCTACTTATTTCAACCATTCGCTTAATACCAATAATATCTAGTTCATATTTATTGTAATCTAAAAAGATATCCCAATCAATGAAATGCAAATATTACGCAAGTTTGTCTAGGGTCACTTTGTACCCAACTGATTCTTAATCCTATTTTTAATGTTTCGGTACACGAGTGATAAGAATCATCATCAGACAGAACAACAAATTACAAAGTGAAGGTTGGCCTTTTTCCTTTTATAATAACTCAAGTGGAGTAAACAAGGTTACGAAATTTAATTTAATATTATTTTTGTGACATTTTTTAGGGAGACCACATGCGTTCGGTGGGTGCGATTTTTTAATTCGTGAAAAATTACAAATGGAATAAGTAATTTACGACATTTTTACAAGTATATATTTTAAATATGTATCATATCAGTTGAACATGTCTGTGAAGACCGAAGCCGGTCTTGCTACTTACTAATACATAAATGTAAAATAAGTATAAAAAGTGATATTTTTTAAGTGTAGGAACACAACCAATTTGCTGATACAACAACGAAAAGTGTTTTTGAAAAATATACAAATATGCAACCTCACGATTTTTTAAATATTAAGTATGAATACTCATCCGAAACTGTTGAAGTTTCATTGTCAACGGATGATTAAAATCAATAAGATTATCAAATACAGATTTTAATGTGTATTACTATTATTTATGCTTTGTAAAGAACTAAAAAATCGGATTGATGTCTCTAAGCTAGTTAGAATTTTCAAGTGAACAGATAAAACAAGTATTTATATCTAGTTAAAAATGCGACTGAAACAAATGAATAACGGAGTATAAATATAAAACCTTTTATTTTTATAAAAATGTTATATTTACAACAAAATAATGTAAAAAATAACATTCAATTTTTTAAATATTTCGTACAGTAACATATATACAGTAATGTACAGTGCTAAAACAATGTTTTTGTAATCTTTTTTATTAAATACGTGCGAATGAATATGTCACGCAATTTTAAAATTGAATTTGTGGATCGGAGCTAATACTATAAGAAAAAAAAATGGGTACATAATTGAACATTCCACCTAACATAATAATAAAGCGGTGTAAGAATGAGACAAACATATTAAGCGTTCCATTATCAATTATCTGTTGAAAAGCACTGGTGTCTACGCATGAATCGGTCCCCCAACTCCGCTGTCGACCATTCATCATATTATTTGAGAAACAATTTTCCGCGAATTTCTCGCGCGCGAAGATGACGTCGACGTGACGTCATCGGTGTGGAACGAATTTCCGAACAGGCAGCGGCTATTGAAACATCAAGGATACGTGATTTCCTCTATAAAAAAAACCCGGGTAATTCTTGGATTTTTGCAATCGTTGGGAAATATTTAATGTAGCTTTAAATTCATTGTTCTTTTAAGACGGCTGATTATTAGGATAGGAATGTTTAAGTACCACCCGCTAGTTGAGAATATTATTAGTCAACATTTTAATTTAATTTGCACAGGTGGCTATAACTTTTGACTACTTACTTTAAACAAATAATCAAAATCTTTACAGTAAATAATTATCAAAATTATTACTAAAATGTTGTCATTGGTTAAAAAAAAAAGCTCACAAACGCAGTAAAAATAAGATTGCAATTTTATAAAATAAAAAAATAATCAATTCATATCATTCTAAAAAAATCTCACATTTGTGCTGATTCCACCTTTATTTTACAAGATCAGGACCGGTTTTGCTCATATGATGATAATGCTCGCCATGAGCGAAACCGGTCCTGATCTTATTAAGTAAAGGTGGAATTATTAAAGACGAGTATTTTATTTAATAAATGCAATACCTCTTCACCAAGTATTAACAGTGAACACCCTAAATGCAATTAAAATCTGTTACCTACTCCATTTGTTTTATTACATATTGTGATACGTGTTTCGTCTTTTGAAAAGCATCATACAGAAAATTGCATGCTTTACGGATAAACTAAAAATTGATTCTTATGCTATATGTCAATTGATTAAATTAGCATTTACTTTAAATTATCAATGTGTTTAGTTCCAGAAAAATGTTTTTGTTATTTAATAGCTAATTCAGCTTCACCCATTCGTCGGTACTATATAGCGAAAGCGGGAAGACGAAATAGCTATCTGAGAACCAATATAATTACTGTGTTATTGTAGAACTAAATATTATGTAAATTATTTTATATGACTGTACATATAAGATTATCACCTTTAGTGTTTGGGAAACTAGTGATCCACGAAGTTATGTGAAAAATGTACACAAACTTTCAAACTAGACTGTTCGATCATAACTCCAAGAATAATCGATCTGCGACGAACGAGCAGTGGAATAATTCACGCTTTTAAATTTAATGGGAGACGGAAATATTCTCAGCGGCTCCACTAATGGAAATAGTTTTCGAAATGCAAGGTGATTTCCCGTTTAGCATAATTACTTTGGCGTATCTTCGAGGCAGCGGTGGGTGCCGTGGTGTGCATCGCAAAAATCTCCCAAGATTTATGGCCGCCTCTTACACACACAACTTTTGCCAAAGTTGCTCGTTCCCAACTACTTATGAACAAATTGAAGACAGACAGCGTGAGATGAATAATCAATTGAGCAATTTGCAGAAAAAATTGGAACGCGGACATATTTGTGTAAGAATTTTGTCGTAATGCAAATTCAACGTATATGTATATTTAATTGATGTCGATGTTTATATTAACATGTTAATTTAAGATTTCGACTGAAGGTGCTTGATGGAATTTCAATATTAAATTTGAATCGTTCAAACTATGAACATTCTCACAGATTTTGTCACTAACGACCCGGGTTTCGCCTTTAGGCATCTTCAGGCGTTTAAGTTCATCCGTGCACTTGAACGCCTGAAGATGCCGAAAGGCGAAACCCGGGTCGTTAGTGACAAAATCTGTGAGAATGTACATAGTTTGAACGATTCAAATTTAACATGTTAATGTATACCCAATTTAGCCAGTGACAATATACATATGAGAAAAAGTGAACATCTAAACATAGTGTACCTTCTTCTTTCCACCATTGTTTTCCAATTCTTTAATTTTATATGGCAGTTTCCCTTATTTTTTTTTATTGACTGGAATTGTCTTAGGAGCGACTGTCCAAGACTTGATAACCTGCACTTAAATGTACAGAAAGCTTATACTTATAGATGAGTTCTACTTGCTCTCCGTATGACACCGCAATTTAATTAACTTGTCAGTAAAAAGATTCGCCTCTTAAGATTACTATGTAGTATTCAAAGATCATGCTTGAAACACGATAATATGAAAAAATAAATTATTTTATTTGATACTTTCTATAAAATCAAAAATAATAGTTTTTAATTTCCTTGAGTTTCAAAATATATATTCAATACGATGGTAAAACATTCCACTTTATTAATAATACACAATTGAATGCGACGATTTATATTTAGGAATACGATTTGGAGATTGAAGAGAACTGGCTACATATGCTTTCTATGTAAAATTCTTACTGCCATTGACCACATGCATAGAATTCGTATTATATTCATAATGTATATAACAATGAAAGAAACAACCATTTCGCCCACAAATTATTCAGATTATCCTAACCCATTTCCTGTTTACGCAAAAACTATTTTATTGCCACAAATAATGTCACTGCGTTGGGTTATCGCCTATCAGCCTAAAATAACACGGAAACTTTGTATTCTATTGACCCACTAAGCAGCACTGGTATTATTACTCTAATGGGGAAAACAGTCTCGAGAGACACCCACACGCCAGCGGGTTAACAAATAGGGTTGCCACACGCCGCCTTTTATTGGAGACGAAATTCAATTTGTTCGCATCGAATTGTATAGTATATTCTTATGTAAATGTAAAAGAAATTATTTATAAAAGAAGTGAGAGAATTTTCCGCGCTAAGACGTTGAGAATATTTTATTGCGAAATAAACGATTGAACGAAAACAATACCTAGGAAGAAAAAAAATATAGCACAATTTTGTTCTAATTCAACATTTATTCATCAGGATTATGACCAATTTCACTCATTACGAGAATTTTCAATTGAAATTAGTACAATATAGTATATTTAATAAATATAACACTATTTTGCAATAAAAATAAATTAGGATGTTAGGGTGGATGAGAGGATTGTGTATCTCTTCTTAACCAGTATATATAGCTAAGTTAATATAAGTGTAAACATTTAAGCTTTGATAAGGTCATAACTCGAAATAGTCAAAAAATATATACACAATATTTGTAGAACTATAATACTTTGATATTTTTTTTACCATATTACAATGGAGTTCAAACTATGGTAGTAAATGTTAATTCAATCAATTAAAAAATGCATTGTAGTTCATGTAGTTGTTGTTTCTTTTTTATCAACCTGAACTATGTTGTTAGCAGGTATTGTAAACGAAAAAAAAATAAGAATTATTTATGTAAAATGTGTTTTGATTGACTGCTGAATATCGTAAAGATAACATGGTAAAAATAAATCACGGCAGTCTTTTTTTTTCTTCTCGAAAATTAGTTAAATAATCGACTAGAGCTGGCAATTCTGTGTATAGTAATATAAATTTTTGAACAATCAAACTTGATTTTGCATCAAAAACGATAGTTTACATAGTACTGCATAGTAAACACGGCAGTTATTTAACAGACTTCACAAAACAATGTAAATTATATCGAAATAGAAAAAATATTTAACGTAACTTTTTTCATCTATAAAAAAGTACGTTTTAATTTATTTGTTAACATATTAGGATTATAAAATCTGCCGCCTTCAAATAATGATGGGTATTAAATCGTCTTACATTATTGAGTTAAATTATTTGCAAACCCTGGTTGAGAATTGCTATGATGAAGTTTCTTAAAACTTTCTCAACACAGGACATACGTTTCCTGCATGACAGACATGGTGAGCGGAGCGAAAAATTATCCATATATGAGAGAAATTGAAGGTTGTTAGAATTACGAACGAAGGAGTCGGAATAATGATGATGATCAGATATTAATGCAAATGTGCAGCCTTCCAAGGTCTGATTATGAAGTACAGCCGGGATGCACTAGTTTCATTACAACCGCTATTCTTGGGTAATCGGTAATCAAGAATCATGAATCGGAACGGAAAAACTTTCGTTTATGAATAGATTTTTTTTATGATTTCTAGTGGGTAACGTTTGAAATTGTTAATGTTAAACAAACAAATATAATATTTCCTATACATGATTTGGTTTAAATGCAGAAAACTATGCATGCATTAAAAACACGTTTTCATATGATTTATTTTAATACTTTCAATACTTCAGTGGTGAGATAAACGATGAGACATTGCGTACCTGGTATTAACTATCAATTATTAATGACATGATTTTTTTCTACAACCGGCTTTGTTCCGATGCAGCCGTTTCGTATAATGTGATTGATATGCATTGTCGAATGAGAGCTAAGGATTGTGTTTTATTTTTGATCAAGGGAAGCATATGAGATAAAACTTTGTCACTCACAGGTGTTTTGATGAGTAAGTATTGATTTTTTTACAAGCAATTTAATTATTAATTAGCTGTAGTGATTAGAAATTTGTTAAATAATATCAATATTGCAATTTTATTAGACAATAATTATATGTATATATAATTTTACCAATCGTCAATCGATACTTAATTAGCAGTTTATGTTGTAGATATAATTTATAAATAGAATAAAATGTATTTTACAAACGATGTCGGGATATGATATCAGCCACAAAAGATCGATTATTTATAAGGTTTGAATAATTATTTATTTCACATACGTGACAATTTATTATACGACTAAGAATTATCGAAAGTTTCAACATGTCCTTACATTATATCAACATATATTGTAGTTTTGATTCTCCGCCGTGTATTTATTGTCCCAGTGAGACAAGGATAAACTCACAAATAAAATGTCAAAATAGAAGAATAAATGCGTTTACAAAATTATAAAAAAATGCACGTTCCCAGGCAACGTAAATATTTAAAATGTCAAAACACTTCAAAAGATCAATTCGAATGTTATGGGTTTAATATTCAAATTTTGCAGAAGCTTTAGTCCAGTGATGCACAAGCCGCGGCCCTTTTTGAATTTTGTGACGGTCCTTAAATCTTTTTCTCAAACATATCGTTTTCACGTAAAACATTTATTTCATAAATGTAAGAAAGCTTTTTCTTCAATGAAGAAGAGTAAATCGGTTCATAGAAACAGGCTTACAAATATTATGTCAAATTAAAAAAAAAAGTTAAAAATGAACAAAGACCAAGATTGAATTAACTTGCGTATGAATGAAACATACAAATTTCACAATAAAACGATTTTTTAAAAAGCAAGAACTGTTAATAGTTTTTTGCATGGGTTATTTATTTTCGAAATAACACGGTCAAAATAATATAATGGAACCTATTACTCATTTATCTACTTGGCTGTTTTACATGAAACGTACATATGTTCTGTACAAAAAAGGATTGAGCGTACTTAAAATCATTTTTTTATTTGCCGCCCGAACCCACGATAATCTGTTTTATGCGGCCCGCTAGAAGGTAAAGGTTGTGCATCACTGCTATAGACGGTGTGCCAAAAAGATTATATGTATTTGAACGCCTGTCTCGTGGAGCGAAATATGATTTTATATTATGTTGCTTTATCCAAAAAAGAATAGGTTTTGATGCGATATGTAAACGAATGTAAGAAATGTAACAAAAGCTAACTAAATTCAATAACGCAGCTGACAGGGTTAAAGTAAGCGAATAATTGGAAGGTGAGAGGAAAATATCGCGGATCAAAGAGAAAAACTCAATGTGATGACGTTTGGTAAGTTTTAGAAAAGTACAGCTTAGCAATACGTTTATTCCGTTGCAACAGTTTAGTTAAACGAAGTCGGCAATTGGACGATTTAGTATTATATATTAATCAGCTTTTTTATATCATACAAAAAAACAAGTCATTGGAAAAGCCGATATCTAAAAAATACGTTTTCTAAATTATAAATATTAGAATTTATGGGGTTGTTAATAGATACCTACATCGGGTTACTTTGTGAACATGCTTATTGCGCAAGCTGTTGATTCTTGGTGGAAAGACATTATACTATATATTATATGAAAATAGAGCAGTTCATGCACTTTTTGGGCACCCTAAAAAGATTACATAGAAGAATAAGTTATTAGGATATTCCATATTCTTAAAAAAAAATCCAGTGCATAAATATTATAAGCACCTGTTGCTCTATCCTGAACCCAAATATTTTCCCTTTATTTAAGCTGTTTTGCCCGCACGCGAGTTTTTCTTATTCGCAACGAAATCTAAAAAAATACCATATCTGTTCCTTTTCTATTGCGGCATCAAAAAACGATATGGCTTTCCGGCGAATGGTAGTGTGTTTTGAATAAATAAAAAAATACTATCAGTGGGCGATTGTTCGCGTGCTTATACTTTGCCAACAATAAAGGCAACCTTTCACTGAAAGCTTGCCTGCCTTATTGAAACCGGGGAATATTTAGTTGGCATTTAATACTACAATGGCACGAACGAAATCGAACAATTCGTGCACAGACAAACTTTATAATCAATTCAATACTATTGGCTAAACAATTAAAATGTTAATGTATTCGATGGCGAACGAAGAAAGGGTATTACCTGTAAAAGCCAACTTTTGTTAAATACGCGAGAAATAAAATTATGCTTACGATTGTAGAACCTAATAAAGTTTGATTTTTGTGAGCTTCTACACGTTAGACATTCAATTAAGAATTATAATTACGTCAAAAGTAAAGTAAAGGTAATGGTAGTCAGTTCGAGTGCATTCGTGCACTGGATAAAACCAGAAGATGCCGAAAAGCGAAACCCGGGTCGTTATCGACAAAATAATTTATGGAAGTGTACAGAATAAAAATAATTTAAATGTGACATTAAATTTCCATCAGGCACCTACAGTCGAAATTCTTAATTCTTAAGGCTTGCATGAAAAATCTCATAATGAGAAATGATACTGAGAAAGTATTATATTTATATTTTTTTATAAAATACCAAATATATTTTATAAATAAAATATGGTTAAATTCGTGTTGAAAAACGTTAAAATATAATACACAGCACACTTCATTGTATGCACTAACCATCAATCCAATATATGTTAGAATCAAAATAACTTCCAAATCCGGAAAGGTGGTGGGATTAGTTGATGACGTCATAATTATTGGCAGTGAGTTGAATTTATATTTTGCTTCTTCCATATCTTCCGACAAAAGGTTTTTTTTTCGTAAAAAGTAAGATTATGACTTGCAATAAATACAAGTTATTGGAGTCGAATTTTTCGTGAACTCAATGTTCAAAGAATATACGTTCCAACTAGTAATATACTAAATGGATAAGGTATGTGTATGGAAAATGCGAATTTCGTTGCGTTTGCCCTGTAATTAACGAACGCGTTTTGCGTGAGCAATTAACTAGAATAAATAACATTATGTTGGTAGCCCAAATTGCGTGCAAAGCTCTCGGGAATAAATAGTTTTGAAGGCATACTAATAATATCGATTGTCGAGTCGTGCTATGCTGCTGGAAATTTTCGATGCGTACATAAATTGTGATGCGTAAATCCTTGGATTCAGCAGTGTCAACCTTCCCTAAGCCATTCCATTTTCCACAATTTGTCGTAACCAATCATTTTTGGACAGGGCGCAGGAATTAGTTAAAACTTTTGGAAATTGGACAAAGGCAGATGGCTGGATTTCCTTATGTAAATCGATTATCTGCTTTAATGACATTCACTTAGCATATTATTATAAACCTAGTGCGATTATTACTCAATATATATATTTTTAAGCATTGAATGTTTAATATATTTGATTTTACAAACAATAAATTACAAACAAGACTTCCTTAAAACTTTGATCAAAGTTTTATGATTTTTTTTAAACACGATTTGAGTGCTCATCAGTAATTCATCTCAATCTTCCCTACATATAATTCATGAATCAAGTGGTTGTTGATATCAATAAGATACAGGCAATATGAGTGTTATTTTCACGAGTTTTTTGTGATATTGCTGCACCTGCTGTTAATACGAACCGAAAAATCTGGCTACTTATGAGATCTCATAAGTCATAACATCGTAAGGATAGTACGAATTGTAGTTGTAATCGATTAAAGCAGCCATACTCATACTTTCGATGGTTTCGGCGGTAACTTTGTGGAAGTTCATTTTAATAGAAAATTTAAATTAACTTTGATTATTCCACGTATTGTGTTACTAACTGTGACACGTGTTTCGCCTCTTTCAGAGGCATCTTTAGACTTACTATCGCAAAGTTTGCTTAAGTAATGAAGCAAGATTGATACTAACATTTTAAAATTATAAAATTACAAAACGGAGGTTTGGGTTTTTTTCCTTTTAAGAGGAGCAAGGAGGGGGGTGTAGAATCGAAATAAAACAAACAGATAATGATACTAATGATACTAATGATACTATCTGATACTAATGAGTTGTAATCAATCAGATTGGGATTTTTCCTTTTTAAGGGAAGCAAAGAGGGGATTATAAAATTGAAACAGTGCAAACAAATTTAATCATACTACTAATGACGTTAAACATTACAAACTATTAAACTAATGAGCTGCAATCAATCAGCTAGGTTTGTGATTACTCTATTAATTGGAAACAATTTGAGTAACGGGGAACCACCTGTGCTATTAAGAATATTATTTAATAATATCTTTTTTTGTTAAGAGTTTTATTACTTTCTAAAAATTCTAAACTATTCATCTATTAAACAACGATTCTACACCCCCCTCCTTGCTCCTCTTAAAAGGAAAAAAGCCCAAACCTCCATTTTGTAATTTTATAATTTTAAAATGTTAGAATCAATCTTGCTTCATTACTTAAGCAAACTTTACGATAGTAAGTCTGAAGATGCCTCTGAAAGAGGCGAAACACGTGTCACAGTTAGTAACACAATACGTGGAATAATCAAAGTTAATTTAAATTTTCTATCAGCCATACTCAACCTGCGACCCACGGGCCGCATGCGGCCCAATCAGCTCGTATGTGCAGCCCAAAATAGTTATAGTCACCAAATATTTTTAAAAGATATTTAAAAGTTTGACTCAATATCAAGTAAAGGAATTTTTGTGTACTTTTTATTTTTAAGGAAAAATACATGAATACATATTTATATATTTTCATAAAATAAAATAGTTTTATTTTGACATCATAATACATGATACATATGTGTGCAGTATAGTATGTGTTATATATACAGTTTACTATAAATATGTTGCGGCCCTCGCAGAGAAGCAAAAATCGGAATGCTGGCCGGAGGAAAAAGAAGACTGAGTATGGCTGGATTAAAGTGAAAGAATCTTTTCTACCCAGATTTATTAAGCCAAACATTAAACAAAATACTTACAAAATAAATACAAAATGTATCTATGAAATGATTAAAAACCTTGATAAATAAAATGTTCTTACCTTATAGTTGGTTCAGGGGATCCTCCAACGCTGGAACAAGACAGTCTCAATTCACGCCCTTCAGTAGCTGCAACACGAGGACCTGGAGACACCCTGGGTGCTCCCGGAGCGGTGAGGACGGTGAGCGCGTAAGCCTGTGTGTGGACGTTCTGTCCTGAGCCACCAGCTTTGATGCGGCACTCGAATTTTCCATTATCTCGTTCGTATGACGCATTAGAGATCATTAGGTCGTATCGGCCTTGTTCGGGACGGTAGTCGAGTCTGGAAAAAGAGAAGAAACAATCGAATTAAAAGGTGAAATAAAAATATCTTTGATATTTACAGAGTTGCTCAATATCACTGTAAGATAGTCTTTTCAATAAAATAATGTATTTAATATGATCAGGACTGGTTTAACTCATGACTAACATTTTCAATTTAAGATTTCGACTGAAGGTGCTTGGTGGAATTTCAATATTAAATTTGAATCATTCAAACTATGTACATTCTCACAGATTTTGTCACTAACGACCCGGGTTTCGCCTTTCGGCATCTTCAGGTGTTCAAGTTCAAGACTTGAACTGACGTCAGTTCAAATTCATCCGTGCACTTGAATGCCTGAAGATGCCGAAAGGCGAAACCCGGGTCGTTAGTGACAAAATCTGTGAGAATGTACATAGTTTGAATGATTCAAATTTAACATTTTCAAGTTTCAACTTTGGTTTACTTTACTTAGTTCAGTAAAAATATCACTATATTAATGTTTATTCTTTTCAGTTGAAAAAGCGAAACGGGTTTGATCCAAATAAATAAATCAAGAATTACTACAAATTAGTGTTTATTTAAATATAATACCTTTCCACCAAGTATTGACAGTAAAAACCTTTTTTTATTGGTGTTTAATTTTGAAATGTTCAATACAAATTCTAATAATATATAGGCATACGCAACGCCTTGATCATAAGAAACGAATGTTATGAGTTGAACGAATATACAGTAGACGAGACAAATGAGTAAATTATTCATGATAAATAAACTATTTAAATCAATGTTTTCAAACCGATAGACAACGGACCGCTATCTGTATAATTTAACGTTAGCGGTTTCAAAAATATTTCTACTTTATTTTCTATTCGGATGTATTTTAATGGAGAATATTTTTTTTTATACTTTTTATAAAAGTAGCACATCTATGATCTACAGATTTTCTATGAAATACTAAATTATTGGCTTTTCATAAAGAATTGTGAATTATATTAAATCCACTAAATAATTTATTAAATCATGTCGCAATATTGTTGGCATATTGCATCGAAACGCGAATTTGTCATCAACGTTCGTCAGCATAATAGTATGTTACTTTAATTTGTGTCACGTTTTGACATCATTTTATGTAATATTTCAATGTTGATTAAAGTATTCATATCAGTCTCGTAGAGACCTTAGATTTCTACAGACTTAACTCAGTATGGAAGAACAATGATGTACCTAGTTATAATCAATATGACTACAGTATTATCTTTAACTATACAGCATTTGAACTTTCTATCGCAGCATCATTTACAGCATATTTTGTTTTAGACATTTCACTTTATTAATTAGTAGCATGATCAGTTTTGTTCAACAAGGGCATTTTAGACTGAGAAGAATATGTTAATACAAGGCTTTTTATATAAAATATTTGTAGCCAAGTAAGATAATAGTATAGATAAATGACACCAAGCTGATTAATATAATCTGTACATAGGAGGTAGACTTCACTGTGTCAGGAATAAAAGTGTTTCCCTATGGCCCCCTGTACTATTTGTAATGATAATGAATTTGTTTTTTTTTTCAATATCATTAGAAAGAGCTTCGCGAAGTATGCTGCACTGCTAAGTAAAAACACAGTAATTACATGTTTGATAGTTTGTCAGAATCAGGCTTCAAACATTCATTTACATTTTAGTATAGTATTATTTATGTTCAGATATTGATTTCTTGAGATAATGTACGCATGTGGTTTGTCTTCTGTTACAAGGGATAGCCGAAATTTTACTTACAAAGAACTGCAGTGTTTTTACGTAAAAAATATACTTTATCATGCCCTATATTTAATTTAATTTCCAGTTAAAGTGTTCTTACTACATAATCAAGGCAGTATACTACACTATGTAGACATTTCAATATTGCCAAACATAACACAGTGAAATTTAACTCCAACGTACAGATATATATTTGCCAGTTGAAAATGTTCGTGATTTGCAATAATATAATTCGATTAAATCTTAAAAACTTAAATTGCCTTAAATAATAAATATTTATAAGCCGTTAGTTCTTATCTCAATATTATATAAATCAGTAATAATATTCTAATATTCTTACAGAATAAATAAGTTAGTTATCCAATAACCTTACAGATGAGAAAATTTTAAAACAGAAATTCATTGAGAAAAACGATCACTAAAAGCGAGCTTGGCAAAGCAGTAAAGAGAAATTAAAAAAGAGATACGAAAATAATTACGAAATTTATGTTTTCCTTTCAGTTCGAGACCGGAAGAAAAAGAAGAGTGCAGTCGTAAAGAGCGCCCTGCCCTTTCAGTTAGGAAATTTTCCGTCGTTCGCAAAAATATCTAACATCAACGTTTACGACGCGTATAAAGTCGCAGTATTATAATAATTCTCCCGATCTTCGAGTGTCGTCACCTGATGCCGATGCCTTGGCGATCTTTCAGCTGCCATTATTAACATTGCGAACAACTGATCCGGCTGTTATAATATCTCGTCCCTTTAAGTGCAGATCCCAAATTATTCATTTGCGAACGAGGCGCAAAACCGGTGTGAGAAATTTCTTCGTTTATTGTTATGTGAAAAATTACTTCGAAGCGGATATTTTTTTTATAAGCTGGCGACAAAAATAACGGAAAGAAGGGAATATATAGGGAATATAAAATAATCCGTGTATAATAACAGACTGTTATGAATGGTATTAGAGATAAAAAAAAACGATGATTATGTTACATTTGCTACTGCCGAAATAACATATAACTGGTATAGATTTGCAATTGTAGATCTTAATAATATTTTATCGGTCTTCGTCTTTCTCTACTGGAACCAAACTTTGTATCTTACGTCTTCCTTACTTTTACTTTGTTATTTATAACGTAAAATTTAAATCGTTTTTTAGTTTATTCGTAAACACTGTGATACTCTAAAGATGCTCCTCAAAGAGGTAAATCAGTTGTAGCAAAACAAGTGGAATAACAAAGTTATCAAATTTAATTTTATATTTTAAATGAACTAACTAAAATAAGCTTAAAAGAATACTCATATTTACAAAAAATCGGTAATAGAGACGATAGAATAATTTATCACATGTACATTGTATGGTGTACAGTAATTTCTCAAAATAAAATTACCCTAAAACGAAATAAATAACTATAAACCTTAAAAGCCATTATAATCTAAGTATTTTTGTGGCTATTAAATATTTCAATATAACTTTCGTATGTCTATATCGCTTTATAATAGACAGTAAATAACTGTTTAAACAGCAGTTTAGAAAACTTTTCAGCTTATAAAAGCACCGTTCCGCGGTCACGAAAGCTTCACCAAGTTTCACATGCACAAAGACATAAATCAAAAAAAGAAACTTTTTTTGGAAAACTTTGTAAAAAAAATATGAGAAATACTTTGATAGAATCTGTGTGTCGTATAGTAAAATGTATTTGTGTCTACTGTCTAGAAACTATTTGCAATATTGTTAACGTACGAATCATGCTGTTACGTGTTTCCCAAAATGACATATTTTATCCCCGTCAGACTGTATTTATTTTTAAGCTTTACTTATCAATTGAACACGCGCTGTTTAATTACGTAGCAGAAATTCCTACGAGAATTGACATCTAATTTATCATTACTGTGTCGCTGTCCAAAACCAGGAACCGTCCTGACGTTTTTTAATTGGTCTGACACAGGATTTTCGAACCTTTCGAATATCGTCTGACAATGTTCAATTTAATTATGTAAAATTGATTATTATTTTCTCACTGGGTTGAGACGCGTGTATCGCCTCTTAGTATCTTAACTTATAGCAGATATTGAAAACCTTTTGAGTCACATGTTAAAATACATCAATTAAAAAAAAAATGGTTAGTGAATAAAAGTTTTTTTTTTATTTATGTCTATAAAATAATATATGTACATGAAGTGTTAGCGATCCCTGCTTGCGAGTTATGAATATATTAATCTTTATCACTTTTACAAGTCACTATATCTTCAACTCCTAAATTAGTATCCTGTAAACTATCCTTGGACTAACCTTTGGATGTTTCATATTTTTGATGCAGCTCATTTACAGTAAACATATCAAAAAGACGAAGAAAATATTGTTGTTTTTTTCACAATCAAAACATAATGTATCTGGCGGTTTATTTCATTAATCAGAGTGGTTTATGCAGCCATGCAAATATATTACGAACGCATTTTTAGCCCACAAAAAGTTTTAACATAGTGAAAAATAAGAGAGATGTGTAATTTCGAATTGGTTACAATGAAATTTAGCATGTAATAAAAAATTTAAACAAAGAGGCTTTGTAAAAATAAACTGAACATGTTTTTGCGTTTTATCAACTGAGACGATAAAAGAGATAATCTTTTTAAGTTTATTAAGCAGGCGACGAAAGGCGCTGTGGTGATAAAAAGAATTTATTAACTTGTGTGTTTTCAAGGACTGTAAAGATAAAAATGTAGCTGCCGCATAAAAAGAAGACAACTAAGTCCTTTAAACGTTATCAGCCGCTTAAATCAGTACAGAACCTTTAAATGGTGGAAAAGCATTAAATACACCAAACAAATGGTGATACTTTTTTGACGGCATACATTTTAGGAATCACGTTTTCAGGCATAACAATCCGAAGTTATAGGCTCAAAAAAATACGTTAGAAATATACATGTTATTGTTATTAACAAATAATTCGACAGTGTCTTTGTATTTTGGTTGGCATAACGTAATACGATATTGTTTAAACACCAATAATATATTATGCAAATATGTACATATTTAAAGAGAAGATAGACAGTGAAATGTGACTGCCAGACATATATAGTAATTTATAATAATTATATGTAGAACTGTGGATCAAAACGTTTGGATTAAAGCGATGTTATTTATTTTTCGTGTTGTACGTTTTAGAATACACTAGAATACTTAGTAATACTATTTAATCAAAAAGTAAGAATGAAACTCGTGCATTGCAGTACTACATAATAAAACACTCGGTTTGATGAATATGTGAATGGAAATTTAAGCGCTTCTCGTGTAATATGTATTGATCCGATCGTTCATGCTCGTTTACAAATTAATTTAATGAACAACGAATATGTTTCAGTAAAAATCCATTTATGCACAGCAACAATTTGAAAAAGTGATCCAATCAGCTTTTAGGATTACGGTTTTACAGATTTATAATAAAAATATGTTGAACAGACCGAACAGAGAGAGATATACGAAAATTTGTTCAGTTAATCTGCCGGCTTTATGAAGCCAAGGGAATTTGCCACTGACGTATTCGTCGAAAACTCACGCGTATTTATTTATCTACAGGAAAAACCCATTTTTATAATAATGGTTATATTAATCGTCTTAACAGACGAGTTGTTAAATTTAATTGGAAAATACATAGAGATTTATTAATACCAACTGGCTGTTAAAATATGTTTTATATATATTAATCGATCGCATGGTATTTGAAGACCTTTAATATATATGAAGTTAAAACTTTTATTGAAATTTCAATAGTGTTATCTCAAAAATGGATAAAGTTTCTCATTTTATTTTCTTTTTTAAATTAATTAATCTTCAAATGTACTCAAATATACAAAGTAAATTAATATAAAAGTTCTACTACCTTTCGCAGTATAAATAGGGACATTAAATGATCTAGGCATGGAGAACCTCAAGTTTTATCTATCCTCGAAATAAAAACAACTAGCAATGCGATTACAGCTTAACTTAAAAATACTGTTTAATTAAAACAACTCGGATATATGTTAGACATCATTCAGATTTAGTAATGCTGATTTTGATTTGAAGGTTAGATACTTGATAAACTAGCCCTTCCTATATTATAGATAACTACAAATTCCTAATATGTCCACAATAATGTCGGCCAAGAATTGATGGACAATGGTAGTATTGTAGAGACAGTTAACACTAATTTATTTAGATGATTAATATATTGTTAGTATACTGGAAGAAGACGGTAAGTCAAAATTGAGTGTTTTGATTTATCAATGCAGAATAATTTAAATACGCTCCATCGTCTGGAAAAAAAAGTTCACTCATATAAAATTTATTTATTCAGATATTAAAGGAAGTAATACGAACATAACTAGTTTCGTTAGCAGAAACATATAAATAACTAACGCTGTTCAGCTGTCAAGATTTCTTATTCCTACAGCTACACAAAAGTGTTTAGAGATCTGAACGATATTTTCGAGCATTGAAACATTTGGTTAATTAATTAATTGTTGTTTATTCGAAAGAGTCGATTATCTCAAACTAAGTTTTTTGACTTAACGTTTTCTGGCAGTACACCGACGATATTATGCAATAAATATTTATGATGTAGTACTACGCAGACAGATGTCGTAATCGACATCTTCTATGAATAGAGTATAAACTAAATTTCTATAATAAAATCGAAATGAGAAATCCTAGAGAAATAAGACACAAGGCAGGCATCGGGTTGAGACAGACACATTTTCAATGAAAATCAATTCAAATGAGATATACAATTTATCTCATGTTTATAATATTCAATCAGAAATGTAACAATAAAAGATTTTTTAAATTAAAATTGTTCATATTTTGTCCTTTATTGACGGAAATAATATATGCAAAATTAAATAAAAATAAACTTTTAATAAGGAAATTTACTAACAATATATTTCGGAAAATCTCAAGCAGCCATTGTTATTGCTTTCCGGTAATCTTATTAACAAGGCAACTTTTCGATTTCCGCGAAAAGCAATATAAGAAAACAAATAAAACATTTCTTTGACTTTGCGTTGTCAGCATCGCTAATGAACACATTTTTGAAAAATAAATATTTTGCTTTTACATAATAAATTAATTTAAAATGCGGATGGGATAAGGGGACGTGATGCAATTAATTTGAAGACTTCTTAAAAAAGGAAATCTTATAAATTTATTGACGATCGAAAAACAATGACGCATGATACAATAGTATTATTTATTTAAGCTATAAAACGTTTACCAACGTGAAGAATGGATGTGTTTTTGTTTTATTTTAAAGCATATTAAGCAATACATAGTACCATGATAGTACAAATAGCAGAAAATCGTAACTGACAATTTATACATTTTACATGAGAAGGAGGTTTATTTTAAATCAAGTTCTAAATAGGAATTCCTCGAGTACGGTTAGTAAATAGTAATATATGGTAAATGCCTATCATATTATAATAAAATTGTCAGACTTACACTTTACTTTCAGTTCTCTAAATCAGCGTTTCTTAATAAACCAGGGTCCACGTGGCAGAAAGGATCACAAGTTCAAATACTAAAAATGCACAGGCCCTAATAAAGATCAGTCGAATGAGATAACGCTCTAATTTTGTTCTCACTGACGGTCTTAGGCGATATTGAACGATTATTGGCTTAAAACGCAATTTACCGAATTGTGTCGCTTAAGTTCTTTTGCCGATTATGGATCGATATGTTTCGTTTATGGGAGAGCGTCTAATTGAAATAAAATAATGCGATAGGCATTCTGATACAAGAAAATAGGATGTTTTATTTTTACACATCTCCATATTTTTGGTTATTATAACCCGAAATAAAATTAAAATGTTTTTCATTTATTCCATTTCTAAAATGTAAGTAGACATCGCGAACATACAATAAAATTTAAATTGATTCTGATTTCAATTCTCGCCTGTGTTCCGCGTCGAAATTAATTTCGATAATAAATGATGACAGGAGAAGAAAAAAGCTCAGAAACGCTCTCGAACGAAATCAAATGACTCAGGTTCCGTTTCTGAGTCAAATATGAAATTTCATTAAATTTGATTCGGCCGTCTTGTTTGCGATGCTTTAAGCCCTCCGGTTTGAAATGCTTTTGAAATATTGCTCAAAATTTTCAATAAAACTATCAAAGGCCATCCAGAGATAATGGCACTCTTATTATTGGAATCACAAAAAAAAACAATTTGAGTCGTTTCTTGAAAGAGGAGAGCTTTTGATATTCATAACAAATCAAAATGGCGATGACAAAAAAAAAATATTTGATTCACCAGTTTAACTAAAAACAAGTTGAAATGTATTAGTTTTTTTTTAATCATTTAAACAAGCAATCAAATTTAGAATTATTTTTATTTTACTATGCTAGTATGTCAATTTAAATATTTACTTTATCTTTCAGACTACCACTTGAAAATTGAATTCTATCGTGTCGATTGACAAAATATTGTGTAGTCAATAATGATGTATGTGTATACGAAAAATCGATGATCTTATTGTCGATATCGTGTTTTTTTCTTCTGACATTTTTTATGTAAGCAAATTATAGAAGAATATTGAATTTCAAACAATGTTTTTAAACCTTCAGTGAATAAAACTAGACTGGCAAAAGCAAAAGTCAGAAATAAATAAAACAAGGAAATTTTATTTTCCATTTGTATAAGCAAGGTTCCAAGAACCTCATGAATGACAGCAATGTTAAGTCACGATTTTTAAGTAGCTAATATGTACAGATACGGAAATTGAATATTCGTAATTTAAAGGCGATAAGTGTTTAAATAAATAAATTCTTATCCGATATTGCTCGGTTTCCAAAGTATATTTTACTTATCATCATTTTAAACTACATATAAAAAGTACGGTTCCATCAAACATCTTTTTTTTTGGGAGGTAATCAAATTTTATAAGTTTAGTAAAAAAAAAAGAAAATCACAGTACTTATATTAAAAATGAAAATATTAGAAATTACGAGTAATATTTTTATTTTACGATAAAAATATCAATGTACTTAGTTCTACAATCAGCCAATCTAACCATTATCAAAACTATGTTTAAAACTGCGTTGTTCTCATGATGGCGCACGCCTAAGTAGCTATAAACAAGTTTTATAAAAAATGAAGTACTTTGATATTTTTACCGAATTACAATGGAGTTCTAACAAGTTAATGCCAATTCAATCAAGTAATATTTTTACTTCTTTTCGCCGCGTCATATACTAACAGTAAATTGATGTATGTACTTTTTTATAAAAATAGTTTTTTTTTTCTGTACTATTTTCACATTTTTTTACACGAACCAGGAGTCATTGGTTAAAAATATTCGCGTTTAGCGAGTCCGGGTCCGATCGTAATGAAAATGGTGTGAAAGATCTACAAAAGCGAATTTACTTTTTATTGTAAAAAACACCGTTTTTTTTTTTAATATAATGAATGCATGCATGCATAATGAATGCATTTCATACAAGTATTGACCGTTTACATCTTTATAGTGGATCGGTTTGCAGTAGCAACAATATTTTTACAACATGGGGTAAAAGAAGGTAACCAAAACGCATAAATTTTATGTTACAGTTTAAATCGGTCGAAGATTCGATTTCTTTGTAAGTATTATAGCACCGGGTTGCGGCTTCATTCAACGATACCAACTTTATCAAATGTTGGTATACGGAATTTTGAAAATGGAAACCGACTGCCTAATGCGACTTGAGTGTTCTTTGCGAACAGTGTAAAACTATTAGTCTGGGAAATTTAGCACATTCTTGGCTAGACTAAGCCGATCTGCAACGATCATGAGGTAGGGAGGCGAGCTATGCAAAATGTCGAGTTAAATGAACCAAAGTAAAAATGTCTCAAACATCCATCGAAAGTTTAAATGACATTAGGCAAATGTAACTGAATTACCGACGAAACGAGCCGTGTCGTCTGCCGATGGTAATTTAGATATCGCCCAAAAAAGAAGGGTAAATAAATTCGGATATGCCTGGAATGGTTATTTATTTTCGCAAGAATAATGATATAATGTTGCCAGCGGAGGCGTGGTGGATTCCCTGATAAGGGTGCTGATAAAACACAATTTGACACGCAGAAAAATGGGTGGCCAACAGTCAAAACTAAACCGTTAACAATACATCATCGTCAGTGATGTGAAAATTGCCTCACTGTGAATACGAAACAGTTTAGGATGGATCAAAACCATACAGAATGTTGACTAGGGCATCCAATCCCAGGCACTTTTTGCTAACTCGGGATTTATAGATTCACAATCTTTCAATCCAGGAATTACGGGATTGATCATTAACGATATTTTCATTATTTTTTGTATTCCTTATAATAACAAAAATCACATATCGGCCAAGGTGACCGATTTTTTTACTTTTAAAGCACAGTTGTTTGAGATAAATTTGAGGAGATATCTCAATTCAAAATTGATTCTTTTGAACTCAACCACAAAAAGAATTGATTGCAACTGAATATACAATAATACATCTGTGAAGAAAAAAAACAATACAGTTGTCAGCTTCTGCCTACGCCTGCTACAAAATATGAAAGGGAGTAAGACTTTAAGTCTAGTAATTACAATGTACGTATTTAAAAAATATGTAGTTCAACAAACTGACGAACACTTTTAGGAATTATTACTATTGGTAAATAATATGGAAGTTATTTATTGACTTGGAATTTACTTGGTAGAATCATTATAATAGGGTAAAAATATCAACGTATTTAGTTATATAGTTTTGTTAAACTCTATAACTAAATACGTTGCTATTTTTATGCTATTATTAATACGGAAGTTAATCGAGAATTATTTGGTTCGAGTTCAAATTTATTTTTACTCATATTATAATTAATCCCTAAATCCCGGGTTTACGGGATCGCTAATTGATCGGGATACCGGTACAAGAAACCCTAATTTTGACTGATGTCTCTTTTACACCATGATCGAACTGAAAAAGTCGGGCACAGAAAAACAGAACTGATGTGACGCTTATATTCACTTTTTATATGTTATAAAATGTCTTATTTAGATTCTACATCTATTTTTAAATTGTATCTGCTTTTCAGAGTACTGCATATTAACTTTTTTTGAAACCTTATTGAACAGAATTAATTCTACGAGAACAACTAGGAATGCAGTCGCATAACTGTTCTTTATCCGAGGCAGTAAGGACTAGGAAATGTCAAGTGGTCAGATAATGGCTCTCGTATTTATAGTCGGACGGGCGGGAGGGTATTTAAACATCAAAGACATCTATGCCCACGGATACAAATCCAAATATTTATTGAAGAAATCAATTTATGAGACTGAATCCGAAAATATCGTAACCAGAGACGACTATGTTGAACACTCGGCGACAGAACCGGCGAAGAAATTGTACAATACATAAGAATAACGAAGAGTTTCGTTGGAAGTAATTCAATAAAAATATGAATTTCTAATCATGCGATTAGAAGGAGAAAAGTTGATTAAAAATGCATTGTCTTTTGAATTTTTGTAAGAAAATTGCTCTTAGACAAATATTATTTACTGGTTGTATAAATAATGTGCCTTATAACATAAATAGATACATGCATGTTTCAATAAAAGAGAATTAAATATTGTGAGTCAATAAAACACTAAGAGAAAATAAATATATGATGATGTTGCGCACCAACACTTATGACGCGAAATTCGCCAATTAGTACAAAAAATTGTTGGCAATAATAATTGTACCCAACTACTTCGTTCGTTCAAAAAGCAATGACATGGAAATCGAATTCGATTTCGAACCTAATTGGTGAATGCCGAACGGAGCATTTTTTCCATCACCCAATAGAAAAGTTTGGAGCAAATTAGCTGTATCTAATTGAACACATCAAAAAGAAACAAAACGAAGCTTTCGACTCGCTGAGGCCGAAAAGAAAAGCGCCATTTGCGTCAACTTTAAATGTTTTAGGTTGTAAAGGTCAAAGATAATGAGATATATGCTGTTTAAGCATAGCTGAACAATAGATAAATCATTATTTGTAGTTATATTTCACCGAAATTGACATCCTACCAAAAATCCTTCAGCTGCTATTAATGGTTTTATTAAAAAAATTAAACTATACTTAATTATACTGTGAATAAAAAGGATGACATATTTTTTTTTGGTCAATATTAATATTATACGACTGTCAAAATATTAGAATACTAAATGATTTATTGTGTATGGAATATTTAAAATGTATTGAATCGAGAATTCCAGTGTCAAAAAAACGAGGTTTTTTATTTTATAATTACAAATTTCAGAAATTAAAATTAGCAGTTGATTTAAATTGGCAGTTTCGAAAAGTAAAATCAATAAAAAAATATATGTTTTTAATAGCTCACTTCATACGCACAAGACTTTTGTAAAATTTTCTTTTAAGTCAAATAATGTAATGTCACTAAAAAAAAGATTAAGGTCAGTATTTTAAAAGAATTTTGGCAAAACATGACCTAAACTTTTTGCTCATTGTTTCATAAATGATTTTGTATAAAACTTTTGTTGACAAAATTAGACTCTTGAGCAGCCAGCAATGAATGTCATAAAAGAAACTATGCGAAGCGAATTTAAATTAATAAATGAAAAATCGTTACTAAACGTACTATTATAAAACTTACGGAACATTTGTAACATTGTGTTTCTTATTAATCTTCGCTTACTCATCCAATTAAAAACTTTTTAAGACTTAAATAAATTAAAAATTACATCACTTTAAAACACCTACACTGTAACGGTTCAATTATAATTAATATTAGCAATGCAATTTTAATACAATTATTGCCATATTTGGCAGCGCGTATTTCGTTGATAAAAATAACCTACTTACATTAATTAATTAGCGATAAACATGTTCGTTGAGAGAATATCGCTCCAGGATACTACGCAGTATAGTGTTTGCGAAAATGCTTCGCTAGAATTGAATTAGCGGCCATTACTAAACCTGCTCAGAAGATGTCATATCATTGTATAACGGTAAAAATATACGGACGCGGATTGTGCCTATTATTATTCCTTTAACTCATTGACGAACTGGCGACTCGTGTCTTGACGATACTATATATTTTTTAAGCAAGGGAGACGATTTATTTACGATACTAATACAACACTTTCATCTACTAAAATTAATTCAGTGCATCTAAAATAAAAAAAGTAGTGTATTCAATATAAAATATTTCATTACATCGTATCATCGTAGCTTTTCAGGGTTAAGTTCACGTTAATATTAATAATTTTAAAGTATACATTTTCATGGATTTACATTCCTTACCCCATTGACTGAATGTAATAAAAATATAATAAAACTACTGCAGATATTTTCGTTATTTTCAAACGAATATCAAATGTATTTATATTAGATTCGGTAAATAATATGAAAAATTAAATACGATGAACAAAAACAAAGTATTTAAGATCTACAAATATTATCTAATATATACTTGATAGCTATTTAAACAAACATTGACTGAACTATATACTGTAGTATAAGCATATTATTGAGTTCATGTAAGTTTGAACATAGTTTTGATACAAACGCCGAAATAGCTATTTATTTTTTCACCTTATTATAATGGAGTTCTACCAAGAAAATGCATGTATGTCTATATCGATACATTTTTTTAAAAATTAATAACGAACAATTTTAATACTTGGTATTTTTGGTTTTAAGTCAGTCAAAGAACCACCCTCTCATCAGAGGGTAATGAACGATCTTGTTGTATTTATATATATTCGTGTAAGAGTATATAGTGTGCTTAGTATTAGAGTATGCATCGCGGAAAAGTAGATTTCGATGTAGCAAAATTATTGACTTCATTTTAAATGATGTAATTAATAAACGAGTAAAGTCTTTAATGAAAGTCACGTATCGGTCACGGAAGAGTTAAGTCTTAGGACTTGTATGCCGTGTCTGTATCTTGTAGCTCGCGTACGACCGGAGTTAAAGAGTCACCCGTCGGCCTACTGATGCTCCACTTAAGATCGAACCGGTAGTCGATGGCTGGATACCGTTATTCGAGCTGATGAAATATGTTTATTACAACTTCAGATGGAATTTGGAAGATGTGTGGATATCTCATGTGTCAGATTTTTAGCTGCATTGCTCTACATTTGTGACGAAAATGTTAATAAAAGTAATAAGCCATAGTGGATTTTTACTTGACATTGGTAGTAGGGTATTTTAGTTCCTTACAATTCAATATAAATTTGTCAGTTAGAAAAGCGTACTACAAATGTATGCAAATCAACATGTTTTTTTTTAAAAATACAATATTTATTTGTACTAATTCCACTTTTACTTTAAAAGACCAGGACCGGTTTCGTTCATGGTGAGCATTATTAACTAATAAGAAAATACAATTTTACAGTGTTATTTATACAAAACAAAATTAAATAAAAAAACGTTGTAACAAACAATTGGTATTAAAGAGTTTAGAAAATATGAATAAGTGACACTTATTTGATTCTAATTTAAATGTGTAATACCTCTAAAATGTAATTATACCAATCATCAAAGAGAAATTAAGTTAAAGTGGTGACTAATAGTATTACATAGTTCTTCTCTATCAAAAGTGACTAAGTCAAACGCATCTTGTTATCATAGCGGCTAAGTCATGAAGAGCCAGACAGAGATGTTTGAATTAGCTGATGTTTATTTTCTTGGTTTTCGAAGATATTATAGATAATTCTCATTAAAATGTCGATAAAAGATAGTTAAAAATATGTAAAACTGACTCGGCAGTGCTTGGTGTCCACGCATCCAACTAGAAATTCATTTTAATATTTTATTTAATAATTCACCAGTGCAAAAACTCTCGCAGTTTATTTGAGACTTAAATGTTTGTACATGTAATCTATTCATTTCTGTAAAGAGGTTGATTTATTTAAATTATTACGATTTGAATAAATCACACAAAAAACTGTGTATGGATGCTATACTAAGTCAGAACAGCGCATGAAATGGTAGTAACTTCTACTTTATACTGTCGAGATCAAAATCGGAGTTAAGATATAATTGAATAGAGCTACACGTTTCTACAGTTACTAATCTTGAACCCATTGCGATTCAACCAGTTAAAAGTTTTTAACAATATTTAGAAATTCACTGTATTACGTATTAATTTAGTTTGGAAAGTAGTTTTAAATTAAAAAAAATAACGGCAACTATTTGTTTCATAATATTCAAAACATTAAATGTTTCATGTCAACTCACAATACGCTGATAATGTAAATTAATAAATGTCATAATACATATCGACTGTGGAAAGGAAAAAGGATGCAACGTAACCCACACATAACACATTTTACAGGAGACGCAAAAAACTTTTTTTTATGATTTTGAAACAAAGGCAAATTATGAAATATACATAACCTTGAAGTGCACGAAGACTGATAAACTGGTTCAGTCTTAATTGACTTATATGCTATAATATAAATTTAATACATATTCTTTTTTCATGATTGTAATTTTCGCAGGACCTAATTTTTTCAAACTTAAAAGTTAAATTAAGATACTTATTCGGCATTTTCAGGTAACACAAGTTGTATACACTGTGATTATGGAAAAAAGCTGTTTTTTTTTTTTAAAGTGTGGCTTTCGTCCGTTTTTTTCACCACAGTCGATATGTAATATTAAAGAATATGATATACAATTGTAATTAGTAAGAAGAGATGGTTTCTTATAAGCGAGAAACAAAGAAGTTTACTTTAATGAATAAACTATGTATTCTTTGTTTTCATGGTTCTTTCACAGTTAAGAGAATGAGCTTAATCATTTATGCCTTATATGTTTCGCAGTAGTAACCCTAGACGCTAGCACCTGTTCGTAAAAGCGCAGTCTCGCCCGAGGCAATGGGTGATGTTAAAACGTACGTCTGCAATCAGAGGCTCTATAATGAACACTCTTGTATGGTAATCTGAGTAATCTGACAGGTTTTTACTAGCTTTTTTGTGACGTTATCATTGAAATTATTTTCAAGATAATTTTGTTAGCAGCAGTGGGTACAATGTGGTATTTCAACTGCAGCGTGCTGTGTCAGTTGTAAGTAAACGTATATTCGATGAAAATTCAATTTTATAAAAAGTAATACTTTGAGCGCAATTTTGATTGACTTCTTTTGATCTAAGGAGTATTTCAATCAACTTTTTGATTGATGATTATTTAAGATATGATGATATTCAGTATTTTAATTAAAATGTCTGTTATATTATTGACCTGTCCTTTATTCTTACAACAAAACCTACCCTAATAACTTCAAGGCCAGTTTTTTTCTTATTTTCACAACTAAACTTAACCTAATCGTGTTTTTACTAGCACGGTTATTGATCGAGTTTAGACTTTTTTTACACCGACAAAACATAATTAGTTTAAATTTAAGATTTCGACTGAAGGTGCTCGGTGGAATTTCAATATTAAATTTGAATCGTTCAAACTATGTACATTCTCACAGATTTTGTCACTAACGACCCGGGTTTCGCCTTTCGGCATCTTCAGGCGTTCAAATGCACGGATGAACTTGAACTGACGTCAGTTCAAGTCTTGAACTTGAACACCTGAAGATGCCGAAAGGCGAAACCCGGGTCGTTAGTGACAAAATCTGTGAGAATGTACATAGTTTGAACGATTCAAACATAATTAGTTATACTGACCAAATATTAAATCTATACTGACCGATTAAATATTTTAATACTGATAAGTCATTATCATATAAAGAAGGATATGAATTTATCTTTTCACCTAATTAAGTCCTACATTTAATACAATCTGTTGAATAACTGAAAAAGCTTATCATCATATCATAATAAATATGTTTCAAGCTTCAGTGTGTTAACAATTATTTGTAATGAATATAAGATATCATGTAAGCGTAGGTTTTGGCGCAAGTTTCATGTTGTCATATTTAGAAAGTTCTTGTATCATCTATATATTAATAGTCGATAAAATAATCACAATTCACAAATCACAACCCACAATTCACAAATCACAACCCACAAATGTATGCGTACTGATGTCCCAAAATTAAAAAATTTACGACATCTGTTCTGCTACTACTGCAAAAATTCGATAATTCACGAAATTTCTGCTACTACGAAAAATGGTTGTTAGCAAACTTGAACATTATTCCAAATATTAAATAATTTACGTAATTTCTGCTCCTACGAAAAATGGTTGTTAGCAAACTTGGACATTATTCCAAATATTAAATAATTTACGAAATTTCTGCTTCTACGAAAAATGGTTGTTAGCAAACTTGAACATTATTCCAAATATTAAATAATTTACGAAATTTCTGCTCCTACGAAAAATGGTTGTTAGCAAACTTGAACATTATTCCAAAAATTCAATAATTTACGAAATTTCTGCTACTACGAAAAATGGTTGTTAGCAAACTTGAACATTATTCCAAATATTAAATAATTTACGAAATTTCTGCTACTACGAAAAATGGTTGTTAGCAAACTTAAACATTATTCCAAATATTAAATAATTTACGAAATTTCTGCTCCTACGAAAAATGGTTGTTAGCAAACTTGAACATTATTCCAAAAATTCAATAATTTACGAAATTTCTGCTACTACGAAAAATGGTTGTTAGCAAACTTGAACATTATTCCAAATATTAAATAATTTACAAAATTTCTGCTACTACGAAAAATGGTTGTTAGCAAACTTAAACATTATTCCAAAAATTAAATAATTTACGAAATTTCTGCTACTACGAAAAATGGTTGTTAGCAAACCTAAACATTATTCCAAAAATTCAATAATTTACGAAATTTCTGCTACTACGAAAAATGGTTGTTAGCAAACTTAAAAGTTATTCCAAAATATAAAAATTTACGAAATTTCTGCTATTACGAAAAATGGTTGTTAGCAAACTTAAACATTATTCCAAATATTAAATAATTTACGAAATTTCTGCTACTACGAAAAATGGTTGTTAGCAAACTCAAACATTATTTCAAATATTAAATAATTTACGAAATTTCTGCTCCTACGAAAAATGGTTGTTAGCAAACTCAAACATTATTTCAAATATTAAATAATTTACGAAATTTCGGCTACTACGAAAAATGATTGATAGCAAACTTGAACATTATTCCAAATATTAAATAATTTACGAAATTTCGGCTCCTACGAAAAATGGTTGTTAGCAAACTTGAACATTATTCCAAAAATTAAATAATTTACGAAATTTCGGCTACTACGAAAAATGGTTGTTAGCAAACTTAAAAGTTATTCCAAAATATAATAATTTACGAAATTTCTACTATTACGAAAAATGGTTGTTAGCAAACTTAAACATTATTCCAAATATTAAATAATTTACGAAATTTCTGCTACTACGAAAAATGGTTGTTAGCAAACTCAAACATTATTTCAAATATTAAATAATTTACGAAATTTCTGCTTCTACGAAAAATGATTGTTAGCAAACTTGAACATTATTTCAAATATTAAATAATTTACGAAATTTCTGCTCCTACGAAAAATGGTTGTTAGCAAACTTGAACATTATTCCAAAAATTCAATAATTTACGAAATTTCTGCTACTACAAAAAATGGTTGTTAGCAAACTTGAACATTATTCCAAATATTAAATAATTTACTAAATTTCTGCTCCTACGAAAAATGGTTGTTAGCAAACTTGAACTTTATTCCAAAAATTCAATAATTTACGATATTTTGGCTACTACGACAAATGGTTGTTAGCAAACTTAAACTTTATTCCAAAAATTTAATAATTTACGATATTTCTGCTCCTACGAAAAATGGTTGTTAGCAAACTTGAACATTATTCCAAAAATTCAATAATTTACGAAATTTCTGCTACTACGAAAAATGGTTGTTAGCAAACTTGAACATTATTCCAAATATTAAATAATTTACTAAATTTCTGCTCCTTCGAAAAATGGTTGTTAGCAAACTTGAATTTGATTCCGAAAATTCAATAATTTACGATATTTCGGCTATTACGAAAAATGGTTGTTAGCAAACTTAAACTTTATTCCAAAAATTCAATAATTTACGAAATTTCTGCTACTACGAAAAATGGTTGTTAGCAAACTTAAACATTATTTCAAATGTTAAATATTTTACGAAATTTCTACTCTTACGAAAAATGGTTGTTAGCAAACATGAACATTATTCTAAATATTAAATAATTTACGAAATTTCGGCTACTACGAAAAATGGTTGTTAGCAAACTTGAACTTTATTCCAAAAATTCAATAATTTACGATATTTCGACTACTACGACAAATGGTTGTTAGCAAACTTGAACATTATTCCAAATATTAAATAATTTACTAAATTTCTGCTCCTACGAAAAATGGTTGTTAGCAAACTTGAATTTTATTCCGAAAATTCAATAATTTACGATATTTCGGCTATTACGAAAAATGGTTGTTAGCAAACTTAAACTTTATTCCAAATATTAAATAATTTACTAAATTTCTGCTCCTACGAAAAATGGTTGTTAGCAAACTTGAACTTTATTCCAAAAATTCAATAATTTACGATATTTCGGCTACTACGACAAATGGTTGTTAGCAAACTTAAACTTTATTCCAAAAATTGAATATTTTACGAAATTTCTGCTCCTACGAAAAATGGTTGTTAGCAAACTTGAACTTTATTCCGAAAATTCAATAATTTACGATATTTCGGCTATTACGAAAAATGGTTGTTAGCAAACTTAAACTTTATTCCAAAAATTCAATAATTTACGAAATTTCTGCTACTACGAAAAATGGTTGTTAGCAAACTTAAACATTATTTCAAATATTAAATATTTTACGAAATTTCTACTCTTACGAAAAATGGTTGTTAGCAAACTTGAACTTTATTCCAAAAATTCAATAATTTACGATATTTCGGCTACTACGACAAATGGTTGTTAGCAAACTTGAACTTTATTCCAAAAATTCAATAATTTACGATATTTCGGCTACTACGAAAAATGGTTGTTAGCAAACTTAAACTTTATTCCAAATATTAAATAATTTACTAAATTTCTGCTCCTACGAAAAATGGTTGTTAGCAAACTTGAACTTTATTCCAAAAATTCAATAATTTACGATATTTCGGCTACTACGACAAATGGTTGTTAGCAAACTTAAACTTTATTCCAAAAATTCAATAATTTACGATATTTCGGCTACTACGAAAAATGGTTGTTAGCAAACTTAAACATTATTTCAAATATTAAATATTTTACGAAATTTCTACTCCTATGAAAAATGGTTGTTAGCAAACATGAACACTATTCTAAATATTAAATAATTTACGAAATTTTGGCTACTACGAAAAATGGTTGTTAGCAAACTTGAACATTATTCCAAATATTAAATAATTTACTAAATTTCTGCTCCTACGAAAAATGGTTGTTAGCAAACTTGAACTTTATTCCAAAAATTCAATAATTTACGATATTTCGGCTACTACGACAAATGGTTGTTAGCAAACTTAAACTTTATTCCAAAAATTTAATAATTTACGATATTTCGGCTACTACGAAAAATGGTTGTAAGCAAACTTGAACTTTATTCCAAAAATTCAATAATTCACGAAATTTCTGCTACTACGAAAAATGGTTGTTAGCAAACTTAAACATTATTCCAAAAATTGAATATTTTACGAAATTTCTGCTACTACGAAAAATGGTTGTTAGCAAACATAAACATTATTCCAAAAATTAAATAATTTACGAAATTTCTGCTAACTAAAAAAATAAATAAAAATTAAATGAAATAAAATAAAATAAAATAAAATAAAATAAAATAAAATAAAATAAAATAAAATAAAATAAAATAAAATAAAATAAAATAAAATAAAATACCATAAAATAAAATTAAAATTAATACTATGCAACAAAAATCTCACGTTGCTGGGCAACGGGCTTACAGCTAGTTTCATTAATTTTCCGAAAATATACAAAATTTAAAAAATCAGTCTTGAAGAAGTTACTAAAAAAAACCTTTTTATTTTTATATCTTTTTTTCCTTACGTCACGATTACTAATTATTTAATTTTACATTCGAACACCACTGGTTTCATTGTATACGTGTATGTACAAAATATTATATAATTTTTATATTTGCCTTTGTTGTTGTAAGGATTGACGCAACAATTCTACTGTTCTAGAAATTAAAAAAAAGCTTTGACATAATAGAAAATTTAAATTAACTTTGATTATTCCACGTATTGTGTAACTAACTGTGACACGTGTTTCGCCTCTTTCAGAGGCATCTTCAGACTTACTATCGCAAAGTTTGCTTAAGTAATGAAGCAAGATTAATTCTAACATTTTAAAATTATAAAATTACAAAATGGATTGGGTTTTTTTTCCTTTTAAGAGGAGCAAGGAGGGGGGAATCAATTCACCCGTGGTCGCAAAAACTCTCATCATTCCATGCAATGATTAATAGATTAGTTAACATCCCTCTCACTCAAGTCAACTTTGAATTAGAGTTAAACATTATTAAACAGATAGCTGTAAATAATGGTTACAACACAGACGTAGTAGTTAACTTACTTAAACGTAAGCAAGTTAAACAACTCATAGTAAATAATATTTTTTCAGGAGAGAAGAAAGCAAACGATAATATTAAAAACTGGCGTAGAATTATTTATTTAGGAGACATCTCGTCAAAGATAGTTAAATTTTTGCCAGACAATATAGAACCCGCGTTTTATACAGTAAATAATTTAGGTAAAATTTTATTGAACAGTAAAGATCGCGTAGATTCATCGTCAAAGAGTGGTATCTATCGACTCTCTTGTGGAGACTGTCAAGCGTCTTATGTTGGACAGACAGGTAGAAACTTTAATATTAGAATTAAAGAACATATAAGATGTCTAAAAAGTAACAATTTTTCTGAGTTTGCCAATCATTTAATAGAAAATAATCATAATTTTAATCAGATTTGTAATTTAGAAATACTCCACCGAGTAAATAAAAAGGGTTTAAAGATGAATAGCTTAGAATTTTTAGAAATTAATAAAACTCTTAACAAAAAAGAAATATTATTAAATAATATTCTTAATAGCACAGGCGGTTCCCCGTTACTCAAATTGTTTCCAATTAATAGAGTAATCACAAACCTAGATGATTGACTGTAGCTCATTAGTTTTAATAGTTTGTAATGTTTAACGTCATTAGTAGTATGATTAAATTTGTTTGCACTGTTTCGATTTTATAATCCCCTTTTTGCTTCCATTAAAAAGGAAAAATCCCATTCTGATTGTTTACAACTCATTAGTAAAATTAGTATCATTATCTGTTTGCTTTATTTCGATTCTACACCCCCCTCCTTGCTCCTCTTAAAAGGAAAAAAAACCCAATCCATTTTGTAATTTTATAATTTTAAAATGTTAGAATCAATCTTGCTTCATTACTTAAGCAAACTTTGCGATAGTAAGTCTGAAGATGCCTCTGAAAGAGGCGAAACACGTGTCACAGTTAGTTACACAATACGTGGAATAATCAAAGTTAATTTAAATTTTCTATTAAAATGAACTTCCACAAAGTTACCGCCGAAACCATCGAAAGTATTAAAGCTTTGACATTTTGTTAAATATAAATTCGGATTTAATCTGTCACACAGTCGATCCGCGTACCTTGGGTTCGACATCGCATTAGCGTAAAAAAAGTATCGGGGGCGACCAATTATTATTTTATAATTATTATGTACACTCGCGATCAACATAAAACATGACGAAAGTGTGAGGTAACGGGAATTTGAGACACACGGAGGCGATCCGATACAACCAAACAATAATTAATTCACAAATGAATGAATATCGTATCACATAACACTCTATAATTATTTCAGTTGTGAATAAAATACACATGGTAATTGTGTCGATTTTAGCGTAACATGTGTTTGCTTTTGTTATTGAAGTATGACAATATTATTTAAACTACTTTTAAATAATAATCGAATAGTGCATATGGGATTGCCACACCGAACGAATATATCTGTCAATACTGGAATTAAAAAATAACAATACATCTTTACAGGTGAATCATTTTTGAAACCTGTCAAAATTGATAAAACTCTTGGAAGATTTAATTATTTCAATTATCTCGAAAAATTGTGTTAAAGTATGTGACGGTGTATATACAAAATTCGATTTTGATAAATGTTAAAATATCCGCATTTTTACATTTAAACAATTGATGTTCCGCTATTGAAAAAACACCACGAATATCAGTATCCTAATTTGGGTAATAGAGGTATTGCACATTGTTCAAAAACTTTGAATCTATGAGATTCAAATTTGACAGTTTTCTCGATACTGTAATAATCGTTGTTCATGCTAATTGAAAATGAGTTGATTGATGACCAAAGCGATACGTGAATTATGGTGTCATGCATTATTATTGTTCAGAAATCAATGAGATTTTATAAATATTTGCTAATTAATTCATCAGTAACTTTTAAAATAATGCAATGTTCACGTATTATGGAAGTTGTTCGGTGTATTAATTTCAATATGTAATATCGGAACAATATATATTAAGAATTTATCGTTACATCGGGAGAGAATTCGCCATTGCTAAACTGTCATTAAAAATTGCCTTTGAATACAACATAAGTCTATTGAAAAAATTAAATTGCCTTTTTTATATATATATATATTATTATTTGAGAGAATATTAACTGTGGATGGACTGAAAAAAATAACGCGGATTTGAAAGCGAAAATTTTAATTACTTCATTAATAACAGAAATATTTTGGAATATCACCAAGATTTTAAATGATAATCATTTCAGCGGGCAAGCTATACAGCAAATGGACTGCTTCAAATATTCATTAAAAAAGCGGAATACAGTGAAAAGAAGTCTCTCAGATTACACGGAAACGCGGAAACCTAACTGAATTTAAAAAATGATTTATGTTAGCAAATGAAGCAAACTTAGCAAAGGAACAAGGAATAATGTAGTAAAATCGTAAACAAGAAAAGTGTAATTTACAACGGGCTTTGTAGAAAATTATTCGTTTATAATGTTTGATTATGTCCGGACGAGAAGTCCAAAAGCTTTGATATTATACGCCTTAAGCTAAAAGAGATAAAATACAGCCTTTTCGATAACCTAAATCAGTAGATAAATATTCGTCCTAAAAAGCTTTGGTATTAGTTAATACGGAGCCACCCGTAAAATATATTTTATAAGCAAGCGAATACCAAAAAATATTAAATTCCCGGAAGTCCACCCAAAAAGAAGAGTTATGTACTGGTTTATCATATTAAATTATTCATAACGCATGGAGACGTATCGTAAATAATACCGAAGCCCTTTCTTTGTGCTCATAAGAGGTAAAAAAAATAGATAATATTGGACAATCTAAGTCTATATTGATTCTGGAACGATCAAAAACAATAAAAGTGTCATCCTTCGTCAAAGAAAACCGTAGCGTTTTCAAACAGTCACGGAGAAACACCCTCAAACTTTTGAGGGTGGTTGTAAATGGGTAATGAGCCGAACATAGTAATCGAATAGTATTTTCAAAAACTCACGGAAACTAAAAATAATAAGGAAAATATTTTGCTGGGTTGATGGGACGTGTTCTTGCATCATTTTCAGTAAGTTTCGTATTTTTTTTTATAAACTTTACTTCTGGGTTGTTAGAATATGGGTAATGCAAGTGATCATATAAAAGAAAGAAGTTTTTACCATTTCCCACGAATAAAACTCAACAGAGCATTAATAATTGTTTTACTTTACATGTACATTAAGTAAGTTTGCGGAAGTTAGGTAAATAAAAATATTAATTTCAATTCAAACTTTTGTTAGTTATTAGTTTGTTAAAAATTACGGACATAGTTTGATTATGTAATTATTATAAAAACAACATATATCAAGGATATCGGTAATTTATTTTTAAATTATTTTAAGCGTGGATATTCTATTTAAAAAACAAATGTAAACAAACAAATGGATTGGACCGAATCTTAAATATATTATAATGATCCGAACTACTGATGCAATAAAAATGTAATGGGTAAAACACGGTTGGTATTACTTTCGATGGTTTCGGCGGTAACTTTGTGGAAATTCATTTTAATAGAAAATTTAAATCAACTTTGATTATTCCACGTATTGTGTTACTAACTGTGACACGTGTTTCGCCTCTTTCAGAGGCATCTTCAGACTTACTATCGCAAAGTTTGCCTAAGTAATGAAGCAAGATTGATTCTAACATTTTAAAATTATAAAATAACGAAATTACACGGTTGGTGTTTAAACAATAGTTATTATTACTAAAATATATATAGTTGTGAATGATAAAAGAAAATTAAATAAATACAAAAATCAAAGAAATTTAACGAACCTTTCTAGATATAAATTATTATAATCGACTAGATTCACAAAATTCATATTTAAGATTTTTATACAGTGATAATATAATCAAAAAATCGATTGTACCTCGCGACATTAGCATACAATAACATTGTATGACTTTTGCCTACTTAGTTTTAATTTCAGGAGCTTTTATACTTCGTTATTCTTTCTGGTACGTAGACACGTATTTTGCGAGTAACGCTGTATCATACATAGGTGGTATGTTCACGTTTAATCTAGTAAAGCTAAAGCCTATATAGCCTACAACAAAAACTTAAAATGTTTAAACTCAAAAATTTTCCAAATTAATACTATGAGTGGAAAATACACACAACCTTTTAGGTATCGCGATAGTGTAAATATTAGTTCATTAATACATCAATTCCATACATAATTAAAGCGTATAAAAGCTTCTATTTTTAGCTTACTCTTCAAATACTTTGCGGAGAGCTTTGGGTCAATTTATAAATCAACCACTTTGCATGGAAATTAATCCTGATAAACCTCGCCCGTGCATGTTTCATGTGTATAGCGTATAACTAATCCTAAAATAATAATATAATAAACCTTTTCATTATAATATGTTTTTAAAAAAATAATCTTCGAAGCTTTTCGGATGTTTTCAATATACCTCGGTTTTACATAATCACGCCCTCGTTAGAACGTTATGTTTACAAAAATAATTCAAATTTCATTAATTTATTTGACATATAAAGAAAATCGTGTTTCTTTTTGAACTTGCGTTATTGCAATATGTTATGAAATCAATAACATTTTAACAGTGGGTGTTTAGCGAAAAGACATTATATTTATTAAATAGATTTTGATAAAATATTTATTTAAATTTGATAACTTTGTTACTCCACTTGCTGTGTTATAATTTGTGACACGTGTTTCGCCTCTTTGAGATGAATCATTCGACTATCGCAACGTTTACAAATAAACTTTCAGTTCGTATTCGTAAACGTTGCCATAGTCTAATGATACTTCTCTAAGAGGCAAAACACATGTCAAAAGTTGTAACAAAGCAAGTGGAATTACAAAGTTATCAAATTTAATATTAAAAACGAACTTCCACCGAATTTACCGCAGAATCTATCAAAGATAAAATATTCAACTATTCACAGCAGTTAAAAAAATGTTAAAATACTCTTGTTTAAAATCAATTGAATATGTTCACTTCTTAGTTAAAATGATCTTTTGATATTTATTCTTTTATGAAAATGTTACGTTTCAAATTATTCATTTAATCAATATAATATATGTTTTGATAAAAGAAAAAAAGCCACATAGTTCACGGTTTGACGATGGCAGCGAATTTAAAACAGTGATGGTAAATCCTAGCATATTCATACAGCTTTAAGGAAAATCTATATGCGAGTCAAGATGTCTGATGATTGATGATGATTCCATTTAATTGCATTGCCTGGTTCAGTATTTCACTGATTTATCTGTCATTGTTTGACAAACGAATGTGTTTTATATTCACCACTCGGATATAGAAACGCTCACAAAAATGACGGGTCAACCGGTGACCACTAGCCGCCGACCCAGATAGATAAAGTGGCTTCGGCCAGGTCGGATCTCGCCTTTGTAACATGCATAAGCCTACAAATGATTAATGTTAGACAATAGTATACCAAGTGAAGGTAGAAATATAGCTTTTGAAAGTATCGTATGCATTCATCAAAAATGCATAATTCTAAAAACGAGTGAGACCGATTAGCAAGCTAATTGCTTGTATTTTTGTAGTATATTCCATATATTATTACCATTACCAGTGATGCATAAATTGAGGTATTCCCATCAACGCTTTGCAGGATGTAATACAATCTTTGTCGTAACTAACAATAAACGTACAAATAATAAGACTGCACTGAAACAACACGAATTTCTAAAAGTATTTTGTTTCAAATCTATGAATCGATTGACTGACTAATTAATGTACGAGTGTTTCCATACCAGGATTCGAATCCGTGAGTCCGAAACTGAAATGGATGAAAATCCAAAAGTCGTGACAAAATATCATAACTCTTTTATGCTTTCACTTCCGAATTTATTTTCTCTTCTTTCAAATTTTTCGATTTACTTATTAAATACTGATCCGTATAATATCGACCCGTAATCGGCAGAAAGTCGTAAGCGACAATTCATACATTTTACAGAATAAAGTTGTTTTTTCTACTACATCTCGTAAAATAAGTTAGCAAAAAGAACTTTAGAAGAGAGGAAGTTAATAAAACCATTTTTTATGAATGAAACTTAACCATTCCTGTAAAATGTATGAATTGTCGCTTACGTTTTTCTGTTGATTACGAGTCGATATGCACATTGGGTAATTGCCATAATGATTTAGTATTAGACGCAGGAATGGTTAGTATAAGGTAATGTAAATAAAACAGTATATTATAATTCTTCTTTGGTCATGTTCGTTCCCTATTTGGAGCATATGACCGCCACGCGGCACCTCCACGTTTCCCTGTCTCCCGCCAACTACTTTGCTTCCTCCCATGACATGCCAGCATCCCTCAGTTCCGCCGAGTCAAAGCCCTATAGTGAAATACATGCTATGGAGTTGAAAACAGTTACTTTTTTCAGATAAGCGGGCCGGCGTCATAATTTTCAAAGTAATATCACATCATTATGAAGCCATTTGTTTCTGATATAATGTAGGAAATAGATATTTATATTGTAATTATATATCTTTTCAATTACATATTTTTCAATATAAGAAAAAATCACATTTTTCTTGGTTTTTGAAGAAAAATCTCGGAGAACAAAAGCAAACAAAGAAGGCAAATGATTTTATTAAAATTATTTTTTTTACAATATTTCAATACAGAATATGAGGTTGGATAGTTCATTAAAAAAATCAACGTCATTATTGGGATTTTAATCAATTAATAATTAATCTCAAAATTTATTTGTGCACACTGGTTCGTTACGCTATCTTTCCATAGAATTTCTCAAGTCATATCAGTAATCAAAAATCAGTAAGTCAAAATAGGGTAGCACATTTCACTTCATTATTTTTTAAATATTATTATTGATTAAATCATCATTTACTTGGTATATTGCCATTATTATATGATAAGACGCAGCATTTATTTCATAATATCACAATAGGCGTCAAAATCGTATATAATATAATATGGATTCCGTTTGTTACTGTTGTTTTATGTAACTTATAATTAATATTTTATATAACTGTGATATTTAATAGTGGGAAGTTAAATTTTATTTTTTTACCACACATCGCATTTCTTGCCATTCGCTATATTTCTTACAATCATTACTTAATTTGCATATATGACCCTTCCGATGTATCGTAAATTGTAAATTAATAACAACAAAGAATCACAGAATATCCATACAAGAAATCTTTCAAACATACATGTTATATTCAACGAAAAATAAGCTCATAAATTGGAATTTAGAGTTGATCAACGTATAACCGCCATACAATTTGTTAGGAGAGGTTGGGATTTAACGGCCCGTTCTAATTGCTGTTTTTTTTCTACGACACTGCTTGGAACTTAAGACTGTTATGACCGAGTACATCCTATGGATAGTACCCGACGGACGTCCAGGACGCCAGAATCCCACCGGTCGAAAGAAGAGGCAGGCAGGATCGAGGCTTTCCGGGGGCATCCGCAGCACGCGACCCAGCCAGTTCCAACGTCTATTCATAACCACTGACGTGACGGGACGCTGTCTTGTATGCTCCCTTATCTTTGAATCCCTCACAAAATCAAACCACCTCACCCCCATTATCCTACGCAAGCATCTGTTCTCAAAGCTCAGTATACGGTTTTTCTGAGTCTTCGTCAGGTGCCATGATTCGCAACCGTAAAGCAGTAACGTCAGATTGCATGCGTTGAATATTATAATAAACGTATAAAAAGATGGCATATAAAAGTCCCATGATATATTCAGTTGTAAGATTTACTTAGTTCCCCTCGCGACTTGTAAGATAAATACAAATACAACATTAAGTTATCCATCAAAATGAACACTAGCTAAATATATCTGGCATAGCTATTTACACTCCGTGAAAGAAGCATATATTTCTTTTACATTTCAGGGTATTAAGAGCCCTCGTCCGGTCGACCCTATTCATTTGCAGTATGCTTACCTACGTATTTTCTTAGAATGAGGAAAAATCCGTTTCTCTAGAAGAAGCATTAAGCCTAGATAGAACAATACAAGCACGACTCAATCCAAAAGCTGTAATAAAAGTACTGAATGAACTTATAATTAAAAAAAGGTTTTGTAATTTATCGGAAAACGACTGGTACGAAATATATCAATATTATTTACAAAAAATTATCAATCGCGAAGATCAAGCAGATACATTTTTTTTTGTATACATATATGTTTATGACGTGGTTCAGTTTTTTTAAATGTCTAAATGAGCCGTTTGAATTTATCGTTTTTATTTACCAACACAATTTGCTGTTAATATATTATTAAATTATAGGTCCTAAAACTCATTTAGTTATTTAGAAAAAAATACAGTTAAATTGAAAAAATATTTTTTCGTGGAAGGTAATAGTTGAAAAAATACATATAAATTTCAATAATATGACTACGAAAAGTTTTGATCATTTGAAAAATTATAACAAGTCGCCATTTTAGTGAAACTTGTATTTTTCCGTAGCCCATTCGAAGCGAGATATCCAAATTAATTAATCAAGTGTATCGTACTGATAATAACAATAATAATAAAACATAATGACATATTTAAATTTGGAAAAAGTCAAAATAAAATATTACAAATGCAACCAACTTCTACAATAAAATGATATTATCGATGTGAAGTTTAATAATAAATAAGCAGTCAGTAAGTCAGTACGTCGAGAAAATGTACGAATATAATAAATTCATCAATATATTATATTGCATGTTAGCAGGGTTATACTCTAGCATCGAAGATGAAAGAGAATAGTTTTTTTGGAACGGGACTGTTAACGGCTGAAAAAATTGCTATATTATAGTTTTCAACACAAATTGAATGAGACATTCATATTTCTTAAATCAAAATTGAGTATATCGCATGCTTCTGAAAACGCTAATACAATATTGTGTTTTTCATCGGGAAAAAAATTCACATGAATAAATAAATAAATTTCTGCGTGAAATAGTATCCAATGGATATTTTTAGTATCTCCAAAACAGCGAGAAAGAAACAATAACTCTTGTAGCTTTCAAATCTCATACCAACATATTGAAATAAAAAAAAATCGAGTGGTACGAGATGTAACCCAAAATAATCTACATACATACGAAACTTGCCAGACATTTTTGTCTATGGTATTTTTGTTTGCGAAAAACATATAATGTATAATATTCAACTTGTAAAAAAGAAAACATTTTTGTGTCGTTTTAATTCAAAGCAATGCCATTCCCACTCTTGAAAAGCTTCATACAAAGAGCTTTTACAACATTTTTGGCTTTTGATGTTTCCCAAGGAAAGGAGAGCGAAATAACAAAACATTCACGCACTCGTATTATTATTATCATCATCAGTTATCGATAATTGGATATATGCATTGTACAACAACAAAGAATCGGATACTTAGATTGTTGTCATTGATATCTAAATATGAATAATGCAAAGTCATATGACATCATTATATTCCAATACAATTTAACAGAGCTGGTTACTCTTGATATCAGAGTGATCTATACGCACGACCGCTATAAAGTAATATAACTATAGTAATATTTCGTCTATAACAGTAAACATATAATACGAAAATGATCAGCTTATTTATTATAAAATCAACAAAGTACATAGCGAGTTTCCTACATTTTGTATCTGCTATTGTACGCGTTAAATATATCAATTTGAGACTTATGTCGACTGGTATATTTCTGAATGACTACAATCCGCCTAAGGTTGCTATTTATGTTTTTAACCTAAATTAAATCCGTTTTAAGCACGTATAGAAATCGATTATGAAATACTATTAGCTATAGCTATTTCGAAATCTCGCCATCGTCAAATCTAGATAATATTTAAGTGAAGATTTAAATGGGACTATTACAAATATCTGCGACGTCTGTCAATGGATTTGTAGCGCTTTTGATATTGTGATTTCAATGGCTTGTGTTGGTTTGTGTTGACAATCATTTTTTATCACTTATATTTTAGATCAGAATGGTTGATGAAAGAACAAACGCAAGAATAAAAAAAAAACGTTAGTCTCAAAAACTTAAGATATGTATACCAATATATTTAATAGAAAATTTAAATTAACTTTGATTATTCCACGTATAGTGTTACTAACTGTGACACGTGTTTCGCCTCTTTCAGAGGCATCTTCAGACTTACTATCGCAAAGTTTGCTTAAGTAATGAAGCAAGATTGATTCTAACATTTTAAAATTATGAAATTACAAAATGGAGTTTTGGGTTTTTTTCCTTTTAAGAGGAGCAAGGAGGGGGGTAGAATCGAAATAAAGCAAACAAATAATGATACTAATGAGTTGCAATTAATCAGATTGGGATTTCTCCTTTTTAAGGGAAGCAAAGAGGGGTTAGTAACACAATACGTGGAAAAATCAAAGTTAATTTAAATTTTCTATTAAAATGAACTTCCACAAAGTTACCGCCGAAACCATCGAAAGTACCAATAAATTTGTTTTATTCAGAATTTAATAACGGAATATGTTTATTAAGACAAAAAGCAATCAGTGATAATCACTTAAATATAAAAAGTATAGTTGATATTTACACTAAGTCAAGTTTGGGAAATATATTAAACGACAAAGTATATATATGTATATACTTATATACGCACTCTGAATGATTAAAATCTTGAATTGAAGTTCATTCGAGCACTATTAGTGCCAAGTATTTATTTTGAGTAAAGCGATAAATTTGATTGCATCATTATAAAGAGAACGCGGTGCGCCTCTCCCGCTGATCCGCAGGGCCTTACTTATTGACGCCATTACAATTTGTGCGGTGCTCGGTGCGTGATACTTAACCGAATTTGTCCCTGTATAAATTCTGGAGATGTATCCAAATCGGCAAGTGGGAAACTGGAATTTCCGCGCTTGGTTACCGAGCGATAGGGTAGAGAAATCATAGCGCCCTTAAGATACGTGATGTGAATTCATCGAATGAAGCCAGCCAACTATATCTATTGTTGTGACTTCGCGTTACTGTGCCAAAGATCTTGCTTTGCAATTGTATTCGAGGTTAAAATTAATTGAAATGTAACTAAATAGAAGCGCTTTATAATGTTATACAAATATTAAATACAACATATGTATCTAAGTTAAGTCGATTAAAGATAGAGTTGAAATATCAACGGATTGAAACAGTCAAATAAATTTGATTTTTGTTTCGTTTCGTTTGACACGAGTTAAATGTGATAAAAAGGATGAAAGCGGAAATAATCTTATTTATTGAACTGAAACTAAAATACAATACTTTTTAAGCGATAACAAAATATTTCAACATTTTTAACTAGGACTGATTGTTAGTCAATCGTTCAACCAACAGTGAAACATATTGAAAAAAACTTATTCTACTTAATTAAGTATTTCGACTGAGGGTGCTTGATGGAATTTCGATATCAAATTTGAATTTTATACTTTTCCATGAGTTTTGTTGCTAACGATCCGGGTTTCGCCTTTTGGCATCTTCAAGCATTCCAAGTGCACGGATGTACTTGAACTGACGCGTAGTAAACAGTTTGCATCGTTTATAAACAAAAATATAAGTAGATCACTAAGTTAAAAGGCTATTAAAATGTAAATTAGCGAAAATTGAATGTATACAATTTTCAATGGATTAAGTGGTTTGTTATAATTATGGGGATTTTTTGAAAATATTAATGACCAGATAATAACATAGGAATGTTTAAAATAAATCTAGGGTTTTATCCGACCTATTATTAATGAGTTGATTTGTTTTGAGCCTTTAAATTAATATTTAATGATAGCAAGTGCTTGAATTATTAATAAAATGACAATTGTTTAAAAGGGGTACAACAATGGAGAATTTGGTAGATAATATTGCTCGTTTAAAATTGGCAAACTGTTGAGCTGAGCTCGATTAATCTCTAAGATTTCTTGGTAAAATAATTTAAACTCGCCCTAGTTAGTATGTAACAAATAAATAAATGTGGAATCAGTACAAGTCTTTTAATTTTTTTAAATATAGTCGACACCCTAAAAATGAAAATATGTTTTAAATACCAACACATGCTCGGGAATCTGTGAATATACTATTGACATCACTTTGAATGTTTTGGGTGTTTTTTTCTCTCGTAGGAAAAGCATTACTATTGAAATTTGATAAAAATGCTCACAATCAGTCGTTTTTCCAGCCATTGAAATTATCGAATATTTTTTTACAATTTGTAGTGTTAAATTTAAAAAATATTAAAACGAATTATGATACATTTGTCTTAATGTCTTTCGTAAGTAGTTTACCTTACTAACGCTTGGTTGGTAAACACTGATTTTCGGGATTGATTGCATTTGAAACGGCATTGTTCTTTGGGCAACGTTTTGGGGTTATAGAGGTCAGAGATGATCCGATCCCGCCACCGCAAAGGGTTAGGTTAATGTATTCTATTTCTTTATACGCCTCATCACGTCAAATTGTATAAACTTTCTAAACAAAGAGGTTTTCTTGAGCCGGTATGATTCTTTGTATAAATAGATGGCCGGTCGGACCGTTTGTTTGCGGAGAATTTCGAGTGTTTCAGGAAATTTGAAAAACTTTCAGTTACGTAGTGTTCTTTTTTTTAGATTTTATTTCCCTTTGTGCGCAATGCTGTATTCTTGGGAATGGTAATATCCTACATTATTCCGTATTTGTAGTTTATTTATTTATGCAATCATATGGACAATTTATTTGAATGACTACTTCGCTTTATTATTTGCTTGAATATTGCCATGTTATAAAAAAAAAATATGAAAGAAAAATATAAATATTAAACATTTATTAAAAACCGATGAATTCGTCGCACTGCGCATCGTCATTTACTTTATTGGTCGACAGCAACGAACTTCTGAGCAAATTCTATCTGGGATGGACGTAACGAAGATTATTGGTCGAATTGGTATTGACTAGGTAACATTCTATAAAAATGGCAGGCTAGTATTTGCCATGAACAGTTTCATATAGTTGATTCCACAACACGCCATTTTCAGAAAAAAGGTTTTATGTCGAAATAGCTATCAATTATACGATGGCTGGATTTTATAGAATTCAGCTAGGACCGTTTTAAGACGGTGTGTATTTTTTTTAAATTTAAGCAAACGATTTTTCACCATTTATTACAGCTACGCTGTTTTTTTTATTCCATGTTCGCTCCCAATGTGGAAAATGTAGCCTCGTTATGGAAGTATCAACATAAATATGTATACGATAACTTATTGTTAGTCAGTTGATCAATCTCTTTTTCGAAGAGTGTGGGGATACATATATAAGAATAGGACAGGACTTGTGGTAAACATTATGCTAAATACCAGTTATTTAAGAATAACAAGTGTGGTAGGGACATTTTAAGCATCGATTGAAAAAATGGTTTTCGTACTTGGTATCGAATCCGTGAGACCCGTCACGGAAGAAAACGATACTGACCGATGCGCCATTTATTACTCAATACAAAATAATAATCATGTTTAAAAATAGCTTTTTTAGCAAAGACAATTCTAAAATACAAAAATCTTTTTACGAATAAGCTTACCACGAAGACAAAAATTGAATCTGAATTTATGTATAAATATTGAATAATCACGCAATTGTCCTAAATCTCGATGAAAGAGAACGATTCGAAAGGTTTCATCCTGAAGGAATTCGCGTACAGTAAGCCATGAAGTCAGCACAATATGCGTGGAAAAATTTTAATCTTTTTTTAATAAGCCGAATAAAATTGTTGTTAAATATAACGTTTTTCATACATGGTGATGAATTTTTAGAAAAATAATATGTTCAAAACAGATGTTTAAGCAGCCTTACGAAAATAATATTGAAAAGACGAAAAAAAACATTCAAATGTATGTGAAAATATTAACGTAAAAACAAAATGAGCTTTGGAAGTTGAAACGTTTTTTTTTTATTATTTACTTACGTCATTAGAAACTGAAAAATTAATAATTGTTTATATAAGTGCGTTTTATAATAGTATACGCACAAAATACATGAGTAATAAATTGAAAACAAAAATGGTAAACCAGTCCAAATTTTAATAAACTCGTACGAAACAAATATTTTACACTATCACAATTTCTTTTAAATGTCAGGTTCGTTGTTTAGATGCACTATTTTTTATACGATGTCGTGGATGTCTGAGTTGTCTAAAATTCTCTCTTATCACAAAAACGAGGTGCAGCGAGAGATTAGCTTATCACTATTCCAGATCTGCTATGTCCATTTATCCCTAGTCTCACTAAGAAAAGATAAGTTAAGCAACTGAGTAACATGCAGTTCTCGAAGAAACTCCATTATACATACAAGTTTATGCACCACATTTATAGTTCACATGGTAGACATAATCATACAAGACATAGTTACATCATTGTTAGTAGTTTGAACAAATTCAAAGTAAATAAACAATCGAAAATACATTGTATATTAGTAATTTATTGAAACATTAAAAAATGAAAAAAATTAGTTGTATTTCTGCTGATAGATTTTAGTATAAATTTTCTTTTTCTAATATTTCTGACGATACATTATCGGAATACATAGTTAAAAGAATGACATTTTATATTGGATTTACAATAAAATATGCAAGTCATACATATAATAAAACATAAAGATTTGACGGCGATGATGCAAGTAATATCTTCGTCCAGGTTGGTAACATTATATAACTAAATTTAATATATTAAAAATAGCCAAATTCATTCATTATCATTATTTGAATTACTGAGTGTAGATTATCTGTAAGCATGGATGGCTGGCTATTTTTCATTAAATAGGCCAATGGAAGCAATACAGTAGTAATGCAGTATCAAAATAATGTAATACATAACCTTTATTAATCCTGTTTTGTTAAACGTTTAAATTTTGTACATATAACATATTTTGTCACATACGATATAGGTTTCTACTTTTGGCATCTTCGTGCATTTAATTTCACGAGTGAATTTGAACTGATGCTTGGTAAATAGTTGTATCGCGTATATATAAGAAAAAAATATTTCTGGATTAATTTTACATCTGGATTTATTTTAATTATGTTATGCTTTAACTTAATGATAAATATGAAATAACACAAGAAAGGTTCTGGAAATAGTTCGCCCTTAAAGATTTCTTAGCTGAAAATTACAAGTTAACAAGAAATTGCTTCTTTGCACGTGCCAATTACAACGCATCAATAGGTGTTATATTAATTTATATTTAGTTTTAAACAAGGGTAGATAAACTAAAAATACTAACAAGGTGAGAGCAAGGGATTAAAATTGATTGCTCGTTGTAGTTAAGTAGACCTTTGTCGTACTTTGTAAATTGTTGAATAATTGAGATAATTATTTTTTAATTACACTATAAGCTCACGAATATAAACTAAATTGTATCAAAATACATGGGTGTTTGGTGTTTTTATATTTTTCCACCCAACCCCTCAAAACGCAGAAAAGCAGACTAATAACTTGTTAATTTATAACTACATCTTTCTCTTATAATCTTCGTCGACGGGAGTTTTGAGAGGTTTATTTAAAACAACTTCTCGTAAAAGCAAGTTTTGCGTATGTGTTTTATATAATATATTACGACTCAATATGTGATCGGAAATGGTTTTTAATCACAAAAGAACACAATAAATATGTTTATAAGTATAATAATAATAATAATAATTGTACCAGAATATATTAAATTTATTATCAGTGGTTATATAAGTAACGTTACATAACGACAGTCGTTGATAAAATCTTTACCCAGATTTTCAGCGCAATAAAACGCTTTGCGTAAGTTTCCTGACGGTCCTAGACCAGATGGCAAAAGTTTTCATATTATTTTGGAAAAATATTCAATTTCAAACACGTAGCAACATTAGGGTGATATTAGCAGTTGGCGCTCGGGGCTGATTCCTATCACTTTGTTGTACAATATTGCAACTACTTAGCGGGGGGATAGGTAAACAGGATACGGGTTAAATGTGTGCAGCGGTGGTAATTGTTTGTATTATGAAATGGGTTCGGATTCACCTCCACGATAAGAAGTAAATATAGGTACGTGATGGCGGGCAATGTTCCGGTTGTGTAATGATTTTGTAATCGGACCAAACGATACAGAGTTGGTTTAATAATTATTCCCTTAGCGCAGTGATGCACAGCGTATTTATAATAAGGCCAATTTATTAATATTCAATTGTTTGGCATTAAGTCGTGTATAAATTATGGATTCGGGATTGACAAACTTTTGCTAGGCGATTTTGAAATCTTCAATGTCAATTTAAAAAACTCAGAAATCTGCGGATTTCCCAAAACGAAACGCCGTAAGAGATTTTGTCTTAAAGCTCTCCAAGAATTTTTAATTCAAAATCTCAGGAATTTACGGATTTCCCAAAATGAAATGACGTGAGTTTTCTTTAGAAATTCCCAGAATTTCGAATCCCAAAATCCCAGGAATTAACGGATTTCCCAAAATGAAGCGACGTGAGACCTTTCTTTTTTTTATCTTTTATAGCTTTTCCAAGATTTGTAAAGATTTTTTTTACGAAATTGTCAAAATAAACCAAAACTTCGTACCTTCTTTTTATTACCCCTCGCATAACTTTCTTTCATTTTCTCAATCCGAAATCCCGGAATTTCAGAATAAAATAATTGGACTGGAGGCCCTAGTACCAATACGCTCCAAAAGTATTTTATTGCCTACGTAACGATGTGAAAATAATATAAAATTTATATATTGTTAACTGTCTGTGTTTAGTACAAAAGCAGGGTTTTCTACAAATAAAATAAATAAATTTATAATCTGTTCAGTCGGTGGGCGCAGATTTTAGGATTGGAAACAATAAAATATTAGCCGTTGATCGATATAGTTTGAGTAAACATCAAATAACGCAGACTTCAGGGCAAAACAAAGGTGAAAATAATTATTAATACATTATTTGGGCACTGTGATTATTAATAAGGCGAAATTTGTCTACGATATAAAATTGATGAGTTGGCCTCTTACAAATAAATGCTATTCATCTGCTATCGCATTAAAAAACAATTACGTTAGAAAGGTATTCAACGTTTTAATTAAAATCAGTTTAATATCACTTTTTCATATTTGAATCATCATAATCTATGAACTATTTTAGTTGTACTATATTATAATCGAGTTTTACCAAGTCAGTTCAGTCAATAAATAAAATTTATTTACTTTATATAATAATATTTGCAGTAAGTTTAGTAACATAAGTATGTACTCTATTTCTATTCAGAAGTTAAATAACAATATACAAATATTAAGAATACTTGTAAACTGGTGCTAAAGAATACCAGCTATATTTCAGTGTATTCAATAATCCCTCTGTAGCAAGAATATTTACAGGCAAACTTTTTCTTTTGAATCGATAAAAACAACATTAGGCCCCACTAAGTGTCTAAGCTGTCTTATCTGAAAAAAAAATAAGCAAACACTTGAGGATGTGTGTGGGTCATTTTTTTCTTTTCGACCACTTTTCTTGCTGTACGGAAAAAGTTAGAAATAAGAATGCTGTGTTATCGGTTTAAAAAATCGGGGAATACAAGTATGACATCAGCAATACATTGAACATAATTACTGACGTTAAAAAGATGCGTCAGAACGTTTCATTGTGTATTAAAGGTATATTTATACAAGCAAAGGTCATCGAGTTGATAACTTAATGAAATTAATTGTAACAGATTAAAATAACAAAGTATTTTAGCTCTACAGTTTTTAATAATTTTATTCGCTGATAGCTATTTCGGCTTGCGCCATCGTCAGAACTAGTTAATTGTAATACTTTCGATGTAATAATTGTAATACTTTCGATGGTTTCGGCGGTAACTTTGTGGAAGTTCATTTTAATAGAAAATTTAAATTAACTTTGATTATTCCACGTATTGTGTAACTAACTGTGACACGTGTTTCGCCTCTTTCAGAGGCATCTTCAGACTTACTATCGCAAAGTTTGCTTAAGTAATGAAGCAAGATTGATTCTAACATTTTAAAATTATAAAATTATAAAATTACAAAATGGATTGGGTTTTTTTTCCTTTTAAGAGGAGCAAGGAGGGGGGTGTAGAATCGAAATAAAGCAAACAGATAATGATACTAATTTTACTAATGAGTTGTAAACAATCAGAATGGGATTTTTCCTTTTTAATGGAAGCAAAGAGGGGATTATAAAATCGAAACAGTGCAAACAAATTTAATCATACTACTAATGACGTTAAACATTACAAACTATTAAAACTAATGAGCTACAGTCAATCATCTAGGTTTGTGATAATTAATTGGAAACAATTTGAGTAACGGGGAACCGCCTGTGCTATTAAGAATATTATTTAATAATATTTCTTTTTTGTTAAGAGTTTTATTAATTTCTAAAAATTCTAAGCTATTCATCTTTAAACCCTTTTTATTTACTCGGTGGAGTATTTCTAAATTACAAATCTGATTAAAATTATGATTATTTTCTATTAAATGATTGGCAAACTCAGAAAAATTGTTACTTTTTAGACATCTTATATGTTCTTTAATTCTAATATTAAAGTTTCTACCTGTCTGTCCAACATAAGACGCTTGACAGTCTCCACAAGAGAGTCGATAGATACCACTCTGTGACGATGAATCTACGCGATCTTTACTGTTCAATAAAATTTTACCTAAATTATTTACTGTATAAAACGCGGGTTCTATATTGTCTGGCAAAAATTTAACTATCTTTGACGAGATGTCTCCTAAATAAATAATTCTACGCCAGTTTTTAATATTATCGTTTGCTTTCTTCTCTCCTGAAAAAATATTATTTACTATGAGTTGTTTAACTTGCTTGCGCTTAAGTAAGTTAACTACTACGTCTGTGTTGTAACCATTATTTACAGCTATCTGTTTAATAATGTTTAACTCTAATTCAAAGTTGACTTTAGTGAGAGGGATGTTAACTAATCTATTAATCATTGCATGGAATGATGAGAGTTTTTGCGACCACGGGTGAATTGATTGATGGTGAATGACGACATCTGTATAAGTAGGCTTTCTGTAAATGGCAAATTCTAATCTGTTGCTATTATTTTTCTTTATTGTTATGTCAAGAAAATTTAAGGTTTTTTGTTGCTCGATTTCTAGTGTGAATTTAATATGTGTATGCAATGAATTTATATGACGTAAAAAGGTATCTAACTGTCTATCTGTTCCTGTCCAAATGCAAAAGATATCGTCTACATAACGATACCAAGTTTTTACATTTTTAAGTAACGTGTGATTTGACTTAAAGAGATTATTCTCAAAATAATCCATAAAAATATCCGCGAGCAAAGGTGAAATAGGACCACCCATAGGTAATCCTACCGATTGTTTGTAAAATTTTTTATTAAACAAAAAATAGTTTTGTTCAATACAAATATTAAAAAGTCTAAGCATTTCTTTAACGACGTTGCTATTAATATCCGAAAAAGTTAAAATTTCGCTGACTATATTTTTGCACTCTTCCGTTGGTACGTTAGTAAATAAATTTGTTACGTCAAATGATACTAATTTACAATTACTAGTTAATTGTATGTCTTTGATTTTTTCTGTGAAGTCAATGCTATTCTTAACTGTATACTTCGGTTTAAACACGTTGTAAGAATTAAAAACGTCATTTAACTCACGGGCGATTTTGTAAGATGGAGAACTACAAAAAGATACCACGGGACGAATCGGTATCAAGGGTTTGTGTAATTTGGGTAAGCCAAATAATCTCGGAGCTTGTGGGTTTAAATTAATAACTTTATTTTTATTTAAGTAAAAAATGATAGGGCAGTTTTTGACACACGTTTTTACCTCATCTTGAAATTTGGATGTAGGATCCTTGTTAAGTAATTGGAAATGATCTCCTTTCGACAAGAAGTCTTCCACTTTCGATGTATAATCTAATGAGTTTAAAATTACTATGGAATTGCCTTTATCTGCTTTCGTCAGAGTAAGGTTTTCTCGACGTAAAATATCTTTGATATTTTTCGCCGTCCGTGTAATTTAGAAATACTCCACCGAGTAAATAAAAAGGGTTTAAAGATGAATAGCTTAGAATTTTTAGAAATTAATAAAACTCTTAACAAAAAAGAAATATTATTAAATAATATTCTTAATAGCACAGGCGGTTCCCCGTTACTCAAATTGTTTCCAATTAATAGAGTAATCACAAACTTAGATGATTGACTGTAGCTCATTAGTTTTAATAGTTTGTAATGTTTAACGTCATTAGTAGTATGATTAAATTTGTTTGCACTGTTTCGATTTTATAATCCCCTCTTTGCTTCCATTAAAAAGGAAAAATCCCATTCTGATTGTTTACAACTCATTAGTAAAATTAGTATCATTATCTGTTTGCTTTATTTCGATTCTACACCCCCCTCCTTGCTCCTCTTAAAAGGAAAAAAAACCCAATCCATTTTGTAATTTTATAATTTTAAAATGTTAGAATCAATCTTGCTTCATTACTTAAGCAAACTTTGCGATAGTAAGTCTGAAGATGCCTCTGAAAGAGGCGAAACACGTGTCACAGTTAGTTACACAATACGTAGAATAATCAAAGTTAATTTAAATTTTCTATTAAATTAATTGTATGTTGTTTGAATAAACTCCTTAATACATCTAACATATAACGTAATATAGTTTACATTCTAAATAAGTTTTTTTTTTGTATTTTTTCCTTGCTGCATTTTTATCTTTAATAAAAGCAGTCATATACATACATATTACATTTGCAATATTTAGATTGAAACGCGAGAAGACTGCGGGGGAAAAACATAGGCTGTATTTGTTTTTACATTATTTGTCTTCGATAAATAAATTCCGTATCAATTTCATTTGTTTTAATATTTTTATGCTGACAGTTGGATGCGTTTTGAAATATAAATAATTTTATTTATATATATCAACCCTTCTATAACTTAAGATAGGTTGCATGTTGTAGAAAATCTTGTTTATAAGTATGTAAGTGTATACTAATTAACTGCCCAAAATATTAAAAAAACAAACTATTTGACTTTTTTTTTTAAATTTGAATCGTTCAAATTATGTAAATTCACACAGATTTTGTCAGATAGTGGAGACAGTAACCTCCTATACCCTATATAAATATAATCATAAAACCTTTTCCGACAAACAAATAAAAATAATTCTTAAAACTACTCACTACTCAAATCTGTGGGCATTTCCATGGGCGTATCCTTTTCGTCAGCAATTTAAACTCAATGATACATGTATTTAACAATAAACACGAACCATTCATTTACTAAGCGTCAGTTCAAGTTCATCCGTGCACTTGAACGCCTGAAGATGTCGAAAGGCGAAACCCGGGTCGTTAGTGACAATATCGGTGTGAATGTACATAATTTGAAAGATTCAAATTTAATATTGAAATACCACCAAGCACCGTCAGTCGAAATCTTAAATTATTAAAAAAATCTTTTTGACGCCAAAAATTGATATTTTTTTGTAAAAACTCTTTTTAAATCCGTGTTACCTATTTTTTTAAAAATTTACCTGCACGCGTATATTTCTTCTTTTTTTAATTCGATTTACTGCACATATATAATGCTGAAGAGTGAAGACGCGTTTTAGAAGTTTTTACATTATTTATGAATCCACATATATTTAATACTTTCACACCGATATATTTTTTTATTACAATACATAATATCAGTTGTATCTGTATGTTTAGTGTAAAGAAGGGTTACAAGTTTCCATATCAAGTATATGTATGAAACAAAGGTGGACTCTCATACACCCATGAAAAACTACTTAAAACCTTTTGTGTAAAGGGTTCGATCAAAGCTTTGACTATCACAAAGCGAACGTGGCAAATACGTCAATCAAATATTATGCTAAGGCGAACGATGATGTCCACGTCATTTTCTTATAACAATTATTACACAATGAATGACATGGTAGCGGCAACAAATGGTGATAGAACTAGAAATAAATCAATTCTGAATATAACTTACACTTTCAAAGGCATATTTGATCACTGCAAGAATTTATAAAATGTAGTATTTTTAAGTGAATTGATTTCACGTACTAATAATTATCTATATTAAAAAAAAACTTTTTCACCGTGAATAAAATTGCATTTTCATAATTTTAAATGAATTTAATTTATATTTAAATATATTATTGAGTTTCCATGAGTTTTAACAGCGCTAGTTACCCGAATATTTCTTAATTATCAATTCATTAAACATTTATGTGGCTTATTGTGTATGGATTGAAAGTTTGGTCGAATACAATATAGTCGACTGTGTTATTTTTAATATTATACTTACAATATTTATTCATCAACTTTTTTTCAATGCAACCAACCAATCGTGGTGGAAAGGTTTTATTATATTTATAAAAATTCGATAATTTTGATTAGTGCTAGTTTCCCACCGAGATAGTATTTTAAAGTAAAAGTAAGAAAAAAACATTCTTCGTATAGGGGCATATCCGAAATAATCGTTCATAATTTTGGTTTAGATAATTTTTATAAGCAAAGTTTTCAAACTACTGACATACGTCATTGAAAGCCTTGTGTTGGTTTAGGCGCTTTGTCAAATTGAATAGGGTCTGTCATACAGAAACGGTTTTTCCTTAGGGCCGAGTCTATACTGTGATCGAAATGTTGAAGTGTGATTGAAGAATATTGTCAATCAAGTGTCGCCGGGCGTAACAAAATGCTTACTTTTTGTCGCCCGTGTTGTCTTTTCAGCACATAAAAAAGCTCAAAAGGATATATGCTCCACGAGTGGGCGCTGCATCATTAGGTAATAAAATATCGTTACTCTACTCGGCAAAGTGGGTTTTCTTTGGTACAAGATTTTGAAAGTGGTCACTCTTTTGTAGAAACATATCCACAAATCGAATGGACATATTATACTTATATGGGATAAAACAAGATTGTAACAAATAACATTGGTTGCTCAGCAACACGTTTCTTAATGTATATATACTACAATGTAAGTTTCTTTTTATAAATCAAGCAGTATGATTGAGAGTTATTTTTAGTTATTATTTCTGTAATATTATGACTGAATTTGCATCAACTACTAGCCGATTTTATCAATTCAAGTTAAATTTGAATCTAATTTAGAATTTGGACTAGGTAAGGTGCTTGATGGAAATTTAATGTCACATTTGAATTATTTAATTGTCTATTTAAGTGCATTCGTGCACTGGATGCCGAAAGGCGAAACCCGGGTCTTTATCGAAAAAATAAATTATGAAAGTGTACAGAATAAAAATAATTCAAATGTAAATTTGAATCGTTTAAATTATGTACATTCACACAAGTTTTGTTACTAACGACCCTGGTTTCGCCTTTCGGCATCTGCAGGCGTTAGTGTACGGATGAATTTGAACTTTTACAGGACAAATTATAAATTTTAATTTAGTATTGACCTTCCGGGTCCTTACATCATGTCCCATCTGACTGGAAACCAACATTGTCAGAGATCATAGGTTCCCAACCTTTTCTGGTGTCGACCCCTATTTATAAAAGCCATGTGACCCGCAGCCCCGATGCAATTGAAAAACGCATTTTTTCAATAAGGTAATTTTAGTTGACTGTAGTTAGTTTTGTTGTTCAAATCCAAAATCGAAAAAAGTTGGCGACTCATAGGTTGGGAGCCCGTGGCATAGATAAACATCGTCGTTCACTTTTAAGGTGTTCACTGTCAATACTTGGTGGAATGGCATTATAATAAAAATAATAAAACATTTTTAGTACTTTTTCCACATAAAATTTATTAGATCAGGACCGGTTTCGCTCATCGCGAGCATTATCAACTGATAAGAAAAATACATAAACAGTGATATTTATACAAATTTAAATTGAAATAAAAAGGTGTAAGCAACTATTAACAATTTAAAGGATTAACAAATTACATTATAATTACACAAGATTAAAATGCTTAACACCCATAACAATTAAAAAATCATCATCAAAGAATAATAAATCTAAGTGGCAAACGATGTCAATTATGAACACAATTAAAATTTGGGAAATATTTAAGCAAAGTAAATATCCTAATGATGATTTGGTGTTTTTCCCGCTTCCAATCAATGATGTACAAGCAACAAAATCAGCAGTAATGAAGATTCAAAATTGAGTTTGGAAAAACCAATTGTTAATAGTTGCTTACACCTTTTTATTTCAATTTAAATTTGTATAAATATCACTGTTTATGTATTTTTCTTATCAGTTGATAATGCTCGCGATGAGCGAAACCGGTCCTGATCTAATAAATTTTATGTGGAAAAAGTACTAAAAATGTTTTATTATTTTTATTAAACATCGTCGTACTTGCGTACACATTCATACTAATAATGTCCATAGGAAGAAAAAACTTATGCAATCATACACTTACTTGTAGTTAGTGGAAAGTGGTATGTTTCCAATGGCAACATTATCGTGCACCTGGGGCGTGGAGTGCACCCAGAAGTATGTGAGGGATTCGGTGGTGGGGCGAGGCGTAAAGCGGCACTCCAGAGACACATTTTCTCCTTCGCGGGTGTCGCGTACTTCTTCTCCGGCAGCCAATATCAAAGGGACCAATAACATCAGGATTACTGTAAAAAAAAAATAACTACATTAGCAAAGCAACAAAGACAATGTCAAGGTTATAAGATTAATATTTACTTTACTGAGTTTTGTGTAACTACCATAGTTATAACATTTAAAAACAGTAACTGTTAATATTATTTAAAATGGTTTGTAGTGACTCAGCTTACACTTTTTTTAGGTGAATGAGTTTTATTCGATAAAACAAATGTTATTTATACATACAAATGGTTGGTTTCATGCTGTCTTAGTTAAAAATGATTACTAACTAAGAGAAATGTGAAAGTGGTTTTCATTTTCTTTTAATCGGTATTACACGAACTCGTCGATTGGCAATGTTATTATTATCATATTTTTGATGTTCACTGTCAATTCTTGGTGGAAATATTTGTAAATATAAAGCACACTTTTTTACGCAACGAACAATTATATGTGACGATGACAAAATGAAATTCAAACATATACAATCACATTAATTTGTATGACAATCTGCAAAATATGTGTATAATCATTATGCCGGCGCTACGTGTAAGCGTAGCAGACGACCGCTTGTATAGGTAAATTGGAAGCAGCAGGCAAAATGCCTAAGCGCCTAATCCAAGGTCCACGAAACGTCACGCTCTAAGCAGATTCGTTTAGCGCTGCAAACTTTGTTTGAAAGTTTGCAGCATTGAACGAACTTATTTAAAGCGCGACTTTCTATGGTCTTCGGGAAAGGGAATTTTATAAAAAGGACGGTAAAAATGTGTTGGTTTGCGATCAGTCTTAATAGTTATATAAAATTTTGCAATTTTTACAGAGAAAGAATGTGTTTTATAAATAAAGAAATACTACATGTATTGGCTGAGTTTATTTTACGGCAAATAACTGATATTTTGTGCTTATTGCTCATACCAACAACAACGGTTGAACAGGTATTTCGTGACTGTAAAATAGTGTACAGCCATGCTATACACACGTGGGGAATGTGTGTTTAATATGCCATTACGTGGCGCGTTAATTGTTCTTTCGAAGCATGCCTTCCAACTCAAAATTAGTGTACAACTTGAACCTCGTTACTTCATATGAAAATAGGTATTGCAAGCATCACCAGTTCAAGCATTATCTCCTCCAGAACGAATAGAAACTGATTACAAATGGCATCAGTAAAAAATAATATTCCATCAACTAGATAAATATTATAACAAAAGAAAGTTAGTTTCAAAATAGTTCTCAAGATGGTTATTTCAGACGAACCGCAAACTGTTTCTTTTGGAGCTAAATAATCAGCTATTATTTTTTTAATCGATGCAACATATAGCACCAATATTTTGACTATGGAAAGAAAAAAGACGTAAATTTTACTGAAAACACAAAAAAGTTTTTTGACGATTTTGGGCCAAAGGCAAATTATTAAATAAACACAACCTTGGAGACTATAAACTGGGTTTAAAATGACTTCAGCCGATATTAATTTAAGTTTTTTTTCTTGATCTCGATTTCCATAGACCCTACATTTTTCAAATTAAAAAGCTAAAATTTAGATACTAATTTCGCATTTGTAACTTACATTCTTTTGATATTATTACTTGTATCAAGTTGTATACACGGTGATTATCGAAAAAAGCTGTTTTGAAGTCTTTTTTCATTACCAGTCTATACTTTACTGTTTTTATCAAATAATGGAAAATCTACAAAAATATATGCAATCTTTAAATTGGTAGAATTCTTACGAATGCGGCTTTCAAAGGATTTGATTCGATAAATAAACATGTTAAACAACCAGTTATCTCACTTTCTCTTACGGTAAACATAAGTTAAAATCACTTTTCTTAACTCTGTTCTCATAATATAACAAAAACAAACGACCCATTACAGAAAAAAACGCAATTTGCGCCGAACAATTGATATCGAAAAATTCTCTTTATTTAACAAGAACATCAAGAATGCATTTAATTTAATTATTTACAACAGTAGCGAAAGATGTATTTGTAATCGGGCAGCAGGTTCAAGCATTCATGTAATACTATTAGTTAAATAGTATATGAGTAAGCTTCTGTGACTAGCAATCAATGTTACTCGGTAAAAGAATTGTCCAGCGCGCATCGCGAGCAGCTCGTGCGAGGTATTCCACTGGCAAACTTAAAAGTGGCGAGGGAAACCGCCGGCCATCGTTATGCCTAATTGCAACCTGCAGCCGAATGACTAAAGCGGCCGGAAAATGCATGCCTGAGACCGGATAATGACACAGCGACGTTTGGAATAAAGGGGTTATTTAGACTGGACAATGCGATGTGGCATTTTGCGCGGGAAGAATGTCATTATTATAAAGCTGTGCGGCGGCCATTTTGAAAAACAAAAAAACAGCCGCCATTTCAGAGGAATGTAATAAAACATTTGCAGTGTTCATTTCACGAACAAGAATTGATTCAAATTTACATACATATTTTATTAAAATATTTAATTGAATACATAAGTAAGTTGATGCAGCTAATACTTAAATGACAAGAAATTATTTGTAGTCATTATATGTACTACGTCAAGTAGACGTTTCTGTAGTAGGTACGAATAATACTTTCGAAAAGTAGTCTTTGTCTCGAAGATGGTGAAAAATAAATGGAACATGCAGCTGTTTCCAAACACTGATAAAGCGTTGAAACATAACGTCTTGAATCATGATAAAAATACTGCATATAAACACTTCTCTTAACATTTTCAAACATCTGAAATATTAAACATGCTAATGACTTCCATTCATCGCAAATGACAATTAAAAACTGTAAGAGTGAGTGTGAGTGCTAAAATACTTATGTGTACTCATCAGCTCAATCGCTGAGTTGGTCGGTTCAAAGTAGCCATGTGTAACACACGTTCTGTTAGTTTTTTTATTTTAATTTTATTTAAAAAAAAATGGCATTACAGTTAATGCCAATGCACCCAATATTTTATAAGTTGAAATATCATACGAGAAAAACTCGTTATGAATTTATTGTAAGTCACATTGACAACACAAACACCCACGTATTAGGTCTCAAATTTAAATTGAAAAATCTAAATTTGACATTGACCTCACCGGAAATCGAACCCAGACCCACCTGGTCGGTAAAGTAAGCTCTAAGCAACTAGACCACAGCGGGCGAAGCTGTACCTGCATTTATTTAAGTATTAATTATGAGATTTAATTTCTTATTGTTTAAATTGTGTCAAAAGTAAAATATGTTCCACAAAGTGCGATTGTTTGTAAAAATAAAAATCAAGTATAACATAATATTCTTATTAGATTAAAGAAATGGAGTTGCTGATTCTTACAAAGGAAAAATAAACTTATGAAAGCAAGATGTCAGATTTTCTACGAAGAATAATATCAGGTTCAAAAAGAACGAAGCGTAGACGCATTCTATAAACAAAGCAGTTTTGTGTGACAGAAATCCAGAATTTTTATTCTGCAAGGCAGTAGTGGTTAGAAAAGCTCCGATACAGCTGAGGGAAAATAAACAAACATGTAGTCATAAAACAACAAACGTTTTTCTGTCTTTCAGTGCGTCCGGAAAGGTTACATACAATTTGCAACGAACGGAACGGTCTGTGCGGAAAGCTCGGGAAAAACAAATAGTGAAATACATCAATAATGTGGGTAGCATTTTCACATATTCCACCTGAATAATGTATCGGTAAACTGCACAAAGGAAAGGGCCTGAGGTAAGAGAATAATATTACACACAACTTGCACATAATATATCCCATATATGTACCGGCTCGACTATAGTTCGGCGAATTTTCATCGCTCTCGCATGTTGGGTCTAACGTGACATGTTTGTGTGGTATCGATAACACAGCTACGAGGTAAATGACGGGGTAATCTTGGTTATATTAAATTTATAGTGAAATACGCGTGGTTACACCATTTTGGATTTTATAATAAAATGAAGTTGATTAATCTGTATAAAATAATATATATAAAATAGTATGCTAAACACATTCTTGTGAAACATTGTGTCGGGATACGCAGATAAGTTCTGTATCTTGGTCCAGTACGTCGGCAATTCCTTGGATATTAAGTTACATATACATAGTGTATACCAAAGAGAATCTCTTTCCACCTACGCATAATTTAAAGTTATTCGTGTTTTCTATGTATGATATCTAGGCTTATAAAGCTCATTTAAAAGCCTCTTCATTAATGGCACAACCGAGACAAGAAATCTCCAATGTATGACAAAAACATTCACAACGAAAATATGCCAATCGTCTAATCCTAATGTACTGTTTCATAAACGACACATAGAAAATTCGTAAGAGTATCTATTATTTACTGTCCATTTTAAATCAGATTAAAGAAGAGCTTGCGGCTTTGATTTGTAATTTTCACAGCGGAAAAAATATTTTATCAATGTATGATTAATTTTGAATCGTCCAAATTATGTACATTCACGCAAGTTTTCACGAATATGGGAAAAATAATATTAATTTAAGAAAATCACTTGATATTAATTGATAATAAGCTATTTTTAATTTAAATAAAAATAATAAAACATTTTTAGTACTTTTTCCACATAAAATTTATTAGATCAGGACCGGTTTCGCTCATGATGAGCATTGTCAACTGATAAGAAAAACAATAAAACAGTGATATTTATACAAAAGTTAAGTGATAAAAACAAGGTATGACAAACAATTGGTATTACAACCTAGCAAAAGAATTGAAGTAAAATACAAGGAAAATAAACTATAAATAAAAAGTTGAAGACCACTTAGCAATGAAACTATTATGACAAAAATCAATTAGGTATGAATTATCATTACCAAAGTAAAAACCAACAATTAGTGTATATAATAAATAAATCTTAATGTCTTGTCAACCAAATTGAGTTTGGAAAATCCAGTAGAGTTTAATCCAGCAAAGATTTATTTATTATATACACTAATTGTTGGTTTTTACTTTGGTAATGATAATTCATACCTAATTGATTTTTGTCATAATAGTTTCATTGCTAAGTGGTCTTCAACTTTTTATTTATAGTTTATTTTCCTTGTATTTTACTTCAATTCTTTTGCTAGGTTGTAATACCAATTGTTTGTCATACCTTGTTTTTATCACTTAACTTTTGTATAAATATCACTGTTTTATTGTTTTTCTTATCAGTTGACAATGCTCATCATGAGCGAAACCGGTCCTGATCTAATAAATTTTATGTGGAAAAAGTACTAAAAATGTTTTATTATTTTTATTATAATGCCATTCCACCAAGTATTGACAGTGAACACCTTAAAAGTGTTTAATTTAAATATTAGGATAATTTTGATTTGGCTCATTAATTCAATATAACAGATATTACTTTAATAATATTCATTAATAATATATATATATTCTCTTTATCAACCACATTGGTATCGTAATTAGATAATATAAATCAAATTTAAATATAGCGTATTCATAAGTTTATTTCGGTATCAAAAGATGTTTTCCAAAATAAATTTAACTATATTTTTGTCTTGAACTTAGATAGACGCAAACGAAAATTCGGGGAAATTATAGTATGTTATGTTAATGTAAGTCCATCAGACACGTAGGTGGATCCAACAGAGTTGGCGTCTTGGCGATAATGTCTTCATGTGTTGCTAACGGAACCAATTATATTAGTTAAGTTAGCAACTGTAAGATACTAATAATAGATTTTTTCACTCAAACCCAAAATTGATGAAATGTTACCTTTACTGGTAACTTGTAATTAAGTGTTAAGTTAATAAATTCAATAAATTTATTTAAAACCGTTTGCAGTGATTTTATGAACATGTCCAGTTTGGTATGGTAAAACATTTTTTGTGATATGTAACATTTGTGGAGATGATCGAAAGGAGATAAAATTTTCCTCATTAGAAGCGGGCACGGCTGAGAAATATTTTTCATAAAGATTAAAATAAATTAATAAAACACTATTTTATACTAATTCCACAATATTTTATTAAAAAAATCAGGATCATTACGACCATTTTCAATTGAAACTGTTGCAGCTGCCAACACAAGTGAATAATACAATTGTTTACATTTTTAATTCTCAAAAATACAAGAAAAATCACAAAATACGGTAGAAAAAATATTGAAGTTTCTCGCGAAATTAATATTCGTAGCGAGTATATTGAAAATCTATTTATTGGAAAGTACAAGAAATTGGTAAATAACAAATTGTCAAAAATGAGTCATTGAAAAGACGGAAATTGTGATAGCCTTTTAATTCGTGACATTATTTGTGTTAGATCATAATTATGTATGTATTATATCATAACATAAAATATCGATATATCGATACTGGAGGCTCTCATATATTTCATTCCCTGTTAACTCGGAATTATAAATTTGTCAGTAACCAATTTTTGCCATTACGATATTATCTGGGCATCTTTATAACATTTGAAATATGTATGCTTAACTATATTATATCCATACACAACGCTCAGTATTTAAGAACACTGAAGGAATTCAGAGTATTGCTTGAGACTTAAAGAGTTCTTAGACGTTTCGTAACATCAAAGATCTATTGTGTCTATCTTGAAATACTTATCTATCTTAATCTTAAATACTGTATCTATCTTGAAATTCTTTTTAAATAATTTCTGTAAATGTTTTTGCTATAAAATTTGAAATTACAGTGCTTTTCTTCCATTATTAACGAACTTTTGTTATACTTGTTGCAAAACGTCAACATCACTTTAAATTTCTCATCCCATTCCGCCTCGTTTTAATAATACAAAACAAGTTGTTTGTTAATGTAACACAACAAGCTAATGGTTTAACTATACTTATTCGGGTTTATTTGTTTTAAAATAATAAAATATAGTTTTAGATATATATTGTATACCAATAAAATGTATTCGAGCTTTAACAAATAGCGTATAAAAATAAAGAATATGTCTAACTTCTATAAGTTTCATTATATATTTATGAATTTCTGTCCAAAGGCATGGATGTAGCTTATAAAAAGCCTCTCCCACCTATCTGATCCTAAAAATGGGACATAGCAAGAGCGATTAACTAACCAATAATCATGTCCATGTCCTATCCTTCAATCTCTGCTTCGAAAATTTTTGAGTAACAAGCAGTTTATGTATACATAGTTCTGTTGGGATAAACTCTATAGGGATCCCATATGCTGTACATTGGGATCGGACATAGTTTTAAAAAGTCATAAGAGCTATTTTTTTGACCTGATGAAATCTAAGGATTTATGCATGCAAATTAAATAAATAAATTTGACAGATGATCCGGTAAGGACTAAATAGATTGGTCAGCTTATTGCGCGTCCTTGAAATAGTAAGAAAAATTGTGTAAAGCAATTATACATTCTTATAAGAGACGATAAAATCTTTCTACTTCTATAAGTACCCTATATAAATATAATCATAAAACCTTTGCCGACAAACAAATAAATATAATTCTTGAAACAACTTACTATTCAAATCAGTGGGCATTCCCATGAGCTTATCCTTTTCGCCAGCAATGGCTTTAAGCTCAATGATACATTTATTTCCTATATAAACACGAAAAATTCATTTTTTAAGCGTCAGTTCAAGTTCATCCGTGCACTTGAACGCCTGAAGATACCGAAAGGCGAAACCCGGTCGTTAGTGACAAAATCTGTGAGAATGTACATAGTTTGAACGATTCAAGCGGCGCCGCCATACTGGATAAAAGAGGCGATGTACTGAAAAATATTTCGTATTTCGCATAATTTATCAGTGTTCTTCGTAATAATGTGTGGTTTTAACGCTATTATCAAGCTCTCAAAAAATAATTTTAAATCGTGGCGTTGTTTTTAGCTTAGTTTGTGAACTTTTTCGCCGTAATAATCCATAACACGCTATACTCTACTTTTACCTTCAAATTTCGTTTGCACTTTGACAAAAAAAAGGTTTTTGTATATCATTGATTTAAAATGAGGAAGAAGTTTATGGAAGCTTTCTAGCAGCAACGGATTGATTAAAACTGATTATGATTTAAATGCTTATTTACAGGCCGCTGACAGATCAGTAAAGTAAACCTAATCAAACGAAGCTTGTATAGTTGTGTGTTAAAAGAAACTGGAGTGTTTACTTTCACAACTGCCGACGTCTAGCAACTGCTCTGAATCTGTCAAGGGATGCCAGTGCAGTTTCACCCGTAACACTTTCAATGTTCATCTTTTCGACAAGCAAAATATTCAGATTAATGTAAATTTCTAAATCGGAGCAATGCAAAATGTATGGTATTAAAAAGGGCTGAAAAAAACTACAAATTCATTACAACGTTGACAAAACTTAAAAATGACATTTTAGATAGAAGAGAGAGATTTCGATTATAAAGGGTAATATAACTCAGAATATTAAATTGTTGAATTATCGTTCTTGGCTATTTTGATGCCAATATTAAACTTTACTGTTAGATTGCGGAAATATTGTTCTTTTATTTTTCAAGTAAATGCGCGTAGAATTTATTAATTTAATATACCTATACAAGTATTCATATGTATGAATCCCAATGTGTTTCAATGAAAATATTTTGCTAAATGCAGAAATACTTTTTTTGCACAACTTTTTTTAAAAATCTAGATTAAGTTAAAACGTCTGAAAGTTTTGGTGTCATAAAGAAATGTTATTATTTTTCGTTGCTCACAACATTCAGACCAGCGATAAAAATACATATTAATAATAAAAACTTTGTGTAATAAGGAAAGTTTTGATTGTTTAGAATATTTCTGAATAAAAAAAAAATTGAAAAATTATACATTAGATTAAATAAGTTGAATTTCTAATTACTCATTAAATGGAGGGCCGCAATCCCTGCACTTAGAACGCCTGGAGTATACAAAGAAGCGGTCGCAACTCTCACTCTGATCGTGTGGCTTTTAGTTTTGGTCAGCGTCCATTAGTGCTCATTGATACGACAAAAAAATAAAATTCAATCCACGTTTTGTAAAGGAATGCTTTGAACTGCTTTCAATGACTTCTCTTTGTAAGCCATCTGAATGAATACCATTGCAAGATTTTAAATCATTATTAGAATAAACCAAGTTTCTCTATTACCTATTAGTAGTGTAAGTGGTTTAGTTACGATTTAAATACTTGAAAAAAGTGTTAAAAGCATATGTTGTTAAGAGTAAATATTAAATGTATATCTACATATTATTTAATTTGGATTTCTACAAGTTTTGTCTGATATTTAAGTTGGTGAAATGAATAATCAATGAGTACGAGAAGAATTGTATAATATTTATGAAATACTCGACAAATAAAACAAAAAACACTTATTTTTTGAAATTGGAAAAACCTTCAAATTACAAAACATCCAAGCTCCAAGGTATTAATATCCAGTATTTGATAATGACATGGTGGCCAATTTTTATATTATTAACCCGTTAAAAGCTAACGACCCACCGGTGTGTCGTATACCTACTAACCACACACGCTACCCACCAGTGTGTTGTCATTATTACGACGTCAATAAATATTTTTTAGAGTTTGCACCATTGAAAAAGGGTCCGACATCTCTTAAGAACTCACAAAATGAATATTAAGTTTTCCTTTATTAGTTTTTAGATAATTGCTAGCTTACAGGACAAAAAACGGTGTTTTTTTCTAGCTGTTAACGGGTTAAATCTTTCCTGCGTCCGATGCACGGAAATTTTTCATGGCAATGACCTTATTTTATAAAATAATTAAAAGAGCGTGATATTCATTAAATTTAGAATATTTTTGTCGAACTAAATATAACAATAGATTTTATAATGCTTTTTTAAATACTTATTAAAAAAAGTTTTATAATACGATGAGAAATTGCTTGCAATCGTTATTACAGTACTGAAATAAATATTGCAATCCAAATTCAACCTAAATCTAATCGTATATATTTAAACGAAACGTTTTAACAATCTATATTTAATCCGGCCAAAACAAATAAGTAGCACTCAGCCAATATCCGGATTTTTTGCAAGAAGATTAAGCAGATGCCGAAACAGTTTTATTAATCTGTGCATTATATCGGTTGGAAAAATGGATCATTAGGCCACATTAGCCGAGGAGTCATTAATATTACTATTATAATGGAAGTTTGGGAATGATTAAATATTTACAGAACTCCCATTAGGCTGATTAATATCATGTAATTTATAAAAAGTGATTAAGAACGGGCCGCTGTAGGTTACTAAGCGATTTCACAACACGGAATATATTTTTATAAACCATGACAAATGTTAGCTATCATGTTTTTCTAATCACTTTTACATTTAAGCACTTACTTTTTAGATCTCTCTAAATGTTATATAGTATTTTGTGTAGCGTACAATTCACATTTAATTATAATTTAGAAAACATATTTTAAAAATAAATGAGAATGGAAAGTAACACTCTGAATAAGTTATTCTAACGCACCTTTCCAAACATAATAAATATAAAACAATTGTGATATTTTCTGTAGAAATAAAGATAAGTTAAGAAAAATATTTCGACCGTTCTATTTTCAGTGTGTGGTCCGAATTTGAAATATATAAACTCACTCCAGAGTCTGATTTTATTTTATGTATTTTAAAATCATAAATAATCACCGATGTATTTTTTTTCAAGCTTATTAATGTCTAAAATGCTACACTTTATTTTCTCAAATATGATATGTCGAATAAAATTAACAGTTGGGTTTCATATAGCGTGAATGATGTAGCTATGAACAATATTTAATAGATTTATTGATTAGGCATTTACTTGGTAGAAGTTCATTATAATAGGGTAAAAAGTGTTTTTATCACCACATGTATTGAACTTTAAATTTTGTGTTAACTGTATAAATACATAACAAGGCAAAAAACACTTATTTCTTATATAAACAAGAAACATTCATTTACTAAACGTCAGTTCAAGTTCATCCGTGCACTTGAACGCCTGAAGATGCCGAAAGGCGAAACCCGGGTCGTTAGTGACAAAATCTGTGAGAATGTACATAGTTTGAACAATTCAAATTTAGTATAGTAACAGTATTGGAGACAGCATTGAGGGAGTGAAAATTAATTTACATAGTGTCCTTTTCAGATAAAAAAATATACATACTTTTTCCTGTCGATTACAATTTGGAATATGTTTGTTCTTTGAAGAAAACGACAAACGATGAGGATAAAATTAACTAAATGGTGGTCAAAACTGAAGTATAATTATTGTCAATTAATCTTCATAGAGATGAACCAATTTCGCAAAACGATCGAGTCATGGACTGAGCACAATTTGAAATAACCATACGCTTGGCGAAATCGATTTGGATTATCGGGCAACAATTTCGGTAACTGAACCAGCATTTTGAATGATAGTAAATGTTGATGAAAAAAATATCAAATGTAATCAGTGGATACTTATTCATTAAAATGAGAATATTCAGAATCACAAACGCGAAAGAATTGCAACGCATGCAGGAGGAGCGGGATGTCTTTATATATCTGTACAAACCAAGATACGTAACGAGGTATGTCACGTCGGAGTGCAGTAACTATATTATGAGAACTTGACGGAGAGACCATGAGGTAGACGATTGACAAAGCTTCAACTAAAATAAATGATCGTCCCTAAAATTTTCACGACGTTTTTAATGAACGAATACTTTTCGGATATTTGTTTTTTTCTTAAATATAACTATATTTTTTTTCAAGTATTGCAAACCCAACATTTCTAATCATTTACATCACTTTTAATTTGTTCACTGTCAATACTTGGTGAAAAAGCAATATATTCAAAAAATGAATCACTCTTTACAAATTCCACTTTTATTTTATACGGTCAGGACCGATTTTTCTCATTATATGGTTCAAACTTGTAATGTGGATTGTAATTGATAATTGTTGTAAATTAATGTAAGTTGATTGTAAATTGATAAAGCTATCAGGATTATATGGTGATGATGAACTGTGCGAAGAAAATTTACCAGTATTTTATATGCGTAAGTAATGATTCTCTAACAAGCGAAAATTGTTTAAATGATGAAAAACTATTGTGTTAGTTTAAATTAAATAATTTTATTATTGTTTTTGTCTTAAATAATTATTACGGAATAATGCGAATTTAAAAAAGAACCTGTCTTTATTTATCGTTATCGTAAAAAGACCTCAATTCCAGCCGTGAGAGATTCCCACGACATGTAAATAATTATTGCACCAATAAATGCGCCGTTTCTGGGATATTTTTTTAGTTTCGTGGTAACGTAGCAGACTTTGTATTTCATTAGAATTATCTTGGATACTTGCTCAGCTCTGATTCTAATTGTAATAAATACATATTATGTTTCCATAATTAAGCTCTTGTGTCATAAAATAACATAAACAAGAAATTTATTAAGTCTTCCAGAAAAGCAACATAAAAAAAAGGTCACGAGTAAATAAATAGTAAAATAACTAGAACTCGATGGTATTTTAAAAAATGTATTCTCTTATCGGTTGATAATGCTCGTCATGAGCAAAACCGGTCCTGATCTTTTTAAATAAAAGTGGAATTAGTACAAATGTATATATATTTTTTTGAATTGTGTAACACTGTTGTAACACGTAAAGCAAATTATATACCTATACTAAAAAAAAAAAGATCTAAACCATTAATGGTGATAGTTTGATGCTGTTAAAACTATCAACGATATCTTATAAATATTGTATAATTAAACACTTCGATATCTTAAGACTAATTTTTAAAATATACATCATGTTCGAAATAAATGATATACTTCGATCAATCAGCAGAAAAATGTATTTATGTATAAATATATCAATATAATATAATGTATTGCAACATTGAAAAAATGTTTAATATTCAACACGTTATCGCCTAACCAAAGAGTGTTGGTATTTTTTTAAAATCATGTTTACGTTATAAAAAAAAAGTACCGTGGTAAATATTATAAGCTATTGAGGGTATCGTAAATATAATAATACATTGTTTCGGTAATATACAAACACAATACTGGGAAATCTTAATAATGCTTTGTTGCAGAAATTGCATCTGATATTGTTTACCCCGCTTCATTTTGCAGTTCGTTTCGATTGTTATGTTGCCGATCGCTAAGTCACGTAGGTGCGGTAAAATATTATGAATATTTTTAATTACGTTACCTGCAATAATACAAATTGCAAGTGCAGCGGGCAGTGCAATTATTAAGATGAGTACCTAAGGGGTAACTCAGAAATAAAAGACTACAATATTTCTAATGAATTTATTTTTTCGGAAGTTACTTAAAAGACATGTCGAAAGATCAGATCGGAATTATTTAAGTCAAATGCTAAAACATTGAAAATTGAATAAAAATAAGATTATGAATGGTTTGAACATCTCAAGATCCAAGAAAAATATTTTATAAAATTGAACAATAAAAACAATAAATATGATTATTTGTATACTAGATTAAATATCGACTGTGGAAAGGAAAAAGGACGTAACCCACACATATCAAATTGTACAGGAGGAGCAAAAAATGTGTTTTGATGATTTTGGGCCATATGCAAATTATGAATTATACACAACTTTTAAGTGGACGGAGACTTCTAAACTGGTGCTTAATTAACATAATCTAATATTATTTTAAGAAATTGTCCAGGAAAAACCTTTATTTCAGTCTTTTTTCTTGTTTTTATATTTTTACAGGGTCATCTTTTTCAAACTTAAAAGCTAAATTTAGATACTAATTCGGCATTTGCAGATTGCATCCTTTTGATAGAACGTGTATCAAGTTTGATACATAGTGATTATCGAAAAAAAACCTGTTTTGAAAAAACTGTGGGATACGTCCTTTTTCCTTTTCAAAGTCGATATGTATTCGGGTATACTAAAAACGTATGATAGATAAGATTTTACCCAAAGCTATTTTTGATCAATATTAAAATAATGCTTATTTATTAAAATTAAAATTTCAAATTAAATCTTTAATGTTATAGTACAGGGATAGCGAACCTTTTTGGGTCCGCGTGCCAAAAATCCTCAAATATTATTTCTTAAATGTGTGGCGTGCCCAAGCAGTAAAAAAAGTAACAAAATAGAAAAAATAAAAAAACTGAATTTTATTTACAATCTTTAAAATTACAATTAAAACATTTGAAAATTAATAAAACGGAATAAATTAATAATTCAAGGGTTATTAAATCAAAATTTTAATTTTTTAAACTTTTTTTTTTGAACTTGGAAATCGGTCGCGTGCCATCTAAATTCTCAAACGTGCCACCTCGGGCACGAGTGCCATAGGTTCGCCATCCCTGCTATAGTATATTTTCAGATAAGTAAGCTTTAGGAAAACTGTAGAAATTTTGTTGTGATTGCAACTGTAAATTTTATTGCTTCTCGTTAAATACAATGCAAAAATGCTGAATTATTCTTGCAGCACGAACTCGGAAGTTTTTTCTTATTTAGTTTTACAGTGCTTTTGAATTTGTATACACTACCAATATTTACTATCGAAAAATAGATGAATAAATTATTTAAAAATTATGTTAATAAATCGACATCGTACTGGCAGATGTAGGTATGCAACAAAATTGTCAAAAATGAGGCAATTATACAATAAGATTCACTTTTAATGTGGTCAATATTTAGTAGAAAAGTAATATATTATCATTTAAAATAAAAGTGGGATTAGTACAAAGGAATGTTTATTTTTCCAACACAATTAGGTTCTAAAATATTAATTCTTCGTCTGGAATAAATGGAATAATGTTGGTGGATTTAATTTACCAGTTTGGCAAAAATAGCATTTTTTTTGATCGGTAATTGTTATCAATGTAGATTTTACACCAATCCTTGCTTCTTTATTTCTAAATATTAAGTGTTAAATGTGCATAAATCTATTCATATTTTGATTTTATAATTATCTATGACAGAAAATATCGATCAATAATTTACTATATATTTCATTATTTCTACAAAGTCAACAAAGCCCTATATTTTGAAAGTATAAACGACATAATAATTCAAAAAGTACCGAATATCGCCCTTTTCACAAATATACAAACCTTTTTTTACCATATTTACCATAACCATCAAAAAGATAATTATTTAATGTTTTTATTCTTATGTATTATAGAATGCTAACACTTCCCATGATTGTGCATCAAACAGTACGCAAGTAAATAGGGAAAGGCAGATATACCCGGCATCCTTTATTTTCAGGAAGTTTACGTGTTTTCATATAGGCTAAAGATCAATTAAGCCAAATAAAATACATTTAAAGCAATACTGCATGTATGATACAAATCACAGACACTTTCACACGAGTGAGCGACTAAAAATAATTTCCTTTTAAGAACAATAAAGTAATCATTTATGTATAACCCACAAACGCACACTGTGAAACGATGGAAAACGTTCAGAATAATTTTCCTTATCGAATTTTATTGCAGTGTTATTTGCTTGAGGAAAAAGGCAGTTAAGCAGAATTCATAAGTTTAAATGGAAAAGTTATTGTGTAATAAACACAATAGCTAGCGAAAACATTATTCGTTTTTAATGTATTATTGTTTTTATTAACCCTACTTAAAGGAACATTTTGAGCACCTTTGGCCGGAAAAGTTTACGCATAATTTTAAATTATTATTATTATCGAACGATTAATTTTTCAAATGTCAGATAAACGAAAAGTGTTTCGATAAAATATAATATATATCAAAAACACTTTGTTAGAAAATAAACGCTATTACACTTTGGGAACATAAATTTTAACAACGTATTTCAAGCAAAACATTTTTGAAAAGTATTGTTATGTGCCATTGGTGAATATAATTCATGTCACTATAAGATTTTCTATGTCATTAAGGACTTTCAACAAATAATAAGAGAACATATCAGAGTATCCTTTAATGATAAGGAAAGCAATTTAAATAAACATAATTATAAAACAACACGTTTCTCTGGAGATTTTCAGGGGTCCGGTTAACGAGGGTGCCGCAAAATGCTACCCCAGTGTTACTTGTAATACCTCGCAAAACACTTGAAGTATTGTACGTTCACAAATATTCGTAAAATGTGACCATGTCGTAATATCTACTGATTGGTTGATAGAAATAATAACTCGAATCTCTGTCAAATAACACCATGTATTTCAAAAGAGTTAAGTGATGCCGAGCGAATATACATGTTATGTAATAAATATAGATTTATTTAGCAATTTTACGTATATTTTATTTCTGACAATCAATAAGACTTATGGATTTTATGAAACGAAGTAAAAAAATATTTTTTTAATAATGTTGTATATCAAGGGTCGGCAAACTTTTGTTGTACAAGTGCCAAATACTAGTCATTACTAAAGAAAGAGAAATCAAATTTTCCCTGATGATATCAACAAATATTAAAAAAGTAATATAAAGGCTTTATATACCGCATAAAATTAAAATATATAGAATCTTATTCCAATTTTTATATTACTTATTGCGACACTAACAAGACTTTGTATTAATATCCTAAACATTGATTCTAATTCTAAAATTATAAATGACAAAAATTATGGTTGATAATTTTCATTTTACGTAACAGAAACAATCAATATTACTAAACTTAACAATTACCTTAAAATTAACAAAATAAATAACAAAAATAATATCTCACTCCTGAAAAATTGTCGTCGGAATAATGCCTTGCGATAAGTTATGCAATAATGAGTTAATTTTCGCAATAAATCAAACGTAACAAATTCCGATGGCGATTGAAAAACATTGTTTGGTGTGAAGCGGTGTAACGTGGGGGAAATTCGCACTAAAATAGCTCAGCGGCGCCGACATTTTAATTAAGCATGTTTCACAAACATTGGATCAGCTACTAACCTGCTAACAGACTGGCAGCAAATCGATTTGCCGGATAAAATCGAATCACCAAATGTTGTTTGGCAGGTGAATAAATCGTGAGGCGAGAGCTTTAACCCCAGGACAGACAGATTGAAAACAAAATATTCGTTCAAATTAGGGGTAACGTAACATTATAGCTGAAAGCAACTTAATTGCCAGGGATGCATGAATTTGTATACATAAAACACACATATTCAGAGTTAAAAAGAAGGGTAAAAAAACGTGCGACGTGAAAAATCATTCTGAGATGCGTGTTGTCCACATACCCAAAATGAGCGAACCAAAATCAACAAAAAAAAGGCATAGGGCGAAATCTGAGGTTTATATGTTAAATTTAATTTTCTTTATGTCGTACATATACTTATTGGTAAAACCATTAAACTAAGTTTTTTTTAGGATGTTCACTGTCAATACTTGGCGGAAGGGCATTATATATCAAGAAAAACATAATATTCTTCAGTAGTTATTCCCACTTTTATTTACCAAGATCAGGAACGGTTTCGCTCATGTGCGAGAATTATAAACTGAAGTTTTGTAGAAATTACACTGTTAAATTCAATTTCGTATGAATTGTTAATGCTCACCACGACCGAAACCGGTCCTGATATTGATATATAAAAGTGGAAAAAAGTACAAAGGAATATTGTGTTTTTTTAGTAAGCTAAGAAGTGTTTAACTTTATTTCAAGATGTAAAAAGAAACCTGTAATATTTATTCCATATTGGCTTAGGTCCCCGAATTCACTCATAATCATCACGATTATTCTATATCAACTGATAATACTCATTATGAGCGAAACCGGTTCTGATATTTTATAAATAACGTGGAATTTATACAAACAAGTGTTTTATTTTTATAACGAACTTAGCTATAAATCTGTAATTGGATTTGTAAAATGGACGTTGCGATTGATAGAACGGAACATCTGTTTCGAATCCGGCTGACTTCATTTATATTTCACGAAGCCCCAGTGCGGTTGGGTTAATCGATTTCGATGAACACGTGTCATATCATATCAAATCATCGGTAAGAATATCAAATAAGGCGGTCGCCTATTAAAAAAAGAAAATTTCGTGACTTAGCAGGAATGTCTACTGGCGCATGTTAGCTGCCAAATAATGCCGTAAATATTACATGATTTGAACTAGGAAATCAATTTAAAAACACGGCGTAGCTATAAGCTTCGCGTAGACCACCCAAGAAATAAACGAAATTTATTTAATTTCCAATAACTGCGAACTAATCAAATAAATAAGCAAGATATTCCATAATTTTGAAGCAACAATTTTCCACATAGAATAAAGATTCTTACACAAGACTTTTTTTTGAACCCACGATAAGCTATTGGAAATTTTAAATATACCATTCTTCTGTTTTCTTACTTTTTTAATTCATTTCCGCTCCTAATGTGAAGCATATATCTTCTTAATTAAGCTATCTCAACCTCTCTTTTTCGAAGAGAAGTAGTACGAATAGAATTATAAGCCTACGACAGGACTAGTGGTAAACTAATCGCTCCCTCTACGCCCAGTTATTTAAGGATCGGAAAGGCTGGGAGGGAATATTGAGACATCACAAATGACCATGCCTTCAAACAGAAATCGATATATCGATCGAAAAAGTGCTGTTCGTACTGGTACTCTAACCCAGCCCACAACGCTTACCGCTGTGCCATAGGACCCTTTAGTCTATGATATATTAAAATAATAATGAATTTAAACATCGTTTTACGATGACATGTGAAGATAATAGGGTGGGATGGATTTAAATCTTGCACATAGATGCAAATTCACGTACTAATTGAAATATGAATAAACGCAAATATAATTGGAAGAATGAGATGGTCTTGCGAAAAGGGTCTTAAACTTGGAACTAACAACCTTACACCGCACAAAGCGTTAAGTAACATAAGCCTTACAGACAACAGTAGAATCAGAGAACAGGAACTCGAAGGTATATGTGTTAAAAGGTTTTTTGGAAACAATGACCATGCACCAGGTGATAACAAAAATAATTATTTGAAAAATACGACGTTGTTCCCGTAACTTCAATTAATATATGTAAGAATAATAGAACATTGAAAGTGTTTCAAATATCAATTAGGTATATTTTATTTGATATATGGATTTGACATCATTCATTCAAATAGGCGATACGCTTTGAAGATTATACATAAAAGCTCACGCTGTGTGCGGCTCTTGAGAAATTTCGAACAGCTAAGTAAACAATGTATGCATCTGAACTTTACTTAAGTATACAAAGTCAATATAATACTTATGCCATACTAGTAATACAATTTCAATAGTTTAGGAAGATACCTTGTAATGATTGATCGTTATTAACTGCAGTACGAAGTAATTGCAGGTCTAATTAAAATGGTATAATAAAACAATGAGAAAAACTGTTTAAATACGACCTTTGAAAAGAAAACATCATTTTTTTATAACCAAAGAAAGTTTTAATTTGCAATATTAAATTCGGATGTAGAACACATTGCAGTCACTATCTCCCGTAGAAGGTTTACACGTCCGTCTTGTGCATCTCAGAAGTTAAAAACTTTCTTAATAGAAATTAACGCATTTGTTTATTACTTTAATAAACTGTCACGGCCAGTATTATTTTTCCCGTCCGGGACGTTAAAAATATAATATAAAGACGTATTCTGTTCCACGATAGCAAGCTTTACAGGTTAAAGATAGTTTCAGTAAAATAATATAAATCTATTTTTAAAATATGTTCGAAACGTGTCGAACAGATGACGGTGTTTTCTTTCAGTGGTGAATGATAAAAACACGTGTATTTGTTAAGCCAAAACGATCGTGTTTTATTGAAATAAATAGGGGTTTTCAAATATGTCGTATACTGGCGTATGAAGTTAACAACTTGATCTTCGAGATTATCAACAAATAAAAACGTCTTCACTTCGATATAATGGGTTGTTTTCGTTCATCGGTTGGAAAACGAATCACAACCTACGTCATTCTAAATCCTTACATAATTGATTTGTTTCGGGATTTGATAGCAGTTAAAGCTTAGGTAAAATACACACCCGATAAAAGAGACGAAACTAATAACATAATGAACGTGACTAATCTTTAATTAGTATTTTTATTAAACATATTAATTGATTACATTAAAACTGTGCTGTTCCGTACGTATCACTTTGACTGTAATTTGACAGTCGCAATTAATTTGTATACTTACATTAAATAAAAATTATATTGGATAGTAAATATAGCCAATATTACTTGGAACGGTAGTTAAAGTTTTATTTGCGAATTTATTATTATAAACTAATTCATAATTAGAAAAACCTGTAAAAGTGGTACTTTATGATACTTTATCCAGTATAAGAGATACGAACATCTTAATAGGAGTTTTACATCGTTTAATTACTAAATCTTAACATTAATAGCCGATAAGGTCTGTCTGTAAGGACGTCCGCAGTAAGGTACAGACCAATGATTTCGATTTATTCTGAACAGCACATTTTTGAAATGTTGTTCTATCCAATGGAAGCGGCTTATTTTAAACAGGGCGTGAATGTTCTGATATCGCCACGTTTGAAAATTCGATATTTCTTGGTGTAGAGCTAAAGTATAGTATCACCATACATCATAATATTCGAATAATCAAAGACTTTAATTCGACTATTGCAAACTATGATTATAGGGCTATCGAAATGAATCGTCTGATCGTGTGAGTCGATGTGAGACTAATATTTTTTGGAGCGGATTTGATCAATTGAATCATAATGATGAATCTTTTCACCTCTGACCTTGAAAATCTGTTAGAATTCTTTAATACATTAAGAATATTCAAATTATGATATGGATATATGATAGAATAATATTTTGCTTTTTTCATACACTTGGACAAAATGTGCAACTGATTTTTTATTGAAAAATTGGATTTGATCTTTTGATTTTTATTGGAAATAATTGTTAAATAATTTAAAATCCGAAAAATAATTGTTGGCAAACTTAAACATTATTCCAAAAATTAAGTAATTTACAAAATTTCTGCTACTACGAAAGATGATTGTTAGCAAACTTTAACATTATTCCAAAAATTAAATAATTTACGAAATTTCTGCTACTACGAAAAATGGTTGTTAGCAAACTTAATCATTATTCCAACAATTAAATAATTTACGTAATTTCTGCTACTACGAAAAATGGTTGTTAGCAAACATAAACTTTATTCCAAAAATTCAATAATTTACGAAATTTCTGCTACTACGAAAAATGGTTGTTAGCAAACTTAAACATTATTCCAAAAAATCAATAATTTACGAAATTTCTGCTTCTACGAAAAATGGTTGTTAGCAAACTTAAACATTATTCCAAAAATTCAATAATTTCAATAATTTACGAAATTTCTGCTACTACGAAAAATGGTTGTTAGCAAACTTAAACATTATTCTAAAAAATCAATAATTTACGAAATTTCTGCTTCTACGAAAAATGGTTGTTAGCAAACTTAAACATTATTCCAAAAATTAAGTAATTTAGGAAATTTCTGCTACTACGAAAAATGGTTGTTAGCAAATTTAAACATTATTCCAAAAATTAAATAATTTACGAAATTTCTGCTTCTACGAAAAATGGTTGTTAGCAAACTTAAACATTATTCCAAAAATTAAGTAATTTAGGAAATTTCTGCTACTACGAAAAATGGTTGTTAGCAAATTTAAACATTATTCCAAAAATTCAATAATTTACGAAATTTCTGCTACTACGAAAAATGGTTGTTAGCAAACTTGGACATTATTCCAAATATTAAATAATTTACGAAATTTCTGCTCCAACGAAAAATGGTTGTTAGCAAACTTGAACATTATTCCAAAAATTCAATAATTTACGAAATTTCTGCTACTACGAAAAATGGTTGTTAGCAAACTTAAACTTTATTCCAAAAATTGAATAATTTACTAAATTTCTGTTACTACGAAAAATGGTTGTTAGCAAACTTGGACATTATTCCAAATATTAAATAATTTACGAAATTTCTGCTCCTACGAAAAATGGTTGTTAGCAAACTTGGACATTATTCCAAATATTAAATAATTTACGAAATTTCTGCTCCAACGAAAAATGGTTGTTAGCAAACTTGAACATTATTCCAAAAATTCAATAATTTACGAAATTTCTGCTCCTACGAAAAATGGTTGTTAGCAAACTTGGACATTATTCCAAATATTAAATAATTTACGAAATTTCTGCTCCAACGAAAAATGGTTGTTAGCAAACTTGAACATTATTCCAAAAATTCAATAATTTACGAAATTTCTGCTACTACGAAAAATGGTTGTTAGCAAACTTAAACTTTATTCCAAAAATTGAATAATTTACTAAATTTCTGTTACTACGAAAAATGGTTGTTAGCAAACTTCAACATTATTCCAAAAATTAAATAATTTACGAAATTTCTGCTCCTACGAAAAATGGTTGTTAGCAAACTTAAACATTATTCTAAAAATTAAATATTTTACGAAATTTCTGCTACTACGAAAAATGGTTGTTAGCAAACTTAAACATTATTCCAAATATTAAATAATTTACGAAATTTCTGCTACTACGAAAAATGGCTGTTAGCAAACTTGAACATTATTCCAAAAATTCAATAATTTACGAAATTTCTGCTACTACGAAAAATGGTTGTTAGCAAACTTAAACTTTATTCCAAAAATTCAATAATTTACGAAATTTCGGCTACTACGAAAATTGGTTGTTAGCAAACTTTAACTTTATTCCAAAAATTAAATATTTCACGAAATTTATGCTACTGCGAAAAATGGTTGTTAGCAAACTTGAACATTATTCCAAATATTAAATAATTTACGAAATTTCTGCTACTACGAAAAATGGTTGTTAGCAAACTTAAACTTTATTCCAAAAAATCAATATTTTACGAAATTTATGCTACTACGAAAAATGGTTGTTAGCAAACTTGAACATTATTCCAAATATTAAATCATTTACGAAATTTCGGCTACTACGAAAAATGGTTGTTATCAAACTTTTTTTTTCCAAAAATTCAATAATTCACGAAATTTCTGCTACTACGAAAAATAGTTGTCAGCAAACTTGAACATTATTCTAAAAATTAAGTAATTTACGAAGTTTCTGCTAATACGAAAAATTGTTGTTAGCAAACTTAAACATTATTCCAAATATTAAATAATTTACGAAATATCTGCTAACTATAAAAATAAAATATATTAAAATAAAATATAATTAAATTAAATTAAATTCAATAAAATAAAATAAAATGAAATGAAATAAGATAAAATAAAATACCATAAAATAAAATAACATAAAATAAAATTAAATTAAATACTATGCAACAAAAATCTCACGTTGCTGGGCAACGGGCTTACAGCTATTCTTAACATTAATAGCCGATAAGGTCTGTCTGTAAGGACGTCCGCAGTAAGGTACAGACCAATGATTTCGATTTATTCTGAACAGCACATTTTTGAAATGTTGTTCTATCCAATGGAAGCGGCTTATTTTAAACAGGGCGTGAATGTTCTGATATCGCCACGTTTGAAAATTCGATATTTCTTGGTGTAGAGCTAAAGTATAGTATCACCATACATCATAATATTCGAATAATCAAAGACTTTAATTCGACTATTGCAAACTATGATTATAGGGCTATCGAAATGAATCGTCTGATCGTGTGAGTCGATGTGAGACTAATATTTTTTGGAGCGGATTTGATCAATTGAATCATAATGATGAATCTTTTCACCTCTGACCTTGAAAATCTGTTAGAATTCTTTAATACATTAAGAATATTCAAATTATGATATGGATATATGATAGAATAATATTTTGCTTTTTTCATACACTTGGACAAAATGTGCAACTGATTTTTTATTGAAAAATTGGATTTGATCTTTTGATTTTTATTGGAAATAATTGTTAAATAATTTAAAATCCGAAAAATAATTGTTGGCAAACTTAAACATTATTCCAAAAATTAAGTAATTTACAAAATTTCTGCTACTACGAAAGATGATTGTTAGCAAACTTTAACATTATTCCAAAAATTAAATAATTTACGAAATTTCTGCTACTACGAAAAATGGTTGTTAGCAAACTTAATCATTATTCCAACAATTAAATAATTTACGTAATTTCTGCTACTACGAAAAATGGTTGTTAGCAAACATAAACTTTATTCCAAAAATTCAATAATTTACGAAATTTCTGCTACTACGAAAAATGGTTGTTAGCAAACTTAAACATTATTCCAAAAAATCAATAATTTACGAAATTTCTGCTTCTACGAAAAATGGTTGTTAGCAAACTTAAACATTATTCCAAAAATTCAATAATTTCAATAATTTACGAAATTTCTGCTACTACGAAAAATGGTTGTTAGCAAACTTAAACATTATTCTAAAAAATCAATAATTTACGAAATTTCTGCTTCTACGAAAAATGGTTGTTAGCAAACTTAAACATTATTCCAAAAATTAAGTAATTTAGGAAATTTCTGCTACTACGAAAAATGGTTGTTAGCAAATTTAAACATTATTCCAAAAATTCAATAATTTACGAAATTTCTGCTTCTACGAAAAATGGTTGTTAGCAAACTTAAACATTATTCCAAAAATTAAGTAATTTAGGAAATTTCTGCTACTACGAAAAATGGTTGTTAGCAAATTTAAACATTATTCCAAAAATTCAATAATTTACGAAATTTCTGCTACTACGAAAAATGGTTGTTAGCAAACTTCAACATTATTCCAAAAATTAAATAATTTACGAAATTTCTGCTCCTACGAAAAATGGTTGTTAGCAAACTTGGACATTATTCCAAATATTAAATAATTTACGAAATTTCTGCTCCTACGAAAAATGGTTGTTAGCAAACTTAAACATTATTCTAAAAATTAAATATTTTACGAAATTTCTGCTACTACGAAAAATGGTTGTTAGCAAACTTAAACATTATTCCAAATATTAAATAATTTACGAAATTTCTGCTACTACGAAAAATGGCTGTTAGCAAACTTGAACATTATTCCAAAAATTCAATAATTTACGAAATTTCTGCTACTACGAAAAATGGTTGTTAGCAAACTTAAACTTTATTCCAAAAATTCAATAATTTACGAAATTTCGGCTACTACGAAAATTGGTTGTTAGCAAACTTTAACTTTATTCCAAAAATTAAATATTTCACGAAATTTATGCTACTGCGAAAAATGGTTGTTAGCAAACTTGAACATTATTCCAAATATTAAATAATTTACGAAATTTCTGCTACTACGAAAAATGGTTGTTAGCAAACTTAAACTTTATTCCAAAAAATCAATATTTTACGAAATTTATGCTACTACGAAAAATGGTTGTTAGCAAACTTGAACATTATTCCAAATATTAAATCATTTACGAAATTTCGGCTACTACGAAAAATGGTTGTTATCAAACTTTTTTTTTCCAAAAATTCAATAATTCACGAAATTTCTGCTACTACGAAAAATAGTTGTCAGCAAACTTGAACATTATTCTAAAAATTAAGTAATTTACGAAGTTTCTGCTAATACGAAAAATTGTTGTTAGCAAACTTAAACATTATTCCAAATATTAAATAATTTACGAAATATCTGCTAACTATAAAAATAAAATATATTAAAATAAAATATAATTAAATTAAATTAAATTCAATAAAATAAAATAAAATAAAATGAAATGAAATAAGATAAAATAAAATACCATAAAATAAAATAACATAAAATAAAATAAAATTAAATACTATGCAACAAAAATCTCACGTTGCTGGGCAACGGGCTTACAGCTAGTCTATATATTAATAGCCGATAATGTCCGTCTGAGTGTAAGGTGTCCTCGACCTTCCAGTCTCCACTTTTTTAAATAAAATAAAATCTATAATAATCACTTTTTACTTTTCACTTTTCACAAATGTGTGCGTACTGATGTCATCGGGTCTTTTTCTTCTTTTACGAAATTTATTTGTTAGCGTATTTGAAAATTATTTGAATAAAATATATATACTACGAAAAATGATTGTTAGCAAACGTGAACATTATTCCAAAAATTCCATAATTTGCAATTTAAAAACTGCAGGGCTGTCGATATATGCGCCGAGGTCGATTTATGGTACTATGAAAAATGATTGTTAGCAAACTTGAACATTATTCCAAAGATTTAATAATTTACGAAATTTCTGCTACTACGAAAAATGGTTGTTAGCAAACTTGAACATTATTCCAAATTTTAAATAATTTACAATTAAAAAACTGCAGGGCTGTCGATATATGCGCAAAATTAAATAATTTACGAAATTTCTGCTCCTACGAAAAATGGTTGTTAGCAAACTTGGACATTATTCCAAATATTAAATAATTTACGAAATTTCTGCTCCAACGAAAAATGGTTGTTAGCAAACTTGAACATTATTCCAAAAATTCAATAATTTACGAAATTTCTGCTACTACGAAAAATGGTTGTTAGCAAACTTCAACATTATTCCAAAAATTCAATAATTTACGAAATTTCTGCTACTACGAAAAATGGTTATTAGCAAACTTGGACATTATTCCAAAAATTCAATAATTTACGAAATTTCTGCTACTACGAAAAATGGTTGTTAGCAAACTTAAACATTATTCTAAAAATTAAATATTTTACGAAATTTCTGCTACTACGAAAAATGGTTGTTAGCAAACTTAAACTTTATTCCAAAAATTCAATAATTTACGAAATTTCGGCTACTACGAAAAATGGTTGTTAGCAAACTTAAACTTTATACCAAAAATTGAATATTTTACGAAATTTATGCTACTACGAAAAATGGTTGTTAGCAAACTTCAACATTATTCCAAAAATTCAATAATTTACGAAATTTCTGCTACTACGAAAAATGGTTATTAGCAAACTTGGACATTATTCCAAAAATTCAATAATTTACGAAATTTCTGCTACTACGAAAAATGGTTGTTAGCAAACTTGAACATTATTCCAAATATTAAATAATTTACGAAATTTCTGCTCCTACGAAAAATGGTTGTTAGCAAACTTGAACATTATTCCAAAAATTCAATAATTTACGAAATTTCTGCTACTACGAAAAATGGTTGTTAGCAAACTTAATCTTTATTCCAAAAATTCAATAATTTACGAAATTTCGGCTACTACGAAAAATGGTTGTTAGCAAACTTAAACTTTATTCCAAAAATTGAATATTTTACGAAATTTATGCTACTACGAAAAATGGTTGTTAGCAAACTTAAAAATTATTCCAAAAATTAAATATTTTACGAAATTTATGCTACTACGAAAAATGGTTGTTAGCAAACTTTTTTTTTATTCCAAAAATTCAATAATTCACGAAATTTCTGCTCCTACGAAAAATGGTTGTTAGCAAACTTGAACATTATTCCAAAAATTAAATATTTTACGAAATTTATGCTACTACGAAAAATGGTTGTTAGCAAACTTGAACATTATTCCAAATATTACATAATTTACGAAATTTCTGCTCCTACGAAAAATGGTTGTTAGCAAACTTGAACATTATTCCAAAAATTCAATAATTTACGAAATTTCTGCTACTACGAAAAATGGTTGTTAGCAAACTTAAACTTTATTCCAAAAAATCAATAATTTACGAAATTTCTGCTACTACGAAAAATAGTTGTCAGCAAACTTGAACATTATTCTAAAAATTAAGTAATTTCCGAAGTTTCTGCTACTACGAAAAATTGTTGTTAGCAAACTTAAACATTATTCCAAATATTAAATAATTTACGAAATTTCTGCTAACTATAAAAATAAAATAAATTAAAATAAAATAAAATAAAATAAAATAAAATAACATAAAATAAAATAAAATAAAATAAAATTAAATTAAATACCATAAAATAAAATAACATAAAATTAAATTAAATTAAATACTATGCAACAAAAATCTCACGTTGCTGGGCAACGGGCTTACAGCTAGTATCTATTATAAGTCAAACCTGGACGATTATGCTTGATTTATAATTTGCGTAAATTAAACGCATTTCTTTATAATAAGCATTACGTTCATATACTATATATATATATGAATATATGCGTTTAGCTTATATTATTTTGATTACTTTAAATATATACACTTTCTCGGTAATTAACTGTAACAGTACATTTCGGGCTGTGAAATAATACGTACAAATAAATATTCACATTAAGGGTGTTCACTGTCAATACTTGTTGGAAAGGCATTAAAAAATATATAATACCCATCTGTACTACATAATTCCATTTTTTATTATAAATGATCAAGACCGGGTTCGCTCATGACAGCATTTTCAACTGATGTTATATTATATTATTTACTATTTCCGCATAATTGCGTATTGATTTTAAAGCATCATTTCGTGAAACGGTTACTGTATTTTAACAACAATTAAACATTAATGTTGTCAACATTTTAATAGACTTTTTCGAAAGCTGTAGCAATAAAAAATAGTATCATAGTTAATATTGAAATAGTTGACGAGCGATAATAGTAGAATAAAACGTGACTGCGAAATAATGGGCACATGTGCGGTTATTTAAACGTGGTCAGTTTAGTGAAGTTCAGTAATGCAATACAGGTTGGCTGAAGTTATTCGTGCAGCATTAAACGCATTAAAATGCTACGATGCGACAGAGTTTATAATGCCATTACTGGCATTAGCTTTGCTCTACACCGGAAAATACTACGGGAGAGAGGGCTTCTTTCCAGATAGCTAATTCGTTGTCATAACTTGCACGACGTATATCTTATTTGCATTAATTCTTTACCCAAGTAAAAGACTAAAGAAACTGTCAAAAGTTTGTTAATTTTATTGAGCACGTAGAAAGATTTATTTTTGTAGATCTTATTTAAAAAATAAGTAAACTAATTTAAAAGGGATTGCTATATTGCATTGTTTTTTCGACGTTGAATTATTGATGGGTTCCTTCGCGTTCTGCATTCTGAATAACATATTCATGTCTAAGACGAAGTCAACTTGCATTCAAATCATATTAAATAATCGTGTTATAACAGATTAAAAATATCAAAGTATTTTAGTTCTACAGGTTTTAATAATTTTTATGCGTTGATAGCTATTTCGGCTTTCGCCATCGTCAGAACTAGTCAGAATTAGTTCTGACGATGGCGAAAGCCAAAATAGCTATCAACGCATAAAAATGTTTAAAAACTGTAGAACTAAAATACTTTGATATTTTTAATCTGTTATAATGGAGTTCTACCAAGTGAATGTCAAATCAATTAATAATCTTGTAATAGCCATCAATTGCCGGTATAAGAAAAAGCGCACTACTTTTCAAATGTATTTTTAATAAAAACTGGCTAAAATTCAGTTGATTTGCGTTCCTTATATATTATTGATGATGATAACGTTAATTAAAGAATGCTTGCTGTTTGTTTATTGATTTGGCATTTACTTGGTAGAACTCGATTATAATACGGTAAAAATATCAACGTGAATTAAAAGCTGTAGAACTAAAATACGTTGATATTTTTACCCTATTATTGAGGCTTGCCGTCTTTAGATTTAATTTGAATTTTTTATATATTTTTTTTTAACGGCTTAATAAAATTATGAGCAAATGTTTTGACTTTTCGTTTTTACAAAAAAGGTTATATATTCTTGTATAAAAATAATAAAAGATTTTTAGTACTCTTTTTACATAAAATTTATTGGATCATGATCATTGCGAGGCGATTCTTATATGTATATCTATTTTAGGCAATATTTATAAACTGTATTATAAATATTTAATTAAATTATATTATTTAAGATTTCGACTGAAGGTGCTTGGTGGAATTTCAATATTAAATTTGAATCGTTCAAACTATGTACATTCTCACAAATTTTGTCATTAACGACCCGGGTTTCGCCTTTCGGCATCTTCAGGCATTCAAGTGCACGGATGAACTTGAACTGACGCTTAGTAAATGAAAGTTTCGTGTTTATATAAGATATAAATGCATCACTGAGTTCAAAGCCATTGCTGGCGAAAAGGATAATAAGCTCATGGGAATGCCCACAGATTTGAGAAGTAAGTAGGTTCAAGAACTATATTTTATTTGTTTGTCGGCAAAGGTTTTATGATTATATTTATATAGGGTACAAAAGTGGAGACCCAGGTAGGTTGAGTATTTCATTTATAAAAGATTGTCTATAAGAGACATATCGTATCCATTGTTTATGGCGATTTGTTTGATTTATAGATTGCAATGCTCTTGTTGTACAAAGTTTTATATCGGCAAAACAGAAAGAACACTGAACATCCGGGTTTTAGAACATAGATTGAAAAAAGACACGTCTACTTTTGCTAATCACTTAATGTCGGAGGGACACGTGTTCGATCGGGAACAGGGGATAAAAATGTTACACCCAAATACGGACAGTCATAAGCTCTTTTTCCAAGAAATGTTAGAAATCAACAAAGCACAGCTGCAAAATCTTCCGATTTTAAACGAAATATCAAATTTTCCCACATCTCCTCTTCTATACCCTATATAACCATAAAATCATATAATCATAAAACCTTTGCCGACAAACAAATTATATAATTCTTGAAACTGCTCACTAGTCAAATCTGTTGGCATTCCCATGGGCTTATCCCTTTTGCCAGCAGTGGCTTTGGACTCAGTGATGCATTTATATCTTATATAAACACGAAACTTTCATTTACTAAGCGTCAGTTCAAGTTCATCCGTGCACTTGAATGCCTGAAGATGCCGAAAGGCGAAACCCGGGTCGTTAATGTCAAAATTTGTGAGAATGTACATAGTTTGAACGATTCAAATTTTAATTATATTAGTTAGTTGGCTTTATCGTAATATTAACAAGACCCTAAGGCAGTGGTTTCCAACCTTTTTGTTACGCCTCCCTTTGAAGAAAAAAATATCTTCGCGCCTCCCCATCCGTTATTTCATGTAGTAATAAATACACGTTCATAGGGTAAATACATATTTTGGACTGTTCGCGCCTCCCAGGTTGGAAATCGCTGCCCTAAGGCAAATAGATATTTCAAAAAGTACATTGTGTAGTTCAAGATATTGTACAACGCAATAAGAATGATCTGGCAAAAAAAATGTATTTAACTTAGATACAGTTTTTCAATAAATATATTATACGTGTTCAAGTTAGTCATCGAAACTCTTCTTGAGAGAAATGAATGTGTCTATATATTACTACATACTTAAAACTAAAGGAACCGTGATAAAATATATTTAATACAGAAAACAGTAATATTTCAAAAAAATATATACCGTGTTCACGAATTAGTTAGCGAATAGATATCCCGCGTGAAATAAAAGATTGGTTATTGATTTTTCAGGTGTGTAGTGGGTGTTCAACCCTTTTGCCGATGCCATTCATTCAGTCTTCGGTGAATAGCGCGAATCGGAGATCGAGCAAGTGTTTTTTTCTATACTTCCGGAACCAATTCGAAGTGGGATGTGGTAAAAATAACTATTTCAAGATCCGCACCGTAAGTTCGTTACCGTATTTACGCTTTTAAAGATTCCGGAAGTGGGAGACTGAAAATAGTCGCTTTATAATCCTAAAGGATGTAAACATTATTCTTGTTGTTGATTTTTGTTTAAAAAATACGAGACATTTTTAATTTAGTTGCAAAAAATTAAGAGTTTATGGGACGCGTCATCTTAGCTATTCACTGAACTTTTGTCACTTAAAATAGTTGAAATTGCAACATTACAACAGCGTTTACTAAGGGTTCATTTAATATTCCAGTCTCTATTACGGCAGTTGAAAGTTATATAGTTTCTATAATAGTTAAAACAGTACATATTTTATTATAAAAGCGCGAAATCTTTTCTCAGTTGTACTAAGCTTTTTCGGGCAAGTACCAAAAAAAGATCAAAATAAAATACAGCAAATAAAAAATATTTAATAGACTCAAATCAAATTACACATTAAGTTGTATTATTAATTTACTAAAAAGTGTCAAAATGTTAAAACACTATGCAACATTCTGTAATTTAAAAAGTCTTTTACTAGCTATCATGATTTAAAAATGAATCAATTATCGGCTTACATTTACATTTAATTGGATTTTCATAGCTCCATTAACTTTTAAAAGCATTTTGATTCAAAATCATTTAATTTATTAAAGCTTATTTGTGCCTATAACAGTGATTGATTTACAGTGATTTACGGACTACGTGTGTAAAAATATATTATGATTATTCATATGTATATATATTTGATGGTCACTTTTAGGGTGGTCACTGTCAAAACTTAATATAAAGGCATTATATCAATAAAAACACAATATTCCTTTTGTACTTATTTCCACTTTTATTTACCAAGATCAGGACCGGTTAAAACGTTTCAATCTGTGTTAGTTTAGAGTCACTTATTCATAATTTCTACTGTGATTTGTAAATTATTTTCAATGTCAATTGTTTATTAAATCTTTTTATTTCAATTTGTTTTTGTATAAATAACACATCAGTTGATAATGCTCGCCATGAGCGAAACTAGTCCAGATCTTGGTAAATAAAAGTGGAAATAAGTACAAAGGAATAATGTGTGTTTTTTAAAATATATTTGATGACATGAATGTTATCATAATTATTTATAAGTTAATGTTGTATATAATAATAAGTAATATATAAGTAATAAGTATAAAATATATAAATAATAAGTAATGAATGTTATCATAATTCTTTATATTCTTCATAAGTCTTTGAAATTTCCAGTGAATATTGAAATTTAACAAAAAAAATGAACAAATAACATACAAAAATATGAATAAAATTGTATTTATTATTCGCAATAATTCACATATGACGTCGACCGTATGCATTCACCCACACGTGACGCATAACAATAGACTACGTGAAATAAATTCACAATATATTGCTGAAGATCAAGGTGACCGTGAAAGCAATATTGAGGTTAAACAAAAAGGATCCGTCTGCATTGTTTCAATTAATAACCGACAGAGTGGCGGAAGCCCATAAATCAACGGAAACAATTATTAAACACACACGTTACGTTTACAAATACGTTTACGTTACCGAACCTACCACAAACGTCAAAACACTGAAGCATATATAACCTTACTTTATTATCAAAATTTCGGATGGCAGCTTTAAAGCTCTGTTGGATGGTCTGGGGCAATATACGGAATCTGAATATTCCGATGGTTTCTTCACATATTTACATAGTGTAGCGAATTATATTATCAAACCTCTTTCGTATGATTGCGTTTTAATGTAATTTTTAATGGTATCATTGTATAAAAATATAGAAAGATCGTTTATATGTTGGTTTTTCATTGATTTTTTTTAAAACTGTTTAAGAAGAAAAACACTACAGAATACCAAGAGGGCTATTAAAATTGTGTGGATTGAACGAATATCGAAGAAAGCACTTGACATGACGCATGTTTGATTTTATGTATGTTGGCTTCCGTGCCCAATTTCACGGGTTTGAGTCCCAGTAAGAACAGCATTTTTCGATTCGGTGTTTGTGAAGTCTAAATTTCCCTAACCACCTTTCCAATATTCAATAACTAGTCGTAGCGAGAGCAATAAGTTAACCACTAGTACTGTCCTTTTCTTTCTATTTCTACTACTCTGTGGAAAAGAGAGGTTGAGCAAATGAGTAACAAACAATTTTCGTAGAAAAAATTCTGTTGAGATACCTCCATTAGGAGGCTATATGCTCCAGATTGGGAGCGAACATGGAAAAAAACTATTTAAAACAATGTGATTTTATAAATTATGTTAACCGCTTTTAAGGCTATCTCTTTCAATTCAGTTGATAATACTCGCCATGGCAGAAACCGGTCTCAATCTTAAATAAATATAATGGAATTAGTACATAAGTGTTTTATTTTTTTAAGTAACTTCATCTCGCCAGAAACAAGTTAACATTGATATTTTAATAATGTTTCTGAGCTGTGTTTCGCTGATGGTGCCTTTTTTGACTTAACGTTTCCCGAAAGTGTAGCATTTGTACCTTTTTACGCGGATAAAGCCCTTTCATTTGCTTAAAAACAATTAACGGAAGTGGCCTGTCTTCTCTCCGCTTGTTCCCCGGTTTATTATTAACATAATACAGGGAGATTTAAGACCCGGAATAAATATGCAAGCAGTGATAATTAAATTTCAGGTAAGCTATGCATAGTGATTAATCCGAAAGTGGTATCGAATAAGGTCTAGAGATTGAATTCCCATCTTAATAATTGACGGGAATTACAAAAATTGCGGTTGAAAATTCGCAGAACTGATCAACTATTCTTATAATCAAGGATGAGTTTTCATCAGAATACTAACGGGCAAAATAATCATTTATTCGCACCATAAAAGCTAAAATTAATATATAATATGTGTAATAACGAACGATTAATGAATATAAAAAAAAACTTATTTAAAAGAAAGCCGAATTTATAAGTTTTATTTGTGAAGTAAAACACAAGTTAAAAGAAACAACATCTGAAAGCAAAGAAACAACCGAAAAGACTTCTTTTCTTCTTTGAAATATTCGTTTGAAGCTGTCGCTCGGTATAGGTTAATTTATGTGGCTATATGAGAAAAACCTTTTTATTCCTAATGAGTAATGACCAACCCCATCATTCTTTACACTACCCTTTCAAAGGCCCACAAATCATCTGGTGTATCTTAACTTTCGTCAGTTCTTGAAGATTTTAAATAAGACAAAGATAGCGAGAAAAATGAAATCGTAAATTAAAACAAGGCGGGCGAAAAGATTTTCCTTAATTTTAATATTTTCCCTAGCCCAGATTCAAATTTAAAATGTCACTTCGCGACAGGTTAAAGCGAAAATGTAAATTTCGAGTTAACATTTTCGGATGACGCAATAAAGAATGCTTTTCATTATGAAAAGCTCTCACTCCAAAATATTGCAATGATAATAAATAAAATACGCGGCATATAACAAACTCAACAATATTTGCAAGGCAAAAGGCATACTTGAATAATTCTTTTGCGCACAGAAAAAATATAAACAAGTTTAATTTTAAAAACGCTTGTCTAAATGAATTTGGATAAATCACTACTTTATAAGCTTTTTTTTAGGTTCATTTTCAATTATTCAACTAAGAAACACGGTAAATAATGACCGTGAAGACAAAAGAAATAGCAATTAAAACTATTTTTTAGTGAAATAAACAAAAAAATCCGAAGCTATATTTATAATATATTAAATTTAAATGGCGAGCTTTTTTATAGTTGGATTTTTAATTATATAAATTGAATATGGTTTGGTTTTATGTAAGACTAAAAACTAGAATATCTGTCGGTCTTACTTGGTTTCGAAATACAATGGATTCTCTTTTAGACGTGGATACGTTCCATGCAAAAAAAGCCGCGTCAAAGAAGATTAAAGAGTGGATAGAAAAAAAGATAGTTTTCATTACATTTGGTCGTAGTTGTTCGAAAAAGTATAAAAATCTGTGAAGAAAAATAATTTGGTCTCTACAGCAAAAATACAGTTTATTTTTAATATCTTGGCGTAAATCAAATTTGATTCATCACCAAATATGCTAACCATTTTTGCAACAAGTGATCAAGATTAAATAAATGTCCCAGATTAATCAGAAATAGACAAAACATTCATGGAAATGTTTTACTTAATGACTAAGCCAACATCAATGAATAAATTGTATTAAGACTATCTGTGTGTACTTTTCTTATTTATTATATGCTAAATACACACGTTTTAAAAAATATATTTTACGTATTTTCGTACTAGAACATGAACTAGAGATATCGCATTAAATAAATTTAAAAACCAAATAAGATATGTAAAAGTTAATTTTTATTATATTTGTTTCGTATATGACCTATGTAAATACCCAAGAGTACAAAAAAATATTTAAGTATGATGACGTCGCATAATATGTGATAATTCTTGTAGATGTAAACACTAAAATTATGATATTATGGATAGTTTTAAAATAAAATACTAAACCAATCAATTCAATTTTAATTTCAGCTAAGCAGTTAAGAACTGGGTGTATTTAACGGGCTGAGCACACAGCACGAAAGTTCAAGTTATTTACAATGAAAACCAACGTGGTGCGAACCGCTACAATAAATTGTGCGCACTTGATGCGATAAGACAGATCAATTTGACTTAGAAGACAGAATTTTTAATTTAAGATTTCGACTGAAGGTGCTTGGTGGAATTTCAATATTAAATTTGAATTGTTCAAACTATGTACATTCTCACAGATTTTGTCACTAACGACCCGGGTTTCGCCTTTCGGCATCTTCGGGCGTTCAAGTGCACGGATGAACTTGAACTGACGTTTAGTAAATGAATGTTTCGTGTTTATATAAGAAATAAATGTATCATTGAGTTCAAAGCCATTGCTGGCGAAAAGGATAATAAGCTCATGGGAATGCCCACAGATTTGAGAAGTAAGTAGGTTCAAGAACTATATTTTATTTGTTTGTCGGCAAAGGTTTTATGATTATATTTATATAGGGTACAAAAGTGGAGACCCAGGTAGGTTGAGTATTTCATTTAAAATCGGAAGACTATGCAATTGTGCTCTATTAATTTCCAAAATTTCCTGGAAAAAGAGTTTATGACTGTCCGTATTTGGGTGTAACATTTTTATCCCTTGTTCCTGATTGAACACGTGTCCTTCCGAAATTATTCCGAACGTGACAAAATCTGTGAGAATGTACATAGTTTGAACAATTCAAATTTAGACAGAATTTTTGTCTGCTGGAAAAATGTTTTCAAAGCTGAGAGATTTTTTTTTGAGAAAATATGAAAAACTTTTAGCAATCAACGCATAAGTGTATGTCACAGGTAAAGGTAAAACACAATCAAATGGAAGTTAAGTTGTTGGGAGAAAGTGAGAAAAGTACATTAATTAAGGCGTTAAAAGCGATGTCACAGTGAGGACCTTGTGCTAAGAAACAAAAGAAAATGAAAAATTCAACTCGAAGAATGGAAACAAAGGGACAAAAAGAACTCCCAGCCATAACACGTTCAAGCTCCGCGCAAAATGCCAGAACGTGAAGTGGGTAAAATTAAAACTGGATTACAGGACTTAAAATATTTATTTTAATTGAATTACAACGCGCTTAGTGAAAACATTTCGTGGGAACTCAACAATTTATGCACAAATAAAGGTACGGCCAAAATTCAAAAAATAATAGAATTGAAGACATTTTTGTTATGGTAGTCGAAATTAGCGGATCATTAAATTTTTCCAATTTGTATCCGGTACCATTCTACGACATCTCTATTATACAGCGAACAAGAGTTGATCTACCAAATTTACTCCGACAGTTCTACCTGTAAACCTGTACATAATGTGTTTAATTATTTGCACACCGGAACGGCTTTAAATGGTTTAACCATGAGGCTTGTCTTAATGCCTAACTTGAGTGTGTAAAATGAACTAAAAACGCATTATCGTTATTTTTTATACCAAATTAAACAATCTGATATGTATCTACTATTGTTGTAATATTATTATTGGTGAAAAATATTTCACCATGAACGTCATTTATTTAGCTTAATTAGTAAATTAAATTCTATTTCAATTTCTGTGGCACGACGCCGAAATAAAATTAATGATACCATCAACAATATTAAATTTGACAATCATTTAACAATTCGACATGTTATGTTGTTTGTGCGTGTTTATTAAAATGGATATTCGTAAACGAGTAAACGCTAAATTCAAATTAATACTTACGTTAATCACAAACAAATTAACTCTTTTCAACACAAATTAGGAATATATCACACGGTTGCATTTGCATGTGTTGACGTAATGAAAATAAGTAAGTATATTTAAAAGTAGAATAAATATTATTAATAACTAGAATAACTATTATTGATTGATTGATTAAGGATTGAGAATTGTGTGATCCTGAGATGGTCTAAACCTGACATTACACAAACAAGATTGTATTAAGTAAAATTTTACTTCTCCAGAAGAAAGGGAAATCATTTGAAGTCCCTGTTGTTCCTGCCGTTTGATTAAAAAGGAGGCGTGGTATCAGTTTATCATTATTATTTAAGGAGCACGCAACGTTTCGTACTTTATTTATTCATGAAAAAAATATATATTAAGGGTTAAATTTTTATATTTCATTTAAAGGAATAATCGATTATCCAGATTATTTTGGTTAATTAAAATGCAAAGTTAGTCAGGTTTTTAATATTGAGTTTTGTAATGGAATATTAAAAACTCGTGTTAAAGGCTAAACAATACTCCCAATTTTCGGTGGGGCAGGGTTAATAATCACTATTACCACTATAAATTAGCTTACGTAGTCCACACAAAAAAGCACATTGTGTTGGAAAGATCACTTTTAGGGTGTTCACAAATAATGAACTAAGTAAAAAAATCATGTTTAGGGAGTTCACTGTCAATACTTGGTGGAAAAGCATAACATTAATAAAAACACAATATTCCTTTGTACTTCATTCCACTTTATTTATTAGGTCAGGACCGGTTTCGCTCATTGCGAGCATTGTCAACTGATAATAAAAATATATAAACATTGCTATTTATACAAATTTAAATTGAAATAAAAGGTGTAAGCAACTATTAACAATGCAAATGATTTACAAATTACCTTATAATTAGACAAATTTAAATAATTACAGTGTGGCTTTATAATAATTAATTTGAATGGTAAACTCAACCAACATGGTAATTAATTTAAGCAGAGAAAGGGGAAGCTGTGGCCTTAGTTAAGTATTCAAAAAATTAACTTGCGTCTTCCAAGTCTTGAGATGAGTTCCTCATCATATGTAATTCGTATTCAGACCACGAAATGCTTTTAATGCCCTTTCGTTCGGATAAACTATCCATTTCAGTGCTGCGTCTGATTAAATTTACGTTAACGACGTATCCCCATTATCTTGACGCGATCTTTCATTTCAAATTCTATCGACACCACCGAGGGTTTTTTCCTGGGTTCTGAACGAACCCCAAAATCGAGAGTCCGGGGTTTTGACATCGATTAAAACTTTTGCGATACTAAATACTTGTTATTTGTAATGGTTTTTAAATACAGGTTGAAAAAAAGTACGGAAAATCTTTAACACAAATAACGATTGAAAACATTGTAAGCCATCCAAAGATGCCTGTATTTTGTTTTTTTGATAGATTCTGCGGTAACTTTGTGGATGTTTTAATATAAAACCAAATTTGATAACTTAGTTATTCTACTTTGTGTGTTTCCACTTTATCAAAGAGGCGAAACACGTGTCACAAATTGTAGCACAACAAGTGGAATTTAATTTTATATTTGTTATTTTGTTAATTGTAATTGATATTGGAATAAATATTTAACTGTCATTTTTTAACAATCGCAATTTTTTTTGAAGTATTGATTACGTTTTATACTTTTATTTCGTGAGAAAATAAGATTAGAATATTAATAACGGTCGAGTTACAAAAAAAAACTTTTATGTTTTAGTCCATAAATACCATTTTTTGAATTCTTACGCCTACTTAATAATCAGGTTTAAGAGGATATAGTACCTTTACGCCTGAAAACAGAGTAAATCGATCGTTTGCCATCGACGAAATCTCGTGAACCGTTCACTTAAAAAAATTTTTTTTTCAATAATTACATTTTCCAAACGCTTTTTTACACTATTGCATTTTTTTTTTATGAAAATAGTAAAAATGTCAAGATTACACGGTAAAACATTGACTTGGATTTTTTTCAACTACTTTACGCGAAGATCGTTTTAAGGTTTATTATAAGATACCGAAGTTTGAAGTCTTAGAAAGAAATACAGATAAAGATTGGTTTAAGAAAGTGATTTGAGCAGAATTTCTAATTTATCGAATATAATGATTATACAGCCATTTGAAATGTACCATTTTTCCCACTTTTTCTGACTGATTTTTAAAGCATAATTGTATCATATATACTTCTAAAAAAAATTGAAATAAAAAACCATTTTATTGTTTACATTTAAAAGCAAAAAAAAAAAATAATAATGATAATACCAATAAATGGTAACCATTTTTCGGAGATGCCTTTTCTTACCTACAATGCATCAGTTTGAGCTTCAGTCTGAGATCGTACGTGGTATGGAGTGGACGTATCAAATGTTTTATTAAAAAATATTAAATCACTGGTCAACGAATATTAGAGGTAATCAAAGCAATGTTTTTTTATTCTGCCAAAAAAACGCGTTGGGGTTAGGGTTGCCCAAAGCGCTGACAAATAATATTATTATTTATAATACAATAATGTATTTTTCAATAGCGACGCTTGTAAAGACCAGTATTACTTTAGCTCATGGATGTTCAACTGGTAGATCGCGATCGACCGGTCGACTCCAAAGCATAATTTGTTTGATCCCGAAAGCTTCCGTGAATTTGGAAAAAATATACAATTTAAATATAAAATATACAAAAATTGAATTATTTGTAAGCATATACCTATCTAATTGTATGTATTTCGCATTTAAAATAAACATTTCTAAGATTGAAGAAGGGAAAACCCCTACTAAATAAAAATTGTTACAAGAATCATGGTAGAAGTCGATCGCGAGAAAACTTAAGATTGAAAAGTCGATCTTAAGAAAAAAAAAAGTTGGACACCCTTGCTTTAATTTAATGCAGCGATTTCCAACCTTGGAAGCGTGGACTATTGTAAAAAGAAGCGCGAACAGTCCAAAATATTTATTTAACGTGTCTTTGTTACTATATGAAAATAAAGGATGGGGAGGCGCGAAGATATTTTTTTTCAAATGGAAGCGCATTAACACAAAAGTTGAAAACTACTGGCATTAGTATTTTAAAATAATTATTTGGCAATGCTTTTAAACAGAGATTCTATCTATAGATATTTGTATCTAATAGTAATAATATATGAATAAAAGCATTTTTACATTAGTATTTATGAATCATTTCTATGTTTCAAAAGTTTTATGCCGCTTACAGATGGGGAAGATTTTCGCTAAAAAAACAAAGTCGTTTAAACGTAAAAAAAAAACATTATTATTAGAAACAAAAAAATATTGGAAAAGATGTTAATATGGCACAACCCTGCATGTCATCGAACATGCAAATTGCCAGTAAAGAAAGTTCTCAAACATTATATAAAGAAATACAAATATATCTATGCATTCAATATAAATTATTTGAATGACTACTTTTGATCTGGTCTAATATTCATTTAGTTTCTTCCTTATTGAGTTAGACTATAGAATATTGAAGTAAATCTATTTGCATTCAGTAAAATATACACCCAATACTTTTTTTACTCGATTATTTTGGATAAACCGTTACGTTTTTTCATACATTTTTGGTACTTTTTTTACACGGATTTGAAACCGATTTATCAAATTATATGAATTGAGCTTTTTTTACGCGCCACTTTCTGGAACCAATGTGTCAACCTGAGATTTTGGATCTTAGATTCAAAAGGTCAGTAGAAATATATAATAGAATCCGCAATACATTTTAGATGCTATTAATAAAAAATGTAAAGAAGTCACTGTGCGACATGTTCAATCGATTTGTTAAGAACGATTACTTAACATACAATGATTTAAAAATATTGAAGTTTTTTGTCTCACACGATAAGACATAGTTAAGATAATTTTCGGATTAAATTCATGGTCAACTATAGCGCGAACCAGAAATAACTATCAATTGCAGCTTATAATTCTTTTAGAACTCAATACTTTTCTATTTTAATCTTGTGATGTCAATATTATTATGTTTTAAACTTTTTTATGCAACAAAATTATTTTTCAAAACTGTATTCATCAATATCATAACAAATCATATCAAATCAATATCATAAAAAATAGGTTATAAAAAATTAAAAATAAAAACTAATTCAATATATTAGAGAAAGTTTGAGAAATTTGTATTGTATGGTTTGTTTAGCGTCTCTTGTTACCTTTGGCAAAAGCCGTCTCATGATTTAATTTATTAGTACGATAGCTTACTGTTGCTTACATGTAGCAACACCTCATATGAAGCATTTTCAAGGAATATATAATTAACGTATAGTTTCAGTTACATATAATTGTTGCAACAGATATTTGGGGAAGTAAATTAGATTGTCAGTCTTTGCTATGAAGATAAATAAATACTTATTGATTTTCGTCGATATCTAATATTAATACAAATTGTTTTATATGAAAAACCTTTATAACTGTCTAAATACCCATTCGTGTGTTAGGTGGTATTGTTATTTTTGTAATGAAATAGAAAAATGTTTTGCTTGTTTTGATACTGTAAAAATACGTATTGTGGTGGTTACTTATTTAAGTCAGTGCAATATTTATGCTGTAGGTCAAATTAAAGTTTTGCATTCCTACTGAGTCGCCTTAATGAGAGAAAAGTAAAATGATACTGTATGAAAAAATACATTCAATGTAGGAGAAAAACCTCTCAACGTAGTATGGCCTGTTACCTTCTCCATATCCTGTTTCAGTTAGCGGCGTAAGAAGCGACAGAGCCGACAGTAGGATTTTTTATGTATGTGCATTGGATAAGAGTTATGTAAATGCTAGGGTTGCTTCATAAATGGGTCACCAAACCCCCTTTTAAGTGTGTGAACAGATAGCACTATAAAATAATCAATGGTGCCGGTCGATAATTACTATTTCAAGATGACGTCAACCGCAGTCATAATAAATCGATCAAAATTCAACACATCATACAGGTAAGATAAATCTAGAGAATGATGTAGGGCGTTTCAGTAAAATATCTTCAATATTAATGATACTTAATTATTTTGCGAATTGTTAAATTGCAAATAAACTAAACATTTAATGGTGAATTAAATTTTATTTTCAAGTATGTTATATAATCATCTTATGCTAGACTAGTAAATAAATTATTTAAAAAGCGGTTTACTTAAGGACCTGACACAACAATGACAAATGTTTCCATTTATCACAAGACGCATTATTTTATTTCTGAAATGCATACAAAATGGTTAAATATCTTTCTTACTGGTTACGTATGCGAAAGTTCAACGTCGTTGACTTTGGTTCTGTTTAACTAGTTAAAATCCCAGTAAATGATTTATCAATAGATTTAAGGATTTGTGTTTAATGACATGGATGGCAGTGTGGTTTCTAAATTCTTTGCCAATAATTAGATTCTAAAAACGGGGTGATAAGTTTACCATTTATCGTGTCTCAACCCTATTTTTTTTATCCTTACTTAGTTAGACAAAAGTTGACCTACAAAGCAACAAGCAGTTCTCGTATAACAGTTTCTTTTGATATAAACTCCATTAGTACCGTAAAAAATATCAACGTATTTAGTTCTACATTTATTTATAAAAAATAGTTTATAGCTATTCGGCGTGCTCCATCATCAGAACTATATAAAAACCTGCATTTAGTCAGCTTTACATGACTTTAGTTTAATACATAATATTAATCTTTAATAAATGTAATATTATAATTGTAATATAATTTAGGATGTTAGTGTAAATAACAATATTGTGAATATCTTCTAAGCTTGTATATTTAGTTGAGTAAAAGCAGGTTCAAACTAATTTTATTTTAAAAAAATGTATAACTAAATACTTTGATATTTTTTACCGTATTACAATGGAGTTCTACCAAGTAAATGCCAGTTCAATCGATCCATTAAGCATACCTATGCTCTAGCTTGGAAGCACATGGTTGTGACAAAATCGGTTAACCCTCTCTGAAATTAGGTCAGATAAATTTGATTATCTATGATTATCACCACAGGCCACGAAAATTTGCTTATTCTCTTAACCTTATTATCGCAGATTATGTTAAATATCGCTTAAATTGACGTAATCGACGATACCGGATGGTGTAGCACTAATGGTAGAACATTAGTGCAAGCTTACGCATGCACTTATTGATATGAAATCATGTAAACGGTAATAATGGGGGAATAAGGAAGATTAACTACTCGCGAGTGATAAAATTAAAGGAAGTGTATAAATATTAATATTATTTTACGTCGTCTGAAATAGGCAATAGACGTACAGATTATAGTTTCATTGAAGATGCCGACATAATAAATTTATCGATGTGTCAATCCTCTTTATCAGTTATTTTAAGATACAAATTATGAAGTTATATTTTCGTAAAAACAAACATCGATTTTTTCCAAGCGCTTTTACTGCTCAATTACCAGTGATGGATCGTCACTGGGAAGATGTAAAATTTGAATTATCTCCATTTAGCACCCCTGCACTGGAGACATTACGAATCCCTAACGACCCTCGAAATCAGTGCCTAAAAGCAAATAAAAAAAAACATATAAAACGAAGAGTGGCCGCTATCAAATTTATACTGCCGGCCTGAATTAACTCACGAGATATATCGTAGGTACTTCAAAAAGAATTATCAAGGAGTAATAAAAGGTTCGGATCAAATGTTAATACGATTTGCGACGTGAAGAAACAAATCTTGAAAAAAAACAATATTAAAACGTTATTTATGATTTATGCTGAAGGTGCTTGGTGGAATTTAAATAGTAAATTTGAACCATTCAAATTATTAATAATTAATACATAATATTAGAACGCTTTTCATATAACAGATTAAAAATAACAAAGTATTTTAGTTCTACAGTTTTTAATAATTTTATTCGTTGATAGCTATTTCGGCTTGCGCCATCGTGAGAACTATGTTTAAACTAATATTTTGCTCAGCTATATATACTGGCTCTGAAGAGATACACAATGCATCAAGTTATTCACTCTAACATCCTAATATATTCATCTTCATATATTTTTTTAGAAATGCTGGTTAAATTCAGCGTATTGCATGTACGCTATATATGGTAGAATCTTTGACGGAAAACGATCAGTTGACTAAGGCTCCGTGCTTTTTAATCATAATTAAAGAGAGAAGTTTTGTTAACTAAATTGATGTTTGTAACCTTCATATTTTGTAACAACAGTACATTAATAAAATTAGTTTTTTAGATTTCGTACATATTATTTACGGTAAATTAATTAAAGATACCAACTACATTTACATTTGTAGTGGACATTATTATGTGTCGCAAATTGAACATATTAATATTATAACATTATGCAAAAAAAATAAATATTAATTAGACAATATATCAAGAGTAAATTAGTATTCTTAGATGTGTTTAACACATAGTAAATGAATGAGAATGTGTATTTTGTATATCTTCTATCCAGTATATAAAACTAAGCTAAACTAAATTTTAACACTTCTGACGAGGGCGCAAAGCCGAGATAGCTATTATATATTAATTTTGTGGAACTAAAGAACGGTGTTATTTTTACCTTACTATAATGAAGCTCTTCCAAGTCAAATTACATTCAATGTACAGGTATGTTTGATTAGAAAAATGTAAATTTACTGAATTTTCATTATTAGATTGATACAAAGTTCATTTAATGACCAAGTTGTTATTAATATATGAAATACCACTACTACAACAATCATGGAAAGTCAAATTTGAATCGTTCAAATTATGTACATTCACATTAAGTTTTGTCACTAACGACCCGGGTATGGCCTTTCGGCTTCTTCGGGCGTTCTAGTGTACGAATGAACTTGATCATGAAAAGGTTTTTTTTTTAAAGTATGATAAACTTAGCGGTGGACTGCCAATACGTGAAATATTGATTTTTCCACCCTGGATAAACTTTATTAAAAAATTTATTAATTGATTTGGCATTTACTTTGTAGAACTTCATTTATAACAGATTAAAATAACAAAGTATTTTAGCTCTACAGTTTTTAATAATTTTATTCGTTGATAGCTATTTCGGCTTACGCCATCGTCAGATTTTTATTAAAAAACACGTGAAGAAAAGAAATCTGTTAATAATGCAGTGAATTTTAGTTGGAATATCAATCACTAAAAAACCTCGTGGGAAAACATTAATATGTAGTCTTGATCGAAGAAGCAAAACTTCATAAAGTGTCAGAGTGGCGTATTTACATGTGCGCTAAAAGCCTTGATATTGTGGACGTGACGGTCCCCGAGGAGCCGACAGGGAGAAACGTCGGCGTCGGAATGGAAATGTTTGGCGACGCCGTATTCAGACGCCGCCAAATAGAATCACGAGAGTTCACAACTCGGCCCGGACGGACTTCGCCGCTGCAATTTGCGACTTGAGATTAAGTTCAAAGTGTGCCGCGGTATGTTTGATTTTCTCCCTCATCGCTTAAAACTTCTCCAACTTCCCTAATACTGCACTGCAATTTTTACTTTGAGCTTTCAACACGTTTTTAACACAAGTCTCATAAAAGTTTAAAGTTATTATCAAACAACACCTACTTCAATATATGGCTATCGGCTATCGGCAAAACGATAGCAAGATAAAAAGCGAAGTATGTTTTATTCGACAAACCTTTTTATCAAGATTTATCCAGACTGGTTTCAGCGCGTTTCTCAAAGCTTTTAGTGACTGAATTGGCATTTACTTGATAGAACTCCATTGTAATAAGGTAAAAAAATATCAACGTGTTTATATAATTTAAGATTTCGACTGAAGGTGCTTGGTGGAATTTCAATATTAAATTTGAATCGTTCAAATTCAACATTTTACATTTTTTATAAAATGAGTTTATAGCTTTTTCGTCATGTGCCATCGTCAGAACTATGTTAAAACTTGCATATACTGCCTTAGAAGAGTTACACAATAAATCTTTTTATTTGCTCTAACCTCCTTCCTAATTTATATTGAACTTGACTTTGGTGTTTCTAAGAACGAGTTATGAGTTAGTTACAAGTATGGGGTTATTTAAGGTAAATTAGTTTAAATTAAAAGGGTATTTATTATTAGTTTCATCAAGGGTTTTAGTAACGGTGATGGATCGATGATTGTTTGTTCATTTAAGATGTCGTTAGCTTGATTATGCCAGTTAATTTCTAATTGCTCGAGTGCATTAAGTTTTGGACCTTTGTTACAAAGATGTAAACAAATGGGCGTTAAATTCAAAATTGTCATGATATTTTGTAATAAAATGGTTTGCAAATTGTGAGTCGGATTAGTTATTGTTAAAAGATCTTATATGCTCTTTAGCTCGAGTCGATATAATCCTTTCTCCCAGTCTGTCATATGTGTATCGAATTACAAGAGCCGCAAGACATTTAATATATCCCGCTTCTGTCAAGTTTGTTAATTGTATCTTTACTATTTTTAAGACTCGTTGCTAAATTATTATTAACCTAAATTTACCGAATTATTATTAGCCTAAAACCTATTAAATTATTATTAATGCCACATTAACCGAATGCTTAATTTCCCGGTGGATATAAACTCATCTTTTAAAAAATTGTATTGTATAACTAAATACGTTGATATCTTTTACCTTATTCAAAGCGTTAAGTTGATAAACTAATATAAATCAAATTCGAAAATCATTCAGGAGGAAAGTGTTATACAAATAAAGATGTTTCCTATTTCCCATAACAAATACAAACAGTAAAAAACATTTAATTTACCAATTCAAGCAATGCTTGTCATATTTATAAAAGTATCGAGTTAAATGCTGAAACAATGATAACTAAATACAGGTAGTTTGTGTTGGGAAAAGCGTTAGCATAGCAAAAACATATTTGAATAGTTTAAAAGGAATACATTTTCATATGACTTTGTTACAAACGATCTGGAATTCTTCTTTCGGTATCCAAATGCACGAACAAACTCGAACTTGACTTGACTTTGTGAACTAAAGCTCCGTCGTGACAACTTACAGATGTACATAATTTATACGATGGCAATTTATATTGAAATTCCATCAAGCAACTTCACAGGCGATATCTTATATTGTAGTTAAATCAAGTATAATTAGAAAGTGCACAAATAGGGAATCCAATAACCGACCCAAATGCATCGCCCGGTTGTCGGGTATTTTTCATAAATTAACCGGGTACCCGTTCGGTTCCGGTAATTTTTTTTAACTATTATATACTAACCCAGAATTCAAATTTATAATATACAAGTGCATGTAAAGCTTATACTAAAATATTGCAGAACACCATTTAATAATGGGTAATAACAATGTTTGAATACATTTCAAAACGGGTGAATAATTGGAGATTGTATTCAATCCAAATATTCCTCTTCAAAGACATATTTGGTTCAGAGAAACAAAGAGGAATGATATTGATAGATAAAGAAAACATTATTCTTCTTCTTTGGCCATGTTCGCTCCCTATGTGGAGCATATGGCCGCCACGCGACACCTTCACGTTTCCCCGTCTCCCGACAATTGCTTTGTTTGATTCCATGACATGCCAGCATCCCTCAGTTCCTCCAAGTACATTCTATGGATAGTACCAGACGGACGTCCGGGGCGCCGGAATCCCACCGGTCGAAAGAAGAGGCAGGCGGGATCGAGGCTTTCCGGAGGCTTCCGCAGCACGTGACCCAGCCAGTTGTAACGTCTCTCCATAACCACTGACGTGACGGGACGCTGTCTTGTACGCTCCCTTATCTCTGAATCCTTCGCAAAATCAAACCACCTCACCCCCATAATCCGACGCAAGCATCTGTTTTCGATGCTCAGTATACGGTTTTTCCGAGTCTTCGTCATGTGGCATGATTCGCAACCGTAAAGCAGTACCGGCAGAATGCAAGCGTTGAATAAGTGGCATTTGGTTTTAATCGAGTACAACCGTGTGTCCCAGCTACAAGAAACAGTATATAATATTCACTATCTGGTCTGAATGCAGCTGCGATTGCAGTGGACTTTAAGGAATCGTCGAATATCGAAGCGGGGAAAGGTTCAATGAATCTCTAAATGGGTTTAGTGAAATATAAGTATATACGGAAAATTTTACATTTTGATATTTATAAAACATGGAGAAATTTAAATGATCCTGTACCCATTACAAATTATTCGGTTTTTTTAAAACCGTGCCGGTACCCGGTTCTACCAGATTCGGAAGCCCTAAGCACAACCAATTTCCAACTTGCATGTTAGGTGATTGCAAAATGAACGAAAGAAACGTGAAATTATTTTATAATAATTGGAACTGTTTTTTCGTGGAATTTATATAACCTTTTGAGAAATATAAAATGTTATAAAAGCACTGAAAATTGAAATGTCGACATTAAAAAATATATATGTGGGGAAACATGACACAATTTATATTCACAGCACGCTTAGAAATTTTAGTGCGTGTTTAAAGTGTGTAATTTAATAGGTAATTGACAAATAGGGTAAGTTTAATATAATCATTGCACTCGAGGTGTTAATTAAGAGAGTTTAATGAGATTTTATGAGATATGTAGGTGGGTGTTAGTATAACACGGGTTTTTTGGTATATATAAGGGTTGTGTATGGTCACCATTTCAATTATTTGTGATCTATGCAATCGAATAGTTTGTCTTTTTTCTATCCTAGATTCCTAGAAGTATGTAACAGAACATTAAGGTAGGAAATCAATATATTTAGAAGAAAAAAACAACAAAAATCTACCGACATTACAAACCTCATGTATATTGCTGTGAGACAAGCAGAGAATTAACTTTCTTCCAACAAACTATTGTGCATATTGATATGGATAAAGTGTGGGTAATAAGAGAACAATGTGGCAAAATTTATGCAATATAGAAACACGACCAGGCTATTTACAGAGTCAAATATACGTATGAGAGGAAAATTCTAATTATACTCAGCGCCGTGAGCTGTGGCGAAATGATCAATATAATAAATATTGCGGCAAAAACACCAAGTTTTGACATTCAAGATCTTTCATACTATTACCAAATCACATTAATATTGAATTGAAAGGCAATCCAAAGACGTTTCTTGGAATAAAATAGATTCCCGCAATTCTCTCAATTTGAGAGAGCGGGCTTTTATCGTTACTTACAAATATTACAAAGGGCATCAAATGCATCGATTCTGGGGTCTGTTTTATATCGATTTTAAAATATGAACAATTCGCACAATTTTCACATTCTTTATAATAACAATTCAGCGATTTACACGTCTATTTTGCTTAAAGAATTGGCAAATCGAGTAGTAGAAGCGACAAAGAAATCTTTATACGCACTAAAAACCATTTGGTAGATAACTTTGATTTATATAATAACACCAATTTTAATATATTAAGAAAAATGTTTCAGTACTAGATTTGAAGCACATGTACTGGAAAATCTGATTGTTAAAACAAAATGTGTACGCAACGAGAACTGACTAAAAATATTTTAACTACTCTTGCCTTTGGAAAGTTTATTTCATAAATTGATTTCCATTCAGAGACATAAAAGTTGAAAGATTGAGAAAGTTGAACCTGAAATTATCACTGGTGGAATCCAATTAATTAAACTAATGTCAGTATCTTACAGAGCGTTTTTTTCACGCCAAATATAATGATACTGCAAAAAATAATAAAAAGATTAAAAACAAATGTACTCGAGAGCACTAAAACAAAAAACGTTGCAATTATATGTTAAAAGAAGTTGATGAGAGACGATATTAAGCAATGTTTATAATAAACACACATGGCCCACATTATTCAGTTGAAGTACAAATTGAAAAGCTCTTTGCGGGAATGTTTGTGGTCGGGTGTTTAAAGCAAACCACCGTCTCAGTTACCCGGATGCACTGTGAAAGCTAACCTCGTTGTTAATTCTGACATAATGGCCGGATATACGTAAATTCGCTTCGACGTGGTAATTAAAACGTTGCCCTGACTACGACAATATTAAATACATTATCAACAGTTTGGGATGCTGTACGATCAGTCATTCTAAAAGTGTAACTATATTAAATATATTATACAATCTCAATTAATTAATTTAAAATGCACTTAATATTTTTACCTCGCGATCCGATTAGGGATAGCTGGAGCAACCTTTAACTCAATGCGGAAAGTCTGGGACTCACGGCTGTACTTGGTCAGAAACAAGTGCCTCCTAATCAACGCATGTATCTTGACAGTGCTGCTTTACGGTTGCGAATCATGGCACCTTACGAAAGCGCAGAGTAACCGTATACTGTGCTTCGAAAACAGATGCCTGCGACGAATGCTAGGGGTGAAATGGTCTGACTTTGTCAGGAATACGGAGATAAGAGAGCGGACTTACCAGCCTCTTATCACGTTCAAAATAAAGAAACGGCGGTGTACCTGGCTTGGACACGTGCTGAGGATGCCTGAAGAGAGCCTGAACCCTGCCTGTCTCTTCTACCGGCCGGATGGATCCCGGCGTCGTGGAAGGCCACTGATGACTATCCACAGGATGTACTCGGCGGAGTTACGGGACGCTGGGATGACCTGGGAGGAGGCGAGGAGACTGGCTGGAGATAGAGAATTGTGGAGGAGCTTCGTGGTGACCATATGCTCCGTATAGGGAGCGGATATGGATTAAAAAATATATATATATATTTTTACAATAGATTTATCGAATTCTAAGACTCGACCTACTCGATTGCGCGGCCAAAAGTTCGAATACTTCGATTTATCAATTGAATTTTAATTGAGATTAATTTTAAATTATGATGTATAATTTAATGAAATATAATGTAATCCATTATTGTAAGCGATTGCAAATGGTTGAAGGACTACGACATTCTCCGAGCGTTGCTCCTGCGTTTTGAAAGGAGCAAAAAGATCTACATAACGCGACGCCGACATAAGCGGGGCTGCGGACAAAGCTCGGCTTCGCTTCAAAAGAGTGGTCGACGACCGCCTTGGAGTAAACAATATTGCCTTGACGTCGGTTGTTTAGCAATGCGTCGGTAACCTGCGACGCCGGGATTTCCCGGAGGCATGTGGCGAACTTGCTTTGGCACGCCGACAATGGCCAATGCGGGCGAACTGTGCGACGAAGTGCACTCTTATTTGCTGAATGTGTAAGTGACAACGAAATGAAAACTTGATTACATTAGAGGATTTTACTTTTTTTTCGATGACTTACGATTAAGAAAGTTGATATTACCGTTAAGAGCAAACTGTCGCTCGAATTGGCTGCAAAACCCAACGTTTTAGAACAATTAAAATAACATATGTTTTTGTGAAATCGTTTTGTTTTTTTATTGTTTTATACCTACTGTCTTCATTATATGTAAACAATAACTGCTGACGACAATAATTCCAGGAGAAAGAATTTTTAAGAACGCGTGAGGATGTAAGGATAATCATATTAAGGATTCAAATAAAATTGCTTTAAAACGTATAACTTTGGTAATTCTTTAAATGACAAATAGCTTTGCTGTAATGTTTCAATTTAATCGATTATTCGTTTTTACAAAGCAATACATCTATACATCTCTACATCTATCTTATCACAAGCAGAAAAAAAACTAATAAGATTGGTTCAAAACTATCACTTCGTAACGCTTAATATTAAAATGGTAGTAAATATAAAATTACCATGATTAGGAAAACACACATTTAATTATTGTACACATTCCACAAATTATACTCTGCATATTTTATTATAAAAAATCTTTATGGAAAAAGAAAATCGATAAGAAATACTGACACCATATAACATCGTAGTGTTTTTTATACTGTTGGTTGAAAATTTTCAAAGTTGCCATCAAAACTGTAATAAAACCACTAGAATCCATCTCATTAGTAAGTTTGACCTGATAACATTGTGTTGATTTGTTGGAAGGTTTTCCGCATGTAAATGACTACACGACAAAGCAATATTAGATGATATTTCGATGATTTATTAAACTATTAAACTTTCTTATCGGTTTTTGCAATGCGAAAATGTATAGTTATGGAAAAGGAATGTGATTTATGAGTCATTAATATCATATTTCGTGGTCGAAGCACAGGGAACATCCATCCATAAATTAGGAATGGTGACATTGTGTTAATAATAATGGATTCCGATTGACCTTTGCGGATCTGACGCTGAAATGGAAATTATAAAGCGTCACGATCCACTAAGAACTCAATAGCGTGACAAAAGCTCATACCGGAAAACTGTATACCCCCGAATAAAACATTATGTATTGGGCCGACAAGAAACGAAACTCGTTCGGATAATTTAATACAGACTTAACGATTGAAAATAAATGTTAAGTTCTGTAACGAATTTTCGATACTATCGATAGACTAAGGAGCAAAATCCAACAAGCGCAAGACATTGTGTGATAAGATGAGTGAGTGCTTGAATTTTCTGTCTAAATAAATATCTGAATCTAAATAATAAGCAATAAGGTATTTATTTTAATCTATATACATATAAAAGAAAGTTGGGTTATTTACACCACTTATAACTAAAGAACGGCTGGATATACAATTAGTGCACTTCAATTTCTTACGACATGGCAAAAAAAAAAAGATTCTCTTTCGGTGTGTGTAGCCTTTAATGCGTTAAATTTACGGACTGGATGTACGAGTATTTATAATTGAATTTGTAACTTGTCACGGAGTAGAGAAAAGTAATTTTCCAACTTAACGTTTCCGGTTATCAATCGTACTAATTTAAGTAGAATACCGAAATGTTTGCGAATTCTATTTATATAGTCCAATACTGGCGGTGAATTTGAGCAAATACTTATCCACCTGTACTTTTAGGGTAAATATTGAATATTGGAATTAGATTTACGATGGGATTTAATGATTTCGCCTCTGGCAACGCGGAAGTTGGTATATATTTTAACAGTATTAACAATGTATTATTTATACAGCTACAACGCAAAGCTGTATAACTTTCGAGTTCAGAAAAGTAATCTGAAAATCGAGTTAATAGATTTTGTTTGAGAGAAATTATTTATCCTCAAAGTAATCATTATGATACCTAATTTTCTTGATTGAAAATCGTTATAATTAGTTTGCTTTAAAGAATTTACGATATAAGAGGACACACTTTGATATCAAAAACCAACATATACAGTGAATAGCAAATATATTATCCATAATTTAACATATAAAATTATAGATATTTTTTTCAATACTCTGTATTTAGTATGTAAAGGGGTTTGTATGTAAATTTAGATAAACGGAAAATATAGTGGTATGAGTGTTGAGAAATTATGGGACAGATTATTTAGACCCTCTCTTGTCAGCTTAATTTGATGTTGACGCTTTTAGAGAGTCAGAAGCAGAACCCTGTAAGTCGTTTCATGTAACCATATGCATAATAATATAATACTATCTGTATGACTTAGTTTAGGAGGGTTTCCAATTAATGGCTGAAGTTAAAGAAGGAATAAGTATACTTGATGACTGATGAGAGACTAACGTTATTGACGTGTTTACATTATGGTCGGTTACTTGGAATGAAATTTTTCAAAAAAATATTACATTTTAATAAGATTCATTGAGATTAATCGATCAAAAGTTTTAAAAGGAACACGCTTGCAGGACTCCCTGCTTAAAACAAAATCTGATGTAATCATAATCGCATATTGTTTTTTTTTTACCTTACGAGCGTGACGTGTGAAGTAGGCTTACGTGCTGGGTTGGAAAAAGGAGATAGCATCGCTTAAACTAAAACCAACTCAAGTTATCTTAATAGGACGTTGAAATTAAACTTATCGCAATAATTAAGTATGTACGTATTATGGTCCGAAATCCCTTAAATGTGAGGTAACGTTTCAATCTTCGCTAAGTTCAGAAAATCTGGTTGAAATTCGTGACTGGTTTAACGAAAGCTATCGATTTTATCAAAAGTTGTATCGCAGCAAAGAAACGGGTACAAGAATAAATTTACTGGGTCATTATGATATATGATAATTATATCCTAAATTTGAATCGTTCAAACTATGTACATTCTCACAAATTTTGTCACTAACGACCCGGGTTTCGCCTTTCGGCATCTTCAGGCATTCAAGTGCACGGATGAACTTGAACTGACGCTTAGCAAATAAAAGTTTCGTGCTTATATAAGATACAAATGCATCACTGAGTCCAAAGCCATTGCTGGCGAAAAGGATGAGCTCATGGGAATGCCGACAGATTTGTGTAGTAAGCAGTTTCAAGAATAATATAATCTGTTTGTCGGCAAAGGTTTTATGATTATATGATTTTATGGTTATATAGGGTATAGAAGAGGAGATGTGGGAAAATTTGTTATTTCGTTTAAAATCGGAAGACTTTGCAACTGTGCTTTATTGATTTCTAAAATTTCTAAAGTTGCAAAGTCTTCCGATTTTAAACGAAATAACAAATTTTCCCACATCTCCTCTTCTATACCCTATATAACCATAAAATCATATAATCATAAAACCTTTGCCGACAAACAGATTATATAATTCTTGAAACTGCTTACTACACAAATCTGTCGGCATTCCCATGAGCTCATCCTTTTCGCCAGCAATGGCTTTGGACTCAGTGATGCATTTGTATCTTATATAAGCACGAAACTTTTATTTGCTAAGCGTCAGTTCAAGTTCATCCGTGCACTTGAATGCCTGAAGATGCCGAAAGGCGAAACCCGGGTCGTTAGTGACAAAATTTGTGAGAATGTACATAGTTTGAACGATTCAAATTTAATATTGAAATTCCACCAAGCACCTTCAGTCGAAATCTTAAATTATAATTATATCCTACCTAGAGTGGTGTACTATCTACTAAGTATTAATTGAACAAGATAGCTTTTAAAGCGGTATAAACTTTGCAGGTTATTTGAAACTGCGAATAAGCGATGCTCTTTATCAATGGGATGTTTACAATTTGAGATGTTTTATCTTTCGATTCAATTAATAATACATGATATTATTTCTAAAATTTCCTGGAAAGATGTTTAGTAAATAATGTGGGATTAGTACTTACAAAAAGTTTTTTAATTTTTAAACTCATATATTATATTTCCTTCCTACCAAGAATTGACAGTTAAAAGTGTCGTTAAATGTATGGTATTAAATTAACTATACATTAATACAAAATTTGAATTGTTCAAATTTACATTACAGATTCACCAGTCATATTCTTAAACAATGTAATCGCAATCAATTTTTGCAACAGTACTAGATATGCCAGGTGATTAAAGTAAACCTTTTTACTTTACTGCATGCGAAGATAGCTCAATTAAAAAAGCATACTAGGGTTGTATACGCGGAGTGAAAAAGAGTCGCGTTATTTTTTCTCCAGCCATAAGCAACGAAGTATGTAATTATGTAAATTGTCTCGGTATTGTGGCCGCAGTTTTCCGCGCATAAATTCAAACACAGCCTACACGAGAGACAATGGCTGCGGAGCGGTTTATGTGCGAAAATGCTACCGTATTAAAATGATCATACCTATAACAATGAGTCGTTTAAGAGATACACATCGAACGAGATCTGGTAGGTGGATTTTTTCACAGTGATTAATAATTAAAAATACGGAAAATCAGATACGTAAAGGCTAACGGAGCAACGCTGACAGAAATAAATGTTATCGAAATTGACAACGACAAAAAATGAACAGTGAAGCTCCGTGTTTACGTTTTTGAAATGGAAAAACGAAAAGTGCTAATAACGTTGGAACAACGTTGATGGAGGCGTATTTTTAAAAATATTTGTGTGTAGTTTAGTGAAAACTTTTTATATATTTAATATATTTATTTCAAGGTTCGGTCGTGTATCGTATCAATGTAAATAAACTAAAATTTTGATTTTATTTGAATATCGGCAAAATGCGGGAAATAAAAACTTGTTAAATTTGAATCTTTCAAATTATGTACATTCCCACAAGTTTTGTCACTAAAGTCTCGGGTTTTGCATTTCGGCATATTCAGGCGTTCAAGTGCACGGATGAACTAGAACTAAAAGCACGTATCTAATGTACTAAATTGAAATATCGGAAAAGCGTTAGTTCTGTAAAAAAAAAAATTTTTTATTTCTGTGTATACCTCGTCCGCGCCCAATGCAGAGCATCATAATGGAAGTTGCATTACGAGAATTGTTTTAAGTCAGTCGCTTAAAATCTTTCTTCGGATATTCGGAACAACGATATCCATAGATCTTTGCCTTGCCGAACGCATCAATCGAATGAAAAGTCGACGTATGCAACTTTCCATGTAAGTATTTTAATCTTTAAAACGTTTAAAAAGAATAAAACAAAATCAAAACGGACTTCATCACTCGACTCAGTAAAAGTATTGAAGTTAGTTGACATGTCGAAACAGGTCATTGTCATAAAATGGCGAGAAATAAAATAATCACAAAACAGCAAATTACGAAATTATAAGTAATCCCACCAAATTGCCAAACCAAGAAAAAATAACGACAAATGTAAAGTTAGCTAAAGACTTTATATGTACTCACAATAAACTGACAAAATAAATGTAAATTAAGTTAATGAACTAGTAAAATTTTAAAACAACTACGTGGCTCCACAATGATCACAATTTTATTTTTGCCATCGTCAGGATTATATACCGTTAATTGTAATGTACCGTTTTTTAATATTTTTTACGCCCGAACTTTGATAAGTGATTCTATATCAGAATATTTAAGTATTATTTTCTGTGGTCGATTATTATTGCATACAATATTCCGTTGGATTATAACACTGACACCTCGCACGCGTTGATTTAATGGAGCGGAATCACCTGTTGTAAGCGGATTAAAAAACGGAAACAACCATTTTCGTACTTCTGTTGTGATACTAATTTGGATAAATACAGGTTTCGATGAAAGCGTTTAACGATAAAATCAGAATCATGTTTTGGTATGATACAATAAATTGGAAAGGAAATCGATAATTGTGTCAGCTTTATTAGCAGTATAATGTAAGCAATTGTTTTTCAAATATTATACGAAAAATACATATTGAGTATTCAATAGATTGATAGTTTAAAAAATGATTACAAAAAGCTCTAATAATCATAAACATATATAGTAAAAACACACGACCGGGTTTGTTTAGATAAGAAACAGTCTGAATTTACAATAAGAATCGCAAAAATCTTGTATTCATTTTAGTATAATTGTATCAAAACGATAAAAATAAATATATATTTTCGATAGATTTGGCGGTGACTTTTGAATACTAAAATTTAAATTGATAACTAAGATATATCACAAATATAACTAGTGAACGCCATAGCACAGTGGTAACGTATGTATGTAAGCTGTCATCCTGGCTTTCTTAAAAGTTAGTTTAACCATTTTCAACCTTCTGACGCCATCACAATCATGCCCTATCTTTTCAAAGAGGATGATAAATTGAGAAAAGACATCGTCGTTAAGAATATCCACTGTTACTATACTGATTTAGCAAAACGGAGTGGATGTTATAAAAAAAATACAAATTATTTTCATGTCCAATTCAATAAGTGAAACATGCGTCCGAAAAGACAAGAAAGAAATGTGTTGTTCATAATGATTGATTGATTAAAATACTTCAATTAATTCATTCCAGGTACTGTTTGATGCATTGAAAGTAAAAAAAAAAAAAGATTTCGATAGTTATAATCAACGTAATGTATGTACAGTGAAACCCCCAATTTATGTTTTAATGGACAGCCGAAAAAAATCAAATAAAACGTACTTACGTTTTATTATGGGGTACATTTTATTAAGTGATATTAATATTTTTTGCTATATTTCTGTATTGTTCATATAAAAATCTTTCCATTCAATAAATCGATAAGATGGTTGGGTCGTATACGTCATTAATGATAGCGGATAGACTTTACATAGTTTTAATTGAATTTCAAATATTTCAGACGCGAGTTGCGCCAAAAATAAACGTAAAATCAGGTATTAAATGTACTTATGCGAAGCGGGACTGCTGATATTGCACACGAAGGATTGGAAAACGTGAATTCGAATAATGTAAAATCGGGGCATTATTGTATATAATATATAATAAGTGAAATTAACAAATGGTGAAAAAAGTATAGTTGAAAACCTTGTAAAAATGCACAATTAAATTTAACTTTTTTTATTATTACGAACGTATTAATCAAGTGGTTATTAAAGCATAAATGTATGAGTGCTTTTGCCCAGGATATACAGAAAATATATCACTTACGGCGCACAGTCACTAGAAATAAGTCATAAAATAACGTATGCTTTTTTATGTCCTATGATATATTATAAACGTCAAAAAAGCAAACATTTGGATTTTGAATGGCATGAATAATGGATATAGGCCGTGCTTAGACATCTCTGTTATGTCCCTCATACGTTGAGGTCATAAACATCCTTATCCGGTGAATAATATTCAAACGAAACAAACGCGTCATAAAAATATATTTCAGAAACAGGTAAATAATGTTTCTCAGATTATTTGAATAAATTTAACGTTTTGTTTCTTTCTCATGGTAATTTTAAGTGCCATTGTTAATATCTTTATAATTATTATTTACGGGTTTCCCTTGCAAAGTGCAAATCAGGACGTATGCAATTAATGATGACTGTATAAATAAATACAATACTCTACAACCATTTTTGATTCGTTTATAGAATTATGTATTTAAAATATTATCGAATGCAGTCTGATTTTCACCACGAGACAAAAACGTAAATAAGTAAGAATTGAACTGCGTCAGTGTAAGTTCATACGTGCACTTGAACGTCCGAAGATTTCGGAAGGCGAAACCCGGGTTGTTAATAAGTAAACGTGTGAGTAAACAAAACTTGAACCATTCAAATGTATCTTTGATGGATTCGACGGCAACTTTGTCAAAGTTCATTTTTTTATATAAAATTGAATTTGATAACTTTTTTATTCTACTTGTTTTGTTACAAAGTCATAAATAAAAAAGGAAAAAATAGTAAATAAAATTTTAAGCAAGATAGGTGGATCACCAGTGTTCAATTTATTTCCATTGGGATTTACAGTACATATTGAAGTAATTAGTTTATGATTATTACTATTAAAGTTAGTATCTTACCCCCTCCTTGCGTCCAGTAGAAATGGATTAATTACGTTTTTTTGGAATTTATAATTTAAGAATAAGAATCAATTTTTATATTTATTACTTAACCTTGCGATGTTACGTATGTAACAAATGCGCAAAAAACATGTGCCGCATTTTGTACAATAATTTGAATAACAAAGATATCAAATTTAATTTTTGATTCAAATATTAATATAGTTATTTATGACATCGACTAACGGTGCTAGATGGAACTTTAGTGTCCGCATTTGAATCGCTTAAATCGTGTATTTAACGACATATTTTGTCACTAACGATCCAGAATTCATCTTTCTGAATCTTCAGACATTAAACTACATTGATGGACTTCCGCTTAGTAAGGAAGGGAGCGGGGATTGAGCTAAGCAGTGAAAGTGAACAACAATTGATCGATTCAAATGGTATTAATGTGTTCGACACATGATTATTTATAATAAATATTTTTTTCAAATTACCGAATCAGAAAGAAGTCAAGTAAAATAAATAAAACATGCAAAACACAAAAAAGTATAAAAAGTACTACATATTTTTATATTAGTATATTTTTCTATATTACGAGTGAAAAAATGGAAAATCAGTTTTCATTATATTGTATAATTTTGATAAATCATTCTACCAATTATTTCCAGTTGGTATACATATTGACTTAATATGTTGCAAATTAGCTTTTGACATAACTAAGTAATTATTTTATATATTACATTATACATTGTATACATTCCGTGTCAAAGTTAGTATTATTGCAATTATGACCATACAATTTTCAATGTAAGCATGAAAATAAACTGAATTAATCCAATACAAAAACCGGAAAGTCTTCAACAAATGTCCAGTATTGAAAAAAGGCGAGAGCTTATTTTTGAAAGGCACGATGTATAGTAAGTATAAAGATTTTTAAAGAAAGCCTACATTTGGGCTGAAACACTGTGGGGTCTCCGAGGTGAGCAATATAAGTCCAGAAGCATGTCGCATTTGATGAGGGGCACGCTGCACAGAAACTTATATTTGACACTAGCCCACTTACAATATATATATATATATGGTGCTGTATGTATGATGGTATTTTACTTTCAATTTCTCATATCGATTAATAAAGAAAACTTTCAAGAAATTTCGAAACAACTGTTTTAGTTTTATTCTATTAACATGTAACTTTGTTTTTAAGCATTTAACTAATAACTTAATTGAAGGACATAAGTTAATTAAAATAAATTACTGTTACAATATATGATTTTTTATTTTAAATGAAGAAGCACAGGTTTTATACTTTGAAGTTAATTTATGACTTTAAAAAGGTTTTTTAAAATTTTCAGTGACGGCGCGCGTTGGGTTTGGATGGTGGAATTGTGTCAGGTCGGATAGGTTTCCCACACCCGCAGGAATTGTCAGCTGCCATACGTGCGGACGGGAATTGAGTTTCCCCTTTTATTTACGGGCAAGGTAATGATTTACTACGCCGCTAGAACAAAATCTTTTCAGGAATACGCTTTGCTGAGTAAAAGCTAACAATTATATCACAAAAATTATCTCTCACTTATAGTCGGCTAGACAAAGTCATATCGTATTTGATAGATGTTTTCAGAATGTTGTCCAGTCAAAAATTTTGAGCACTTTATCCATATTAAAATATTTTAATTCAACACTATAGGAGAGGTGATCCTGACAATCACATAGTGATAAGATATTAAAAAATATTAAACTTACATCGATCCATCTTTATTTTGCATTCTAGATTAACGTCGCATACCTGAAAACAAGAAAAAACGATAAATTAGCAATAAAAAAATACAAAATAAAAAAATAAATGAGATGACGCGCAAACAATAATCAACTAAGAAATAAAATAATATGAAGTAATCAGGAGAACTTTGATAAACTTTCCTACACTTAAAGCCAAATCGTTTTTGTTCTAGTAAAAAAAAAACAAACTTTTATTATATAAGGTTACAGATCGCTGCTAATCAAACCAGACCAATTCGAAAAAAACATTAATAAGCAAGGATTTTAAATGAAATGCTACATATCCACTTATACCCTATATAAATATAATCAAAGAACCTTTTCCGGCAAACAAAAATAAATATAGCTCTTAAAACTACTCACCATTCAAATATGTGGGCATTCCTATGGGCTAATCCTCTGCGCCAGCAATGGTTTTCGACTAAATGATACATTTATTTACTAAGCGTCAGTTCAAGTTCATCCGTGCACTTGAACGCCTGAAGATGCCGAAAGGCGAAACCCGGGTAGTTAGTGGAAAAAATTGTGTGAATGTACAAAATTTGAACGATTCAAATTTAATAGTTGTTTTAACTTTTAGGGTTCCACTGTTAATACTCGATGGAAAGGCATTATATTAATAACAACACAATATTTCTTTGTACTTTATTCCAATTCATTTTAAAGGTTTCGTTCATTGCGAGCATTGTCAACTGAAAATAGTTGTATAGTTATGCCCATTTGTAACAATATAAGATTTAAAAAATATTACATAAAAACCATTTTTATTTCATTATTAGTGGTCCGCGATTTTTTTCCTTTTTTTACCGGTCCGCAGGTGTAAAAAGGTTGGGGAACACTGATCTAGAGAACTTTGATAAACTTTCCTACACTTAAAGTTTAATCGTTTTTGTTCAAGTAAAAAAACTTTTATTATATAAGGTTACAGATCGCTGCTACTTAATCCAATCAGTCCAATGTATTAATTGATTTGGCATTTACTTGGTAGAACTTCATTATAACAGATTTAAAATATCAAAGTATTTTAGTTCTGAGAGAACTAAAATACTTTGATATTTTAAATCTGTTCAATCAGTCCAATTCGAAAAAAACATTAATAAGCTCATATAACAAATATTCACACATTAGCCGGATATTTACAGAATTTGTGAGCTTTTAGTATAAATGAAATAGTCGATGATATTATACATCAGCGAGTCAATTAGAGTAAAGTTAATCAGATATGGCCATACGTTGTTTTAAAATGTTTCATTGAAATACTTGTTACGTGATAAGCGGTCGTCTAAAACAGATGATGGATTGGATTTTGACTATCGCGTTTATACAAATCCATTACGTGTTAATCCAAATTATCGGGAAATTGACGATATCCGCCGTATCAATATAGTTACGAGTAAATTCGGTAAACAGTCGACCGCACCGCAGCGCTCGGTCGCGTCATTATCGCGGACGACTGGTCGCAGTCGCCTGCCTCCTGCGAATTTCAAATTTTGATTTCCCAAACGTAATGGCGGTGATCACAATCGAATAAATAATCCCCCGCCCGTTCCGCGCATAAATACAATTAGGCCCCGTACGGGCCAGGTTAATTTCGGGACGGTGAAAAAAGTTTTTTTTGTTGCGAATATTTGGGTCATGTCCTTTCCTTTGGGTTACGACTGTAGGATGCACTATATCCGTATTATCAAACGTATGCCGCTGGCAAACTTTCACTCTGCTTTTAAACAGGTGGTGAATTTTGAGTCGAATTAAATCTAGTAACAATACAATTTTACATGACTAATATATATAAGTGAGAAACAAGTTTGATTGAACACGGATTTCTTTTGATTTATTGAGTAGCAAAAGCTTAATTGAGTAGTTTGGTATCAAAATCAGAACTGTTCCATACGTCATGTATGGAACAGTTCTGTTTTTGATACCATACGACTCAATTAACCGATCAGTATATTTTTTTAATGTTTCAAGTCAGATCATTGTTTCGTTTTTGATATTTGTATATCTTTCACTGTGTTTTAATGAGATTTATTATTCGTGTAATTTAAAACACATAATACGCAAAATAAATTAATTTTACCCACGTAGGACTAATTTTGAAACATTAATTATGTTTAAGTGTAGGTATTAGTGTAAAATTTTAATAATTGCACCAGACAGACAACTAAATATTGCGTCTTTTTAGAAGAGGTCAAACATCAAACAATGTATTTAATATCATTGGGAATAAATAATTTCAATTGTTCCGATCTATTCGTGAATACAATCAACGAACGAAACCCTGCAAATCATCTATATCAATTTACAAAGTGAACTTATTTTTGCGGAGAATTGTTTACGCACATGTGGAAATTCAATATCGGCCTACGGAAGGAATGAACGAATCGTTCCCTGGGGAGAGGCCAGAAAAACGTGGATAAACCGTACCAAATTGAATAAAGGAATATTGAATAATTTCATAAATACCCGCCATAAAACAGCCTGTTTCATAAACCCGGCTGTAACAGAGCCCGTTTATAAAAGATGTATACAAAAGTTTTTTTTTAAATAAGGCGGCAACACACGTACTGTCATTGTTCTACGCTTAAAGGCGACATTTCGTTGTTATATTTTGTTCATTTTCACTTGGAAGCGGCGTGAAATCTTTATTACAGCTGGAAATTTGTTTTTTTAACTCTACCAGACCGCGATAATATGCAGATTGGCAAGTGGAGGCGACTCACGAATAATAGGAGGTGGAAACATACGTTTAGAATAATAACGAATGTACACCTCTATAAAATGTTAATGAAGATATGATATGTTTATATGAGTCATACGAATACGACAACATTGTAATTTCATACACGGCAGCACGTGTTACAAAATCATTAACATAAATGAAAACTTATGCACGATAAGTCAAACAATTATGAAGAAAGGAAAAACGAATTCAAGCGGTTAGGAAAATGACTTAGTCTGACAATCGTATAACACACCTGACACTAAGAGAGAATTTAGCGTTTAAGTAGTGTAATACCGCGTATACATTAATAATTTAGTATCAAACGAGAGCTTAGCAGAAGACAGCAGAATTAAACTTTTGCTCCCGTCAATTTTTTGTTTAATTTAATAACTCTGAGTTTATCTCCTTTGTGAAGCTGAACGAACAGGAGATAACCGAAAACCGCGAGCCGAAGATTGTTTATAAACTCTTTACTTTTACAATTATGCATGTTAATTAAAGTTGACAGGCAACCGGGTTTAAATTTCATTCCCCTAAACAATTTTAAAGGGTGAAGCAATCTGCCGTCTCGTTTCGGACTTTTGACGGAAGGCTGCTTTGCAATTTTTGGGGACATTCCCAGGGTTGTTACTTAAATTTGATGCGCTGCTGTAATAATTAAAGGTGCGGTACAAAAAAGCATCCCGTTGCATTAAAGATATATCTCATGTAATTCCCGGATAAAATGTAGAGCACTGCGGCGTAGCGATGGTCGTAGACCGTGGATATAAATAATTTTAAAAAATCAGCTGCAAATAAATACCCGCGGTAAGCGGAACCGGAAAAAAATAATTCGACAGTATTGATGAAAATAAATAAAAAAATGAGTTTCAATTTTATGAATTCAATTATTATGCAAAAAAAATTAAACCATAAAAGAGAAAAATACGATCACTTATATAACAAATAACTACATCCTTTTTTTATACTTGTATACAAAATGGTAAGGGTATTTAAAAATATTAACTCCTATAGATACTTATAAAATATTTTTTGATGCATTTGGTTGAGATGAGATAATTTAGAATTATTTTCATTATGTACACTTCCACAAAAATCTTGGTCGAACACGACCCGGTTTTTGCCTCTCGGCATCTTCCAGTACTACTCAGTGCGCGAATGCACTCGAACCAACTATTCAGAAGTAAATTTATTACTTTTGCAAGTTATTTTTTTTTATAAAACTATATTAAAGTTACGTATTATGTTAAACATGTACATACATAGTTAGAAAAAATGAAAAATAAAACATTTTTTGTACTAATTCCACATCTTTTAATAAACATCAGGACCGGTTTTGATCATAACGAGGATTGCGAACTGACGGAAATATAAATCGATAGTGTGGGATTAGTAAAAAGAGTGTTTCATTATTTAGGACAGATCACGTTATAATAAATAACAAGTTTAACATCTGCAAGTCTATATAAAAATAAACCGTCCTTACAAATTATGCTAGCCTAGCATTGTAAAAAATATTAAATATCTTTTTAATCTTTAAAAAGATATTATTATGCATTGTTTGTTACCTGCATACATACGTATATCCCATTTCCGGAAAGTAAGCACTGCAAAAATAAGGTAAATTTACCTAAGAAAATTTACGCGCTACGAAATGTGTCATCATCTCCTGAGCTTATTTATTATAAGAGCTTTTTCCTGTGAATTTTAATAAACGCCAATATTTTTTCTTACTTTTGGTTAACTTAAAAGCTTTTAGGCTTTCATCCTAAGAAGAATTACTTCGTGTCTCTTATTTCAGAACAAGAAGAAACCGAGAGAACAGGATTCACGAGTATATTATTGTTACATAATTTAAGACACCTGGAGCTTTTTCAGACATAATTGGGCAATACAGCGTGTAAAAAAAATGTAACATTAGCAGTTATCATATTTTTTTCACGGCAGAATTATATTTGAAAAATTCTAAAAAAAACAATGACATAATTTGTAGCATTGGATGACAAAGTCAACAAGGCGACATTGCTGTCCAATTAATTTTTCATACGACATAATCACAATAGATTTTGTAGGTCACTAATGTAATGAAAGGTAACATTCGCGTTATTACATTGATAGACATTATAAGAAAGGCGGAACCAAATTTAGTTACACAGCAAGTGAAAAATTACGTCAAAACAATTAATTGCCCACAAAGAAAATGCAAAGTTGATGAGAGTTGGTCTCTGCGGCCCAATAGTAAGTGCTTTCTTTGATCAGGTGGATCTGGTTTTAATTTTCGACAAGGTCAATATAAAAAATATATTTTAAATTTAAATTCTAGATATAGGAAATGGATGTTTGTGATGTATTATCTGATCAAGTGTCTTTGATAATATATCTGAGTTTATGTGACTTGACAATTTCAAAAAAATATACGACTTGGCTTTTAACTGTATTGTCAGATATATTAATTCAAATAAGAACATATAGAATAAAAAATATCTCAATTCATTTTTAAGAAATATGAAACAGTCGTTTATTGAAATGATATTATTTTATAGAAAACAAATTCAATATACACATAAAGGTAAACACAAACACCGTGATGTTATTTGTTCAGATTGTCTTTTTACTTACGGCCGCAGAAGTTATATTGTGTTTTCATTGTTTTTTTGTCGTATAACTTTTATTATTTATAATACCAATATTGATCACTACGAAAAAAATACACGTAAATTGTATTAAAGAACGCATTGAATAATGGAGTTCGATTCATTTAAACTAAATGCAATTTCCTCACTTAACACTGTTTGAAATCGATTTATTCTGTTATATTATTAAACAAATATTTTATGTTGAGTCAAATTCTAATTTGCCTAATCCTTTCTAATCCTTTAAATTTTAGTACATTAAAAAGTCTGATTTAAATCAAGTCAGATAATATTACTAAATAAACAGAAACTTCTTCTACCACTAAATTTCGCTACATCAAATTCAGAGAAAATTTGATTTAAAAACATTAGCAAATTATAAGGCAAAATAACATGTCCCACAAAGCTATCTTATATCGCCGACTTGTGAAATTTCTATTTCAACTAAGATCGTAATCATTTTAATTTGGAGGTTTGTGAACTCTCGGAAAGAACAGACGTATGTCAAACAGAAACAGGCACATGTAAAGAAATTATAAGGCCCGTTCTTATAACTTACATATATAAAATGGTTGTATATTATTTACGAATCATAAAGCATTTCGTTTCATAATACATATTGATTTAAAAAAAAAATGGGTTTTTATTTTTTTTTCAAAAATTTTACCACTAGTCGCTTCTATTGTTGGGTTAATATTATTTGGTTACCACAGAATTAAATTTGATAACTTGGTTCATAATCAGACCATCGCAACGATTACGAAAATTTTAATTTTATATTAAAAATGATCTTCCACAAAGTTACCGTCGAATATATCGAATATATTATTTGGTTAGTTTAAGAGTTAGTTTTACCAATACTGAGACAATCATAGGACAGCAATAAGCTTAATATACAAAAAAAATGATAATAAGTGAACAGAATATCGTGAATTTGGTTGAATACGTTTACAATAATTTGAAATGGAGCACTCTCAAGCAAGCTCTCGCATTCTTTAAAATTATCCAATAAATATTAATTTATATAATACAGTAATTCCTCCAATTACGCGAAAGTTGGGACCGCGTGATTAGGAGTCGCGTAATTGGGGGAGTGAATCTCATACAAAAGTTAAGGGTTTCTCGAAAAATGAAAAACTCATAAAACTGAGAATAATTTTTAAAAATATATGGGCGAAATACTTAGTTACCTAGTGATAAAATACATATCACTCGCCAACGTTTGACTGTATGCACCACACAGCAGCCGCCCGGCTGTGTGTACGGCAGCAACGACATTGAAATGCGAGCGCGCAATTGGGGGATTTGCGGCGAATATTTCTGTTCGGCGCGTAATTAGCGTAATAGTTTCCACTGTATATTATAGGTTTTAATGTGCGGCTCTGCGCAGCGGTAATGATTTAACTGGTGGTAAAAGAGCCTGTCCTGCACACACGAAAAGCTAAGTAAAAACCTTTTGTTATAACCACAATTGCCTAAGTAAGTCATTGTTAATGGATGTGTTATTGCTTTATGACACGAGAAACTTAATTACTAAAGAAAACGTATTCACGGAATCATTGTTTCTTTTCAATGACGCAGTTGGCACGATTTTATCAGTTTACCGCGACTTAAAACGCAACATCGTGACGCGTGAGATAAGCATGTCGATGTCATCCTAAACGCCTCCAGTAAGTTAGTTAGTATCCCCAAGGAATCAATTTCTTTATTGTCGGACAATTGAAATTTATATATTATAACAAATAAAATAATACAATAGGAGTACATTTCAAATATCCATCAAATTTTGTGCTATACTTTTATCATATATGAATTAAATCAGTGATGCATAAACCGCGTGTTTTAAATTGTTTTGCTGCCTTTGAATGTTTTTTTTTCATAAATAAAATACATATTTTTTTCAAGTAAATCATTAAATTTATTAAATATATGACCAAGCTTTTTTGTTATTGAAGGAAAATAAATCGGTTCGAAGAAGAACTGATGAATGTTTCGATTAAATTAAGCGGCTTAATATAAATATTAAATCAAATTTTAAGAAAGGGACAAAGATCGCAATTACTTTTCAATTACATTTCAAAATACTTAGTAGTATTTTAAAATAAAACATGTTTTTGTAAACACGTACACATCCTTTTTTGTATGGTTTATTTTTACACGATTTCATACTCTATATAAAAGAGGATTTAAAGTACTTTAATTTTTAATTGTGACCCACATGAGAATTTGTTTTTATGCGGCCCACTAGAAGAAAAAAGTTATGCATTTCTGTATTAAACAGTCAGTTGTTATTAATTGGCAAGATTTTTAACAGTGTACAGGGCACATTTGTTTGAAGACCAATTTTCCAGATCGGTCGGTTGTGTTAAATAATTGAACATGATATAGTCATACAAACAATCAAACAACTGGATATATAAATAACTGCAGCAACGTACGGTCTTGTTTTTAATTATGTGAAGAATACTTTCAGATTGAAACTAGGATATCCAATCCCGAAGCCTTTTTCCAATCTCGGGATTTCGGGATTGATTCATTTTCAATCCTGGGATCCCTTTTATCGGGATTTTTTTTAGCTCACCGAGGAATATGAAATTCTCGATTTGCCAATTTCGTGTCAATTTTCGGGATTTGCTCAAAATTTCTCAATCCCGAAATCCCGGGATCGCAGCCGTATCAATTCCGGGATTTCGGGATCAGAAAATTAAACGGGATCCCGGGATTGGATGCTCACTAATTGAAACTCACTAAACTAATTTAATTTACAGATTGATTATTTCATGTGGTTTTTATTTTATAAGGTCTATTTTTTATTATATGTTAATATATTCTGGAAATAATAAATAAGTCGCTAAACCAATAAAAACAACTTGGTAACCCATGAGATGTCTAGTTATGTTATCAAATCACGTTATGTAAATATAACAATAAAGCAATTTTCTGAATAATGTTTATGCATTTTATTAAAACGCTTGCCGCCCGAAACTTTGACGGGATGCCATTGAGATTCAACGTCCATGCTTCCTGATTTTCTGAGAACTTTCGAGAAGACGTGTCCGAGAATCACAAGCAGGCAGTATCGAATACAAAAATAAGAAAAACATGGCGTTGCTTGTTTGTTGGCACACGTCGTCGATGTATCTCTGTAAGGAAAAGTTGATCAGTCTGTGCTTTCAGCCGAGTTTAAATTTGTCCGACACATAAAGTAGAACAATCCCAAGAAAACTTTTAAACCATATCCTCTCCAGATATTGAAGTACATGAACTTTTAATGAAGCATATAAACAGAAATTGTCCAACAAACGCTGATTGTAAGCCATTAGTTTATTTATACGTACGCTTCGGATAGCGTCCGTATATAAAATAATTAATCGCTCTCTCATTATTTACTGCGTGAAAAATGCAGGAGTTATGTAGCATAAGTTACTAGTTAGCTAATGTTCTGCTTATTAGGTAGAAAAGCATTGTATTCATTTGTATTACTTCCACTTTTATTAAGCAAGATCAGCACCTGATTTTGTAATTACACGTTAGAGATATTAAACTTTTTAATTTTAGTCAATTTAGTGTCACTTATTCATAATTTGTATTGTAATTCGTCAATTCTTTTCAATACCAATTGTCAATTAAACCTTTTTATTGCATTTTGTTTTGTGTAAATACTGTTAAATTCTATTTTCAATCAGTTGATAATGCTCGTCATGGGCGAAACCGGTCCTGATTTTGCTAAATAAAAGTGGAAATAGTGCAAAGGAATATTGCGTTTTTTAATAGTATTTAAAGGGGTTGAATTTAACACGCTTGGGTGGGAAAATAAATTATTCAGTAGTTTATCAATATAGTCTTTTTTATTTTGTCTCTAATAAATGTGTAATAATTAAATTCATCAGCATATGCGCCAAGACGGAATTTAACGTATTTACATAAATTTAATTTTGGAAAAAATGATTCACACTAGCGGTTCTCTAACACTGTTCACTTCCATTCACATGAATTGGATTTCTCTATATCTAAAATATAATATATCACATACATTTTTTTCAAATCCAAAATCTGGTCGATCATCAATGTTAGTGTTAAATAATTATTATTTCTTGAAAGGCTCTTGTAAAGAAACTACTAATGAAAATATTTCAAATTAAATGCTAGATTGAATTCAAATAATTAGATTTATTGTTGAAGAGGAAAAAATATTTTATTTTATTACAGTACTTGACAAGCAATCGAGTACTCAAAGCATCATTAAATTAAAATAGCTGTGAATACATACTTCAACCATTATAAATATTCTGAAAAGGTGACCGGCCACTTATGAATAATAAATGAAAAACATCAAACGTAAGAGATCGAACACGAGTCTGAAGTTGATTTTATCCGTTTGTGTTTTTCTCTGGGAAATTCTTGTCTGAAATTGAACACATAAATGGAAAATGGATGTAGTATCACCAAAATGAAAGCGGCGAAACTTTGAGACGGCGGAAAGTGTTTGAAGTGGAACCAAGCGCACAAGGATGTTATCAAAAAACTTTTTAGAGTAGTTTTGCCTCTTTGCTACCGTGTCGCATGATAACTAAATCTTCTCTTCCACAGCAAAACATAAATATATGTATACTACAAAACAATGTATATTTTACATTGTTTCGTGACATATTTTCGCACTAAGAGTAAAACTACGTTTTACAAGCCATATCCATAACATGATAAAAAATAAATAGAACATTTAAATTAACTTTGATTATTCCACGTATTGTGTTACTAACTGTGACACGTGTTTCGCCTCTTTCAGATGCATCTTCAGACTTACTATCGCAAAGTTTGCTTAAGTAATGAAGCAAGTTTGATTCTAACATTTTAAAATTATGAAATTACAAAATGGAGTTTGGGTTTTTTCCCTTTTAAGGGGAGCAAGGAGGGGGTGTAGAATCGAAATAAAGCAAACAAATTAAAATTATGAAATTACAAAATGGAGTTTGGGTTTTTTCCCTTTTAAGGGGAGCAAGGAGGGGGTGTAGAATCGAAATAAAGCAAACAAATAATGATACTAATGAGTTGCAATCAATCAGATTGGGATTTTTCCTTTTTAAGGGAAGCAAAGAGGGGATTATAAAAATCGAAACAAAGCAAATAAATATAATCATACTACTAATGACGTTAAACATTACAAACTATTAAACTAATGAGCTGCAATCAATCAGATAGGTTGGTGATTACTCTATCAATTGGAAACAATGTGAGTAGTGGCGAACCACTTGTCCTATTAAGAATATTATTTAATAATATTTCTTTTTTGTTAAGAGTTTTATATAATCAAAGTTAATTTAAATTTTCTTTTAAAATGAACTTCCACAAAGTTACCGGCGAAGCCATCGAAAGTAAAAAAAAAAAAAAACTATACAATAAATTAACAAAAACACATTCGTTTATTATGATCAGGTACGATTTTGCTATTGAAGAGAATTTTTTACTGATATAAATACGCATTAAAACAGTGCTATCGATCACTTTTAGGGTGTTTACTGTCAATACTTGGTGGAAAGGAATTACATTAATAACAACGCATTTTTTCTATGTAATTATATCCAATTTTATGTATTATGATCGGGACCGGTTTCGCTCATGGCGAGCATTATCAATGAGTGCTATTAATACCGAGCTAAGTAAAGTATACAACTTATTGAAATGTACACAATAATTGTATGAATTCAAATTTGGTTTAAATCCAAAAAAGCACCCTCAGCATCATCGATACATAAAAAGTTTTTGCAATTTGTATGTTTAATAAATAAAAGAAAATTTAAAAAAATATATACATTTCATTTTCTTCTACGTTTTCTTGTTGGCAAATTTTCGGAGAAAGCTTGATAACAATAAATCCTTAGGCACTTACTTTTCCAAGTTAGTTCGATTATTTTATTTTGGTTTATATTTCCTATAACATGGTTCGTCGGAATGGTGTGGGGATGACGTGAACATACTGTATATAAAATAGCTAGTAATTCCTTCTCAAACTTTGAGAAGTAAATGGACGGTATAATATACTGTATTTATAAATATGTTGAACGTTGTATGGTGTTTTTGTTATTCTTGCCGATATCTTGTTTGTCTCACTCGAAATTGAAAGTGTCTCAAAACATTCACAGCGGTTATATGTGTTACGAACAAATTAAATTACCTGTGAGAAAGTTATCATATTCTTGGGGAAACAAAGTTTTTCTAAAACACCTGCCGCCGACACAGCGCTGTTCATTTCGACAAACATTTAATATGAAGTAGATTAGAACTTCTAAGACGTCGTAAATTAGTTTCATATTAATTAACGAAAGACAATCGCTACTGAGAATTATACATTCAAGTTATCCGTGGTTTTAATGAGTTACCATAATATGTTATTTCAAATGAATGAGGTGTTAAATAATAATTCCATTCAAGACAGTAATTATTCAACCTCATATCTTGTTTTTTTACTTATGTTGCAACATTTCAATATAAAATTAAACAGAGCCAAACGCGTCTTATAAATTCAACAAATTGTTTCAACAAATTTAATAAAATAATGTAGCTCTATGAATAATTGATAGTTAATTCAGTACCGTAAGGACACTGGTGGCCGCTACATACGAACGGCGTGGATACTTTAATGCCACTGAAGACCAATAATGTAACTTAAAAATAATTAACTGTTTATATCATTTTATAAGTAAACTTTTAATATTCATAAATTCAGTCCTATTTTTGAAAACTATTCAAAAATTATTAAAAATATGCGGTAGGTATGTGAGTGAATGTTTTTTAGCTTAAAACATCGCGGTACTGAAAAGGTTTATCAATACTTTTCAAAAAAATAATTAAGTGTTTAAAAAAATGCAATGTCCATTAGAGTTAAACTAATTCATTTTTTTACCATAACCGCTCTTAATGTTGAGCATATGGACTCCTAATAATGTTTAAGCTCAATCTCTCTTTTTCCAAAGAGAGTAAGAATAGAAGGATAGGACAGGACTAGTGTTTAGCTAATCGCTCGCGATACGCCCCATTCATAGGATAGGATGGGTGGGAGGGAGGAATTCAAGACACCACATACATCCATGCCTTCGAACAGAAATTTATAAATCGATTGAAAAATCAATTTACAAAACTCTCCGTACTGGCATTCGAACCCGTGACATCCGTAACCGAAGCAAACAACGTTGACCACTCGGCCACACAGGCGGCTCATTACTATTTTAATATTTAAAAATAGACAGCAATAAATGCTTAAGAGGATTTTCGTTTATAATATGATGAAGGCTTCTTTCTTACTTTAAATTTCAAAACAGAAAAAAGGTGAAAATTATTAGGGTTTGTTATTTTACTAAAATGTAGGGTAGAGACCCAAAATTTGATGGCGTAATACTGAGAGTTTATGGAGAAGGCACTGGAACAATTTCGATAGAATCGGTCGATTGAATCCGATAAACCTGTAAACAGTTCGAATCAGCCCGTAGCGAAGCAAATATTCGAACAGTAAATGTAATTCTTCGTACTTGACCGTAGTCCATATCGAATTTCATTCTACGAAATATTATTGTGTTTTTAATGTCTTATTGATTCGATTATAAATAGCTTCCAATAATGTGGGCTATAGTTACTATGCAAACTAAATTATATTCGCATTTGAGTCATAAATCAAAGCTTAGAAAATAGGAAGACAACGGCGAGTGGACAGACAATACTTAACAATAAAAATAAGCTATCTCGTATACTCGTATAGTCGGGTTATTGGACTAAGTGTGGCAACAAAATGATATAGATTAACATTAGCCTCATCACACTCGTACGTTTTCCACTTTTTTATTTGACAACAAGTAGTTTAGAAGGGTAAAAAACAATAATATATTTCATTCGGAAAGGGTTAGTATACAAGTTACGTGTCCTATTTTACGGACACACTTGACAACTATAGGAATTGCAAAGGTAAAAATGTCGAAATAATGTTAACATGTCGCAGCTCGGTTACAATACGTATAACACTTTTTGAACACAAATTCCTCGAGTTTTAAGGAAAGATCACACAGACCGGTGTCGCTAATCACGAGCATTATCAACTGGCACCATTTTCATATGTAAAAATACTTAACTAAGGGATTTACTGGCAGTATTTAAGGAATATCAAAATATATATCACTTTTTGTGCTGAGTATCGATTTGTAAACGGCGATGCCGTTACTTTAATTTTTTTAAGTAATGTAGAATAACTACAAATAATTGGTATTTTTGTTTTTAAATAAAGCCTATCCTCCAAAAGTTATATATGCCGATAGTACAACAAAAAAATATTACTGTTTCACTCAATAGATTACATATATTTTGATTTTAGTGATTCGATAAATGAAAATTAATATAGTAATACCTTTTACTATTCAATTTACGTCATTTAAGTAGCATTTTATCATAAAAAAATACGAGGGAAACAGTGAAGAAATTGTAGGTGTTTTTTAAATCGTCAGTGATTTACAAAATTTAATGAAGAATACTTGACAAAAGCAAAATAAAGAATAGCCGGGAAGCTTAAGGTTTTATTAATAGAACTCGATACGAATGGTGGAAAAACCCAGCCCTGCATTAAGAATATTAAAGAGGGTGGAAAAGAAAACACCTGTTACTTTTCCGGCTGAAAATATTTTTCGATCCAGTGAACTTTTAAAAAATATTCTTGCCGCTTCGTGCGCAACCCTAACACCCACAAGTTCGAGCTTTTGTTCTGACGGAGTTAAAAAGTTTGTGCGTGTGCTTTCCAATAAAATTGATTTTATAGAGTGTTGGTGCACGGTGAAATTGGTTGTCAGTACAAATTTTTCCACTTCGGTATTAAACGATACGTGGCATAAATGAATGCAAGCATTTGAGTTTTCATTACAATCAAAATCTGTATATCCGAAATTTACGATTCATATACTCGCTTCACAAAATCCTCTTTGTATGTTTCATTAATAAGTATCAAATATAATGTTTTTAAAAAAATAAAACAGTTTTTGTATTAACTTTACATTTATTTATTATGATCAGAACCGGTTTCGGTCATCACGAAACATTTTAAACTGATAAGAATATACATTAATACACGCAACTATTTATACTGGTTTATATCCTGTATACCGAAATATTGGTATTTTGGCATTTTTAAAAGCGGTATTGCAATCCCCTGAGTACTCACATCTAGCATCCACGACCTGGGCTTTGTCCAGAAGACGATAGATTTACGTGAGTGAATGTTTAACTAAATAATTGGTGTTTTCATTCGTTTAAATTTGCAAGTACAGTTCCTTAATTTGTATAGTAACTTAACTCCAAAAGAAGTGTACATACCTAGTTACCATACGAAAAAATTCGGCTTTAAATAAGCCCTATGTATCACGGATTTATTGGCATGGCTGATTTGGTAGTCGATGGTAAAATATTTAAAATTTACGATTCAATGCAGGCGCAAGAACGATGTGGGAATTTTTTTCAGCCACAAGAATAATCTGCTGTATAGTGGTAAAAGCCAGTGACACGGATAGCATATCAATTGCATTGTAATGAAATAATCGAACGACTACATACCAGCAGAACAAAGAGATGGCACATCGTTTTAAACTTTAGTATGTACTATTAAAAATGATACGAAAAAGAAACTGTTGAAAAGATAATGTTCGTTATAATAGAAACCGGTTATGATATAAAAGTGTTTTATTTTTCATATACACCCAAATTTCGATAACGCGGTAGACGGGTTGAAAAGAATCTGAGAAAATAGAAGTATGAAATATATACAAAATAGTAGGATAGAATTCAGGATATCCAAAATCACATAAATTTATTTTTGAGGCAAAAAATCTGTTCCAGAAAAATGCACGTAAAAATTATAAATCAAAATAGATTGGTAGAAAATTTATTTATTGTTTTTACTTTCAAAAAAAAATACTTTTTTTCCCCTATAATAACCATTTTTCTTTGCTGGTTTAATGTCGCTCCTGTTGTCATTGGGTGTAAGCATCACAATGGGTTAAGATTTTTCACTAACGTGGCGAGCGCCATCTTTATTATATTTCAATTCCTTGTGAATTCATTCAGATTGAACATTAGATTTACATGTTATGATGTATTCTTAACTTAATGGTAGGGTGCATTTTCACCACCAATTGACAGTGAAAAAAAATATTAGTAGTAATAAAAACTGAGACGTTCGATAAGGAAATAAAATGAGCTCAATTTTCCGAGCAGTTTGAAAACTATAAAAAAGCGTATTCTAACTTCAAACGTATCAGGCCAATGAGAAAATAATAAACTTAAATGTACGCCAAAATAATTGACCGGTTAAACAAAACGAACGATTTGGTTTTTATTGGCAAAGCCGTCTCTAGTTGTTTATTGGAATTGCGGGGCATAACAGCAATCAAACTCGAATAGAAATAAACTTTCAGAAAGCTCATGTCATAAATTAGAATTTATTGTTTCTGTTCTCATATATTTTCCGCTTATCCAGAAACGCTCAGTCCGTATGGAATATTATTATTAATATGCAGATATGAGAAATAAGCTCACGATACATTTTTTTTTATTTCGGCTACAACTTAGCGTGATTATTTTGGTTGATTTTCTGCAAGCTTGAAACCATAGGTAATATATATAAATTCTAAATAATACACATTTAAGGTTCACTGTTAACACTTAGCGAAAAAGCAATATATTTAAAAAAAAAATCAACTTCTATTTAATAAAACCAGAACTGGTTTCTCTCATGACAAGCAACAACAACTGATCTTCATGAGAAAAAGCGGTCCTGATCTTATTAAAATTAGTATTTTATTTAAGATTTCGACTGAAGGTGCTTGGTGGAATTTCAATATTAAATTTAAATCGTTCAAACTATGTACATTCTCACAGATTTTGTCACTAACGGCCCTGGTTTCGCCTTTCGGCATCTTCAGGCGTTCAAGTGCACGGATAAACTTGAACTGACGCTTAGTAAATGAATGTTTCGTGTTTATATAAGAAATAAATGTATCATTGAGTTTAAAGCCATTGCTGGCGAAAAGGATAAGCTCATGGGAATGCCCACAGATTTGAGTAGTAAGTAGTTTCAAGAATTATATGTATTTGTTTGTCGGCAAAGGTTTTATGATTATACCGAAAGGCGGAACCCGGGTCTTTAGTGACAAAATCTGTGAGAATGTACATAGTTTGAACGATTCAAATTTAGTATTTTATTGTTTGGATACAGAATTACGTGGTTACTGATATGCTCGATAAGAAACAAAATGTAAAACGTGAAATAAATAATAAAATACGACTTACAGTATTGAAATTACCTGAAAGTAACTTTCAATCAACTAAGAACATTTCATTAGGGTGACAAAATGCCAAAGAATATTTTATCGACAGGACATTTTACAGGAAAAATTCACGCAAACAAATTGTCAATTGTTCGAAAGCTTTGATTTCAAAAGCACGTAAAGCCTCGGAGGCTTGATAAAAGAGTTTGAAGTTATTGCAAGGCGTGCGAGATAAACTGAGCTTTTGTAATCAAACAATATAAACGTACGGCCGAAGATTTACTGCCACAACTTGAGACGCCAACGGGTTATTCTTATCGCTGCAATTCATAATACTGCAACAGCGCAAGTGCACCCAGGGAGCGCGGAAAGATGACGTATCTTGAACAATATATTATTCAAATAGTGCAACGACAGGTAAAAGATTTAGGTTAAGTTAAAAAAAGATGCGGAAAACGTGATGTCGCGAAGGTAAACTATTAACATTAGTAGAAAATATACGACAAACAAAATATAAATTAAATAGGCAGCGAATTATTCAGTTAAAAAATATTATAATTTTTTTGATTGATTTGACCAGATATTCCACGACTTTTTTGGCAATCATCCCTCCAATTACAACAGAAACCCTAGATACACTCTGGAAATAAACCGACTATAACCTATTAAGCAATTTTCCGAAAAAAAAATACGAAATAATTTTCTTATTGATTTCGTCCTTATCTCGAGATTTCAATATATGAACTATTTACTATTATTTCACAAATTGGTTGCATAACTTTAAGACGATCATTTTGAGGTTATTAATTCTAGCGATAATCTGAATACTGTGAGTACTAAAGGTATTTTGAAGAAACTGTAGGTTACGTACGTTTGTCTTTCTATAGTCGAACTATAGAAGTTATTAGGTCTAACGATAGAGTGAAGCTGAAATAGCTATTAACAAAGTTTTATAATTACGGTAGTACTTAATATTTTGATATTTTTCCATAGAATACTTGTACTCTACCATGTGGTGATGTTAAGTGAACATTTAAAAAATATATTATTAAAGCGATTACTAAAGAGCGAGCAAAGGCGAATATCACTAAAAGCAAATGTAACATATTTCTGCAGTAATTCAATAAACTGCTATAAAATTGTCATCCTTTGTTAGGTATGTAAGGAGAACGGTGCTGTCAAAAATTGTTATACACAAAAGGCAGGCAGGCGAGTATTTCATTTGCCTGAAAAACTTCGACGCCGCATTACCATTATAAAAATGAAAATTTACGCACACACGACTTTGAACAACTTTTCTTCATCATTTTATTTTGATCGTCTGTATTTTATTGCTGCAAAAGCAAGGGTGACATTCAAAGTTCATTCTATATGGCTATAATAGAGGTTTAGTTTCAAGAATATTTTAAGTTCAAATTTATAATATTGCCTAACGAGGGACGAATGGGACACTGCTTCGATGCTAACCGATACATATAATATTAAATAACATTTAAACACAAGAAATACTGTATTTCCTCGATTATAAAACGTACATTTACAATAGTTTAAAAAAAACGTAGCAGCTTGATCATTAAAACGCACCCCGAATTCAGAAACAAACACCGAAATAAGAAAAAAACATACGTCTTATAATCGAGAAAATATGGTGTTTTTTATAATATCTTACTCTAATCGGCAGAACAGCGTAAGTGACATATTTTTACAGGAATGGCCAGGCTTTAATCATGACAGAAGGTTTATAAACGTCCTGTTGTAATAAGTTCGCAAAAATAATTCCTTAAGTGCAGTTAAGTACCAATCGAGAAAAAGCGAGAGAAAGTTAAAAACGACTATCTCATGTAAAATGTATGAATTGTCGCTTACGTATTTCTGCCTATTAAGGGTCGATGTTTTGAGGGAAAGCACAGGAAATCAATTTCGAAGATATTTTGTTCAAAATTTGAAAGATTCGTTTGTTACATACGGAATATAGTTATTTTACACAGCAGCTTATCCCGCGAAAGTTCTCGTATTTAAAGATTTTTATGGTACCATTATCAATTGAAGGTAAGCGACCGGAGCCATATATAATACTTTTATCTTCTCGTATATTTCCAGAATACCATATTTAATAATCCAATAGAAAATACGACTGTATAAAAGCGATTAACACTTAGGAGTCCGGGCGAACATATGTGTGCATCTCACTTTCAGTGCGCAGGAGTCCGCGCGAACATATCTGTTCGTTTTGCCGAGTGTAAGTTTACACAAAAAAAAAGGTACTTTGTGTGATGATTTTTTTTCTTCACATTTAACATCAAGGTTGCCAGTGATATTGAAATTGATAATGTCAAACAAATATATTAAAAATATTTTTTTTTTACTCGTAAATATAGAAGTAAGTAACACAGTATCACCTAGTAAATAATATTTTTTGTATAACGTTTAACGTTTGGTGTAATATTATTTTCATGGAAAAATGCATTTTTTTTTTTGTTAGATCTTTTGCTTCGTTTACGTATATAAATATGGGTTAAATTTTCGGATAAGTTTATTTATTGCTTCTTTGGCCGCTTCACAATTCTTTACAAAAAAATAAGTGTTTGTTCTATGGCATTTTTACGAAAGTGAAATTAGTCATGACAATAATTATATAACACAGATCCATTGTCTCAGATTCATTTTACATCTGTATCCACTTTTTCTTTTGTAGACATTTTGCAACTAATTCTTGTTGGAAAGTCAACCCTAAATTCAAAGAAATGAAATCATTATTTTACTTCGAACAAAGCACCGCTTTTACTCAATATATGTTTGGCTTGCCAATAGCAATAAATTATGTAATTCTTAATGCCATTTTCGAGACGCTGTTGACAAGGAGCTATTTTTTCTGTAAAGTTTATGGCTCTGCTGTGAAAAAAATGTGACCCTAATGCTTCATAATTATTACACATATGAATGGCCACCATTCATTAATAGCATATACCTGCACCATTCTAACAAAAACAAACGATTCTCAAAGATTTAAAATATTTAAATAATTGAAATATAACAAGAATTATTTAAAAATATCTGAGAGTTGCGAATAAAACCTTACGATATAGAACAGATGTTTATTTTCGGTTTTACAATATCTCAAAAAAACTAAAATAGTTGTCGTTGCTGAGAAGAAGGAGATGGGGGGGGGGGTTAGTAACCAGTAACTTTATTTTAAATTAGTGTATATTATTGCAACTCTTTATAGCCATTTCTTACTAAATAAATTTATTTTTAAGTTGTTAAGACTCTTTATATGAAACCCTCGGTTGAGAAACACTGATTTTATCATATTTTTATATGAATAAAACCATACGAACGCTTTTCTGAAAGAAAAAAAAATATGCATCAATCGGTTAAATAGTTATCGCAATTTAAACGTGAGCGCAAAAAAAGTTCCATGTCCCCAAAATTCGGCCGGCTCCCGCGCATGTTTTAGTATGCAAATCTGCGGACCTATATGTGTTAATATAATAAAAGATTTTTATTATAATACAAGACGGAAAAATACTAAAAGAAGTTCTTTTGATATTCAGTATTAATATTTGTATGTCTCGATAATCTGTGGCATATTTCTCGATAGCGATAAATAAATCATCGATAGAGTGGTGAGACAATTCGTCATGAGAGTGAAATATATTCAGCCAATATTTGCGGAGAAAGTATATAGACAACGAGAGCGTGTTCATCGTAATCCGCTATTACATACATTTCTCCTGCTTTTCTTCGGTGGTAAAATACTTTATTTCTGTGAATTCGAGATCGAATGGCCGGACGCCTCTTTACACAGTGCTTATCTTTTCTCAGTGTTGATCTTTACCACATGTATTATATTTTATCAAAACGTTCATACTTAAAAATAAATTTCAGCCATGGATTTAGCGAACAGTGTGTTAGATTAAAAACACATGCCAATTCCATTACAAAGTCGAAAACACGGTTAGATGTCACAGAAATATACCTTCTTAGAAAAAAGAGATTGTATTATTGGCTACCAAACTATCTACTGCTTAAATACCGTGTACTCAAATGTAAAACTAAAACCTGTCAGATGACCGTTCAGGCTTCACCTTGATCTAAAACAACTGGTATCATATTATTGTAGGTCTTATAAAATATGTATGTAATTCAAGGTTTTTCCTAAATATTTCATCCATTTCGAATCGGAAAACTCTGTTCGCAAAAGCTGTCTAAATATTTACTTAAATCTAAAAACTTTGTCGGACAGAAATAAAATATTGATAAATTTAATCAAATATCCCTTGCCGTTGGGTTACGAAGTTATTGTTCAAAGGTTTGTCAACTCTGTTCTTTGCTCAGCAAGCGAGTTTGATTCAAACTTCTGAGGAAAATGCCACATGCCGAGAAACTTTCGGTGACCAGAAGTTTCACTTTTGTGGGAACGCTTTGCAGTAAAGATAAGCACCCCAATAACAGTTCAACTAACAAGCGTTGTCTTCTCACAATTACTTTGGAATATGAAACCTCATGTTATTCATTGAATTTTAGGCAGCTTCTGACATTATTATGAAACATTTATCAAAGAAAGTCCTGAAAGATTAAATGTAATAAATTAAGACTGTCATTTTTGTGTAAATTATTATCGTATTTGAACCGAGTTAAGAATGCAGCAATAAAAACATCATATTATTTTGTTTTTCATCGTATACTTTGGACTAAGATATCTTGAAATGAAAAAAAATCGTATTTTGGATAAGGAATTATTCCTATTTACATTTGTTTACCATGTCCGCTCCCAATGTCAGGAGCCCATGGATTCCTAGTGGAATTTATATTAAAAGAAAAGTTTCGACAATAACTGCTTTTTACTCAGTTACTCAACCTCTCTTAGAGTAGGAAATGAAGGATAAAGCTAGGATAGGACTAGTGGTTAGCTAATCTTTTTCGCTAGGTCCCGTTTTTAGGGTAGGACATCAAATAAATCCTCTCTTCAATAATTACCTGTTTTCAAAACACGATCATTTAAAGGAAATGTTTTTTTAAGTTGTTTCTTTTACGATTAACTCGACAATTTTTTTCATTGTATGTCGTCAATTGATAACGCTTACGATTATTAAAACAATAATTAAATGTATAATCGTGTCATCATCAACGCTCAGTTCAAGTTCACCCGTGCACTTGAACGCCTGAAGACGCTGAAAGGCAAAACCAGGGTCGTTAGTGACAAAATTTGTGTGAATGTACATAATTTGAACGATTCAAATTTAGTATCATCATTGTGTTTGATAAAAGAAAAATATTCTACATGAGTTCACTCAAGCTATTCTACTGAGTAAATAGTAAATTTGAAGTCAGAACGATGAAGATATTTCAGACAAAATTTACATCGAAATTATATGACAACTATCTTCAATGTTTTTACTTAAATTACGTTTAAATCAATAACTAAATCTAGCGATAAGTGATAATTAATTTGACATGTATGCTGAATTGAAATGTGTCGTTTTAAATATTTTTTATTAGTTCATTATACGGTCACCCTGTGATACAAGCCACTTAGTGCGAAGCGCGTGAGTTTTCCGATTTCAAAGACAAATTTCAACTTTATCATGAGAGGTTATCCACTCCGCAGCACACAATCTTGGTATTGATATAAAACATCTCGGAAATCATTTAACAAGCATATAGGCACGTGTTCGCGTGTATAACGCGAGACTAGAGTGTTTCGACATTGACTCCGGTTTGAATTTTACGGCCCGAATACATTCCGCCGATACACCTGTATAAATCTACGATAAAACATTAACTGTAATACAGAAATGTGGCCTATATTCCAACTGACTTCAAGCTATAGGAAAAGCGCATATCTCGTGACACTTTGAGGGTATTATGTCACAAGACAGTTTATGAAATACACATTGAGTGAATGTATCGATATTTTATTGAAATTATGACATTATAGCGAAATATGATACAACCTTTTAATCAGGAATGCCCGACTAAAATCACATGGTGGGCCAAATAAAATAATGCATCTCTCTGATGGGCCACACAATCATATTATAGTACTATAATATGACATTTTTTATATTTATGATAAACAAACACCTCACAATTAACATAATTTTATTATTTTTTAAAATTCTTTTACCATTTATTTTTATTTCTGTTTACATGTCGATCGGTAATTTAGAAGTCGCGCATCACACAGTAGATTAGTTAAATTTTCATCCGTCAACATGTTTTGACACTTCGATTTTTAATATTGATGAAAATGATATGTGATGCCAAATGCCGCCTATAATGCACATCGCTTATTGCCTTAATTCCAGAAATTTATCTTCAAGGACATATTTTTGATAAAATTCTTCTATTATATTTTGTTTTGTGTATTTTACCAACAACAACCATTAAGATATATTTAGTTAGATAGTGTTGTCTACATTTAAATTTAACAAGAGCCTGTTTGGCAACAGACTATTTCATCAACAATAAATGTGCACAACACTAGATAGAAAGTGTATTTTCAGAAAGCGCATATTCAGTGAACAAACAATCAAGTCCAATCATTATTCACTGTCAAAACTTGCTGGAGGTATGTTAAAAAAATAAAGCAGTCTTGTACTAATTACACAATTATTTAATATGATCAGGACCGGTTTCGCTCATCGTGAGGATTATCGATTGTTGATTAGTAATCTGACATTTTTTTACAATACATATTGAACGAAATATAATTCATTCGTAGATACCATTATCAAGGGATTCGCAATAAGAGAAGGAAGCAAATAAATTTATATAATCCTTGGAAGAGCAAGGTTAATGATTTATATTTAAAAGTCGAAAAATGGTCGCCTTCCGAAGGCTTGATTTACGAATCGTGATTTAATTATTCCCACTGGGAACTTTTGGAGAAATTTTACGAAATTGCTTCAAAAATGTCCATTTATTTGAGCTACTCTTCGAATATGACGCTCCGTAATAACTTAGTATTTGAGACTAATTTAAATTGATTTGATGGCGTTTATTTGAATAAATGTAATCTACTGCAAGAAAGGATACTCGCTGATAGAAATTAATATACTTACTAGTTAAATAATGAATTCTCTTGGAAAAGATTGAACAATAATAACGTTGAAAATTATCTAAGTGTTTTTAAATATAGTTGATAGCTATTTTGGCTTAGTTAGTTTTATTATGAATATTGATTAAATTAAAAAATACAATTGTTTTTTTGACATTTTTTTAAAATACCAATAATTGTATTAGCAGTGATTTAATTATTCGAGTAAATGGCGGTGCAACGGTCCACTCAAATATAATAATAGACTAAAGCTATTAATTTTATTTTATAAATCTGATAGGAAAATCAATTTGTTCGCAAATGTTCATTTTTTAACATTGGAAAATAGTATTGTGAGATGGTATAAAAATGAGAGCATACTAAATCTTATAAAAACAATTGCTTCAATGAATTAATATATTAAAATACATTTGATACGTCATCAGAAAAAATATTGTCAAAAATATAAAGCACAAAAGAATATAATTGTTTAAAAAAAAAAAATGGCCGCTTTTATTAAATTTCTTTCGTTCGGTGAGCAAGACAATCTATTTTTTCAATGTGTCTCGCAAAACATTATTATTTACGAACGAAGGTAGACGAACGAAGAAAATATTCATTTTGATTCACAGAGAATCAACCAAATCGGGCATATAAAAGAAATAATTGAACAGAGATCTGTACCACAACCGTCGACTAAAAAATAAAGCCCTCGACGGCCTATATTAGAATAAACGATAAAAAAAGTAACTGACTTGGGTAGGTACGTGCTTCAATTCAAAGATGCCAACTCAACGGGAACAAATCTTCTCGAAAATAAAATAATACATACAACTAATTTGTTTTGGCAGGCGCATTTCGACGTACACCAGCCACAGTTGACTGGTTTGGAGAATTCATTTCCAAGTGAAATATGGATAAGTCAAAAATTTCTGTAACAGAACTCTTTTGGGGTACACCTCCCCCCCCCTCAACGCCCTCTCACACTTGCTAAAATGGCCGCGACTTTTGGAATTAAACTTTTCATTTTAGCGCCAAGTATTATGATCAAGTTGAACGCTTCAACGTCAGAAAATTCTCTCGGTTTTTAATTAATTTTAGAGTTTCACGAAATTCCAACTTGAAATTCGTAATCTTTTACATTAAATATTCCGAATGATAAATCTGCAATCACTGGATTTGAAGCCTGGAAATTCTCTTCGCTGCGAAATGAATATTTTGTATTATATACATATATAATATGTAATTCAAAAAGTATTTATAGAAACAACTGTTTTCAAACAAAGTCTAAAATAATTTCACTCCAAGTTTTTTTTCTGCTACAACTAACAATAAGTCTTATTCTAAATCAAATCACTTTAAAAAATCCAATGCAATCAACAGTTTTTTTTTAATAATGTATCATTAACTCTACGTCTCTCGTTGTGCCACAAAATTCAAATTTATTTCTCGTTATTCTACGTGTTTTATAAATAGGTTAGATACGCTTTTCGCTTCTTTGGGAACCATCATCAGACCAAATCTATCGTTGTGAAAATTTTCAGTTACATTTTATAAAGTTGAAAAAAACAGGGTTGTGGAGTCAGAATCGGGAGGAGTGGAGTCGAGTTATTTTTTCAGGATCGGAGACGGAAAATATATAAGTCTATTCAAAATATCGATTGGTAAAATGTACTCATAATATTTAAGTAACTGGAATGATCTGATGGTATACAGATATGTAATTTAAACGGAAATTATTGAAAAAACCAACTCGGTTTTTTACTTAAAACCGCTGTTGTCTTTCTTTTTACCAAACTCCACAGCCCTGGAAAAAAATCGATAAAAAACAAAAGAATATAACACAATAATAGTGAAGTATTATAAAAAAAACATTGATATCATACTATATAAGAACAATATATTATACAATAATTATTTTTCTAGAAATATATAATTATAAAAATATGTATTATAAAAATATGCAGAGTTCATTTCAGAAAAAAAAGAAAACAAACGTAGGCTTAAGTTACGAAGTGTATTTTGCCAAAAACTTACAAGTTGAATGTTTGTTTATATGTCGCATGAGATTGTGAAATTGCTCGTGGATAGGTGATTTATTTTTTATGACGAGAATGCGTCGGTAAATTTCATGCCATATTACCTTCATTCGAAAGCAATCCGATCCTAGAAATATGACACACCTGATGAAGACATTTAGAGATCGAAGCGATATCAAAATATTATTTTGTGGTCTCGTTCTATATGAGAACGGTGTAAGCGAATGTACATATAATAAGCATTTGTTATTATGTTAGTAAGATAAGACCGGTCAGGGTTTGAGTTCAATTAAGGTAAATATATCTTTTTAAATATTTCGAATCTTGGTTTTTATGATGTTTTTTCTCCTCGACTTGATGGTCACTGATTTTACAGTAATGAAGAAATATAGTTTTATGAGCTTTCACCGACATTTTGTTGGATCACCAGATTGGAAAGTCACCACACTGGCTAGATATCGAAAGGTGGAGATAAAGTGAATAAGAGATTGATTTTATAGTTATCAAATTTAAAAGTAGAGAAAAACAATAACTTAATAAAATATTAAATGTATTATTTAATTCATTTTACTTCTTTTTAAAATGTAACCCTTTAGGCCGCGAGAAACTGGAAATAGTATAGTGATTCCAATTAGCGATTTGTACTTATGAAAGGATTATAAATGAAACATAGAACAAGTTTTTCGAAAATTATATAGTTTTTATAGAAAAAAAAACGTGTGGGAAATATATTCCCTATGCCCACATAGGAAAAAATTTTTTGTGGGAAACAATTATCCCTATGCCCGATAGAAAAAAAAATTAACTAATGTAACTATAAAACTAAATAACTTTAAATTAAATGGAAAACGGGTTGTGGTTTGTGTAAATTTTCCCTACATGGATACAAGCAGATCGGTATATTGCAAATTTTGCAAAAAAAAAATTCAGCTTCTTGATCTCCGACGTTTACAAGTCGAAATTTGTCAAGAACCCAAAATCACTATATTTGTTTGTCAAAATGTCATTTAGTGGAAATTTTAAAACCCATGGCTTATTAGAAATCACAAAAAAAATCGCCTGGGAAGTATTTATCCCCCAGCCTGGCTAAGGGTTAATTAATAGATTTCTTTGGCGGTTGTTGAATTTACTGAAAATTGGTAAGTTTTGCATAAAGGCAAATAATCGAAGATATCCACTGTAAGTTACATTAAGAGACTTACGTGAAGGAACGTATTGCAAACGAAATGAAAGATAAAAAATATGCAACATAATAACGGCATGCATTTACTATGTTATAATGTAATCAGTATTTGTATCAATAACTAACTATAAATACAGTAATCGTAAGTAACAATATAGCGATCAGTTTATATCAGGAAAAACGTATACGATGACAAAGCAAAGGAATTGTGTCTTTGTTAGCTGTTTGAATGAAATTTGCATTTTGATATCGTAATTTGAACGGCGCCAGCAAGCAAATGCAGGGACAATGCACGAATAAATGCAGTGGCATTGTGTCTAGGAGCTTGCTTGAGATGCGGTTAATTAGATACATAGCAAACTGCGACACGGAATGACTCTCCTCGTCATTAACGATTAATTTCACGTCGGCTGCAGAGCCTCGGCATTGTTACACTAAGTGTGGAGATAGGACAGACTATACGTTTCTTAGAGAACGGAATACGTCTAGATTCTAGAAGAAGAAGATGGTGTGCTATGATTATACATGTATCGCTCGATAGAGCAACAATGAGATAAAATGAAAAAGGTAAATTGATAAAAATAGCAAACGATCGTTGAAAGGTAAACCTTTACAATGAATTACTGAAATATTTAAAAAACACAATATTCCTTTGTACTACTTCCACTACTTCCTAATATTTTTCTTTTCAGTTGATAATCCTCGTCATGAGCTAAACCGGTCGTGATCTTGCTAAAATAAAAGTAGAAGGAGTACAAAGGAATATTGTGTTTTTTTATAAATATAATGCTTTTTCACCAAGTATTGACAGTGGTCAACCTTGAATTACTGAAATATTTCAATTTAAAAAAATGCTCCATTTAAAAGAAAAATCTTACTTCTACAATTATTGATATTGCCCTGTAACTTCAAAGCATCAGCGAGATTAGTAGAATAAGATACAAATATATAAAAAAAACTGCTTTTATCATAAACCGAAAAGAAGCTAAATAAAACCATGATTTGATATTTAAAACGTACAACACAAACCTTAAAGTAAAATTATCTCGAAACAAGTATTTTCAATTTATTCCACTGTTACTTTATGGTAGCGATAATATGTCGCTGTGCGAATATTACACCATAAGAATAAAATAATAATAAATACGATATTACAATATATTAAATAAGAAAACGAGAGGTTCTTGCGGCAGTATCAAATTTTCTATTTAGTTCACGGTTAAAACCTCATTTGTTAAATTCATTCAAAACTAACAAAAAATATTAGTTTCAAACAATTTAGTGTTCGGTAAGTTAGATGACCTTCGAATAGGTTTAGTTTGACTATATATCAGTGCAAGTGAACCTATGACCCGCGGGTCAGACACTGGCCCACAAAGGTTTCCTTTCCTCCCACTTTCCATGCGACGCCACGGGTTGGTGTTTGAAAAAATAATGAACAAAATTCGACCTCACTCCTCAAAAAAGTTCGTCATCACTGCTATATAGAGATTTAATGATAATTATCGTTTGAATATTTGCGACGAATAAAATTATTTATTCTGTGATTTAAATTATAACCTTCGCATAGGTTTAGTTTGATTTTAAAGTTTTTACGAGAAACTATCAAATTATAATTTAGCCTTCAAGGGGTGAAGTGAGCCAACTGGTAAAATGGTAAAACTTTGTTCTTGGACTTTTAAGTACAATCACGCTTTACTTGGTCTCTCGGTGGATTGCATGTTTTTATTTTACAGACACTATTTCAATGAGTATTATTAACTGAGGTTACATCACTTTTAAGATACTTAAAGACGTGTAGAATAGTATTTTTTTATATACAATACCACTTGGCTTACTTCACTTATTATGGGCCCAACTATTATTTGAATATTTTTGATGTATTCGCGACTAAAAACTTTGGGACCAAACGAGGTGTGGAGAAATAATCTGATAACGATATTTAAGTTTTTTATGGAAATAATCGAGAGCAAAAATTTCCAGTTCCTTGCTCATTCTATGTAAAACAACAACTAATAGTATTATGTATTTTTCCGCCGCTGTGGAATTTTTTCCTCTTAGATGCCGGCCTAATGAGCTAGCATCAAAATCTTTACACAGCTGGTTGGTTTCCGTCGGTACACAAAATTGAACCGGGTAAGGGAGCAATTAATATAAAAACAAATTAGTGTTTATTCTTCTTCGGTAGAACATGTAACTAATTATGAGTATCATTCATCCACTTAGGAAATACTTCAGGAACTGACTCGTAATGGTACGAATTTTTCTTCAGAGGGCTGTAGGAAATAATCAAAATTCGACGATCGATTTCACGATTAAAAAAACTGTACTGGGATTATTAATCGGTATTTTCGATGGATTCGACAAACCGTTTTTAGTTTTAATTCGAGAGCTTTATTATTCTAGACTGCCAAAAATTTCGACAAGCATTTCGCTTATTCGAACACTGCTTCAAAAATGCTATGAGTAAGGTTTACGAATAAACTAAAAATTGCTTCTAATTCTAGTCTTATTTCCATTCAATTAGAGTTCCTTACCGCTAATTTTTGTATCATAGCTTCCCTGCGTCCAGTAGAAAGGAAAATAACCAAACCTCCTTTTTGTTATTTATAAGTTGCTTAGTCTGAAAATGCTTCTTAAAGTAGCGAAACACCTACGGTAAATAATTATATAATAAAGTTTAAAAAATTAATTATACGTTGGTATAATTTAAGTTCAGTGTCGATGCACCTGTACTTTTAATATTATATAATTATAGTACCTACATACAAACAAAAAACATTAAAAAATCAAAAGTGTAAGAATTGATAAATTTGAACATTATTTACCGGTTTTCGACATTAATAAATAAATCCTTGAAAAATATATGTAGTCGTTTAGTCGAAAGTATATTTTATTTATGAAAACGTTATATGCTTAATAAGTTGCATAATCCCCGAATTTTATTTTTGCCCGCACGAGCGAACCACGTGCCACTCTTTAAACACAATAAATTTTCATTTTTTTTTACACATGTTATGTAAGGTAGGGTGTACGTAGTTTTTTTAGGAATCAATATAACGTGTCCTCTTTAATAAATAAACAAGTTGCACGCTCTGCGACCAAACTTTACGAATGTATGGCTCTAATATAAAAACTAGCCAGAATAAAATCATTTTGAAGTAATATTTTATTTGATGTGAAGAAATCAAAGCGTGTTGGTGTATTATAAATTTTTCACACAGAAATTTCAAGCTAAAAGCAATTTGATGATAAAAAAAATACCGATTACATCAAATAAATGAGAGGCTTATAAGTTACTACTGACTACTTAAACACGACCGGATTACATTAAATACTAATGTAAGTCTTCGTTATAATGATTTTACCTAATATAATCGTGGAAACATCAAATTTGTTATTAAATCTATTAGGCACATCGAAATATAAATAAATCATCGCTTAGGTAACGTAAAATTACTATGGAGGTGTTTGCCCGACACTTATATGTGTTTTATTCGATGTGTAGTTTTTTTCTTATACGTATAAAAAGTCGTCTTGGAAATATACGCTTGAATTAAGACGACGAGATGTCTCGATTAACGGTCAGTGATTAAAAGCGAGCATTAAAAGAAATGACCGGAATGTCAACAATAAAGAAGTAGGCATCAGCTTTATAGGAAAATAGTACGAGAATAAATTGAATGTTACCCACTGTTGTACTGTTAGGTTAGCCGGTTAATATTTTTTGTTGTATCGGAATCGATTGTAATAAATAACTATTTTCCGGCAATTTACTGGATTTGTGTAGTACGCATTAAATGAATTGATTGAATTTTTTTTTATACTTTACTGTTAATCTTCGATGATGTAATAAATGTTTTGACAGTATTGCTTTATGCGCTTATTCATTTCTTAACGTATGTGCCAAGAAATATAAATATGTATGTTATAAGTATTACTATACTAATTCCTCGGTGGCATTTTGCAATATTTTGGAGTACATGTATAAGCTGACAAAAATCGAAAACTTTCCTAAGTGGGTAATCTCATTCATGTCTCTAAAGATTATTTGCCCTTTTTGAGATAGAAATAGGGTTGAGTGTTTAATATTTAAATTATATTTTTTCTCCTACTAATTACTGCCCGAAGATCAACCAGAAAATTCTCGATATCACGTGGCAAATGGAGATAACTTAACTACGATTCTGTTTTGTTTTTCGAATTAGGCGATTTATAAATACATATTGATGGTTTTTGCAAATATGTACAGAAAAAAACACGATGCTAATCACATTCATTGGGAATGACCATTGTTGGACAATTAAATTAATGTTTCCTTTTACAAACTTCATTTTCCAAAACATGTCAAAATATCTTTGTTAATTTCAATCTTGCGACAATCATGACAATCCAAAAAAGGTTTTAATAAATAACGTTAATTAAGATGAGAGAAGGCAAGTTTTCTGTGTTGAACTGTGACATGTTTTACACAAGTCAAGCAAGCCTTGGTTCAAGGAAACGATAGTATCTCTTATTCATATGTTGTATATTTATTTGTAAATTCCTTTCAGTACTAATCGTTTGTTTCACTCTATTAATTTAATTTTTTTTTGTGTAAATAACACTGTTGAATTTTTTTCTTCTGTCGGTTGATAATGTTTATCATGCGCAAACTCGGTCATGATCTTATGAAATAAAATTGGAATTAATACACATAAGTATTTTACATTTTGAATACTACATGCCTTCCTTATTTTATTGTTTCTGAGACAATCTTGGCAAATAATTGAAAAATACGTTTCTCTTGATTGACAGTAAATCCGTAGCGGAAACAACTTTGAATACCAAAGACTTTCCGAGAGAATGATTTCTATATACTCAAGTGGTCGATAAATTAAAACGAAAAGCGATAAAATATGAAAAAATATCGCTCAAGAGTGTAGTGCAAGAAATGGAATATTGCAATTAACATGAAGCCATTATTCGCAAATGCGCTGGTGTTGCAAAAAATAGACATTTATCGCTATAAAAACTGGGCACAAAGCAGTGTGTACTGTACATTCAGGATTCGAGCTACATTCATCCAGCTTTTCACAAAGAGCATCATTTGTATGGTAAAAACATTCGTAGCTCTTCATTCTGTACTGAGCGCATTCCTGTTAACTGCAATTCGCTGACCCGTTATGCATTTTTGTGAATGGTAAACGTGCATTTTTCCATATCACAAAACATGCTAGTATTATTGTGAGCAGGAAATGATTACATTCCAGTATCGAACGAGAGACCGTACTTGTATGAAAAGCGAGCGAAATTGCTGATACTTTGATATCACAGCACGTATTATCAGGAATACTCACGTATAAAAACCGGAGCGTGGAGATAATAGTTTCCAAGAAAAGGTATGATTTATTCTTCGTGTATTTGCGTTAGATATAATATGTCTGGTTATCACATTTTGCGATTTGAATTATTGTCAAGTATGTCTCATTCAATTTCTTCAGTCTTTACTAGTATAAAAATAAAGATTAATAGTTCAGAGGCATCTTATGTTACTTTGCTAATCTCTTACGCAGTGAGAGTATATTTTAATTGGAGATTTGACCAACAGATAATATAAAAGAAAAAAATAATTGCGTAGATACATATATAAATCAATAAACATACCAAATTCACTGCAAACAAGATGAGTTAAATATGATTTTCTATGAGACAGACATACCTGAAACAAAACATTAAATATTAGTCATTAAAATATACAATATATTATGGACAATTATTGGTTATCTTATTTGCACTGTAAATCTACGTTTTATGAGTGCAATGTTTCGTTGGTTGCATCCGTCAATTACTAGTCTGCGCGTCACGCGTCTCGGTTATGCGGAATGCTTTATGTATGTTGTATATTAGTTTCTTGCACGGGAAGCGGATCTCCATTGCAATACAATATGTCAGAGATCATTCTCATTACCTAGTTCGCATATATCTGCACAAGAAATTCTATCCTTCGGTAATAGAAGACAAGCAACTGTAGTTTAAATGATTACAAAGTTTAATAAATTAATAAATCAGTAAAATTGGATTCGGCGGTAACTCTGTGAAAGTTTTTAATATAAAATGAACGGCGGCTTAATATTGTAGAATTTATTTACAAAAGGATTTACCGAAATTATGAATAATTAATTTCTAATTTTAGCCAGTGTATATATCGATCGTGGAAAGGAAAAATGACGTAACCCACACATAGCAAATTTTACAGAAGGCACAAAAAACATGTTTTGATGATTTTTGGGCTATATGCAAATTATGAAATATACACAACCTTGAGTGCACGGAGACTTCAAAACTAGTGTTTAATTGACATTCTTATATTCATCATTTTCTAGGAAAAACCTTTTTTTCAGTCTTTTTTCTTGGTTTAAATTTTCACAAGGGCATCTTTTTTAATCTTAAAAGCTAAATTTAGATACCAATTCGGCATTTGCAGTTTACATATTTTTTTCAATTTCGACTGTAGGTGCTTGGTGGAATTTCCATATTAAATTTGAATCGTTCAATTTTAAACCTTACGTTACGACGTTGTCTTATAATGCTTCTTCAATGGGCGAAACGCGTCAGAATATGTAGCACAAGTGGAGTAACAACAAAGTTATCAAATTATATATTATATTGAATAATTCAGTGTATATTTTACGGATACACAGAGTAGTTACTCGTTTATCAAAAATATCCAAATGTACGATTGTATGAAGAGTAAAATATAAATATAAATTGGAGTTATATTTTTAAAAAAATATCTCTTAAGATCGTACGAAATAAATTCTTTGATTTCGTGGTCTAAACGTTGAGCTTCTGCGTGATTCACGCTTAAGCCGGTATAAAAATAAACGTATGGTAAATTTAGATATAAGCTATGTAGGTACACGTACAAATAAATAAATGATTTGAAGGAAGTACCTTTGTCATGTTAGATTATTCAATATACATGGATACAATCCTCCCGGATGTTGTTAAAACTGGACAGAAAGTAACAAAGTTATCGTTTTATAATAATATTATAAAAAATGAAAAGCTTTTGAAAATTATATTATTTTTATCGCTGTGGACACGATTCAACATGGCATTGTACTTCGAGAGACAAGTCACATTTGCATTGAATGCAGTGGCAAAGCGCTCAATAGTATCACACCACGTGTGAGTGGGTAGGTGGAGTCACGTTCATAGAATTACAATACTGAATGGGTTGGTGTTTTAATCATGTCTAAACAACAGTTGTCTCGCTTAAAGTTTGTCAGAAATACAAGGTTTTTATTCATTATTTTAGTTGGATAAAATGGAATATCTATACAAATTTTTAAGGTAACTGTCATTACTTGTACCTTATAACCTTATGCGTTTATCAAATAAATATTTGTCAGTATATGTATGTATCTTGGATAATGTGAATTTCAGAAATTGACAAGGTATATAGCTTCCAAATCCAATACAAATTGATCGATTGATTGAAATGGCATTTTCTTTGTAGAAATCCATTTTAATAAGGTAAAAAAGTATTTTAGTTCTACAAATATTATTTTATAAATTTCGCTTTATCTGTAAGCGTAAATTACTTGTATGACAAAACTTATATAAATGATAATAATCCATGAATAATATGGCACGTATAATTAATTTGTAATGCGATTTTACTCCATATCTACATAAAACAATGAAAAAACTATTTTTTTCTAACTAAAACAGTGTATGCTTAGTCATTCCATACCATAAATTTGTGTCGAATTAAGCAGAAACAAATGCTGTAATGCAATTATCACAATGTGTTGATTGTAATTAATAATTATTAGCTTGTCACTTTTCTGTACGAGTCGGTCACAGTTTTTCGCGCCCTGTTGACGGGTTACATTAAAACCACACTTCGTTTTAATTATTTTATGGTAATTCATTTTCAAAAAAAATAATCACACGGGACACCCACATCATTTGTTATTTTTCCAGACCATTTTTTCGCTTGTCTAATAGGCACGTGGTTTAAAACCAACGATAATTGTTTCAAATTCATTTTTCCTAACAAATGATTATTTATGTTAAAAAAAACTGACCTAACATTTTTTTTGTGGCACTTTACGGATGAGTAAGCAATGGCTTAGGGAGACGAATAAATATGTTTGTTAACTACTCAAACGACGTTAACGCGTGTAGATTGAAAATAAAACTTAACCTCGTGTAATATTAAATTAAGTAATTACGGACCGCATTAGCATTTTTTATCAGATTGATTTTCTAATCCCAGTATTGTTTCGTGATAAATCGGGCTGTCTTTTTATGGCTTTTCATAAAATTAAATGAAATTCAGAATTATAAGTTTTTAAGTATGATAAAAAATTATCAATGAATATCCATTATATACAAATAAAAAAGATTTAATGATTGAACTAAGCATTCATCAAAACTATTTCTGATGAAGGCATACGCCGAAATAGCTATCAACTATATACAAAATAATATTTGCCATACTGATGTGGAATAAGTAAAATAAATAGTTATTAATTAATTGATTTGGCATTTACTTGGTAGAACTCCATTATAACAGATTCAAAATATCAAAGAGAGTAGGGATAGAAGGATAGGGCTAGGACAGGATTAGTGGTAAGCTAATCGCTCTCGATACGTCCTGTTCATAGGATAGGATGAGTGAAAGGGGGGAATTCAAGACATCACATACATCCATACCTTTGAACAGAAATTCATAAATCGATTGATAAATCAATTTATAAAAACTGTCCGTACCGGGATTTGAACGCGGGCCCTCCGTAGCCGAAGCCAACAACGTTGACCACTCGACCACACACACAGGCGGCAGGTTGAGCAACTGAGTAACAAGCAGTTATCCTACACCTCTAACACTTCTGTTGAGATAAACTCCATTAGGAGTCCATATGCTCCACATTAGGAGCGGACATGGATGGTTAAATATATAAAAAAAAAAAAAAAAATCAAAGTATTTTAGTTCTACAGTTTTTAATAATTTTATGCGTTGATAAAATTTATTAACTATGGCTTTATTGTTTTACTTTGAAAAATCCCATATTGTTTATTGTTTTTCGAAACAATAAAGCCATAGTTAATAAATTTTATGTAATGTAATTAATAATAAATATCAGTTTAATTTTATCCTAATTAATGTTTTAAGAAATAAACCCTGATTGTTAATCGTTCTTTGAAACACTAGAATCACATTTGATAAGTGTAATATTGTTTATAATTAGGATGTTAGAGTGAATAACTTGATGCATTGTGTATCTCTTCAGAGCCAGTATATAAAGCTCAGCAAAATATAAGTTTAAACATAGTTCTGACGATGGCGAAAGCCGAAATAGCTATCAACGCATAAAATTATTAAAAACTGTAAAAGAAATAGTTTTATTTTGTCAATTTGGTGCATTTTCCCCAAGAATTGACAGCAATTAAATGAGTCATCTCCGCGGACAACGATCCTGATCAATTGATTGAGGATGAACTGATCCCAACAGTATTTCATAGTAATTATAACATCACTATAACAATATTTGAGAATATATGATATTTACAATTTATTTCAATTCTGGCACTATGTATGTATGATCAAGTGATCAAGATGATCTGATCAAGTGATTGAGGCTGAACTATAAAATTATTTAAGAATAGATAATATTAACGATTCATTTCAATTCTGGCATTCAATTTCTAAGTTTAGTTTAGTTTGAGTGTAGGCTTTAAAATATAACAAAATTAATTATTGAGTGCTTTATCGTGGAAAGTGTTTTTTCTACCGCAAGTCTGACGTTTTTAAAGATGATTTCGTTGATAACATATGTCAGTGAAAGCACGTTGAAGTTTTATTTTTGTCTAAATTAAAAAAAAGCTTTCAATATGAAGCCGATGACTGTATTGTCATATTAATAAATGCTGGATGAATGCTTTCTTGTGAACACTTGAAAACATCAGAGATGAAGTGCCACAGATTAGAATAAGCACAGTTAATCATGATAAAATAAAACCGATTAGGCTGGCGGTGAAATTTTCAACTAGTATATAGCGTGAAGGAGTAGCACGATACATCTTAGATAAAATCGGGAGAGTAAGTAATACGCTTCACACTTCATCAGACAAGAAATGATTTATTATCGGGGTACGTAGTTTCATAATAAATGCGAAACAATTCTTCAGATAATATTTACCTACACGTCTAAGTATTCTTATTCAGTTTTCGTAATCTTTTTCGTTGTACAATATTGCAATGCGCCATTGATGAGGTACAAAAAAATGTCTAAAATTGTTCACTACTTTTCTAGTAAACGAACGTTACGGGCGTATTTGATAGCATCGTTTCTTTTTGGTGGTGACCCTGTATAAAGAGACATGTAATGAAACCTAATAGTAAATTATGTACAAAAATACATTGATTGAATTCGTTAAAATCAGGGCTGTGTATTCGGAAAAATTTACGACTCAGACTCGTTAAAAAAAAAAAAATCATGCGTATTCAAACCACAAAAATCCATAGTGTTGCCACTGCATGCTAAGCTGACTTAAGATGATCTGATGGCATACATGTATATAAATTAAAATGAAATGATTAAAATGAAAAGAGTCGGAATCGTCTTTTTACATCCGACTCAAATTGTATCCAAGCACAGAAATCTAAACATTAAAACAATTAAATGTGAACAATCAAGAATTCGAAATATATACAATCAAACAACACAATTTTAAATATAAAACAATGGTTTGCGGTCAAAAAAATGCAAACTGAATTTACTTGTACGCCAATGACTATTAAAGCAACATATGACTCCAAAATAAAAGTTTATGTAATTGTATTTGTTTCTCTATAAATAAGTGCGAATTCGATGACAATAACTTAATTTTTCATACATTCTTGATACGTTTTTATTATTGAAACCAATGAATCAATCTGTATAGGAAGTAATAAAGTATTTTTTACGCGTCAATGTGTCGCTTAGGATATATTGTAGTATGGTTTGTAATACGCAGTTAAATCCCAAGAAGACTAGTAATTACATTCAAAAGCAGTCTCATCTCAAAACTTCCAACAACTATTTTGGATATTAAAATAGTTTCCATCTATACAATCGATTCTCATTCTAAAATGGCTTTAGGAACATATAAAAATATGTCGAAGAGCATTCCAAAGTTTCCAAGAAGACTTAATTTAAAAAATAATAATATGCAACGTTATTAAAATGTTTACATCAAAAAAATAATACAAACCAAAATGTTGACAAATAATTTCCATGTTTTATGTATCCGAGTTTAATATTGTTGGAAAAATAACAACAAAAAAATGCTACATCCGACACGCACCCACACAAACAATCCGCACGCCCACAATGAATGACATTTTTCATTAATGAAAAAAGCCCGGAAATTTAAATCGTCACTTGAGATAGGCTTTAATGTCCCCTTGTGGATTGGCCGGACGATGTTGATATTTAAAAAGGGTTCACAGTGCTTGCAAGGCCACAACATAAAATAAAATGAGGCAACCTATTTCGAAACTCTTCACGAGGGCTCCATGTGAAATAAAAATAGTTGGGTCGGAACTCCTCTGGGGCCGTAAATAAATAAATAAAATATACTTTCCCAGAAGTAAATATTGTTTCTCGAGTATTTCCCGAGAAGTATTTTCACCGCTGGAACATTCAACACGTCGCAATAATATTGAGGAAAGATTGAAATCATAAATTCATACGGCAGATGGAAATATAAACTTTCCAATTATCAAATAATCACTATTACATACTCACTCCTACTATGCCACTTAATAATAAAAATAAAGTGTATGCATAGTAATAATACATATTATGTTTACCAATGCACGAATTGCCTTTGACAGTTCTATATCACTTTGCACTCTCACTAGATTTACTCAATACCAATAGTCTACTCTGGGTCCAGATTTTACTCGTATTACCAGCAAATTGAGTACGGTTTTAAACAAAAAGTCAAACGTATTTTTGAGACAATCTGTGTAGCTCCAATGGTGACCATAATAACGCGTATCATATTTGGTATAATTTTCTTCGAAAACGTAATTAAATTCCACTAATTTGAGCTAAAATATTCACTAAGCTATCACGGATTGTAAAATAAACCATTCTTGTATTATTTAAGGCGATATTTTGAAAAAAATGGGGTTTTATTATCGATTTACTTTAGAAATATTTTAGCATGAACGTTTTTACGACCACCGTATTGTGTGAGGGTCCAAGAACAGACATCGCCCGTCTTTGGGGTAATTAATTTTACAACGTACCGACATTCCTACCCAATCGCATTATGCTAGCAGTCCTTCTTAAAAAATATAGTACCTACAGTTTGCTATTATTGGTTAAAATTTTGTTTTATATTGATTACTTCCTCGAAGTCAATGTTGGAAACAATGTAAGATCATCCCAAAAGACTGGAATAGATAACAATATTGATGTTTAGAAATACTCGGTGTTTCTGAAAGTTTTTCATATAAATAACGTTGCCATAAGTTTTACAAAAATACAATGTCCCTTTTCATTGTATTTTATTCGAACACACTCACGCTAATCGCTCTCACTCCGTTTTGTATGATGTGATAGGTGATAGGTAAGAATTCAAAACATCATATACGTTTATGTCTCCAAACAGAAATCCATAAATCGATTGTATAAAATTAATTATTGTCCCAGTGCTGACAGCTTATAAATTTTATTAGCTGTCAGTACTGGGATTCGAACCAGTGACCTCCGTAACCAAACCCGAACATTGACCACTTACCACGCAGCCGGCTCTTTTTACAATATTATCGTTATTTGTTTACATGGTAACAATTCGTTTTTCATTTCAAGCAAGAAGCATTTGATTATTTTTAGACATGAAATAGTTTCTCCCGTCTTCAATTAAAGCTTTTTTCTCAAAGTGGAATTCAGCTCCCGGAGTTGGATTAGATAAATTATTAAATAAATTGAAAACAATTCATGATGTAATCATGAATCAGGTCAGAACGTATACAAATATGTATCGTTAAGGAAGCGAAATGTGAAAAAAGCGAATTAATATACCCATAGTCTGACTTTGCTCAAATATGTATTTTTATTATTAAAATATATATGATGTCAAAATTATCAAATAAAAAATAAATCATCATTATAACTGTGATTTTGGAAGCTTTCTAAAGTATCATAACAGAAATTTAAAAATGACCAACATTTTTATTTACTATGTCACCATATAGTGCACTTATATCAACTGAACGCATCGTTATCACTATATTCTGTAAAAATTTGTTCAAGTGATTCATGGTAGTCAAAAATATATTTCGTTGAAATTGCTTTTTCCTTCACTTAATAAAATGATGGTCACAACACTTCATACAACTCTAACGCCCACAAGATGTGGATACAGCCTTTCCAGATAAAACAACTAACTTATTTATACAAAGCAGGTAAAGACTTCAAATATTATTAAAATCAACATATAAGGCAGCTCTCTACTGTAATTTTCATATTTAAAAAAATTATTGCATTTTTTAATCCCTTAAGTGCACTATTGTAAAATTATGCCCCGGAAATATTTCGGGAAATACCAAAAATAAAGCTTCAAAGAGACCGACTACAAAAGACATTATCCTGGAGATTGGACCGTGCTATTAGTTGTCCAGATGGTATTATCCTGGCTAATGGAGCGCAAGACGATATCAACTATCGAGTAATGGCATCTTTTAATCGTATAGCGGGCTTCGAAATCAGATATATCTAAAGACAATCAAATACACGTTATGCAAGCATTCTTTTAAAAAACAAAAAAAGCCTGGATCACTTAGAATTGTCATTGTACGCGACCAAGTCTAGTTATGGACATAACTAAATTCCGTTCGTAACAGCGTAAGGATGAACTTGTGTATAGTATATATTATGTGCGTAAATAATTAAAACTGATCAAAAAATTGTTATTAAAGTTCCCGTCAATCGAACATTAATTATTTTGAGTGAGAAAATTTTAGAATGGAAACCCCAAAATGCAAAGTGTTTTTTTAATACTTTACGCCGTAGGCTTTGGACAAGGAGCTTTTGAAAAAAAACAAGTGGGGGTTCGTTAAAATTAATTGCCGCCCCACAGCCGTCAGGGACGCTGGGCTTAGGTGGCTAGGTGCGTTAGGCTACACGTCGACAAGCTGAAGGTTAAGGGTTGGGGCGATTAAAAAATCACAAGCATCGACAAAATCGTTACGGCTTCCTAAATTGATTTTAAGTTATTTATAGCAGAATAAAAAATTCGCGTTCAAAAATTACAATTATGTTACCTTTAAAAAAGACTGAAATTTACTGATTACTGATTAATTATGACGCACATTAACAATAAGAACATACGTATGGATTCCATACATGAAATTTCCGATAATAGTGGTGGAGTCAGAACTATATACACAGCATTAATTCATTTTTCACACAGTTTACTACTATATTTTATAGAAACACATCACTGTTAAACAAGCAAGCTTTGTGTAATGGCTCTCCAGATATCCATATCTCACTTTCACGTTGATATACTGTCAATTGTGTATAATCAAACCCCTACGGTACTTCATGTATCGAATTAATATCTCGACACTTTTAATGGATTAGGCGGGGGAGTTTAGTGGAAATGTATTATCTATGCAGAATAAAAATTTGAACCGTTGAAATTTTGTAACCTCCCACAGGTATTGTCACTAACGACATCTTCAGACATTCAAGTGCACGGATGAACTTAAACTGACGCATGGTAGTGTAAATGTATGTAATAAATTTATTTATCAAAAGTTAAATGCCATTCATTTTTGCCAGTTAGGGAAAGTAATCACGTAACAAATACAATATTTGTAATGTTTGAAATAACATGTGATTATCTTTTATTATGTTTATAAACATGAGAATGCCTAAGATTAAAATGGTGGGTAAAAATATATATTATTTTGATCGCTGGAAAATTTATAATTATTTTACGAAAGTTTGGTATATTTACATATATGTAAACTTAACACACTACTGAACTTTGTCCAAATAATTTCTAAAATTTCTTCATTAAAACAATTTCTGCTAATTATTTGAGATATTAGGCATTTGAGTTTATACTTCAATCCATACTATTTTATTGCAGAATTGTTTTTAATGACAAAAACTTAAATCAAGGAATCTTGAATATTTTTTCTACATTTGGCCGTTGAAAATCTTCAATTAGAATTTATTAAAGTTTTGATTGATCACTGTCAATACTTGGTGGAATGTCATTATCTTTTTTCTTTAGTAGTAATTCACAACATACGTTAAGATATTTACGGATACCATGTAGTTGCGTAATAATAGTTATGAGCAACTATATTAAAATAGTTTAACTGTTAAGGCATGAGCACCAGAAGATACATATTAAAACGCACATAACTCCCGGAAAACAGATTTAAGCACCGGGAAGTAACTTCGTTCAAAAGGTCGCCTTTTATTATTTATTTTGATGCCACGCTCATAGTATGCGCCTGGCGTTTCAGTGATGCAATCGTTCCAACGCCAAATATGAATTCCGCTGGCTTTTGTTTTATTTTCTGACAGCTATGCGAAATAAAAATACCAACGTCATGAAAACAGGCATCAGTGTATGAATGTTGTCAGGATTGTCAGGATAAACAGGTATTTTTTGATCCACGCAATTGTACAGATTTTTTTTTAAAATTTAATTATGTCAAATTATAAAGGTGCCAATTTTGAGAATTTTTTAGTCAACAGTTCAAACAAAGACAGCCACATTTCACCGAAATAAATTGTTATTAATAATTCTTCAATCTATTTTAGGATTGTGGAACCGGCGGTGTTTCGACCCAAACAAATGTTCCATTTCATCAATTCCCAAAATAATGTACAAACATCTCAAAGCAGCGATTTCCAACCTGGGAGGCGTGGACTATTGCGAAGGGAGGTGTCACCAGTTTGAAATATTTATTCACCATTTAAAACGTTTTCATTATAATATGAAATAAAGGATGGGAGTGAAGATATTTTTATTTTAAAAAGTAGGCGTAGTAACATAAAGTTTGGAAACCAGTGTCTTTAAGTACAAATATCTAATTGTAGATTGTTTACCGCAACATTAACAGATTCTTAAAAAAACACCGTTTTACAACACTTGAAACAAAATGTTTCGTTCTACAAGGATTATTTAATTAGGTTGATAGGTATTTCGGATCCACATTATCGTCAAAACACATGGAATTATAATATGTTATTGGAATTGGAATTGCACATGGAATTATAAGACTTTTAATGTTATTTTCACGAATTTTATACGGAATAATCTGCCCATCAATAAATACACTTTTTCAAATGTCGTATTATTCCCATATCAGAGCGTGACTGACTTTGACACATTCGTCAAAAACTAGGGCAGTCAGTATATTTGTTCGGGTTTTAGGCGAGTTTTTCATGCTCCCATATATTTTTTTTGATCGACGTGAAAATGTTTTCCATTACATGTCGGCAATTTCACAAACAATGCGTTTCACCAACATATCCAAAGATAAAAAAAAAATGAGGTGCTTTGGCAACCGCGGACAAATAAAGATTTTCAATTTATAAACTGTTTTCAGAAATGTATGTCAATTTGAAACATGAAAATTAATCGTATCACTTTAGTAAATGACGAAATAATCTTTTAATTGATGAAAATGATTTAATTTCAGTTAGCGATAAAAAAATATTGTGTCAACGGATCGAATCTGGAAAGCTTTTCCAAAAATAGCGCCAAGTATGTATTTGCATTCACCATTGTCGGCAAATCAGACTATTTAAATTCCTTATTATTGCATGTTATGCATCTCCGAGAATCCCAGTATTCCATCAATTGCTTTCCTTTTTTTACGACATCCCTCAACTCTACGGAATATATCATATATATCAGCGGTTACCAACCTTTTTGGACCCTACTGAGTGCATTCTATCAAATATTGGTAAGGCGACGGGAACCACATGTTTTCAAGGTTATTTACAACCCATGAATTAACCGATTTGCCCAAATTATCAGCGTGAGTCGTTTTTTTTGTTGTTCTTTCAAGAATTTTGATATCCAAAATCCCACAATTTAACGATTTGCCCAAATTAGTTGGCGGGCGCACTGAAATAGGTCGGCGGGCACGGGGTTGGTAACCCCTGATACAGATAGTACCCGACGGTCGTCCAGGACGCCAGAATCCCACCTGTCGGAAGTAGAAGCAATTGGAGTCAAGACTTTTCGGAGGCATTCACAGCAAGTGAAACAGTCATTTTGAACGTTTCTGCGTGACCATACCAATGACTTAACTTGTCTTAACGATGTCTTGTTCGTTCACTAATTTCTGAGTTTATAACTAAATCAAACAGCTTCGCCCCTAATATCCGACGAAAGCATCTAATCTCGAAACTAGGTTATACGGTTTTTCTTAGTCTTCATTTTTTCAACTCTTGCATTCTACTAGTTTTGTTTTATGATAACGCATGACACCCGACGAAGGCTTAGATTAAAAGCTCAAGAATGCTTTTGTATTATTATTCTTTATTGATGACATTATAATAACAGTGTATTTAATGATCTGGAATTTTTAATATTTAAAAAAAATATATCACAGACGAGATCCGATGACAGTAGTTTTACTCTGAATCACTTGATGCGTCTTAGAAAGAAACAAATCAAATTGCAAGATTATTATGGCGAATATCGGATTGCATAGTGTAATTTCTCAGACGTGAACACTAGCAATCGACTTCTCCATGATATTGAATTTCACCAGTTTGTCTTGAAACAGTTTTTCGCGCAGGGCAAATATAAATGGATGCCATAATAAATTATGTTGTGTGAATACGAGAAGGAAAAGTTTCAATCTAAAGAATATAGATTTACAATTTTTGTTCAGGAAGAAAACCCGAACGCAAAAAAATATTCCGCTTGTTCCGTTAACTGAAAATACTTGATGTTTTGAACATAATATACACGGTACGTTTATGGATCGTAATATCGCTATTACCGAAAATGGAATCCCAGTTTTGTCGGTGTTAAAAACGCCAAGTGAAAATGTACCGGAATTGGAAAATTAATCAAAATCGAATTTTGAATAAATAGAATTCATCATATATTTTAATCGGTTCGCGGTGAATTGATATATTTTAATCTGCTAAAGGTTGTATCAATATTAACAGGTCACAGAATTGTTGACCCATTCAATGAAGTATTTAAGCAACCGTAAGATATTTTTGATAACCATCTGAATATACTTTTTAACATTTCAATGTCATACAAAAAAAAACGGATTTTGATTTTCTCTACGACCCCACTTGGCCTTGTTTAATATTTTTTTTTGTAATACCTCTTTTGATAAATTCGTCCGGTATTGTAATCCAAATACGCGACGATGTTAGTAAAAAAAAACATCGTGATCCGAAAACGTGAAAACGCTTTTCATTCATCAGTAAGCGGCGTTTATTAGAACTGTATGACAACAAACCTATCGCATAAGCGGTTTGGTTGAACGAAATAATAATAATAAAAAAAACAGTGATTCTATAAGCTTGGTTCCGGAGAAATAATTCATTTTTCAAAATATGATTTATAAATTAAATCATTTACATTCCACATACAGTGGAACCCCCAAATTACGCTACCTCGAATTACGCACCGAATATTGATATTCGCCGTAAATCCCTCAATTGCGCGATCGCATTCCAGCCGGGCAGCTGCCTGTGTGGTGTATACAGTCAAACGTTGGCGAGCGCTATGCATTTTACCACCCAGTAACTAAATATTTCGTCCATGTTTTTTTACTTATTCTTAGTTTTGGCAGTTTTTTATTTTTACGAAAAAAACGTAACCCCAAATTTTTGTATGAGATACACTCCCCCCAATTACTCGACTCCCAATAACGCTATCCCAATATTCGCGTTTTTACTGTATTATATAAATCCCCTATCATTTAACTAGAAAATTCTACAGGTTTCTTAGAGATAGATACATAAGGAAACATCTGAATATTTAATGCATTGCAAAGCAGCTATAAATTTTAAATAACATAAGATATATGATACTATATTATAGTTATTTTCATAAGATTTCTCCGATTTAATATAACTTAGCAGCTAAAATATGTAGCATTTAAAAATTGACTATAATAGACAGCTTTATTCTATCTAATATTCAATTACGTGTCGAAACCTTTTCACTAGAAGTGTTTCAAACGCAAATTGCGTAGCTTTGTTAATTGTATGTTGTCCAACTGGACTTGGCATTATGTATGCATAAGCAGCAACATCTTTATAAAACCCACGTACACTTCGATCTCCAATTTCATATGAAATCATTTTTCATGTGACAATATTGCGTGAGGATAATGTAATTCAAGTGAATGCTTCATTATATCACTGCCACAGTGGGATCGAGCTCAAAACATTTGTTCTGTCGGTAACGAATATATTATAATTAATGGATATATAAAACAATAAGGAACATAGACAAAAGGCTTGGAGGTAGACTGATTAATAGTGAGTAAGAATGATGTCACATCGACATAGGAAGTCTTAGAGAAGCAATTGAATGCAAAGTAATTCCACTGTTCGCTCCATTTCAAGTAGGTTAAGTTAGTGTTTTTACGATAGAAATACATGATAGTTACATGGTATTATTATATTTAAGTGGTCTGTTCAATAGTTAGAACGTGAGTAAGTCAAAATGAAATCCAATGTTGGTTTTTGCGAATGTATTTTTTTATTTTTCAGAGAATTATAAAAACTAAATGAATTTCATTTTTTTTCAATCGATTGATCGATTTTTGTTATACATATAATAAATAATAAAGGTATTAATTGATTTGGCATTTACTTGGTAGAACTCCATTTATAACAGATTAAAATAACAAAGTATTTTAGCTCTACAGTTTTTAATAATTTTATTCGTTGATAGCTATTTCGGCTTACGCCATCGTCAGAACTATGTTTAAACTAATATTTTGCTCAGCTATATATACTGGCTCTGAAGAGATACACAATGCATCAAGTTATTCACTCTAACATCCTAATTATAATTACAATATTACACTAATCAAAGAACGATTAACAATCTGGGTTTATTTCTTAAAACATTAATTAGGATAAAATTAAAATGATATTTATTATTAATGATATTACATAAAATTTATTAACTATGGCTTTATTGTTTCGAACAACAATAAGCAATATGGGTTTTTTTCCAAAGTAAATTATGATAAATTATACTAATATTTATTATTAATTACAATAGGGGTTTTAACAACGGTGATGGATTAATAATCGTTTGTTCGTTTAAGATGTTTTGTTTATGCCTATTAATCTCAAGTTGCTCTAATAAATTTAATTTTTGACCCTTATGACAAAGATGCAAAACGGTTGGCTCTAAACTTAAGTTAATGTCATGAGACTCGGTCAAAAAATGGTTTGCAAATTGTGAGTCTGATTTTGTATTGTTAAAAGATCTTATATGCTCTTTAGCACGTGTTGAAATGCTTCTACCGGTCTGTCCTATGTAGATCGCATTACACGATCCACAGGACATTTTATATATTCCGCTTCTGTCAAGGTTGTTGATTTTATCTTTACTGTTTTTAAGCTGGATTCCTAAATTATTATTAACCTTAAATGCTACGTTAACCGAATGTTTAATTTCATTGTGGATTTTTTCGCTAATTCTTCCTAGGTAGTTAATAGATCTAAAGAAGCGGTTCTCTTGTATAACGTTAGGGTAAATAAGTTGTCTTGATAGTTTTAATCGTTTTTTATGTAGTAAATTTTGTATCACCGTTGCCTTGTACCCGTTATTGATCGCAATGTGTATGATAGTCTTAAGTTCATTTTGGTAATCAAAATTATTCATTGGCACTGATACTAATCTATGTATCATGGAATTATATGCTGCCAGTTTATGATTCCATGAGTGGAGAGATTTTGCGTGGATTGTAGTGTCGCAAAAAGTTGGTTTCCTAAAAATTTTGAAATTATGATTTTTATCTACTCTAGTTATCGTTAGGTCTAGAAAATTGATGCTTTTGTCTATCTCTACTTCTAGCGTGAATTTAATTTTACTATGTATCAAGTTAGCTTTAAGTAAAAAATTACTTAGCTGTCTTTCCGTTCCTATCCAACAAATCAAGATATCGTCTACATAGCGGTAGTAATATAAAATATTTTTATGATCGAGTTCTAAAAGTTTTATTTCTAAATTATTCATGAAAATTTCTGCAAGAAGTGGGCTTAAAGGGCTGCCCATCGGTAAACCGTCATCCTGTTGATAATATTCTGAGTTAAATAAAAAGTAATTGTTTTCGGTGCACACTTTAATTAAAGAGTAAATCTCTTCGGTTTCAAATGGATGAATTTTCGATTTTTCAAGATATTCATGCATAACCTCAAGGCACTCTTTAACAGGAATGTTTGAAAATAGACTAATGACATCTAGTGAAATAAATTTACTATTCGCGGGTATTTGTATGTTTTTAATTTTATCGATTAGGTCTATTGAATTTTCTACGCTGTGATGAGCTTTGAATTTAGTTTTATCTTTGAAAATTTTATTCATTAGGTATGCTAATTTAACTGTCGGAGTATTTGTAAAGGATACTACTGGTCGAATTGGAGTTCCGGTCTTATGAATTTTTGGCTGACCATATAATAACGGCGCCGTTGGATTCATGAGGTTAACGTATCTTTTCATAGATTCAGTTGGGAAAACGATGTTGCAGTCTTTTACAATATTTTTGATTTTAGTCGCTAATTTAGACGTCGGGTCCTTTGTGAGTTTAGTAAATTCGGATGGTTTAAGAAAGTTGTTTACTTTATCTATGTAGTCATTTTTATTCAAAATAACTATGGAGTTGCCTTTATCGGCTTTAGTTATAATCAAATTGTTAGTAATAGTTTTAGCTTTAATATTTTTAAGCGTTGTAAATTCTTTATTAACAGGTTTCCGTTTAGTTGTAATCGCTGAATTTGATATTATTTTGGCTGTAGTATGTTTAAGTAATTTGTTATCTTCAACTCTTGACAATGCCAATTCAGTGTCTACCGCAAGTAGTTCTAGTTGTCTGGCTGATGGAAATTGGGGGATTTGATATTTAAAACCTTTGTCAAGAAGATTGGTCTCTTCATCTGAGAATTTAACTGAAGACAGATTAATGGTCTTCTGGTAAAACTTGAGTTGTTTTGTGTTATATTTAGAATCAATATCGGTATTAGGTTTGCTGTTTTCAATTAAGTTTGTGAGTTTACGGCATTGTTTTTGAAATTTAAGGAAAATAATATAGTTGATATCGTCTCTTATTGAGGTATCAAAAATTCATAAGACCGGAACTCCAATTCGACCAGTAGTATCCTTTACAAATACTCCGACAGTTAAATTAGCATACCTAATGAATAAAATTTTCAAAGATAAAACTAAATTCAAAGCTCATCACAGCGTAGAAAATTCAATAGACCTAATCGATAAAATTAAAAACATACAAATACCCGCGAATAGTAAATTTATTTCACTAGATGTCATTAGTCTATTTTCAAACATTCCTGTTAAAGAGTGCCTTGAGGTTATGCATGAATATCTTGAAAAATCGAAAATTCATCCATTTGAAACCGAAGAGATTTACTCTTTAATTAAAGTGTGCACCGAAAACAATTACTTTTTATTTAACTCAGAATATTATCAACAGGATGACGGTTTACCGATGGGCAGCCCTTTAAGCCCACTTCTTGCAGAAATTTTCATGAATAATTTAGAAATAAAACTTTTAGAACTCGATCATAAAAATATTTTATATTACTACCGCTATGTAGACGATATCTTGATTTGTTGGATAGGAACGGAAAGACAGCTAAGTAATTTTTTACTTAAAGCTAACTTGATACATAGTAAAATTAAATTCACGCTAGAAGTAGAGATAGACAAAAGCATCAATTTTCTAGACCTAACGATAACTAGAGTAGATAAAAATCATAATTTCAAAATTTTTAGGAAACCAACTTTTTGCGACACTACAATCCACGCAAAATCTCTCCACTCATGGAATCATAAACTGGCAGCATATAATTCCATGATACATAGATTAGTATCAGTGCCAATGAATAATTTTGATTACCAAAATGAACTTAAGACTATCATACACATTGCGATCAATAACGGGTACAAGGCAACGGTGATACAAAATTTACTACATAAAAAACGATTAAAACTATCAAGACAACTTATTTACCCTAACGTTATACAAGAGAACCGCTTCTTTAGATCTATTAACTACCTAGGAAGAATTAGCGAAAAAATCCACAATGAAATTAAACATTCGGTTAACGTAGCATTTAAGGTTAATAATAATTTAGGAATCCAGCTTAAAAACAGTAAAGATAAAATCAACAACCTTGACAGAAGCGGAATATATAAAATGTCCTGTGGATCGTGTAATGCGATCTACATAGGACAGACCGGTAGAAGCATTTCAACACGTGCTAAAGAGCATATAAGATCTTTTAACAATACAAAATCAGACTCACAATTTGCAAACCATTTTTTGACCGAGTCTCATGACATTAACTTAAGTTTAGAGCCAACCGTTTTGCATCTTTGTCATAAGGGTCAAAAATTAAATTTATTAGAGCAACTTGAGATTAATAGGCATAAACAAAACATCTTAAACGAACAAACGATTATTAATCCATCACCGTTGTTAAAACCCCTATTGTAATTAATAATAAATATTAGTATAATTTATCATAATTTACTTTGGAAAAAAACCCATATTGCTTATTGTTGTTCGAAACAATAAAGCCATAGTTAATAAATTTTATGTAATATCATTAATAATAAATATCATTTTAATTTTATCCTAATTAATGTTTTAAGAAATAAACCCAGATTGTTAATCGTTCTTTGATTAGTGTAATATTGTAATTATAATTAGGATGTTAGAGTGAATAACTTGATGCATTGTGTATCTCTTCAGAGCCAGTATATATAGCTGAGCAAAATATTAGTTTAAACATAGTTCTGACGATGGCGTAAGCCGAAATAGCTATCAACGAATAAAATTATTAAAAACTGTAGAGCTAAAATACTTTGTTATTTTAATCTGTTATAAATAATAAAGGCATAAATATTATCGATTCTGTTTGAGATATTTCAATGAAAAACTATTAAGTGGTTTTAATAATAAGTACCCTTTGTTTTTATAAGCGGGTTAAACGCGTGAAGACCGATGATTTGAAGTCGGAGGTGTACTAATTGTCGGTGGTGTTTTTCACGTAAGGCGATGCTTTTTAATATATATAAAATAAACACTAATTTACGCAACACTTTACAAATATAAATAAGTACATGCTAGGGGGCTTGTCAGTTTTGAAAAGCCGGTATTCATGCGAAATTCGTGACATTCCAAAGCCGGTTTTTTCATATTGGTAAACCCTGTTTCAAATATTAGAAATATGTACTATAAAATTATTCAGTTAACATTTTAGCTGCCATAGATAATCAATAGTAATTACATAGCACGCCGGCTATAATTTGCAACTATTCGTTAGTTATTGATGAGATAACTCGTCTCTGACGTGTTGAGCACGATAAATTTTACGAGATATCTCGTCTGTGGCAGCCATCGAGTTAAAATCTTTCGTATTTTGATTTGAAACTGCCCGACATATATAAATACTGACATATATAATAAAACGAGTTAATATATTATATGTAGATTCATAGTCGGCAGATATCAAAGATTGCGTTAAAACTATTATAAACATTTTATCACTTTTAAGGTGTTCACTGGCAATACTTGGTGGAATGGCATTATAATAAAAATAATAAAACATTTTTAGTACTTTTTCCACATAAAATTTATTAGATCAGGACCGGTTTCGCTCATGATGAGCATTGTCAACTGATAAGAAAAATAATAAAACAGTGATATTTATACAAAATTTAAGTGATTTATACAAAATTTAAGTGAACCAAACCATGGTTGACAGACATTAAAATTTATTTATTATATACACTAATTGTTGGTTTTTACTTTGGTAATGATAATTCATACCTAATTGGTTTTTGTCATAATAGTTTCATTGCTAAGTGGTCTTGAACTTTTTATTTATAGTTTATTTTCCTTGTATTTTACTTCAATTCTTTTGCTAGGTTGTAATACCAATTGTTTGTCATACCTTGTTTTTATCACTTAAATTTTGTATAAATATCACTGTTTTATTGTTTTTCTTATCAGTTGACAATGCTCATCATGAGCGAAACCGGTCCTGATCTAATAAATTTTATGTGGAAAAAGTACTAAAAATGTTTTATTATTTTTACTATAAACATTTTAGTTTATTTTGGGAAAGTATAATTAACTCCACCGCTGAATAGGAACACTTAATAAAACTTTATTTTTAACAAACTAATTTAAGAAGATTGTAATTATTTTAACAATTATTATTGAATTACTATTTATCCTTTTATAAACTTTAAAAACCGGTTTGAACCGAATTTTAGGATATATTTGAATTCGGAAACAGGATTGTTCTAATGTTGGTTTTAACATAAGCCCTAGTACATACATATGCGCGCTTGGAATGAAAAAAACAGACAGGATATGTTTACGTTTTATATTTTACGGTAAGTAATAAAAAAAACGTTAAAACGGTATGTGCCACGCTATTAAATATAATATGGCTACAATCCTACCTAAGTAAACCAACATATTATGGGGCTTATACGAAAAACTTTTATTTTTTATTATAACAAACGTCTCATCCCACTTTTAAGATCGAGGGGGTGAGATACGCACGTCACTGGTGAAAAAACAACATTTTAACAAAACAACTCTAATATTTTTAATTTGAATCGATGAAAAAACATACATTATACATGTTGTATCACTAACGACCCGGATTTCACCTTTTGGTATCTTCGGGCGTTCAAGTGCACAGATGAGCTTGAACTGACGCTTGATAAAAAAGTGTATGGTGAATATATAAGAAATACATTTATTTGTCACTAAGATAAAATGCTACCGTTAATTTTAATTATTTTCAATTAGTTGGAGAAGTCGACGCATAAATAAATGCAATCACTGTAGGTCATTGAAATTACATGTTATTATCATTAAAATATTATAACAATGGTAATTAATGCCTACTGATTTTAATGGTGGGTATTTTTAACATATTATTTAAAATCGCTGGATTTTTAAACTTAGTTTACGGAGGTTAATTATATTTCCATACATGTATAGGGAAGGAAGGAGAATTGGAAAGATTCACCATTTTATTTAAAATTGAAAAACTATTTAGCTGTGCCATATTAATTCAAAACTTTCTTGTTTATTAATTATATTTTACTTGCGAATTATAAAATACATGACGCAACAACGTTTCGTTTAAGACAGGCACGGGTAAACGACGGGCCGCATATTTTTCTGCGGCCCGCGAGCAATATTATATTTTTGAAAAAAAATAAGTTTTTATCCTTCAACGCCTTTTTATAAAAATATTAAAAATGAAAATAATAATCGTTATTTTCGGATCAACATGTTTGGGAAATGTTTTCAATCATGAACCTCTTTACGATCAACATTCACAACAAGCAGTTTCGAGAATCTCAATTACAAAATTAGCAATTATTTTTTTAAAAATGTTAAAAGACGTAAAACAGTTTTATGATAATAAATGGTATATACATAAAAATGATATTTCACTTGCGGCCCGCCGCTCATTTTGAATTCCTGGATTTGGCCCTTGATCCGAAAATTTTGCCCCCCCCCCTGGTTTAAGACAATAATTATGAAATATATAAAACTTACAAATATGATTGATTTATCTGCAATTCTGAATATCTTTTAAAATTAATTAGTAATGCTTTCAAAGTAAATGTGTGTACTCTAAAACATATTTCCGGCATGTATTTCCTGACCATTTTTATTTTTCACGAACAAATTAATAGATCTATATAATACCTCATACGGAAAGCTCATGAAAATCTCATAAGCTGTAAGTCGCATAGAAACAAGATTTGTTGACTATATTTTTATCCGGTGGCGATTTTAGATTATGCTAAATTAAGCTGTCGCCCTTTGAAAGGACTGGGTTTGCTTTATGAAGCAATTGATGAGTAGCTACGCTTCGGCTAAGTGAGACGATTTTATGAACGGACATTATTTAAGCGCTGTTTTTAAACTGTTTTAAATTATCCTCGAGACTATATCTGTTGGGGCTAAAGAGTTAATTTATTTTCGGGTGCTTTTTGTTAAATTACTCGGTATAATTATTTGTTGGTGTAACGAAGTCTGGAGAAAAAGTTTTAAAATTAAGCTTGAATGATTCAATATTTGGCATAGTAGATATTAAAACAAAGCGGGGTTTGATGTTAGGCATAAATATACAGAAACGGTTTAATTTTAAGTTAACAATTTTCGTCAGTGTGTTTTCATGTCGGTGTATTTTACTTAATTTAAAGGACGATATTTAATAGATTATTGTGAATGACTGTAGGTAAGATTGAAAGTTATATGTTTGTAATAATAACATGTCATAAAGCTGCATAGTAAAAAATATAAACCAATATTTCATGTACTTCAAACCTTTGTGAAAATAAGTTATCGTTATTTTTCATTCAACGAGAAGTGGAAAATCATGAAGAACATACCTGAAACAGATGAAAAACAAAAGATTAGACGACGAAAGACAATCCTATTTAATTCCAGCAATTTAAATAAACTTATTCCTCGAGATTAAATTTAGCGAATAATTGCGCGTTAAAAATCAATCATTTGGAGAGTAAAGTCTTCAAACCATTAAATATGAAAAATACTGAATATTTTAACTATCAAACGGAATTTAAAAAACATTTCGTTACTTTAATTTTTAAATTAAGAGACAGTAATGTATTTTGAAATTGTTTAATTCCGTTGGATGATTAAAATAATAAAGTTTTTCCTTTGCCTTTCAGACGGATTATTTGGCGCTAAATCTAGTAATAAAACAATGAAAGAATAAAGAATATTTCTTTTACCAAATCGAATACAAAGGAATAACTTTCGACGATTTATATTATAATTGCATTGCAATAAACTAATATGATTACTCATGATATTTCAAATAAATACCCACAAAAGATTCAAAATATTTTTAAGACGCGTTGCCCACCTACTAAAGCATAATTTGAAGGAATAGTGTAGAAGCTAGGTGATTTTATTGATCGTTCTTCTCCGTTAATGTGTTTACTGACCTTACTAGATAGTAAGGCAATATCGCGACCCGAGTACTATAAGGTTATATGAAAAATTTTGACGAAACAAAAAAAGCAATAATTTAAGATTTCGACTGAAGGTGCTTGGTGAAATTTCAATATTAAATTTGAATCATTCAAATTATGTACATTCACACAAATTTTGTCACTAACGACCCGGGATTCGCCTTTCGGCATCTTCAGGCGTTCAAATGCACGGATGAACTTGAACTGACAGTACTGAACTGAGTTTGAACTGACTGTCAGTTCAAGTTCATCCGTGCACTTGAACGCCTGAAGATGCCGAAAGGTGAAACCCGGGTCATAAGTGGGGGGGAAAAAATTGTGTGAATGGACATAATTTGAATGATTTAAAAAATATCAATGTATGTCAATAATGGTACTTGGATGACTGCCGCATTGTTACTTCTGTTCCGTCAAAAATTTTCACATAGAACCTTGTAGTACTCGGGTGGAGATATATTAAAAAAATAGATACTTTATGTAGTAAAATCTCATGTAAAAAAGTGTTAAGAGTTAGTTTAAAAATGTGTTTTATTTGGGTCTACTTTAAATTCGTAACGGATCTCTGTCCTGAACTCATGAAATAAAGACTATTTAAGGTAAATAAAATCTTCAATAGCATTACTATTTGTCATATTTTTCGTCCGATAGAAAGAAATTTAGATTATAAATACGATGAAAAACATTTTTTTTTTACTTTTATTTTTTTAAGCGTGGTAGCGGAATAGTCGCCTTATTTATAAGGGGTTGATAACTTTCCCTCATAAATATATAAGAAAAAACTTTCTGAATACTATTAACGTTTTGTGTCTGATATTGAAAATATAATAGATAACCGCATCATAAATAAGGATGCCAAGTTTTTATTGTACAAAAATGTAAGTTTTAGAGGTTTGTTAAAATAAAATACATAACACAGGGGAAATAAGAAAGTTGTAATAAGTTATGAACCGACGGAAGACTACAATGAGAGAAGAGAGATGGCGATTTTGATTCATGGGGGTCGCAAAGGGAAATCGATTGACGATTTACTCCGCAAACAATTTTATAGGATGTTTATACTTTTTGCCTCACAAAAAAAAATAGAGGAAATATTTTCGGAATGAAAAAAGAATTCGGCATTATTCTTTCCGTATGACGTGACAAGTTTGGAAATCAATCAAAGGTTTTGTTATTTTTACGTCGTTTGCCACATCAACACTGTTTCAAACCAATCAGACATATGACAGATGAGTCATCTCTACATTTGTAATTGAATAAGAGCTTTTAAAAATAATTCAAAAATCACGAATGGTTTTTCCTGTTAAACTTACAATATAAATTAAAAATTGATAACTATGGTGTTTTACAGATTGTGAAATAAATAAGTTGTCAATATTCAACAACCTGTGGGAAAAACCGAGTCACCAATTTAGGTTTTAAATTAAACGTGAACTTACACAAAATTACATAGAAAATATAAACTTAAAGAATACATACAAAATAATAAACTTTTACATATATTATGCAAATTTAGAGAAAGCATGAGACAATGTATTACATAATGTATAACGTTACAAAATGTAAGTATTCCTTCCATAAAAGTTAAATGGTAAGCCCTTTCTTTCTTATGTATAAGGTTTTTGTTTAGAAAGTGCTTATCGGAAAAGATGAACATGAAGTATCAACTTAAATTCACTGCTCTTTCAAAGTTTGGTAGACTATATTATAATATAACACTGATAATAAATATTTACTTGATGAGTTGAATATGCTCACTCGCCGAGCGAGCTAAAAACTTATACGAATTGCGTTTTATTTATTTGGTAAAAAAAAAAACGGAAAGTATAAAAATATAGTCGATCAAATAACTTATTTTTTATCCATTTAGTAATAAATCTGTATGATCTTTACCATCCAGAAATGGCAGATTACATATCATTATGTTCGTAGTTGATGCAACTAACATTGTAGTATGCAATATTATATACGTATCAATAAGTTGAAGAAATGATCGCTTTTAAGGTGTACAATGTCAATAATGAAATGCATTTTAATAAAAAAAAACACTTTTGTACTTATTCTAAGTTTATTCAATACAATATCAGGATCGGTTTCGCATATTGCGATCATTATAAACGGATGATAGTGGTTTTAATTGATGACATGTGGAAAAAGTACGAAGGAGTGTTTTATTTTTTGAGAAAAATAATTTTATAACCGTTAAATTTTAGCAAACCAAACTTCTTATAGCTTTTCTACGTACAATAATATTTTGGTGATATTGTGCGATTATGATTTGAATTGATAAACAATATATGATTTTTGTCGAGCGAGATTAAATACAAGACACTATTATAAATAATAAGCATTGGGCGTTACATCGCCCATCAAACGTATTAAAGATTTAAGTAAAGCTTTGTTTCATATAATACTGAGGAGCGTTGGTACAGGACGTAATGGAAACCACTTTATTATAGTCATCAACCTCTGATTAATGAACAAAGCTCTCCTCTAAGCTTTTATGGACGGAATCGTAGGGATGGCACTTCACCCCGGGGTGACCCTGGCTTTTCGGAACGACAATATGTACTCGAGCCTCAAGGACGCTATTTCGTGTCCTTGAAATGCATAGATTATATTGACAACTTACTGGTAAGAAAATGTGCACATAGTGAAAATCGACATTATATTATACAATATATATTGTTAATTTGTCTTAATTACTGTACTAAAGAAAAATTGATCAATTAGAACATAATACAGGCGATATTTTCTTTTAAGGGGTTCACATACAAAACTTGGTGGGAAGGCATTGTATTCAACATTCGTAAGTACTAATTCTACATTTATTTAATAGAATCAGTTCTTTCGTTAATCTCGTTCAGTTAATTCTATATTCTTTATGTTTAAAACCTTGGCGGGGAAAATAAAAAAACTATATGACGAATTTCGCATTAAATTACTTAAAGATCACCTGAGCAAACCCGGTCGTAATGTTTAGTAATGGATATATCGCTTTTGGTAACTCTTAAGTGAATTTGTCGATTGTTTGAATTTATGTGCTTGGATCGTTGAGATTGTATAAGTAAATATAGAGATTGTAATTATTGATGTAGAAGTTACGTAATCCCAACTTGGCTGTAAAAGACGATTTGAAATAACGAACACCCATGTCCATTTTAAGCGATATCTGATTGAATATCTTTCTGAAATTTAGTATACAGCCATAACAACGATATCAAATAATATATCGTTAAACTTTACGATTGAGTTAAGCGGTGCTCTTAAAATTAGGGTTTGCAATAGAAATTTTACGAGTAAAAACATACAATTCGGAGACGGTAACCCTAATACGTAGTGAAGATATAACAAATCCTACTTGAGAACAAATTGTCAGACCAGATCAGTGTTTTAACTCCATTGCGGCTCGAAAAACTTAACCGCACTTAAAAGGTTGGAAAGACGCTAAAATAAAATGACAACGGGGAATATTCGTAACTCTTACACTAAAATCTTTTCACTGGGAAGAAATGAGGTTCATTTGGTTTTACTGCGAAGAACATTTCTATTTTTTTAAGCAGTGAAATTCAATTCTCGACTGACCATACCATAACGCTCAAAGGAAACTAAGGGTCGATTTTGTTGTGTTTTTAAGCTTATTTTTTATTTTTAGATAATAAAAATAGAATATTTAAATTGAAGATATTTGGACCATTTTATTGTATACTTGTTTTGAATAACACTGAAATCTGTAAACGTTGTTTTAACTATTTACCAAGTAAATGAATTTATATATATTTGAGGGCTCTGGAAACAAAGACCAGTATTCATGTTTTGTCAAGAAATATGTACATTTTTAAGAAAAACACAATATTCCTTTGTAATTATTTATACTTTTATTCATCAAGATCAGGGCCGGTTTCGCTCATGGCGAGCATTGTCAACCTATCAGTTGACAATGCTCGGCATGACCGAAATAAAACCTTTTTCACTAGTTAGTGACAGTGAACACCCTAAAAATTTACATTTTTGTAGAATTAAAATCGAGTCTATAAAAAGTTTTCAAGATGCTGAATAGCAAAAACACGGCAACAATCCAACGTATCTACATAATATAAATAAAAAAACAAAAGATAATAACTTAAAATAATATTTAATATAACTTTTTTCAGACGTTTTATCTATAAGACAAAAAGCGTTTTAATCGATTTCCCAACATTTCAGGATCATGAAAACTGCCGCCTTTGTTTCCCGAGCCCTAATAAATGTTAAAAGGAAGGAAGTATGATTGAATTAAGGATCATTGTATCATTACGTTTTCTATGAGATTTGCACACCACAAAATTTATATTATATTAACATATTTGTAAATATTCAACGCCCAATTACAGCTAAAAATGATTAATTTAATTAAAGAGTATTTTTTTTTAGAACGTATTTGGATAATTATCAAATTTCTTCCATACGCGAACGAATAGATTATTTATTTACTAAATAACCTCTAAAAGCAGAATAAATCTACGTCGCCTTGAACGCCACCAAAAACTTTCCACACGTCTGTCTGTATTAAGCTATAATACAGAAATCATGTGATTAGGCAGATGAAAATTAAGCGAATTAATTTAAAATATAAAGTAGTATTAGAGCCTAATATTTTTTTCGTTTTAAATGACATCAGCAATTGTATGTTTTAAGCTAGATTTCTATAATATTTTACTATGTATATTAAATAAAACTCTTTAGTTAGGTTTCATTAGGATACTAAAACACGTATCACTTTAAACGACAACTGTTAAGTACGTAATTTAAAAAATCCACATTACCTTACACCTAGACTTAAGTGACAATTCAACTGTATCCGCCCTAAATATCATAAACCTTACGACCACGACCCCACAGCATTGCTAATAGCATTGCTGAATACCACCCCTGTATTCTGTAGTTTATTACTAACCTACTTTAAAGTGTTAAAAATTAGGATAATAAACGAAAATTTTAATTTTCTTCATGGCTGTCGAAAATACGGTTTGCTATCTGCTAACGGCTTAAGGCGTATTTTACTTTACGACGTTAATCAAGAACCAAATCATAAAAATGTTAAACTGTCTGAAAAAATCTGTCAAAAGTTACAATAATTAATCAGCGTGCAAATGCGATGCAAAAAAAATCAGGAAATATTTTCCAAGAATTTTCTCATTCGCCGTAGAATTATTTCTAATGAAATTAAAAATAATAAAAATGTAATGGTGTCCGCAGAGAGATGAGCCCGGTGAATGGAGGGAAGCTGAGAATCGGAATATTAAAAAAGCCATTTTCACCTCTTGACTTGGCTTAAAAATTTCAGCTTGAAAAATTCGAGTGTTTCTCGTCCAACGCACACTTAGTCCGGAGGGAGGATTTTCCATCAAAGGAGCAATGGTGATTAACAGCAGGAAACAAAGTGTGGCGAACCAATTAACATTTTTGGTTATACTAAGAACAAACAAATTTTAGTTCTACAAATATTATTTTATATATGGTTGATAGTAAATTTGTGTAACTATTTTTTATAGAAGTATACTTTCATAACTCTAGAAACAATGGCTTTTGCGTTTTGTTTCTTATATCTGTTTTCTGTATTATTCTTATGTCGAGACCGTGGTCGAGTATTCAACGTTGCTGACCAAATGGCTAGGACTCTTACAGGTTAGAAGACATAGATCTCAGTAGTCTGAAATTCAATCTATCCGTCCATCATATCCTAAAAACACGGCATAGAGAGAACGATTGGTCAACGGGTTATCCACTTGCCCTGTCCTAGTCATGTCCTTCGATGCGACTGAGTAAAAAGCAGTAATAGTAGAAAACTTATGTTGAGGAGTTCCATTAGAAGTCCATATATACGCACAATAGGAGCTGACATGATTTAAACCAAAACATATTAAGTTCGTTTTCACTATAATTTGATTAGTAAGAAGTAATTCACGGAAAAAACGATTATACGGAGTATCGGAATTATTTTACGGACATTCAATAAATATTGGTTCGAATTATTTCATTCCTACCTTTAAAATATACTGGTGTAGCAAATAAGTGAATAAATACCCAAAAAACCCTCCATGTTATCAAGAACATAAATTTAACAAAGATTGATTTTCAATCAAATTAATAAAAAGATTAATTTACCCCGGATCGTTAGTTCAATGCTGTACTGCTGAAAATGGTGACCATAGAAAATAAAACTGAAATGTAGTGAAATCGACATCTGTACTCAGATGCGAAGTGTCCGTGCTATATGTTTTTAAAAAGAATAGCAGAGAATGCGAAAATTGAGATTATTAATATAACTTCCAAGCGATTGTCATCGTGATTGTGTAGATTGAAAACCACTGGAGGAAAACATAATGGCTCGGGTTAGATCCCAGAGCGCCCAATCTCGCGCCTTGCAAATCAAGGCGTCAAGAGCAAGCAGGACCGGACGAAGACGAGCTAATTTCATAAAGCTATGAATATTAAACGAAAAAGTAAACGGGTCAAACACGAAGAGCTCGCTTTGTACATTCTTGGATTTACTCCGTCGAGTATAATAGCTAGGATTGTACGCAAAGACACATAATTGAATTCGAAATAATCTGCATAAATTTCGCTGTGATTTGAATGGATATGGAAATTACTCGTCAATTGAAGCTTTTAATCTCAAATACGGTCACAGGGGATCTCAATTGACGTTGATAGGTTTGAACATTAGACATCGACGGTTTAGCGGTCACCAAACTACGGGCCGCGGCCCGGATCCACCCCGATACTTCAATCTGTCCCCTGATTTTTAATATATAAATATTTTATATGTAAGAAATATTTTTTTTTCAATTTCTTATAGGACTCCATAAATAATATTTATCGACGTTATTAAAAAAAATCATCTATGTACGAAATTTTATTTTATTCTATATTAATAAATTACGGATTTTTACAGAAACGTTAACCGAATGCTAGTTTCGCTATTATTACAACGCCATGAAAAACCCTATGCAATTAGCTGTACTATGTATCGTTATTAAGCGTTGAAAACAATATATAAAGATGTCGCTACGATTTCGAAAGGGATGAAATAAGTAAATTAATAGATATAATAAAAAAAATAATAATAACACAATATTCCTTTGTACTTTATTCCACTTAATTTAATAGATCAGGACAGGTTTCGCTCATTGCGAGCATTGTCAACTGATAAGAAAAATATATAAACAGTGCTATTTATACAAATTTAAATAAAATGTGTAAGCAACAATTAACAATGAAGAGTTCCGTTGACAATGCTCGCAATGAGCGAAACCGTTCCTGTTCTAATAAATAAGGTGGGATAAAGTACAAAGGAATATTGTGTTTTATTAATATAATGACTTTCCAAGTAATTAATGGCTTCATAAGGAAATATCACCATCGAATGTTTTCAGCAAATAATTTCTGAACACTTGTTAAAAGTATCAACACAAAATATACTAGTGTAAATCTATCTGCCTCTAGGTTACTTTCCTTTTCCTACCACAAAAATAATGTATATCATCTAACTGAGCCTAACATTGAAAGATGTCTTACTGGAGATAAAAAATGGATAATTATTTTATCACGGAGCTGGAAACGACTACGTTTACATGGAATCCAATGGAGTTGAAATACAGTCCCGCGTCAACGGCCCAGCATTAATCCACCGGAGAACAAGTTAGTCCCGTCCGACGAGCAAGCAGTTATGGCAGTGATGCTTTACCTTTCGGTCAACGCTTGTTGACTGACCGAATTGGCAGAAGTAAATTTCGCAACGAATCCTACTACAAAGTTTTTTTTTTAATTTGAATCTTTCATATTATGTACATTCACACAAATTTTGTCACTAACGACCCGGGATTCGCCTTTCGGCATCTTCAGGCGTTCAAGTGCACGGATAAACTTGAACTGACGCTTAGCAAATTAATGTTTCGTGTTTAAGTATATAAGAAATAGATGCATAACTGAGTTTAAATCTATTGTTGGCGAAAAGGATAAGCCCATGGGAATGCCCACAGATTTGAGTAGTGAGTAGTTTTAAGAATTATGTTTATTTTGTTTATCGGAAAAGGTTAATTTAATATTGAAATTCCACCAAGCACCTTCAGTCGAAATCTTAAATTATACAAAGTTTATGACTTTTATCTTAACATAAGTGTTTCGACGAAAACGGCTTGTTATTCGTTTGCTCAATTTCTCTTTTTTCCAAAGAGTATGAATATATAGACAGGCTAGGACAGCACTAGTGGATAGCTAATCGTTCTAGCTGCGTCCCGCTTTTATGATAGGTTGGGTGTAAGGTGGACAATACATTATATACACCCATGCCTTCGAACAGAAATTCATAAATCGAATGAAAAATAAATTTATAAACCCTCTCTCTAGTGGGATTCAAACTCTTGACCACCGTAACCGAAGCCAACGACTTAATCACTCTGCCACGCAGCCGGCGATGCATATTTAGAGTGAATGCAAAAACGACCTCTCTCGGGAAAAACTTTTTAGGGCAAACAAGTCACATATTAATAATGTTATCACTCGTAGGTAGTTTTCTTATAATCCCAACATTAAAAGTGTAAGCCAATAAAATTTCTTATAATAAACAACATGGCAGTAACTCGAGAAACAGAAATTATGAAATTCATTTGCTGCGTAGTGTATTGTCTATATCCAGACAAAAAAATGTTAAAATACTGCTTGAATGAAAATAAATATAACATGCATTTGTAAATATTTGAAAAATGGAGACCATAAATCAAAGTGTTTTTGTAATTCCAGTAGCGAAACCCTTCCTGATCATTTATATAAAATCATATAATTTGTAGTTACGATCAAATGTGTTCCTTTTTTAATATATATATATATTTTTAATATATATATATATTTTTAATATATATATATATTTTTAATATATATATATATATATATATATATAAATATATATATTCTACCATGAATTGACAGTAAATATCATAAAGATTCATTTTTATTTTAAGTATTAGGCTCATAAATATTAACTTCCGGATTCTGATGCGAGAAGAAAAGGTTGATGTCCTGCGACAGGGCTTCCTCGGTGGCTGTGAACGGGTTTTTTGTTCCCTCACCCGAAAACAATTTATGTAATCACATTTACCCAGGAAAAGAATGGAAGATTATATTTTTGATTAGATGAACGCGTCGCGGGATGCCTGCCTGAGGAACAAACCTTCGGGGACGAAATAAGATTTGTTGAATCCCTTATTTACTCTCGAGTAATGAGGCGAGATGTTGACAATAAGATTTTTAACCTTCCTGCTGAAAAATTCTGAAAGCGGAGACAAATTCGTGCTGGTATGATTCAGAAAATTTTTCATGTGAAGCAATTCTCAAGACATATTACATGATATATCATCGTAAAATAAAATAGGAAAATAAAGTTACTAAAACGGGCGAAAAAGTTGTTTCTAGATTAAAGAATGACCTCCATTTTTCAACGGTATAGTACGAATATCAAAACAACATAAAAAGGGAGTCTTTTCTACTTTTAAATTAATCGAGATATGTACATATATCCTAATATATTGTTAAAATGCGATACTTAATAAAATACATGTTTGTTTCGAAAGTATGCGTAATATAATAATTTTCCGAGAAAGTTAAGAAAAGCGGAAAATGAATTTATGAGAACATTTTTATATTATTTTATCAACGCAAACATTAATATAAAATATATCGACCGTGGAGGAAAAAAAAGGACGTAACCCAGTTTTTTTCGATAATCACAATGTATCAAATTTAATACACGTTTTAATCAAAGAATGCAAACTGCAAATGCCGAATTATTATGTAAATTTAGCTTTTAAGTTTAAAGGGATGACATTGTAAAAAATTAAAGCACAAAGATTATATCAATTTAACACCACTTTAGAAGTCTCCGTGCTCTTCAAGGTTATGTATAATTCATAATTTGCATATGGCTCAAAATCATCAAAACACGTTTTTTAAGCCTCCTGTAAAATTTGATATGTGTGGGTTACGTCCTTTTTCCTTTCCACAGTCGATTGTAAGTAAATATTCCAAAAAAATATCAGCTACTTTATTACTAAATTGAACTTATCGATTATTTTCGGGTTAGTAACATCGTAAACAAAACTCAAATTGGAAAACGTTCAATTATTAACAGCAGAAAACACAATATTGTAAATTTTCGATTAATTGATTGTAAAGTAAAACCCGCTATTTCCTATAACATTTAATTACAAAATTACCGAAGAAAATTCGAGCACGAAATCCAATTACCCAAAAGCTGATTAAGCAAGGTATATATGTATTTAAATAAAACTAATAATTTTTCATACTGTAACCGTACTATACCTCAATGATAAGGTGTCCACTAAACACAGAATATCAAGTTTTAGTTGTCTAGTAAAATTGATTAACACGCTTGATGTATGAGCGTAAATCTTCCTACAGGATCCGGTGCTCTGATCCTCAAGATGAGGGTTCGCATATAATAAATGAGAGACACGAGATAACACAGATAAGAAATTACGATAGTGATGATTTGTTAATATTAATATCCGAACTATTTTTGTTGACATTTTTTCCCCTATCGTTAGTGTAACTAATCTTAGTAATTACATACTATTTTTTTTCTTTGTCAATATGTATGACACAATAACTTCATTTTGTTTGACTGTTAATTAAGAAAAAAAATGTGCTATAAACCAACACGCTCCGTAACCAGATTTCTGTTCCCTTTCACTCACTTATAGAAAGTATGGCTCATAGATCGCATACCCGATATCTACTTGTGTTCAGTTTTAATTGAGGCATGAACCCGGTATCTTTGGATCGCAAAATAAAGCTTATATCAGTTTTCAAAATTTTAAAATTACACCGTAGAATTATTACTATAATGCTGCACATGAAGAGAATATAAGCATACCAGCTCCGTCGAAAGTATGACAGATATAATTATAGAAGTAGGAGGAGGACAATGTAAATAATACATAGCTCATATTTCGCGGATACAACACATTGAATATCATTAACTAAATGTCCTAAATGTCCTAAACGACAATGCATTCACGATGGCTGAAATTTAAATATTCATAAAGTGCGTGTAAGCTTCATTATCCTAGTTAAGGATTCATTAGATCCACAAGAGAGGATGTGATAGGATAATACAGACAGCTCTGAGGTTTGCGGAAGACCTTTCCTTTTAATATGGTGCTTAGGGTGTTTAGGTTTGGGACCTTTGGGATTCCCGTCTCAGGCACAAAAGTGCTCGGGGTTCACAAATCTACACGCGTGTCGCTGGCTAAGAATTTTCAAGAAGTGAATCCTCAAACATTCCAAGAGTTTCTTGTAAAAACTCCGCGATATATAAATGGTAATTAAATGTGAGATGTAACCGTAAAGATCTTATTTAACACACGACAAAATTAGACATGCATAATGTTGAGAATAAATACAATAGGTTCCTATTAACAATCGGTATTGACAGAAGAATTATACGTGAGAATGATCGTACTACATTTGAAGGTATTATTTTCAAACACGGATCATTACAAAATGACTAAAAAATGAAACATGAATTTCATTTTGAAAAAATGTACATTTTAAAAGTATTTTTAGTTTTACATTATTTTGCAATGATATTTTGTATGTATATCAAGCCATGCTTGAGACTTGTTTCTAAAAATACTTTCAAAATTTATTTTTATCTATTAAATTACATTCATGGATCATGTTTCAACAATTTTGGATTGAGCCGGATTTGCAAATAATAATACCCTCATTTAACTGTGGTATAATTCATACCAGCATTTACATTTTTTTTATCCATATTCGCTCCCAGTGTGGAGCATATGGCCTAATGGAGTTATATTAACAGAAGTTTCTCTCTTTTCGGATAGAAGGACAAGGCTAGGACAGGACTAGTGATTAACTAATCACTCTCGCTACGCTCAGTTATTGAAGGATCGGAAGGGTGGGAGGGAATATTTAGACACCACAAACACCCATGCCTACGAACAGAAGTCGATAAATCGACTATTAGGATTGAGATAAATATTTGTTTTATAAAACACTTCATAAAAATAAATATTGACAACACGAAAACCCACGAGCCAGCTCATTGACGATCAATTAGATGCCACCCATGAACATCTCGGTGAACAAGCATCACAAACATCTATGTCCATGATCTCGAATATAAAATTGAACGAATCAGCATTTAACATGTCGAACCGTCGAGTAACTGGATTGACTATAATACTAATGATTACTAGTTTTTGAGTTTTTAGTTAGTCTAAATATTAATTTTAAAAAAGAAAGCTTTTCAAGCAAACTTGGCAAGATACTGACTGCAGAGAGTAATAAATTTATCAGCGATGTATTTGACTATGATATGATGTCAATATGTATCGTATTTTTTGTGGGAACTTATGAATTACGTCTTTAATTGAGATCTATTTTGAGAAACCTAGACGTTAAGTATCATCCTCGTGACACAAGCAAGCCTTTTAATGTATTACGTACGATATACACCGCCCGAGGCTTTTGTTTGGAAGATTTCCTTTAAGAACCGAAACCTAATTTAACAATCTTACGTAATCATTCAAAACACCCCCCGGGGTGGAATTGAAAGCGATTCTCAGGGGGGCTATGCGAACAGGTGGTGGGGGAAACTGTCACTGGAGGGGGCAGGAATGTGTGTGCGTGATAGCTTTTAGATTAGTAATATACTCCAAAAGGTAGTAGCTTTACGTTTTATTCGCATGAATAAATCAATTTTTCGTACATGCTTCATGAAAAGAAAATAGGCTACAGAATGTTTTCAAATAAACTGTTTTATACGTCAACGATGTTATGTCATTAATTTACTCGCATAATTAATATTAGGAAACATTATATAAAGCACAAAACACAGAAATCCGCATTATCATTATTATCCATACAGCCTTGCTGGGTTTTCGCTTCCTGTCGCATATTACTCAAACTATATACATATTATTATTTTTTTTATCATTTTCGAGGAAAAAAACTCTATTCTTCTACCCCCGCCTCTACTGTTGATAATGAAATCAGAGAGGATGACCTTGACACATATTTTAGATTAAAGAAAACAATGTCAATATTAATAATAGGCAACAATATTTACAAAAAAATAGTTTATATCTGCATTTTACCCTATAAAAGAGTTTACTTTATCATATTTAATTCTTGTTTTACAAACCATTTCCAAGTAGTAAAATTAAACTTTGCACATACTTACATGCGCGTCACAGCGAAAGTATGAAAATTGATTTTGCCCCGAGGCGTTTTAAAAATATTAAGCGATCTTAAATAATTACGGTGTATGTATTAACGCAAGTAATTAATCAAAGAATCTTCAAGTAAGTGATAATTAATTTTGAGAATAAAATTTCGGTGGGAAATTTTGAAAACCACACATATGGCAAAGCAAAATCACGCACTCGTCACCTCGGGCTGAAAGCTTTTATGTTATTAATCGAAATACGTTTAATCAAGCTATTTATTCCGTACAATAACTGTGGTATAAATTAATTTTCAGTAATCGAAGCCTTTATCACAAAAGAAGATTACTTAAATTAAACAAGCTGAAATGAGGAGTTTCTATAAAAAAATAAAAAATCCCAACAATATAATTGCGGTAACCTGAAGTAGAAAAATACATCAGATAAAATAAAACCGTGTGTCGTAGTAAAATTAAAATTAATTCAAATATATTCTTGTAGAATTTTTACTTTATTATAATAGAGTTCTACTAAGTAAATGCTTATTTAATCGATACAATCTATCGAATACAAACAAAAAATATTGTTTGTAATACCACTGGTTGTGTAACCGGGTTTCGTCTTGCTGAGAAGCTAAATAGTTGAAACAATATATTATGCTAATCCGACAATTTGCGATATCTTCAAAACGATATCGATTAGCAACCAACTGTCTCATTTAATTGGTGACAGATGGCAGGTTTTATAATATCACGTACAAGTCATCCATCATACGAATGGTTCATTATAATTAAAACGCATATTTTAAACTTATTACAGTACATATTTAATCAAATGATTAAGACTAATTTCGCCTTATCGCGAGTATTGCAATCTTATAAGTAACATGTCAAATTACTACTAATTTAAATATATATTTAAAAAACAATATCAGAATATGTTTTTATTATTCAGTATAACAATTTTCGTTATAGGAAGATGCACTCACTTATTGTGGAAAGCGCTTGTCAAGTGCTTACATGAAGGCTTGTGCGTGCTAGTTCACCTCGAGGATCTCCTCCATATGCCTTTGAAATAATTCAGTAATTATTATCATCAACATAATATTATTATAATACACGAAGAAGACATAAACCCTCGAGGGTTGAGAAAATGAGGCGGCTAGATAAGGATAAGAATGACCCAATTTGTCTGAGGAAAATTTCTCAGAGCTTGATGCAATGTCTTTATAAATAGTTTTGGAAATATGTTAACGTTGAAATAGTGGTTAGCGCTTATTGACAATGTTTGTGAATATAATGCCCATACGGCCAAACAAATACAAGCGGGTTAGTTCTACTTGATCTATTATGAAAACTCAATTATTATGTTTTGTGCATAAAAACGTGAGGTCAAATAATCATATAATTAATCAAATCAATTTATATTAATTACCTCTAAGCTAGTATATTTAAAAATCAAATTAAAAACTGCAGTACAGTTCTGACGATGGAGCGATGCCGAAATGTCATCAATATTAATTAAATGTTCTAGATAATTCACCATATATTGGATAAGTTTAAGCGCACTACCTATTGAAATAGAGAAAGTGAGTAAAAATACTCAAAACATTATTTACTGAACATTTTTTTCCCATTTCATAATTGTATGTAATTACCAAGACCGATTTCGTTCATACTGCTGAAACCGGTCCTAAATATTAAATCAAATTGTGGAATAAGTACAAAAAACAAATAAGGTCTTATTTTTAGATTATGAATGACGAATTTTTTTTTAAAAAAAACCGTTCACTGAGAGCAAGTAATTTATTAAAAAAATATGATGACTTTACTTTTGATCAAAAGTTTTTTTGTTTTTGTGGCACCGTATTACAAAAAGTCCACTGCTTATTTGGTATACCTCCCCCCGTGTAAGTTTTAAGTGCTGATCAAACAACACTCTCAATACAGATTCACCCCTCTCCACCTTCCATTTGTGTAAATCCATCGCTGTGAGCGAACAATTAACATCTTTGTAACGATGTCTAAAACAGAATTTTCCATTCAGTGCGTCACAAGTTAGTAATTAGTCCGACACTAAGGGGGATTCCAAATTAAGCTGATAAACTGTTTATTGTTAGGAACTACTTAAACGAATCCCCATTAGCCAATATAAGATTGGAGATGGAGAATACAGAGCGAAAATCGCACGAATGCAAAATATTATGCTTCTGGTATATTCAACATATTACCACCAGACCGGACCGGCCATTCGGTCAAACGCTCCGTTTGTCAACTCAAATATTACAAAAATTAACTTAAATTTTATAAAAAATACTTTTAAAGACGCAAAAAAAAACAAACGGACCGCGCGTTGCGCATCCTGATCTACATATACGAATTTGCATATACATCTAAAAAGAAAATATCGTAAAAATGCATTATGTAGAACCATAAATCTATTTCTGCCAATTAGTGACGCCAATGTATCAATTCATCGAACCATCAGTGATGCGCTTTACCTGGGTTTAAAATGGTAGATATCCGTTGTCAGTCAGAACACTATCGTCTTCGCTCAATATGAAAACAACAAACCTTAATTAAAATATACCGTAATTACAGATGAATTTAATTTATATCAAATCAATATAAAATGAGGAAAATGAAACATTTCTATCAATTAGTTTGATATAACAATTCGAAAGCTGCGACAGACAGTGTTATAGTAATGTCCTTATCAATATTTAATCACAATTCTTAATTAAGTATGTAAGTGACTTCCCAGCTCAAATTTAGCTTAATGTCTGTCAATGGTGGGAAAGAGTGCAACAGTCGGAATTTTTATACGAAATTAAATTTATGCACGCCATTTTTTGGTTTAAAACAAAGAAACTGAATTCGTTTCAGGTTTTCTTTTGACGATTCAGCGTATTAAAGCAACCACGCCGTACAGCATTCAATAAAAATACCTAATTATATATATATAAATATACACATTTTTTAAGCATCTTTAAGTCATCCTTTTGAAATAATAGCGAGACATCGTTCGGACATGTTCCTTGTTAGATTAAAAAAAAATCCAAATCCGAAAAGGCACGGTCAGACATCACGCTTTGAATTTTATTCCAGACAACACAAAGAGTCAGTAGAAACTTCCTGCATGAGCTCGAAGGTTTCGACCATCGTTCTTATTTCATTGTTTCAAAGGCGAGGGAGGCAAAAAACAAGTGAAAGAAACAACGCTATGTTATACAACTCAGTGGCGTCGCAAGTGTATATTGAAGATAAACTTTACTTTGTTGGATTACGAATAACTGTAGCATTTCAAGTATAAAGCTTAAGATATTTTTATTTTTTTTATCATGTCCGCTCCCAATGTGGAGTATGTGGACTCCCGATAGATTCTATCTCAACGGAAATGTTTCTACGAGAACTGCTTGTTACTCAGTTGGTCAACCTCTCTTTTTACAAAGAGAGTAGCAATACAACGATACGGCTAGGGCAGGACTAGTGGTTAGCTAATCGTTATCGATACGCCTCGTTCATAGGATAAGATGAGTAGGAGGGGGGGGAATGTAAGGAATGCAACATGCATCCATGCTTTCGAACAGAAATTCATAAATCGATAGAAAAATCAATTTATAAAACTGTCCGTACTGGGATACGAGCCCGAGACCTCCGTAGATGAAGCCAACGACTTTGAACACTCGACCACACGGACGGCTTATGGTATAAGACAATAATAAATTAATCTTTTATTGTTATTTTTATTCTCCTTTTCAATATCAAATATCAAGAATCTATATTACAAGATGGTTATAATATAAAAAATATTTATATATAAGTATTCCGCCGTGACAAAATGAAAGAAACAAGCGTTTCATATTAGGAAAAACACCATATTATTTTGCACTTAATTTCCACTTTATTTATCAAGATCAGGACCGGTTTCGCTCATGGCGAGCATTGTCAACTGACAGTGTTTCATACCCAAGGATAGATAATGAGTATTTGTTTCTAGCCTTAATAATTAAGCGTCTCAAACAACTGGAAAAGGGGAGTTTTGCCAGTCTCCTCTCGACTTCGGTGCATGATTTTTTTTTAACCATGTCCACTCTCAACGTGGAGCATATGGACTCCTAATGGAGTTTATCTCAACAGAAGTATTTCTACGAGAACTGCTTGTTACTCAGTTGCTCAACCTCTCTTTTTTCCAAAGAGAGTAGGGATAGAAGGATAGGGCTAAGACAGATAATCATAATTATACATAATAGCCAAAATGCTTCCATGAGGGTGGAGCTACTTACTTACTGGAGATGAAGTAACCAATAAAAAGGCTTCTCACACCAGCGGTATACTTTTTATTAACCATGTCCGCTATCAGTGTGGAGCATATGTATGAAGCATAGGAGCGGGGATAAGGGGATACGGCTGTCAGAAATAGGATTATGATTCTGATCCATTCTTTTTTAATACTGACGATTTAATATAAATACTGAATATCCAATATTAAATTCTGTAAGGCTGATTTAAATGCTGACCTAGACCTTAAAGAGAAATAATTAAAATGCTGTTATCAAACGCCACTGCCTCACTTTAACCAATCGAGAGTATCTTTTGTACAGCTCACGTACCCTGTTCCTCCTAAGCCGCGATACGTGCTAAGAAAAATAATGAACTACGAAAACCACACGGTGGAACCTCCTAACCCGGGGTGAAAAAAAACTAACCGCGGATTGGGTAGCCGTAATGAGAAATATATTGGTGAGCCTTCGAAAACAGAGTTAATTTACAGACTGGGACACTTACAGTGGCGTGACGAGGTTACTGAATACCTAATTATTTGTCTTCAAAAACAGTACTTGCTAAAAAAATTGACGCAAACTTACCGTGAAAACTAGTAAACGCAATGGATGCCTTTCGGGTAAAAAAAGTTCAAGAATATAATCATTTCATCAATTATTGAGAGGTTCTTACAACGGGTCGATCTCGAAGTAAAATAATCGATTCCAATTCGAAAATATAATTATTGTGTTTTTAAATTAATATTTTTCACACAAATTATTTGGGGTCGAAAGCCATGAAATACTTAGAATAAAAATAGCTCCCAACTTTAAAAAATGTTAGGTACCGTTGCCATATGAAATTTAAATATTCTGAACGTGACTGACTATCCTCTCATAAAAAACCACTTTCAAGGTAATAAAAAAATCTTTTAATTTATAGGAATCTTTTCAAAATCATTTAATTATGTAAACAAAAAAGAAGTCAAAGTGACAATTAAATCACTGTATTATTGAGTAACTAAGTTTTTTTTTGTAAACTTTTTGATGTTTCAATAGATTAGGTAGAAACTTTGTTTAAATTCAATAAATAAGATAAACAACTCTGTTATTCAACTGGTTGTCTTAGTACGAAACGAAACAAGTCACTTGTAGTAACACAACCAACGAAATAACAAAAGCTCTGTTCTTCTGCGTACTTCTGACGGTTTAAAGTACGCAGAAGAACAGAGCTAAAGTTATCTATTTCGTTTTTATTTATTCAGACTTATTGTGTACATTGTTTCTTCATCACAAACTTCAAAATTATTCAAATGAATTAACTAATTTAAAATATAAGTTTTTGTAATATATTATAAACGGAGTTTTTAACTAATTTTGTGTTAATTAAGTCTTTTCAATAAAAAAAGTATTCTTTCAACTAAATTAGTTTTTCTACATATAATATATAATAACGCAGATTCTGAACTCAAAAATTATACTATTTAGTCACGTCAACGTCCATGGAATATTGTATGGGAAAGTTAAGTATATTATATTATCATTCGCACAATTCGTCCCGTAGTCATGTAAAATTGTCATGTTGAAAAAATAGGTATCAAAAATTTTATTTCGCCACGTACACAAATAACAATTTACTTTCATTCTGTAATAAGGCGTACGTCACTGAAAGGATAGTATACCTGGTGCCTTCCTAGTCTATTGAGGAGTTTATTCAAACTATTAACGGCTGTACGTACTTTTATGAAGTCGATTTGAGATAGGGGAAACTCGGGGTTGAAAAAATATCGTAAAAAATAATGGTCTGCTCTGTTGTTTTCCAAACGGTTATTATGTAAGTTTCCAATTTGTTTTTAATAGTGAAATAAAAAAATCTGATCGACTACCAATATGATGTTTTGTTTCTTTTATGCACGGATCTGATCTAAATTGTGAGGGTGCATATATTATCTGAATTATAATACGTGTAAATAGGTTTGGTTTTTTTTATATGATTAAAACAAGAAATCTGACATAGAAGCACTTCAACTTTTAATTAAAATTGATACCTCTGTTATTCATGTTGTGTGTGTGATGTGTTTCGCTTAGAACACGGCGAGACACAAAAAATATTCTACAGCAGGTAAAATTAACTAGTAACTTAAATAGTTTTATATACTATGCCGAGAAGAAATCATTAAACGTTTTGAAAAAATATATGAGAAGAAACCACACTTAAATTAACCGAAGAGAGGCGAGTCGAGTCGCTGGTCTTATTTTAAAATATGTATAAACTTATATAACACGTTAAATTTGAATCGTTCTAATTTTGTACATTCACACAAGTTTTGTCACTAACGACCCAGGTTTCGCCTTTCGGCATCTTCAGGCGTTCAAGTTAATCAGTGCACCGAAAGGCGAAACCCGGGTCGTAAATGAAAAAGCTTGTGTGAATGTAAAAAAATTGAGCGATTCAAATTTAATATTAAAATTCCACCAAGCACCTTTCGTCGAAATCTTAAATTATATAACACGTCTTCTAATATGACCTCTTAGGAAAAATATTCGAAGGCATGTAGACAATTTATTGTACTATGACTTTTAAATCGTATACAATAAAAAATTAGGCAATAAAAAGCGCTAAATATTTTAAATTATCTGGACAGTGTAAATTAATATTTTGGATATCTATGACATCAAGGTATTAAAAATTACAGTTGCAAAAGATTTTTTAAAACAAAATGACTTGCCACGTGCCAATTATTTAAAATAACCATGTTGCTTTTATCTGGGCTTGTCTGATGAATACATTATAAAAATAATTGCAATTTAAATATTATGAAAATATTTGCGCTTGTAATAAAAAAAACAATTAAAATGGGCCAAACAAATTTAATACAAAAAGCAATGAATAAATAATCGTCAATCTATCCGGAAAGACCGGATTCGGCCACTTTAATAATTATTTTTTTATTGTTTATAACATCGCGAGCCATAAAAAAACACGCAAAATCAAACGTAACCGTTAATTCGAAAGAATTGTATAGGCATAAAGCACGGGTTCCCAACCTGGGGGTCGCCAAGGGTTTTCTAAGGGGTCGCCAACTTTCCCCGGTGAGCTAAAAAAAACAAAGGAGTTTCGGGGACAAACCGGGGGAAAAGTATAGCAAATCGGGGATTTCAAATTCCACGGGGGGTCGCCTAGTCGCAGCTTTTATAAAAAGGGGTCGCCACCCGGTAAAGGTTGGGAACCTATGGCATAAAGGTTATACGATTGCTTTAAAAACCGTGGTTGAATATGATGTTCGGAATACATTTGCATGGGTCAAATTAAAATATTATATTCGCATCTATTATACATACTTTGATTTATGCGGTGCGTGATGAATACAGTCAAATAATTTATTACTTTATAGTATGTATATCGTGAAAATAATAAACGGATCGAAAGTTACTTTTTCGTATTTATTTTAATACAAAATAGTCACCTTATCAGTTTTTGTTGGATAGAGATTGGGTTCAAGAGATAAAATATCATCTTGAACGTAATAATTTGGCATCTGTTTTCGAGTCTTTCTAGCGGGTATTTTATTTAGGAAAAAAATATAAACCGTAGTCAAAACAAACGTTGCAAAAAATAGCCGCAATAAATAATCCAAATTGCCGGGACCATCGGAGATGACGAACGCAGAAAAACCGCTTTAGATTTTTTCCACTGTGCGGACATCATAAAAAAGACGTCGCGTAGGTCGTAATATAAATTACTGGATATCAACGAGGAATGACTGGATATAAATAAGTCAAAAGTCTTCAACCCTTCAATAAAAAGGTGGACGGACATAAAATGAATGTCTTACACAGGCGACGAATACATAAAACAAATAGAGGATGGGATCAGAGAGCCGAGGCTTTTATTTTAACCATTACGTCAATGGCTGTCATCAAAACAAATGTATTCGGGGGTGGTGTTAGTGTATATATATCTAGTGATGAGATTGAAGTACAATTATTGATAAAATAGTCTTGATCGAAGACAATTGATCAAACATATTAATTGACCCATAACTTATTAAAAAAAAAAAAACAGAATATTCTTTCGTACTTACACTTTTATTTAAAATATCAGGACCGGTATCGCTCATGACTCAAACAATGTGTTAATAAAGACATACGATTTGACATCTGCCACCATCATCAAAATAAACATCCCTATATTTCTGCTATGCTTCTAGTTCTTATTTAATTGTATTATAACGTTAATCGGGTAGGTTCCATGGTCTATCGGTTAACGTCCCAGTACGAACATTTTTTCGATTTATCGATTTCTGTTCGAAGTTTGAATGTCCTATAAATTCAATCCTATGAATGTGACAGTAAACACTTTTATGTTAACATAGTTTTGTTTAGCGTGTAGTACATATTCAACAGAGCTAGGATACCAATCATTTAATGACTTATCAGCTAATTGAATTAAGCAATGACGTGTAGAAGTATTCAGAAAACAAGATACACGAGTGTATAAAGTGCTATCGGCAATAAAGAGAACATTGAACAGTTACATCCCTATACAGTAAAATACTAGGTGGCAAACTTTAACCGGATGTCACTGATGAAAGACAACTTTGAATAAAGCTCCATCAAATAATCATATCGAAAGTGCTACGCTTGAATACTCAAGACTGTGATTCGATTCAATCGATGGTTGTAACTCCATCCTCGCTTTGTCTTACCATCTTAAAACTTGCAGATACTTAATTAATAATAGAATTAACTTATGGACCCGCAAAGTATGGAATGCCTTGATGTGAAATATCATGGAATTGATTTCCAAATTATGCAGAAATTAAATTTCCACTCGACATCACTTACAGGCAAATTGTATTTTATGATAAATTTGATGTAATATTCATAACATTTAATTAGGATGAACTTCATAGTTTAAAATAGTAAAATACATAATAGTAACATAAAATTAAATTTGATAAGTTCGTTATTCCACTTGTTTTGTTATAAAATGTTACGCGTGTTTGGCTTCTTTGAGAAGCATCATCAAACATAACATCGCAAGGTTTATGAATAAACCAAAAATTAATTAAAATTCTTAAGTTATTAATTAATTATAAAATAAATGTCGGGGGTTTGTCCTTTTCTACTGGATGCAAGAAGGGGGTAAAATACAATCATTGATTATTAATTAATTACTAAAATTAGGTACGGTAAATCCCAACGAAAATAAATTAAACCATTGTCATTCGCCTATATTTTGTAAACCTTTTTTTAGCTATTGATGACGTTATTAATTTCCAAAAATTTCAATGTGTGTATTTATTCTTAAATTATCGAATTTGATTTTATTTTAAAATGTTTTTTTTTTTTAATTTACAGCCATCGAAAATATAATATGTAATAATAGTTAATGAAAGAGGGTACACAAACAGTTTAGTTTACCAAATATTTAAACACTGGATTTATGTGTAACCTTTTAAGCGATATCTCACATTCCTGCCTATTTTTATTTCTAGGAAATTGTCAGTATAAGGTAAGAGCACCCATCACCGCCACTACACCAACTACCGCCACCGTAAGAATGTTCTCGAAATAACAAGAAAACTGTTAAAATCTTCTCAACAAAATATATTGAACAGTAAACACGAATGCATAGTGATCAAGTGTCATTTGTTGTTTTATAGCTAACTGTATTTATTCTATCGGAAATATCAGTTTTCTGGATGAGCTCGGAGGTACGATTGTAATTTGGCCTTTCGTTAAACACTTTGTTAAGAAATAGCTAAATTTTATTTTTCGATTTAAAACAAAATTCATTGAATATATATGAAAGTTAAGTTTAGTTTATAATAAATAACATATTTAGAACACTCTAAAGTAAGTATAAATCCATAATTAATATAAATTAAGTGATAAAAATAGAAAATATTGCGTGGCGGTGATTAGACCCATTAATTATTATATGGGAACCAAATACCGCCACCCCTGGCGGTAATAGAGTTTGAAAACATTGATTTTTTTAATGTAAATTATAAGTATTTAATAAAATTTTCAAATATTAAAGTGAATAACCCAATTCATATTTGTGTTGGTCCAATCACCGTCACTTCTACTGTACATTTCTGATCCCGTAAAAGCATCAGCAAAAATCTAGTGGCGGTAATAGAGCATTGGCCATGGCGGTGATAGGCTCCACATAAACATATATGAAAATGCAAATTTAAGCTAAATAAACTTAAATATTGCAATATTTTTCACATAATTTATTAAGAAAATGATTAAATAAGCATAATTTGTTTCAAAAATACCAATGCCGTAATAATGTAATTGATAAAATACAGCTTTAATTTAAGTGGCGGTAAAAGGAACAATAATCGGTGATTGGGTCATTATTTTACCTTAATTTTCAGATATTAAAAAATTATGAAATATGGTTGGCACAAAAAAATGTTTATACTCAGCTGAAACATTGGATACTGCACTGAAAGAATTAAAAAAGGGGAGTTCCGTACTGGCAATAAGTAAAAAATATAGTATACCACGTACCACATAGCGTGATAAGATAAGTGGTAAGTATAGGGAAGGAGCTAAGCCAGGACCTTCCAAAATTTTGTCATGACAAGAAGAAGCGCTGCTTGTGAAGTGGACACAAAAGTTGGCAAGTTTGGGATTTCCAATAACGAAGCCTCAGTTACAGGACTCTGTCGCAGAACTCACCAAAACTCTAAGCAGAGAAAATCCATTTACTGGTGGAAGACCTGGAAAGAAATGGTTTAGCTGTTTTTTAAAAAGACACCCGTAATTGGTGCAAAGAGTTTCACAGAACCTTCGAAATCAAAAATTGGACAAAGACATTAAAGAAATGGCTATAGCTGAGAGACGGCTGAAAAGAAAATTAAGATTCGACGAAAAGGCAGCGAAACAACAGAATTCGGCAAAAGTGGCTAAAGTACACAAAGAAATTATGGCATCATTTGATACTGGCAATTATGTTGTTGTGACCTATGAAGGCGAATTGTTTCCTGGTCTTGTTCTAGGTATCAATACAACCGATAATGAAGTGCAAGTTAAGACCATGACAATGGCAGGGTCAAACTGGAAGTGGCCTGCGATCGACGATATTTTAAATTACCCTGTTGCAGATATTGTAAAAATTTCTACGCCGACGTTGACTAATACTAGGGGCTTTTATTACGTCCCAGAAGTGGTATCTTTAAAAAAGAAGTAATACTTAACCTACTTGCCTTATTTCATCATAGTATGTACTTATATAAGTAGCTATTATTTATATGAATGCCAATGAAGGTGCAATTTTTTATTTACAAGAATGTGATTTTGATTTTTTTTGTATTAGGAATGTGATTCTTTTTAAAATAAATAATTTAAGTGCATATCTAGGTATAATAGGAAACATTTAAACATAGGTACATAAATAAAATGAATTTAATTCAAACAAATCTTTAAATGTGTTTAAAATGGCTTTAAATTCATATGGCGGTAGTTGGTCCCTGCATTGGCGGTAATAGGACACAAAAAAAAAATGGGTGGCGGTAATAGGGAACCATTCTTCAATGAAAAAACTTTAGTTAATTAATTAAATATAAAGCTCATCCTCACTATTGTTTTATACTTAAATAGGCGATATATAACAGTATAGAATCAAACAAGAAGTTTATATTTTCGTTAAGAAATATAAGAAATACACAAAATTTCTTAAATCGAGCTACTAATGTGGCGGTAGATGGTGTCCTTACCTTATGTATAAAAATGTTAAAATTTCATGATTATCAAAAATGACGATTATCTCAAAACAAGATTTTTTTAACCTAGATCCTTCTGCCAGTATGACAAAGATTTATAATACCAATCCGTTATGTATATTTGTATTACTTTATAACAGGTCGTAATAATATCAAATTTTGGGATATTTATCCAAAAGTGTATTTTTTAATAAGGAATAAATACTTCTTTAAGCAGTTTAAATATATAGACAAGACACAATTAATAAAAAAAAAAAACTTTTCGGGAAATCGATTAAAATTAATACTTTTTGTGTACGTGAATTATTATTGAGCACGCCAAGTACTGGTAGGCATTAAAAAAAGGATTATGCATGGCTGATACCAAATTTATTTTCGAAGTATAGACAGCAAGAAGAGAATAAATACTTGCCTGCTGAAAACCGGCCAGAAATAATAATGGTCCCTACTAAGAGATAGTAAATATGCAATTCTGAATTATTTACACGCGATTTTGCGTGCTATGATTTTGAATGAAATCATGTTTCGGGTTAATATTTCCACGAAATTTACAAGTCTAAGGTTTAGGAATGGAAACGTTTTAGACGTAAATTGTAATAAATGACGATACGAATAAAGCGGAAAATGCGAAATGGTAAATAATTATTATAATTATGACAAATAAATTTTATCCGAGTGGGTGCGGTGCGGTGCGCCCTGGCGTGTCAATTGTCCAACATATATTTAAGACTGCTATTTTTAGAATAAATATGCTAAAAAGATTAAAATAAAACAAAACAGTTCTATAACATTAGCGGAATCCATATTTGAAAAAAAAAATCATTTATTCATATATTGTCAGCGGTTGGTTGCTATGTGGTCTAAATGGTCTTGTATGCTAAATCTGTGACAGCGAAACCCTGATCTCTTATTCTTGGATACATTATTTACAAGCATTCGTCGTTTTTTACTAGGGCCCTTAAAAACAATAATTACACCGAATTTTCTATAGCAAATATAACACAAACAATACCAGTTGAATAACCAATTTTTATATTAAATTAAAATATTTTAAATCAATCTGCTTCTTATATGGAATATATGGCAACCGCACAGTGCTTCAAGGTTTTCCTTTTTCCTCCAATCTATTTGCTCCCAAATATGTCGTCCCAGGGTCTCGTAGCACCATCAAACAACAGTCTACCAATGTAAACATTTACCGCGTGTATACTGTTTTAAGGTCGCGAGTCATGGCACCTTACAAAAACACAGTGTTACTGAAAACCGTGCTTATGTAGAATACTGGTGGTTTGAAGTCAAAAGAGCATACTAACCAGTCCAAAAAATAATAACTACATACAAAGTAAATCAATCGAAACTATAACAGCCAAGTATCATTTCAGATAGGAGATTTACGAGATCTAGGTATAAAACCAAACCTAGATATCAAGCAATAAATTGGTTGGACTTGTAATAAAAACGAATTGTATTTCTCATTGGTGACTACAAAGCGCCTTTTTCCCAATAGGATAAAATAATTAATTGCGATAATCAATTGGATTTGATTTTTGATTTGTTATCGAATAAATAGTCAACGGAAATGCTTACAATGAAATTTAACATACCCGATTTCCCGTTACGGCAGCCACCGATTAGTACAGAAATAACACATACCTGAAAGCAGAAAAAAATCAACATGTATTAAACAGGAAATTGAAGAAAGAAACATTTATGAAGCAAATGCCCGCAGACACAATACGAATGTTTAAAAGACCAAATTAAATAATAGTTTTAGTAAGAGCGGTTTTATTAACAGCAGATAAAACGTGACAAACAAATAGCGAAAGCTCGCAGAAGTGTTTCGTCGATCAAAATCGGGTAAAATAAGTTGCAAATATTATTTTATGTTTTAAATAGAATAACGGATGACGTTTAGGCTACCATACCGATCGACAAGTGCATTCGTCGTTCGTTTCGGTTAGGAATTAGACGAAACAAAATTGGAATTAAAGATGTAGTTCTATTGTGCCCGGTATGTACACAGATAATTAAAAATGACACAAAAATTCTGATGTCGACTTATTATAAACAATCAATCATAGTAGTTGGTATAGTCTGGGTAATTAGACGAATATTTCTTAATATCCTAGAACTGTACTCGACATAAGTAATAAATCTGTATAACCCTGTTCTATGTATATATATATCTGAGGCACATATTTATAATACTTAATTTATGGTGACCATTTGAATATTGCCATTCCCGAAATCTCAAAATAGGGAAATTCAGAGATGACTTACCAATGAACTGGACAATCGATGCGTAGTTATCTGTGTTCAGCATTATATATAATTAAGCAGAGTGGCGGATTATATATAATTAATATTATTCTTTCGTTGGGTGTGTAAGAAGTAGGATACTAAGTGTGATGCTAAGGTTATCAAAACTTTTCTTCGGTTCAATTAAACTTCCAATATCGCAAATTAAATTTCATTTAACTTTTGGGGACATTTCAGTATTTTTTTTGTTTAAAATTTAAGAAAAAAAAACTGCAAGCTTTCAGTCTCATATTATTAATATAAAAAAAAAGGTTTTTCCCTAATGTAATAAAAATTATCAATTGAAAGGAATCAAACTTTCAACGTTCATTAACGACACGCATTTAGATCATGGTATATCTTTGAAAATAAATGAATCGACTTGTGCGAAAATCTATCGATTAAAGGTTCAATATTATAACAATTTAAATTCTTGTCTTGGTATGCAATGAACCCAACAATATTCATATTCGTCTCTCAAATGTAACACAACATATATACTTTGTTCTATTAACGTACTAAAGGTGTTTTAGTTAAGGTTTAGGCCCCGTAAATTTACCATTGTAAGCGGGTATATACTTTGTCTTCATTTTCCTTTGTTAACCAAAATGATAAGCGACATGCGGCATGCAGCCAACTGTACAAACAGTACTGCTAACCAGAGTATAAACCAAAAGTTAGTGCGCGTGCCCAAGCCGTGACGACATAGACAATAATAATTCATTTTCATAAAAAGCGAGGTGAACGGAAAGAGTTTTTGAAAATTCGACACGATCGATGTATAACAGGAATTCGTTTAAGTACAGTGCAGAAAGGCTACATAAAAACGACTGGTACAATACAAAAGCCAATCACCTATCAATAGCAGTAATATATGTACTGTCAAAACAGCCGTTTTTAAATCATGTAATTGAATTGGGAAATTACAAAAATAAACACAAAATCATTAAAAATAATAATTCACCATGTCGATATATCTATTAGTATCTGGTATTAACTATTCTCCCGATATACGCAGAACTTTTAGGCAATTACTATCCTAATTACTATCAGTAAACGAGAAATGTAATTTTTCATTTCTTAAGAAAAGTGACTTTTTATTGCAATTCGGAAGGAACTGCTCCTATAAGCGCATGCGAATAACATGATATCATACTATTTACACTTCATCACAGTAAATTGTTTAATTTACAGAACATTATATCATACAAAAATAGTAAGTATAGTTCCGAAATTATTGGTGGAGTCATGCGACCATACGAATAAAACATATACTCAGGTTTAGATATGAATACTATAATTGAAAAAAACATTTAAAGTGCTATTAAAAAAATATTGGCATTGTAAAATGTGCATGATCGGTAATATGGTCTTTCTCTGACAATGCAGATTACAACACACCAGGGCGTCCTTAAAATGGCTCTTTTATAGAATAACAGCAATATTCGTTATTTTTATGTGGCGTGCCTTATCGTTGAAAGAGGCAACAAGGAATTTTGGGGATTCTAAATAAAATAGGAATATATTATGATAATTTTCCCACGTTATGTAAAATGTTGGAATATGCTCCTTGCATACAGATGCGCACATGAAGGAAGTCACGAAGAGTCTGTGTATGTAACACAAAGTGCAGCCATGTTAGTAATGAGATAATCAGAAGTAATAATATCTCGTTTTTATGAGAAATTGTGTATTTTTTAGAAGGTGACGTTTCATTTATATAAATGTTTCCATTATGAGAAGCAAGAAGGTGAGATTGTATGAATTTTATGAAACAATTCTGCGCTCTCTCGTGAAATATTTTTTTTTATTAATATTTTGATTGAAAAGTTAATTACGGGAATGTCGTCGAAGGCATTGCAAGATAAATTATGGCGATATTTGGCAATTTATGCTGAAATTGAATTCGATTTATAAGACGAGACAATTTATTTTGTTTAAATTTTTGAAGACACTATTTTCATAAAAAAAGAACTATGAGATTTGCGAAAAGCTTATGGCAGCCAAGCTTAGGTTATTTGAAAGTAATATTTTTTAGGAGATTTTTATGTAACAAAAAACAGTGATGTTCCCCATATACAGGTATTTCTCTGTCATTCTTGTCAAAAATACATACCGAATTCTTCGATAGTTACTTATTGGAGTAGATTGTTTAAAACAAGAATGCTTTCATTTTGTTATAGAAATACTTCAAGCGAAAACAAAAATCCATTAAATAGCGAGTATAGGTTAGGTATCTTGCATAAATTGAATCCGTGAGAAGGGTAGTAAAAAAATTCATGTAACATGAAAGGGTTGGGTGACCTTCTTCAAGATTTATTTGGGTAAGGGCGGTCATTCGTACAATAATTCGAGAATATGTTATGCAGAAATATTTTACCTAGCTTCCAGTACAAAAATAAAATGCTTTCCTTCTTTGTTTGATATACGAACTAAGTGTGAACATTGGATTTACAGTTGATTGGATTATCTTTACTATGGGTATAAATAATCAAAGATAAAGGCATTAATTGTACGCATTAAGATTAATTATATGCATCTAGAAAACATAAATTTGACGGCTATAAACTGCATTTCCTGTGATGCAATTGACATATGTGACATATATGAGAATATGTGACATTGTACAAAAAATCAAACATTGCATAAAATAACATAATGATTGCAAGCAGAGCTAAAATAAATGCACACGCTCCATTCCGAATCCGGAGTTGGTCAATTATATAAGTTAAGTGAATACATGAAACATTCATACAGCGCTGAAAGAAAACCTGTCCACAAAACATTACTTATTCGCAATCAGTTTATCCAGCCAACGTCAAGTGCTGGAGCTTGATGGCATGATGCAGGCAGAATTTGAATAAATAATAACGTCACGTCCTGAAAATATGCCAGTGATAACGGCCAAGCCTTCTGAAAAGCTGTCTTCATAATACATTTGCTTTATTATCTCCACATCGTCAAATAAATGAGATAAGTAACGAGATAGGATAGTAGAAAAAATCTTCTCAGTATCTTTTATCCAGCAGTTATCACGGACGAGTGAAACATTGGGCGTGACGCTGGGTACATAAAATTTTACAACAGCCGTAGCCAAGCATAGGCACCAGGGCATAATTTATTACAGAATAATATATATTCGTATTAAAAATAATGAACTTTTTGTAAAAATTCACCCATTACTTATTTTAGACCATGACCAGTTTAAGCTACCTAGACGCGAGTATTATCAACATATAAAGTCAGATACAGGGTCAACATAAAGTAATAAACTATAATTATATGACCAGAAAAAAGAACACATTTTCGCAACGTTTCCAAAAACTAATTAACAGATTAAATACTACGTCCAACATTTACATATTTTTTTTCGTAATGTAAAATGATATAGCCGAAAACTAATGAACTTGAAATGGAAAAAACATCCAAATTTAGCGCTAGTGTGGGATTGAAAGTAATTTTAATCTGATTGAAAAATTGATAACTTTTTTAAAACAAATTTTGACAAGTATTTCGCATCCTTACGAAGCATCTTAAGACAAACTATCGTAAGGGTAATTTACGACTCTATTGTTTACACAATTATCAATTTTAAATTTATATAAAAAATTAACTTCCACAAAATTGGTGCCGAAGCCATCGAAAATACTAATCCGATAGCTTTATAATAATGCTATTTAATAAACATTACCATGTACAAACTATGTCATTCAAAATAAATTTTGATTAGCAAAAAGAAACAAATATGAATATTTAAAAAAAATGGTTGACAATGGCTCAGTGAGAAAATACTAGGATCGTCCTCACGCCTTGTTCATAACTTGGCCTAAAAATATTTTCCAAAGGCCCCGAAATTTCAGATGGGAATCTCGAATAAGAATAACTACATAACGCTGGAACACATCCCAAAGTAAAAATATTTAAAGATACACATTCCTATATATACGGCCGTTTTCCAAAAATAAAAAATCATATTATCTCACATAAGCGAATTTTTACTCATTCGTTAAGATATCAAAACGTACAAGAAAATCTAAAAGAGGGAGACGAAAAGTTTTCCTTCTGCGAGTTTTCATAAGAAAAGGAAAAGCTCAGCGTATAGTACCAGTATGTAGATAAATGGTACCCGTCCGTGAGAAGCTTTCGCTGGAGATTTTTGTATTATTTTGAATAAAAAGCTTGGCTGAAGAAACTGTTCGGCAGTAGCCGCCGTAAAGGCTTTACTTCAGATACACCCAATGGGGTTGTAAGAATCGGCTTTGTTTGATATGATAGGCTTTTTCGGCATATTTAAAGCTATCGGATTCTTTATTTCGAACTTGCTCGAATTCAACACGTAATATATATTGGAGATATCCACATTTGAATATTGTGTGTGAAAACTTACGTGGTACTGCATATTTTATTTTATAATAAGAAAATGAAAAACGGACCATTTTCAAAAACATATTATATGATACATAAACGGAATTGTGCGGATATATAAGAAAATAAATAATAAACTAAATCATTTATCAAACTAAATTCTTTTGATATAATAGAAATTAATTTTAAATATATACCTATTTTTTACTCGCTCTTTATAGAGATGAGTCAAATATAAAATAAAATATTTTTATTTGTAATGTATTATTGACGATTTAGTCAGAATTGTCATGGCCGGAGTGGCTACGATGGTCAAATGCATACTTGGCATGACTACGATAATCAAATGCATACTTCCCATGTAGAAAAAAAACATGAAGATGTTATAAAAAATAGGGATTCATTTATTTCAAACAATGATACTAAATTCTTATTATATGTACAATTTCCAAAATTCAACTAAAATATCATTATATACAGGCTACAAGTTATTGAAAAATTAGTATGTCCCCCTCCAAAACAAAAAAATACAATAATATTGCTTAGTGCAAGTTATTTTTTAACCTATTTTTTACTATTATGTTATATTCAATTTACATATATGTTTACAAAACATGTAATTTTACTCACGTAAATAAAAGTAATTGTATGCTATTTTTCAATATTGATTATATTGTTTGCTATGTATTTATGTATACAATAGTATATAAATCAAAAAGCTAACATGCAATTAATTTATTTACAAAAATCTAGCATTGTAAGCGCTCCTTTATGCAGGCGAAGGTAATTCTTAAGTACCATAAATTATCCGAAGATCGTACGCATTCCTGATATTTGCGAACGAGATTATTATCTATATATTATTCTATATATTAATAGCCGATAATGTCCGTTTGTCCGAGTGAGTGGGTGTAAGGTGTCCTCGACCTACCAGTCTCCACTTTTTTAAATAAAATAAAATAAAATAAAATAAATTAAAATAAAATAAAATAAAAAAGAATAAAATTAAACTAAATAAAATCAAACACAATGCAACAAAAATCTCACGTTGCTGGGCAACGGGTTAACAGCTAGTTATTATTAATATTACAAAATCAGCATACTACAATGCATACTCCACTAAAGTCCGCATTGAGTGTGTTAAAAAATAAAAATATTTTAATTTCTGTTTTGGTCCGCATAATCTTATTTGTAAATGCAAAAAAACATATTTTACTACATAAAACATTGTTTGATAATACGAAAAACAATAAAAAAATCAATTATTTTTTAAACCAAAATAAATTATTTATCGCAGAAATGTTGGGCTCAAAATGAATAGAAAAACAAATCGGAGGGTTAAATATTTTTTTCTCTACGGATTTGACAAAGTAAATTCAGATTCTCGAGATATTTCATTTAATAATATAAAACTACGGAGTGGCTCAGCGTAAATTAATTGCTTTACATTGAACAAAACTCTCAAAAAGTATCCCAATCAATAATTTGACAGTTAAAAACGTTAATTTGGAATAATGGATATCCCAGAGAGCGATACAAATGGCCTCAGTAAATTTCAAAAAGTTGAAGCTAACTACATACTTATATAATATAAGAATATTCGGGCGGTTCCTTTGTGGGGCGACAATTTCAGTCGGATGTTTATTTATTGAATTCGATAAGTGTTTTACAAAATATAAATGTAATTCTATTTTGTTCACCGTAATTTCTAACTTATTGATTCCAAGATTGTTATTTATTTGTGAAGATTGAAGTAGGTACTATGATTTAGTTATGTGATAATTTATGCGTATACTGGTCAGTTTCCCCCTAACGAAATTCAATATAACATTAAAAACTGACGTAAGATTATATTTTCTTGCCATTATTTTGAAATAGTGATATATATCACTCATATTTATAGTGATTTAATGATCGAACTCAAAAACACGTAAGATGTCTGAAAAGCAATAATTTGTCCGAGTTTTCGAATCATTTCATCATGATCAGAACCGATTTCACTAAACACAAGCATTGTTAACTGATAACATATCAATATTACAGTGCTATTTATACTAAACCAAGTTAAACTAATAAGGATTTAACAAACGATTGGTAATAAAAATACAAATGTAATTTATGATAAAAATAGAAAAAAATATAGATAAAAAAATGCGGCTGTCTGATATTATATTATGTTCTATTGAATTATTTATTTTTAATTTCTCATACACTGGGTGTATGCGGAGGGGGGGGGGGGGGTCCTGTAGTGTCATAAGCGTCACCTCAGGTGTACATCATAATTTTTATTGTTTATCGTGTCGCTTCCGAGATTAAGAATCATAATTGGTAGACATCACGAACAACGTCAATTAGTGATTAATTCTAATAAGCCTGCGCCAGTAATTACTGACAGTAGTAGAAGACACGAGAATACCGTTTGATAAGATTACTCTATCAAGACAAGGATGCAAAAACTAGTCTAATGATGATGAATGTAGCACAGTAAACTTGGTGACGTGAAAAATTTCACGCGACATTTATGAAAAAAATAATCAGCATTTTATTTAGCTAGATTATTTTCTTGTATTTGATTTCTTATTACAATTAATTTGCAGTTTTATATATTTATGAGAGATTATCCTGTAGAAAGAAATATTTAACGTAAGTATTCTGTCTATTTTAAAAATTGATTGCGTATAAATTACTGAAATAAAGATTTAATTCTAAGAATTCTTCACAACTTTTGTTCTTGTAACAGTGTGCACCTTTTTTGAACACGATTTTTTATGAAGTGTAAATTATTGTTCTCGTAATAAAACTATTGAATAAATGTAAACAAACCTATTTAAAATATATTCAAGACGATGAAAAGAAGTGGTAGAGAAATTAAAGTAATTGAGTTATTTGGATGATTAAAAATAATACCGGTATTTGTGTAAAATGTAGCTTCATAATAGCTTCATAATAGCTTTAATAATACTCCATACACGTCTGCATTAATGGTTCGCTGCAATATCGCAAAACCGCATTTGTATCACTGCAAAATGCTGCACCGAGGTGAACGCAGCAGAAAACGTTTGACATTATTCCCTTGAACGTCATTTCAAAAGTAAACCATAGAGTTCACTGATGATGAACATTCTCAAACTGTAGCAATAAAAATAAATATTTTTAAATCAACAAAGCCAAATTTTATAATCGTACTCATACGCGGTGTTGAATTCAGTTGAAAAAAAAACACAATAAGTTACATTAATTCTGCATGTATTTTTTCCGCGTTTTCTAGTGGTTGTTGTTACTTAATATCCTACGTCAGTAAATGGGTCCTTTATTTCAATCAATGGTAAATTATCAATTTATATTAGCTTTGTAGACATTCACTCAAAATGACAAAAATAAACAGTTAGTCAAATCTACATTTTGGACGTTAGCAAAAAAGCTGTCAACCTTGCTTACCTGTACTTTTCTTGCGAAACTAAATACTAAGCTAATCTAAGTTATTTTATTTTATATTAAAATGAACTTCCACAAAGTTACCGCCGAATCCATGGAAAATTAATACTTAACTGTCTGTCATGTAACGCGGTGTAACGGCGTTCCGGCACCGTTTTTCTTAGCATTATTAATGTTTCAAATTAATATTCGCAGTTTTTTAAATTATTATTTTACTTTCAAAAGATATTTTTTATTATTGGAAACCGTTGGCGGCTTGACCCTATCTTAGCTCTTTTTTTAATGTAATTTAACTAAAAAAATTATGTTATAATGCAATACGATACCGAGTCCATAGACTTACTCTATGACCAGAACCAGGGTTCTAATGTTTTATCAGATGCGGTTTTTTTTGACACTAAATTCCATCAGCGAAAGTTTTTTTCACTTTTTTCATCAAATTCGTCTCATTGACATATAACAAAAATCCTTCTATCTTTACTCTCTTCGAAAGAATGACAGGTTAAGCAACTGAGTGGCAATCAGTTATCGTAAAAAAACATTTGCTGAGATATCTCTATTAGAAAGCTATATGCTTCACATTAGAAACGGACATGGATTAGAAGCAAAAACTTTTTTTTATTTCTATTTATAAAACCACACAAATTTGAATGCTTCATTAATTGCCACAATTTCTACGCAATATGATTAACGTAGCAAAAAATATATTATGCATAAATAATGTTTAGGGAAATTGACCGATTACGCCTAGTTATGTACAGCAGTATTAGAAAACCATTTGAATGACCTGGCAAATAATATTGGGAATCAGTCTACCAAGTGGTTGGTGTTGACATTTGACTAAAAAACCATTTACGGCAGGCTAACGGTACCGATTTATTACTACGAGGAAAGACTGCTATTCACGTTGTGCTATCAGAACATTGTGGCTGTATATGTTCACGAAGAAAACTTCCATCATGGATTACGCTCAGAAAGGTGATCCAATACCAATGCACTTACAGTAGAGTTAAACTCGGGTGATCGAGATATTATATAGATTTTCTAAGAAAGAAACCAAACTGAGAAAAACAGTTATTTTCTTTGACATTGCTGTCATAGATGCATTTATGTTATATCACGAGTTTCTTTGGTAAAGCATCATTCTATCGAAGGAAAGTTACCAATAGTATTGTCAGTTTTAGGGTGTTCACTGTCAATACTTGTTGGAAAGGCATTATATTAATAAAAACACAATAATCCTTTGTACTTCATTCCACTTTATTTAATATGTCAGGACCGGTTTCGCTCATTGCGAGCATTGTCAACTGATAAGAAATATAATTTAACAATGCTATTTATACAAAATTGAAAAGTTATACACAACAATTGGCATTGAAAAGAAATTGCCTGAAAAGAATGGTGATTGAAAGTAATTAATTTAATTATGTTTGTTATTACTTTCAATCACCATTCTGAATTTATTAATCTGGGATGACTTTTTAATTATATGTTAGATGTGTTGAACATTTTAATTTTGTATTATTTTAGAATCACTTTAATGTAATTGGCAATTTCTTTTCAATGCCAATTTTTGTGTATAACTTTTCAATTTTGTATAAATAGCATTGTTAAATTATATTTCTTATCAGTTGACAATGCTCGCAATGAGCGAAACCGGTCCTGACATATTAAATAAAGTGGAATGAAGTACAAAGGATTATTGTGTTTTTATTAAAATAGTATTGTCAATGTTCTTTGACCGTCTTGTAAGGCTTTTCTAAAAAAGACTAAATCATCGTACTAGTTAACCAATATATTTACTTTCTCTGACAGCAGAAGATTTTAAAGATATATTATAAAACATCTTTTGTCGGTAAAACATCATTCTACCAAAAACAAGTTACAGTTTTACTTTTATTGTCCATTGCCAAATCGTTTTGTGGTCCTGCGTCATGTGTTGGATTTTACTGGATGACTTTATTCGTTGAAAAGTTGTGGACATATATTTTTAAACGTTACTGAATACTGTGACAAACGTGTTGTAAATAATGACTAGTTTAAAAATGAATATTTGATAAACATACTGTAATTCTTCTTTATCGCTTGCTGTGGCTCAGTTGGTTAGAGCTTGCTCTACCAATCACGCAGGTCTGGGTTTGATTCCCTGTAAGATCACAAGTAAGTGAATTTGGGAATTATTCAATTCAAAGCTGTGATTGAAGACTGGGTGTTTGTGATGTACATTCACATTATTTCCTCTCCTTTCATCCTTCTGATCCTTTAATAACTGATTGTAGCAATAGCGATTAGTTAACCACTAGTGCTGTTCTAGCCTTATCCTTATTTCCCTGCTACTCACATTGGAAAAAATAAGTAAGGTTGAGCGACCGAGTAACAAACAGTTCTCGTAGAAAAACTTCTGTTGAGATACCTCCGTTAGGAGGCCATATGCTCCACATTGGGAACGGACACGGATAAAAAAAAACTTCATTAAAATAATTTAGAATTGTTCATTAATCAAATGAAAAAAGGTGTAATATTACATAAGTGAATTAATTCATTTAAGTATGCTTGTGTTAACCGTGGTATTTGAATCATTTTTAACATTGAACCATTTGACCAAGTGAGAAAAATAAAACAGAAGCAGAAGTTTTTACGTGGCGTTAGTAATCACAAACCACTGGCTAAGAATATAGGTTAACAACCATTCCATCCCTTTGGTTTTTGGAAGAGCCTAGTTATGCGAGTTTTTTTCGATATTTGGTTCGAATATCGAAAAAACACCAGTTAAGCGATTGCTAATGTAACTTTTATCTTTTTGCATGGGTCAGAAATCTCTCACCTCTCGTAATTTCAATTAGACGAACAAATTTATGTTAAAAAGGTACGTGTAGTAAAATCAGGTAGAGGTCACATGGGTCACGACTCGGGTCGACTCGATACTCAGGTGTTGAAAATGAATATTTTTAATCATTTAACAAGTATACCAGTACGAAAGATTTGGGTACAAAATGAAATTGGAAAATGATTTTCAAAAACAAATCCATCGTAGAAATCAAACTTCACATGAAGATTTTGAAAGAGTTATAATAAAAATATGCTTACTATCAGAACCGGCACGAGGATTTTTATTACAACGCATCTACTAACGCAGCATTTAGCTTACTTCGCCTCCAATGGGCCCAATCGACGTATGGCGAAGTCTGAGAACCAGAATGAAGAACCAAGAAAATTGCCAAAATGTTATCTTTTCTTTTTAACGCTAAAAAAACGATTCCAAGATCGTTGTGCTTCAGGTGTTATAAGACAATGTCATTTATTTTATAATACACTGATATCGTATGGAAAAAATATAATTTTAAACAAAAAAAAATATTTTTACGTCGTTCTGGCTCCAAGACCTCGAAACGATACTGGCGTTATAAAATCTGATAGATCATAAAATAACCAATAGCAAACTTTACACCAGGGTGCGGTCGGCTAGGACTAGGTGACGTGTGTTCAACAAATCGTGGATTACTTCGCGCCAATGTAAAGTGCCCAGATGAGCGGTCTTGACCAAATGCGAATACAATTTCATTGGAACACTACACTATTCAATTCATTCAGTAGAATACTCCGATTTCGGCGAAATACAGCTAAGATTGGATTGAGGAGTTTGGGTATCGCGAGGGAATGAGCACCATTAACGAATATGTACGACAGATGGGTCTTTCAAAGGATCAGAATTTAAAACAAGAATGTGAACATAATTGCCAATTAAATAACACATCTAATCCTGTTATTCAAATCATTTCTTTAGCTCATAGGTTACCAACCTTTGTCGGGTGGTAACCCCTTTTTATAAAAGCCATGTGACTAGGGGACCCCGAGGAATTTGATATCCTCGATCTGCTATACTTTTCCCCGGATTGTTTCCGAAGCTCCTTTTTTTTAGCTCCCCGGGGAATTTGAAATCCTCGATTTGCTATACTTTTTCCCCAGATTGTCTCCGAAACTCCTTTTGTTGTTCAAATCCAAAATCGAAAAAAGTTGGCAACCCCCCCCCCCAGAAAACCCTTCGCGACCCCCAGGTTGGGAACCCGTGCTTTAGCTTTTGAGAACTGTGCTGGATTGACAAATCTTCATTGAGTTTGATTTGATTTGATTTATTTTGTATATCTAATGTTAAAAATTACAATAAATGTCCAAACATCGAGTTAAATATTGGAATTTAATTCAATTAAAAAAAATTCAATAATATTAAAACTATGAAACGAAAAAAGTAACAAGTTTGAGTAATTTTATTAAAAACAGCCGCATTCCACGTGTGTTAAGTAAAATTTTATTTAACCATAATAAAGATCTCTTTTTTTATCAATATTTTCATTATAAATGTTAATGGCCACCTTATCTATTATATATGACTTATTATACAAATTTATTATTGAAAACATTCAAAATAATAAATAAAAGCCACGAAATCACAAGAGTAGCAGCACACGTACAGATGAAAGAATTTTATTGATATCAAATCATTCTATTAGATTTTACTATACTGAATATGGTAACAAAATAAACCGGTATCAAAGGCAAATTAATTAAATTGGTATTAAAATGGAGATTTCAGCATGGGGTTAAATTATTGCTATTCGTTTACGTATTTTAAATTGTCATTTTACTGAGAGTTCGGTATTTTAAAATTCACGTTTTATCGTCGACAGTGACAAAAACAAGGTTTTTAATTATATTTTTAGCGCCATAGATGTGTTTTTGTAAATTCAATTTTTAATCGGCCAATCAAACAACATATTGAACCGAGCGTGAAATAAAAGACACTATCGTTTTTATGTCCAAAGATCTTAAAACTCAACTTAAGAATCGTTACTGTGGTAGTATTGTACGATGCTCCAATCAATAGATATATAAAAATTGATTTTGTATTTTACCAATATATTTTGTTTATGTTAAGGTGAAAAATGAATTGTATGTATGAAACAAAAAACGCATTATATTGTTGACAGATATATAATATGTCATTTACTTTTACTGAATAAATATACATTTCATATCAGTAGAATATTACAAAGGGAGAATTCAATGTACTTAGACACAGACTAGCCATGATTGCACACGTTGTTCGTTTTCATAGTATAAACCGAAAGTAGTGATCAAGTCATAATAGCATGTCAAACTTTCCATGCATTTGATGCGCTTATTCTAGTCTTACGGATAATATAAAATACTATATTATATATATATGTACTACGATTCGAAAAAATTGTAGAACCCAAAATGCATTTTCTACTAAACTTAAATGTATTATGTTGAGTTCATTATCATCGATGATTGAATGTACTCGATGTCTTGTTTCATTACTATCTAAATATTTACGAGTTTTGTATGTTTTAAGTGCTTGAAGTATGCACTGGTTATCAAGGAGACACTCAAATGAAAATATTTGCCTAAGTGTAAAATGTTTATATCTTATATGTGATACGAGACATCTGCTCTTGGGATTTTTTTATAGTGGTATTCACTTTGTGGCATATGGTTTTAAGTAAGAATACATTTTTACTGTTGCCTTTTAAAGGTCAACAAAAAATATGTCACATCGTGTCTCCCAAAAGGGCAAACCATTATCATAAAAAGAGACAGATTTTTATCACCAGAGCATTTTAGAGAGCTCATAAAAAATCTTTACGCGGAATTTGTATACGCAAGCCGGCTGACATTTCATCTGCATAATATTCATTTATAAGTTACCTCTGATAAATTTATACAAATAAATTATATAGTACCACACATGAAATATTTGTTGTTAAATGACGTTATTGCATTATTAGACTATTACACCCGTGTGAATAATGGTGGCCATTCACCTAGGGACAAATGATTCGGAAAATCTACGTTATGGTGACGGAAACAATGTCCCAGAACATTTTTTTTAACACACGAGGGGTCAAAGAAACGTCACCCGTTGAGGTTATGTTGGTCAGAAGGAAGTTATTTTATTGGATGCAAACAAGGCGAGTAAAGTTAATTACTAATGTTTATGAGCTTCCTGCAATGAAAATACAATTATTTAATCATCCACGATGACAGCATAGATAATATACTATAAGCCATAGAGTAATAAAACTATGCAAAGGTTTTGACAGCTGTCATCATAAGGAGGCATTTCAAAGTTGAAAATAAATCTGTAAAATGACGCCCGATGAGTTAATGATGATAAGTGCTGTCTACGTGTATATTCTCGCAATATATATTGATGAAATATGAATCATAATGATGAAATAGAATAATATGACTTTGACAGTTCGTCTACAGCTGCACGCGCATCGGATGCTCCGTATGCGCTCGCTCTCAGACCATGAACATGGGAACTTATCTCGGGTCACATGAAATGTTCCACGATATGTCTTGAGCAAGTAAATTTTGTGCTCCAATGTTCTGGAATAATTTGTTCCTAAGTGAATGGCGGCTGTGAGGCTAACAAGTTATACGGAATATATATGTAAGAATTTTTAAAACCGTATTCGTTTTAACTCGATACTTCATTTCCATCATAGTCATTAAACAGAAAAATTGTGAATTTTATAGGATCATTTTTTTTATGAAAAGTTCAGTGATGGAAACATTGTAGGGAAAAGAAAAAATGTTAACTTTCCTTATTAGCTATGCATATATTGATCGCAGTGTTTTTTAGCAAGCACATCAAATGTAAATCCATAAATAAAACAGTTAAAAAAAATCATTCGAGGTTAAAAGGTTTTTGGCCATTCAACCGAATATGACTAAAAAGGATATTTTCCACTCAGTTGCAACTGCCGTATTTTTTTATATTTATCATTCAATAACAAAAAAATATCAGGACTGATTTCGCCCAAAACGAATATTGTTTTTTTCCCTTATGTATATATTAACACATGTGTAATTAGTGCACAAAAAAATATTTTTATTATTTCAGTACATTATGTTTATAGAAAGGTCAGAGTGCATGATTAGTATGAACTTCAAACATTTATACACGAAGTATTTCAACTCAACATCGAAGCGTTTCAACACAAAAATAAATACCGTTGGGTTTGCATAACACCTGTACGCAATCCTCTGAAGTCAAGCTCCGATTAGAATGCAAATGGACGAGTATTTGAATGAATGCGCGATATTTAATTTGAAAAAGTTCGTTAAACGAAAAATAGTAGTTGGCATACACATAGCCGTCATTTAAATTTTATTGAAACTCTATAGAATCTACAGTGTAGATAAAACACGTTTTCGTTTGAATGTTGAGCAATACCAATGTAAATATTTAGACGAGGTTAATGATATCGCAGCATATTTACAGACCGATCGTTCTGTTTTATATTATTTCGTTGTAGTTATAAATAATTACATTAAGAGATCATCTTGTTTTACAAACACCTGAACAATATGTGCTTAACACATTGAATACTGTGACCACGGTAATATATCGATTGTGGAAAGAAAAAAGGACGTGACCCACACATAACATATTTTACAGGATACACTATATCCGTAACGTAACCATTGATAACTGCAATTTGTTTGATAGTTTATTCATATACAGTGGAACCCCCAATTACACTGCGCCGAATTCCGCGCTGGCTTGAAATATTCGCCGCAAATCCCCCAATTGCACTGTCGCATTCCATTGTCGTTGCTACGAGACGGTCGTCTGTGCGGCGTATACAGTCAAATGTTGGCTAGCGTATGTGTATTTAACACGTGCCAGGCAGACACGTATAGCCGGCGACTGTCAGTGTTGGATTTTGGCGCGCTTTGCATTCTATCACTTAGTAACTAAATATTTCGTCCATATTTTATTTTTTTGCAAATCTAATGAAAATCTTAGTTTTGCATTTTTTGCGGAAAAAACCAAATCCCTAATTTTGTATTAGATTCACTTCCCCAATTACACTACCCCGAATTACAATGTCCCGACTTCAGTGTAAAAAATATTTATTATGTTAGAAAAAATCTTTTTCAGAATCTTCATGGCTGTCGATTTTGTTTAAGTATACATACTACTTGGAAGCAGTTAAATTATCATTAAGTTATTAACTTAAGTAATGTAGCATTTTATATAACTTTGTTCAAAATTTACGAAATTAAAATTATGTTTGTAATTACCATCAGTCACCACTCCAAATTTATTAATCTTTGATGATTTTTTAATTATATGTTAGAGGTTATAAACATGTCAATTTTGTGTAATTATAGAATCACTTCCACTGCAATTTGTAAATTATTTTCAATGTCAATTGTTGTTTACACCTTTTCATTTAACTTTCTTTTTGTATAAATATCACTGTTCAATTATATTTCTTATAAGTTGACAATGCTCGCCATGAGCGAAACCGGTATTGACCTTTTAAAATAAAGTGGAAATAAAGTAAAAAGGAATATTGTGTTTATATTAATGTAATTCCTTTCCACTAAGTATTAACAGTAAACACCCTAAAAGCGATCCGGCAGTAGATTGAAAAACGATAATTGATAATACAACACAAGCTACAATAGTTATTTATATCCAATTATTATAAACAATATTGATGTTGAGTGATGCATGGAACTTTTCATTTTCTGAATGAAATTCACTAACTCATAAACTGGTTTAAAAAGTATTTAAAATAAATTCTGCCCACTGATTCTTGATTATGAGGTATCGCGAAAACATCTCCGCTTAATTTTGTTTTCAAACGCTATTCTAAATTAGAAAAGACGTAAAAATAAACAAGTATATTCTATCAAACAATCTTTGTCATGAATATTTACGACCTATCATAAAACGAATTTGGTACAATCTATATTAGCACGAATCAGCGTGATTCTGACAAATTTAAATAAAATCGGAGAACGACATGCACAAAAATTAAATACAAAATAAATAAAGATTATGCCTACGATAAGGCTTTATGATAATGATCATTTCTGTTTATTGTTGGAAGATTTTAAAATAAAATTTCTTAATATATAAATAATAGAAAAATAAATAAACCTGTTGAGAGCAATAATGGACAATAAATATTCTTGATTCAGAATAGGGAAAACTGTGATTTAAATCAGAATAAATTAACAAATGGATTGACGGAAATAAATAAAAACATTAAAAAACCAAAATATTTTTGCCGAGTGGATTATATGTATTTATAAACAGACATGTGAAGATCAGGAAAGTGGAATATTTTTATTAACATATCTATGCATTTATTGTATATATGTTACATACTTTACAATGTACATTGAAAACAATATTACACAATATAAAAACGTATTTTTTAACAGTATCAGATAAAAACGTAGCCAGAGAATTGCTTTTTTTGTAGATATAATAATATAAAGGTTGAATCGCTTCAAATTGAGAAAATTGTTTAAATATCTGAATCCGAAAGCAAAAATATGGTAAATCCATTTCGAGACAAGTAAGCCAAACGATTGTTTTAAGCCAATCTATGGAAATGTTCAATTTACTTCAAATTATTTCCAGGAATTCGGAGAGTTATTAAGTAACTGAAGAAAGCAACTTTATTGGAAGCACATGATTGTTAAGTATTGAAGAAAACCTTGACCTAAGGAATACGATAAAGACGAATACTTAATCTTAAAATCGTGTTCTCGATATCCGCATGTAGGCTTTATCGATGTTCACTTACATCAAGAGCATTAACACTCATCCTCGGAAGGAAACCTTTCAAGCCAGACAACAGGAAATAGGCCTTTCGGAGGGCAAATGTGTGAAACAGAGAAAGAATCAAGAAATAATGAGCTAAGCGGTTTTTTATAGCTCTATTGTAAGACGCAAAGCTAATATCGGAACGAAAATTTAATACAATCGATTATTGTTTCGAATAGCAACAACACGATTTAAAAATGTTTTCTTTTGTCCTCATTCCAGTGTTCAACAATAACTTTCAAATTTGTATTTACAGCTGTGATGTGCCTGAAAATTTCACTATAATTAGCTAATTACTTGTGAAAGCAATTTAAATCAAGGTTCTACATCGTACAAACAAATGGAGTTTTGATCCAAGTATAAAACGTTAGTTATGACTAATGAGAGATCAAAATAAGCAGTCTTGACATAATTGTACATAAATGTAAAAGTAGAACTAATCTGCCAATGGACAATGTAAATTTCATGTAAACAGTTCCTCGCAAAGCAAATATAGTTACAACTTTTTATTCTAAATGTGACAAAGGTACGTAACCGTCATGGTAGTATCCAAGATCCCGATCGATGTTAGTAATAAAAGTTAATATAAGTTGTAGTAATAAATATTTTATTAACGAGTATATCTCTTCACACGAAAAAAATAATTCAAGTTAATAAATCAAGCAATGTGTATCTATTTGAACGACTGTTTTGAGACTTATGTCGCGGAATCGCCTCGAAATAAGTTTGGCAAATGATGACATGTGTTTCGCTTCATTGAAAATTGAATTAAAAAATAATGTGGTCGAGTGGTCAACGTCGTTGGCTTCAAGTGCGGAGGTCACGGATTCTTATACCAGAAGATAAGGTTTTTATTAATTCATTTTCAATCGATTTATCGATTGTCTGTTCGAAAGTAGTGATGTATGTTAGGTCTTGAATTTCATCCCACTAATCCTACCCTAAAAACGGGGTGTAACGAGAACGATGAGACAACCACTAATCCTGTGCTAGCCTTATCCTTCGAAATCCCTACCCTCTATGAAAAAGGTAGTGGTTGAGCAACTGAGTAACAAGCAGTTCTCTAGGACAGGGTTTCCCAAACTATGTTCCGCGGAGCCAGAGTAGATGTTCCGAAAAAAATGCATGGTTTTATACGTTGTAACAGTTTAAAAAAATCTTAAAAATTCAGCTAAGTGTTCCGTTATATTTTCCGGACTTGCAAAGTGTTCCATTCCAGAAAATGTTTGGGAAACCCTGCTCTAGAAACGTTTTTGTTGAGATATACTCCATTAGGAGTCCATATGCTCTTCGTTGGGAGCGGACTTCGTTACTAAAATAAAAAAATATAGTGTTATGATAACTAATTCTTCCGAGGTATATTTGTCATGATAACCGGAAGATGATTATAATTTGTCACACTTGACTGTGTTTCCTTTTACTCGTCGATGTTAAGTTTAAGATGCAAGATCGTTTCTATGGTTTCCTTTTCTGCGACATATGGTAACGGCAACTTTTTTATTCTTTGCAATACGAGGCATTTGGCAAAGCCAAAGGAGAACATCCTTCGAAATCCGATATATGTCCAAAGATGGCAGGGGAGGAATTCAGCTGGTACCTGACAGATGTTTCCAAGAAAAAAAAGTCAGACGCGTTAGATGTGTGTTATATGTTGAAAAGATAATCCGAAATGGCCGCCATTATCGCCACATTTTGACGTCCTGATCCAAATCTTAAATATGTGAATAATCAATGACGATGAAAATAATCAAGAAAAAATGTTTCGGTTCTTATAATTTAATTAAAATATGTATGAATAGATATTTTCATTCGTTTTATTTTTTCAAATATCTATTGTTGGAAGATACATCGTATTCTGAATTATTTGCATCTAGACAAGAAATGCAGGGAAACATGCGACTCCATTTTATTTTCAGGGGAATAATTGGAATAGTAATATCGATGAAATTCTAAACGACTTAGTAAGTACACAATTTTATATTATGTTTTGTAATCATTGGTGAAAACAATACATACCTGCATTACATTTTAATTAGTTATTTTTATTTCATCACATTCGTATCTAGCTCAGATAAAAGATTTTTTTTCCGACTAATGAAAGAACGTGGAACGTTGCTCGGTTGAATCTGTTTAAAATTATCGTGATAAGCGAAAGCGGTTCTGATAATATTAATATAAAAAAATTGTACGTAGGTACGTACTTAAAAAGTTTTCTTTCGTCCATTACATTCCTTTAGATTTGCTGTACCAAAATCTTAGTTAAAAATAGTATCACTTTTTCGCGTTAATAATAACATGCATAGCAACTTGCAGAATTTAACCAAAAGAATTAATACAAATCAAGTTTTCACCATTTCCTAGTATTAAAGTCTCCAAACATGAAACACATGCGCGAGAATAAGACAAAGAGAGCAGAAGAAGTTATGTCGGTGAGAGAAAAAGAGAAAGAAATAGACGTGCATTCTACAAGAACTCGATCTCATACAAAATGCAAACCAAAAACACATTTACGAACGGATCGGTGTAATGACTTCGACTTTCAAATTTGGCCTGAGCCGTATGTTCGGCACATGATATTGGCTTTTACAAAAGCGGACGAAAGCATTGGTTTTGCTTGGCAAAAGATATAACGATGCGGACAACAACGAATGCTGTTAAAATTTCCCGTATGCAGCCCATGCTGCGGTCACAGACTGCCTGCAGCATCCTTGTGCGATGGAGAAGGACAGTGTTATTGTTAAGTCGACGTATAAATGCAAGTGACAGAGATGCAATATCAAGAAGGAAATCTTTTTATGACAGCAACACAACCAGGGGTATTCGAATGATTTTTAATCGAAGAGTCGATGCATGTATAACGAGATGTAATAGGTATAAAATTTAAGTAGTGAAAGTGTATTTAAAGTAAAACTGCATTTTCACTAGCGCTTAAGAAATATCATATTTTAAGATTTTTTTCTGTGTGAGGTACTGATACTGAGCAATGAAATTTATAATCCACTGTTCTGTATGGACATCGTAACTGCCTCAGTTAGCGTGAATATATTTACACTGATGAAAATGTGGTTTCAATTAAATACACTTTCACTGCAAGTTAAACACTAAATTTGTATTCCAAATCTGATCCCTATACGGAGCATATGGTAACCACATGCTTCCTTCAAGATTCTCTATCCATGGCCAGTCTTTTTGCTTCCTCCCAGGTCATCGCAGCGTCATGTAGTACATCTGAGTATATCCTATAGATCAGTGGTTATCTCATCATCAGGCGTTCTAAAAACGTGCCGGACCCACATACAAGCAAAAAAAAATGTTTGGCGAACGATAGATAAATCGCATTATACGGGTCTGGCGATTTCAATTTACAGTACATAGTACATAGTTCACTGGTATAAAACTATTATAATTATATGGTTACTTATTTCTTAGACAGATATGTATGTATATGTCTAAGACTAATTACTGCACTGAGATGAAAATTTGATGCGATTTTTTTTTAATGTATTGTGAACCTAGTAGGTGTATTAAAAGATTGAAAGCCGCTGCACTATTCATAGGAAATGATAGTAAACGTCAAGGAGTATTTTAGCATCAAGCAGGTATATACTGCAGTATGATAAATATATATATATATATATATAGTTGGATGTGTTGGTCTACCATGTGTATAAGAGTGTAGTTTAATTTGTAAATGGCTGTGATTCGTGTGGGTGAGAGAAGGAAAAAAAATAGATGACACGTAATAGGAAGAGATGGCTATATATTTCTTTTTGAAAGTGTGTTCAAATGGCCTACACACTACCATAAAATGACCAGCAAAAAACCTAAGATAACAGACAACAATCCTGTCAGAGGCGGCACATTTTGGATAATTAAACTTGGTGAAGTAACGGAGCTACGTTTGTTCTATTAAAGAAATGTTTTATTTTAATAATTGTTTCAAGTGGCAATGTATCTATCTATTCATTCCAAATGTATTATCATCGAATTTAATTTCGAGCCATTTTCGAAAAACTGTATACATCTAATAATCAATTATAGCTGGAACACATAGATACATTTTTGTTCACAAGTCTCTTAACAAAAATTTAGACGACTACAATAAATAATTATTTCTTAAATATATGCCAACAATTCCGACGACACCGATAGGGATTCCATTACCGATTAACGAAACGACTGGCGTCCCGGTATTTATTGAATTTATTCACGACCGAAATACCGGTTTTTGAAATGCAAAATACCAGTTTATCGGTATACAATAGTAGCTAGAATCGAATTTTTTATGCGTATTTCATCACTTTCCAAATTATATAAGCCATCACATATTTTAATTAAATTGATTTGCAAAAAAATATATTTCCTTAACGTAGGTATAGAGCGAGTTCTAATAGTTATGTGCGACTTTATTTCATAAAATGCAACACTTATCTTTTTTAAAAACTTAGCAGGTAGTGCATCCAAAGGTTTTACTCAAAGTCTGTAACATCAAATCGATCAGTCTTTCCTTCCCGCCACTGATTTGAAAAAGAACATGATCCAAGCCGCAATTTATCGCCGTGCGCAAGGGACAGTGCGCGCAGGTAACGGAACTGAACAGCGGTGTTGCCATATTTATTTTTATGGAAAGCAGAAGACAGAAACAATACCATGCACATATTGGTACACGCATCACACAGCAATCAATTGCCGCCTAGTAATCGATCACTAACTACTTAATCACATTATAAAATGTAAAATAACTAAACTGATATTCACATGGATGATTAAGAAAACAATGATTAGGTAGATATCTAATTTTTTTAATAAAAAAATATTAACAATTTAAATCATCGAGTAGATAAATATAGTCTGTCGTATTTATGTATCCTGCCAATTCAAACATTAATGCCAGTGGAGAATAAACTGTCATTTTACGATCAAGATTAATTTAATAGCGTATGCAATGCATATGTATTTTACATAAACATCGAGAAGAAACGTGAAATCCTCGGTGTTAGCTGTTTCAGATGCGAAGTAGGAACGGAATATTTTCTTGCTCACCAACAAGTCAACATTAGGGTATGTTTACATTACTTATTATTTTAATATCTATATATTATATTTCTTAGCATTTTAAAAATATTGATGGAACAGGGTAGTATTATTCGATGATACTATATCGTAATATATATGAAGCAGAAAATAATCAAATAATTAAACTTACATGTGTGACGTAATCTTGTCATCCAATAATTAAATGAAAATATTGTTAACATACATGAAAAAAAAGGAAATTTGTTAAAGTATTGATACAGGTTGTTGATAACTATACAGTACAAAAAACGGGGTTCGTCTTAAAATCTGTATTAACGTTGAAAAGCTGTTAAAATAGGAATAGGAATAAAAATATATTTAAGCGCTTGTTGACCAAGACCAGAAATAAATTACTTCGAGTTAATATTGGGGCAGTGGAGTAAGAGTTGTAAAAACTAGCGACTCCAACTTCACTTTTAAAAACTTAATTTAAATACAAAAAGTTTTCCATTTTAGAGGCAATTTTAAAAATATGCAGAGATATAATTTTGGATTAGAGTTCGAGCCATGGAATCTTAAATTTCGAGTCAGCGTCACGGTGTTTTTTTCAGGGCTGGAGTCCGAGTCGTAGTCTGATTGTTTTAGCTGCAGTTGGATTAGAAAAAAAATCCGAGCCCCAAAAAAAAAATGTATTAAAATAGTTTGGGTCAAAAGTGGCGATTCTGTATGCTAAGTCAAAAAATATATAAAGTCGTTTACGCTAAGTTCGAAGTTGGAGTCGAATTATTTCTTAACGACTCTACAGCCCAGGTTTTCCTTGATCTTAATTATTCTGAAGTAAAAATACGTTGTTCAACAATATCTGTAAATTGAATTACACTTTAAGTCGCAGATTCTTAACGTATCTATTATTGATGATAATCTATAAATTATTTGACAAGAAATAAGTTATAAAATTAAAATAATATTAGTGTGGACAATGCTTTAGTTTATAGCGACGTTGCCACACTTCGCGCACCTCTTGTTCGCTTACCATTGAGTGGCAAGAATGAGGCTAGGTCGGACCATCGCTGACACCTGCCTTTTTTGTATGTCAAATATTATCGGGGTTCTCTTGTATGACTGCCGCATTGTAAAACATCACCCAGGACGTGGGTTGGTTATAAAATTGCAGCGAGGACTGATAGTGAATGATTATTGTGAATTCTAACATGTACCAATTATCGCAAACGATATTCCTTACTAGCAAGGAAACCTAACGGCCATACTAATTTTTAATATAATAAATTTGCAACTGACGGCTATCGAGATACCAATGCACATTTTTATAAGGTAGGGGAGAAATCAACTAGTTCTTTAGATAATATATGTACCTACATAATACATATTATATTTAATTTGGTAGATTAAAAAATAAATTTTGCATATCCGTTTACGTATTTTATGGTGAATAAATAAATATATTGAGGTGTTCAAGTATTTTATGCGAATTTTTGCTACAACGCGAAATATTTGAATAAATGCCAAAATCATAAATTACATATTTTTTATTATACAATACGGATAAGTAATATAAAAATAGATTTTGTCTATCGTTGTTTTATTGAGCGCTATGGACATATAATTATACTGACAACACCTATACACACACACGCCCGATCTGAAATGTTTCAAGAGTTTTTTTGTGCTGCTCTAAATTAAATTCAGTGTCCAGTTGATAGTGTAAATACAGAAAAATCTTAGGTTAGTTAGTATAATGAAGTAGTAACAGATATATTTGTAGAATTATTTAAATTCTTCATTTTTAAAGAATTATATTGCATTGAAGTGATGTATTGAAATCGATAATAATTTGATATTGATGTATAATAAAAATACATGCTATATTAAGATACTAAAAATAGTCATTTATAAAGCTATGCATTATAAAATCATGATTCAAATTGATGAAACATATCATGCGTAAAAACAAAAGTGCAAGGGAATGCTTCTATGTGAGAATCTGATCATTGGCAATACAAAGGGATGGGTATGGGACCAACTCGTAATAAAAAAAACTATATTTAAATTATTTGCTACAAAACATTTTATAATGATTAGTATAATTGCCCATATTGCTATCAGTCTATACTTAGATACCTAAATATCGTGCACATCATGATACACCTGTTTTATTGTAATTTAACCGACCGGTAAATAGATCAGATTACGACGATAAACTTCACACAGAGTAGTATAAATTGACCAAATGTTCGACAAATTGAGATATTACTGACCGATATTTAAAAAAAAATATTCCACCATTGATAAAGCAATAAAACGAATGTCAATAATTGATTCACGGATTTTGTCAAATAAATAATTCACGTGAATTTTGTTGAATGTTTATTAACCTTTAAAGTGTTCACCGTCAATTAGTATAAATATATTATATTAATAGATAAAACACTCTTTTGTACTTATTCCGAATTTATTTATTTATGAAAATGCTCGTGATGAACTAAACCAATCCTGATCATAATCGCTTCTCTTTGTGGGTGGATTTGGATTTAAAAAAAAGTTGTTATATTTTGAATCAGTCTAATTATAAGCTAATATAGTAAGTGTCGTTTGAGTATGCCATTCCCTCATTATTAGGGTCATTCATAAAATATTGAGAAACATTTTTGATAATTTCAAAACTTTTTCTTCGCAAATTTTATTTAAAGTGATGACATTGCTTCTTGACAAACAAACGAGTGATTCACCAACAAAATTCGCAAAATCCGCAATACCTTCAGTTTGCCCAAAATATTCAAGTAATACAATTTTAAACATTGCAAATAATTAATTATTTATAAATGGGGCCGAGTTCAATGATGGCGAATATTTCTACGAGTTACAAGAAATCTAAAATTTTTAAACATAATTAATAATATACAAATAACATTTTAAATAGTCCCGACTTTTTTACCTTTTGAAGAAAGGTAGATATTTCTTCATTGAATGTCACCCGAAAAAAATTCTACTAATATTATCTGTTTTTTTTTGTATCTGTAAATTGCTTAGGTGCCCTAGGTTTGCTAAACCTGGTCAAACTGACGTACATATTTGATAATCACAAGTGGTATTCTTAGAATAACATTAATAAATAAATAATATTAGCGAATTGCTTCTAGCAATTTTGATGGAAGTATTTGATTATTTTTGCATTTATTTTTGGATGTTGTTAAAGAAAGACATTTCTCGACTTGTAAATTATTTAGATATGTACTCAATAAGCGTGCATGTTTGCATTGCTTCTAAAAATAATGACGTAAATCATATATATAAAACAATATTTCAACAATAAGATTTTTAATTATGTTTACTTTATGGACGCTCACTATAAGCTGTCTAGTAATTTTATAATAATAACATAATTATTTATATAACAAGGTTATATATATATTATGAAAACTTTAAAAAGTAAAAAATATTTAAGTGTTCAGTTTGAAAAGGATTGATTGAATTCATTGATAACTATTTCGGTTTCGCGTGATTTAAGATTATCTGATTGCCAGATAAACTAAAGATAATTTTAAAAAAATTCTCACGATGACACGAAGCCAAAGTGGGATAAAACCATTCATATTATTTTTATGAAACTAAAAAAAATAACAGAGTTCTACCAATTAAACGCTTATTTAATCAATGATTTTAATTGGTTTACCCTATAAAATAAAGTGGTTTGCCGTTTCGTTAGATAAATACGAATATCTCTTAAAAATCATATCTTTAGATGTCGTAAAAGGGTAACAATTTCTTTTTTCTATAAATACATTGCTATTTCAAGCTCTACTATAATATAGTTATATCAATTCCATCAATAAATGTCATAATTTTAACAGATGTGCTGATACTAGTTAAAGTTTTCAACCTACTGAAAAAACCGTTGGATACCGATATTTCATGTAAACACCAGATGTACAAAGTTATAGATAACAAATAAAAAAAGATATCGAATTAAATGTAGTCAAAGGTTAAAGTTTAGTAACGTTTGGTTATTTTTAATATTACGCGATTGATTGAAACAGCTTGCCCGGTACTGCTCTAAGTAGAAGATGAATCATATAAAGAACACCACATTACAGTTACATTTCGCTGTAGTAGGTATTACTTACTAAATATTTGTATTTATTAAATTACTTATAGTGACATACCTGTGATAATAATTTTTAACAACGAAGAATGCATATTTTATACACTTTAAGCGCCCAGCGGTCCATGTGACTGCGGATTTTCGTCGTTCGCTGTCCAGTGGTCCCTAGAGGACCCAGCGAGTTGCGCGACAGGATTAAATTGATTTACAATAACATTACATATACGAAATATGGATATAGATAAAATAAGTGATGACTCTAATTAATTATTTTAATTATTGACCAATTTCAAAATTAATTGGGCAGAAATTTTTGGGAAAAAAATAATTAATGCCCAAAGCGTGCGGGCGGATAAAGTCGCATTGTTGTTGGCCATATGCATAGCAACCCAAAATATGAATTTAAGCGTCACAAATAATGCAATAACATACTTAATATTTCATCACAGCCTTAAGGCGACTCAGTAGGAATGCAAAACTTTAATTTGACCTACAGCATAAATATTGCACTGACTTAAATAAGTAACCACCACAATACGTATTTTTACAGTATCAAAACAAGCAAAACATTTTTCTATTTCATTACAAAAATAACAATACCACCTAACACACGAATGGGTATTTAGACAGTTATAAAGGTTTTTCATATAAAACAATTTGTATTAATATTAGATATCGAAGAAAATCAATAAGTATTTATTTATCTTCATAGCAAAGACTGACAATCTAATTTACTTCCCCAAATATCTGTTGCAACAATTATATGTAACTGAAACTATACGTTAATTATATATTCCTTGAAAATGCTTCATATGAGGTGTTGCTACATGTAAGCAACAGTAAGCTATTGTACTAATAAATTAAATCATGAGACGGCTTTTGCCAAAGGTAACAAGAGACGCTAAACAAACCATACAATACAAATTTCTCAAACTTTCTCTAATATATTGAATTAGTTTTTATTTTTAATTTTTTATAACCTATTTTTTATGATATTGATTTGATATGATTTGTTATGATATTGATGAATACAGTTTTGAAAAATAATTTTGTTGCATAAAAAAGTTTAAAACATAATAATATTGACATAACAAGATTAAAATAGAAAAGTATTGAGTTCTAAAAGAATTATAAGTTGCAATTGATAGTTATCTCTGGTTCGCGCTATAGTTGACCATGAATTTAATCCGAAAATTATCTTAACTATGTCTTATCGTGTGAGACAAAAAACTTCAATATTTTTAAATCATTGTATGTTAAGTAATCGTTCTTAACAAATCGATTGAACATGTCGCACAGTGACTTCTTTACATTTTGTATTAATAGCATCTAAAATGTATTGCGGATTCTATTATATATTTCTATTGACCTTTTGAATCTAAGATCCAAAATCTCAGGATGACACATTGGTTCCAGAAAGTGGCGCGTAAAAAAAGCTCATTTCATATAATTTGATAAATCGGTTTCAAATCCGTGTAAAAAAAGTACCAAAAATGTATGAAAAAACGTAACGGTTTATCCAAAATAATCGAGTAAAAAAAGTATTGGGTGTATATTTTACTGAATGCAAATAGTTTTACTTCAATATTCTATAGTCTAACTCAATAAGGAAGAAACTAAATGAATATTAGACCAGATCAAAAGTAGTCATTCAAATAATTTATATTGAATGCATAGATATATTTGTATTTCTTTATATAATGTTTGAGAACTTTCTTTACTGGCAATTTGCATGTTCGATGACATGCAGGGTTGTGCCATATTAACATCTTTTCCAATATTTTTTTGTTTCTAATAATTATGTTTTTTTTTACGTTTAAACGACTTTGTTTTTTTAGCGAAAATCTTCCCCATCTGTAAGCGGCATAAAACTTTTGAAACATAGAAATGATTCATAAATACTAATGTAAAAATGCTTTTATTCATCTATTATTACTATTAGGTACAAATATCTATAGATAGAATCTCTGTTTAAAAGCATTGCCAAATAATTATTTAAAAATACTTATCCATTAAGCCAGTAGTTTCCAACTTTTGTGTTAATGCGCTTCCCTTTGAAAAAAAATATCTTCGCGCCTCCCCATCCTTTATTTTCATATAGTAACAAAGACACGTTAAATAAATATTTTGGACTGTTCGCGCTTCTTTTTACAATAGTCCACGCTTCCAAGGTTGGAAATCGCTGCATTAAATTAAAGCAAGGGTGTCCAACCTTTTTTTTTTCTTAAGATCGACTCAATCTTAAGTTTTCTCGCGATCGACTTCTACCATGATTCTTGTAACAATTTTTATTTAGTAGGGGTTTTCCCTTCTTCAATCTTAGAAATGTTTATTTTAAATGCGAAATACATACAATTAGATAGGTATATGCTTACAAATAATTCAATTTTTGTATATTTTATATTTAAATTGTATATTTTTTCCAAATTCACGGAAGCTTTCGGGATCAAACAAATTATGCTTTGGAGTCGACCGGTCGATCGCGATCTACCAGTTGAACATCCATGAGCTAAAGTAATACTGGTCTTTACAAGCGTCGCTATTGAAAAATACATTATTGTATTATAAATAATAATATTATTTGTCAGCGCTTTGGGCAACCCTAACCCCAACGCGTTTTTTTGGCAGAATAAAAAAACATTGCTTTGATTACCTCTAATATTCGTTGACCAGTGATTTAATATTTTTTAATAAAACATTTGATACGTCCACTCCATACCACGTACGATCTCAGACTGAAGCTCAAACTGATGCATAGTAGGTAAGAAAAGGCATCTCCGAAAAATGGTTACCATTTATTGGTATTATCATTATTTTTTTTTTTTTTTTGCTTTTAAATGTAAACAATAAAATGGTTTTTTATTTCAATTTTTTTTAGAAGTATATATGATACAATTATGCTTTAAAAATCAGTCAGAAAAAGTGGGAAAAATGGTACATTTCAAATGGCTGTATAATCATTATATTCGATAAATTAGAAATTCTGCTCAAATCACTTTCTTAAACCAATCTTTATCTGTATTTCTTTGTAAGACTTCAAACTTCGGTATCTTATAATAAACCTTAAAACGATCTTCGCGTAAAGTAGTTGAAAAAAATCCAAGTCAATGTTTTACCGTGTAATCTTGACATTTTTACTATTTTCATAAAAAAAAAATGCAATAGTGTAAAAAAGCGTTTGGAAAATGTAATTATTGAAAAAAAATTTTTTTTAAGTGAACGGTTCACGAGATTTCGTCGATGGCAAACGATCGATTTACTCTGTTTTCAGGCGTAAAGGTACTATATCCTCTTAAAGATGTACTTGCAATAAACAGGCCTAACACTTGTAAGCAGGGCTGTGGGGTTGGGCAAAAAAAAATAGGACTGACTATAAATTAAGACCCTACTCGGAATTGCTTTTTTCAATAATTTCCATTGAACCTACACGTCTGTATACCGTTACCGTCTGATCATTTTAGTTAATAATTTTAATACATTTCACCAATCGATATGATAAAAAGACTAATATATTTTAGACTCCCGACTGCGATTCCACAGCCCTGGTTAATTGGTTTTTGCGTTTTATTCCGAGTGAATATTGTTTCATTACAGCTAACTTTTCTATAGCGCCGATCTCTGGACCACCCTTGTTTTTCATCCATACATATTTTAAATCACTGATTTCTTTTCAGCGAGTTTTTGGTCTCCGCAGGTAGTTTTTTTTTTACGATATTTCATTATATGACGAGTTGATATTTATGCATAATATTACATATTTATGCGGGTATTAGTAACTAATTTGTAACTGCGGGGATTCGGATAATGATGACACCCTGGATATAATAATTAAAAAGTAACACACCAAACTATTTCAATATTTATTATATTGAACCAAAATCTTTGAAGATTAGGTTCTTACATACATAACTACTGATATTATAACATACTATTCAACAACAAGTTTGGCGTTCATGTATACATTCCATCAGGTCACTGAATTATTTCCTTCGCAGATTCGACGTGTTGTAAGGTTGATCATAGTTTCGGTATGTACGGGAAGCCGTGACCCCCCCCCCCCCCACTTCCCAACCCGCACGGGTACTTTGTATGCAAACCAAAAACAACTTCGGCGACGACGATCTATGTAGGTAGCCACGGGGCCATGTGTGACAGGATTAACAATGCAACGAACCTTGTTCATTTCAATTTGCGGTTTGCCAAATTATTCCGATACACCAGCTGCCGAATTACAATGCGGTGATTCCAAACCTATTCGAATATCACGATGATGAAAGACACAGAATGTAGTATTATTTGATTGAAGATGACTGAATGTTTGGAACAATTTGCTAATGACTTCATTAATAAACGATCTGTATAGAACACTGTCTAAAAATACTCATACATCAGTATAAGTTAGTTCTCATTTCGATGACTACGTTGGTAATTTTGTAAAATTTAATTTTAAATATAAAATTCAAATTAACTACGCGTATCCGGTATTTTGTCTAGTACTTTGTCTAACAACAATATACTACAAAAGATAAGATTTCAATAAAATATAAGAGTCTTTTGCTCAATATCCTTATATCTAACAAATAGTAGAAAAGTTACTCCAGTGCTCTACATTAATTTTCAAGCGTATATATTGTATTCACAATAATATTATACATTTCTAAAACTTATTTTTCCGTACGTTGGTTAAATCGGAACAAAAAACGTACATGGGGTAGTTTTTAAATATTTAAAACATAAAAATCTACTGTAAGTGGTTACATTTTCATTGAATGAGATGGCGAGAATACTAGTGAAAAATAATTGAGTTCAACGATGAAATTGACCGTGAACAATACAAAGAAAACATTTTGATATAATAATAATGAAAATGATAAGAATCGTAGTATGTAAAGAACGGTGTGTTTATTTTAAGGTTTTTTTAATGGGAAATAAACTATGGGTGGTTAACTTTTTAATTTAAATTATATTTTTACGACATCATAGTTAGTAAAAAATCGTCTAATAATGACATAAAGGAACGAAAGTATTACTACTTTCAAATATATTGTCATATAAAAACATAAAAAAACACGTCGCGTGACTCGTGTGACATGTATATTAAGGTACGAATGGGGAATACACACTGAAAAAATGCACCTCAAGGTACACTCGAGTGCTGTTGACCTCTGAATATTTTTTTCACGTCACGCAGAGGCCAAAGTTATGACAGGAGGTAATACTTGTTAAAAAGCGAAATTTAATTATTTAATAGCGACAGTATTATGATAAATAGCCGTGCATTAAATAAACGTGAATGACGATTTTAATAAACTAAATTAATAGAACATTCTGTACGACACTCCGGCACTTTGGCTCACATGCTATTTATTATTAGCGGAACAGGTTAAAATTCTGGCTTGCATTTTTAATGGTCTCCATTCATGATCATTCCGAAATTCAAAACTGTCGGGTAATAAACCGATTAAATGTGACTTTAATCGTTTGGGTGATGGTAGGATTTTTCTTGCGCATTGACGAGAGAAACCCATCATTCCAACGCGTTGCCAAATAAAAACACTCTTAATAAGTAAACTGCCGTAGTCTGCATTTTGGCTAATTTTAGTTATGAATGAAACTTATACAATTTCATGTTTTCCATCGTCGGAGAAAACTGCGGTTTTATTTGAAATATATTTCACGAGACATCCAAAATTTCATTATAGTTTCAAATACAATGACTAGAAATTGCAAATATAGCACTCCAGTAACAACAATATCCGGAATAAGTACAAAAGTGTTCCATTGATTGTTTCAAAATGTCATGATTATTATTTCCAATTGCAAACAAACAGCAATGATGACCTCGGAAATACAAATTATATTAAATTCGCAGAAATCTTTGGAAAAATACATTCTTGCTACTAAATCCTCTTGAAATTCATGCATTTGAGCTCCCGTTTCATTTGAAATCGATATTGATATACATAATTAAACATTATATTAAAGATTTCTGTTTATATGACATATTTAATACAAATTTAAGTCAAATGTGAAACTACTCTGATCGATGAGGTATATAATTAGCTGACTTCTCGATTTTATTTGATTTTCCATTATGATTAAGCATATGTAATCAGCTCGAAGGAATGTTTTGTTCCTTGAAAAAATAATAAATTTTACATACGACAACTCACCTAAATAATAGCGAAAATCGCCAATGTCAACACACTTCAGCAGTCATAAATATGCTATTTTACGTTTTGTTTGGCGCCATTTACATGACTTATTGTTTTTACCTTCCAGGGGTGTACTTAAGTAAAATTGGTTATATTAAATATTATGAATATATTATGTGTCGAGTCAAATTTGTTTTAATATTTTTTTAGACAAAAAATCAATTTATTTTAAGATTATTTATCTAGCTTGTAGTGTAAGTGCACTGCATTTATTATAGTAAAGTAGCACATAAGGCATTATTATTGGTTTATATTATGCATGGCTCATACATAATATAAACTCATACAGTATGGGTATAATAAATACCCTAAAAAATAATGAATCACTCTTTTGTTCTTATTCTAAACTTAATCAAAACAGGTTTCAAGATTTCACGGCGAGCATTTTCAACTTAAAAAATCATATACAAGTCGAAAATGCTCGTGATGACTTGAACAGGTCCTGATAAAAATAAATTAATTGTGAAATAAGCACAAAATAGTGTTCTATTATTTTTCAATATAATGCATTTATTTTTCGGTTTACATATGAAAAGGTCATTAAAATTATATTGCACCTGAGGCCCCTCAATTGCTTCATTCACCACTGGATACACGCATAAAAAATGGCATTTGCATTATACCATGCTGATTTTATAATATTGTTGTTTCGCAAAAAAAAAATGAAACATAATGAAATCACTCGACTCAATAGTTTCGCAGTATCGTTTTTTTGCAATATGGAATAATAATATAAACACGCCAAACCGAATTGCCGAGATTGGCGACTGATTCCCTCACACCTTTTATCGGTATTATACATAGTTGCATACAAAATGTGACTCGTGCATTAAATTATCTACTCCATTTCAAACCAGTCGTCGTGCTGTCTGCTTGTGTCTGTGTATTGTGTCGTAGTTTAGTTTCATCATGGAAGACGAGCTCCTCCTTATTTCAACGGCTGTTTGTCTGTTTGCTAAAAATAAGCGGCCAAAAAAACAATGGATGAAAAAATGGCTGCGTGAGCGAAAATTTCTCTCACATGTAAATTTATTAAACGAATTAACCCTTGAGCCCTCCGATTGGAGGAATTATATTAGGATGGACGAAGAAACATATTTTAAACTTCTACGTATGGTGACACCTCTAATACAAAAACAAGACACAAACATGCGGAAAAGCATCAGTGCCCACGAGAGACTAGCTGCAACCCTTCGCTTTCTCGCGTCAGGAATGACCTATGAAGAACTGAAATACGTCACTGCAATATCTCCCCAGCGTCTGGGTGTCATCATTCCTGAAACCTGCTTGGCAATAATGAAATGTCTCTTAAACAACTACATGAAGGTGAGCTATTTAACAACTAGTTTTCTAACGCATTAAATATACAGTCATATATAAATCCATATAAAGAAAAAACACAATATCAATCAATTTTTAGCATATAAAAAGATGGAAAGGATAAAATAAAAAGGTTTAAAAAACGACACGATGTAATTAACTCAATTTAATGATCACTCTGAGTACAATCAGTTTACTCTTCCTCTTGAACACAGTTCAAAGAATTCATGTATGAATTACATATAGGGTTTTGGATGCCAGTAGGATTCGGGTAGGTCATTTGGGAGTACAAATCATCTGTAACAATCTTTGACGATAAATTGAGGGTATTGATTTCGGCATAAAACATGACATCGCTTATAAGCTTTTGGCATATGACTACCATTCTCGGAGGCAGAGAGCGCATTTTGTCGGCAACGTACTCCCCAAATGTACCATGCTGTTTTGGTGGTGTTTCAGTAGTTTGCAGAGGTTGATCAATTCGTTTTGCTATTTTGTCCAAAACTTGGTCCGCTTTCGATATGGGCCTTTTAAAACTTCTCGAGGCCGGGCTAGGAGTTGATTGATTAAACGACGAAGCCTGGGTGACGTTCAAAGATTCTTCACGGTTATCCTGCAAATGAATATACATTTTTTCTTAATTGGAATAACGTTTCATTACATTTCAGTGAAAAGTTATTTTTATTAATTTTAATTCCCTATTTTAAGCTAACATAACATTTTTGTTTCAGATGCCTAATACTCAAGAGGAGTGGATAAAAATAGCGAAAGACTTTGAGGATAAATGGAATTTTCCCAATTGTTTGGGAGCAGTGGATGGAAAGCATATCAGAATAATGGCACCACCGAGAAGTGGATCTTTTTTCTGGAATTATAAAAAATTTCACAGTATGGTATTGATGGCTTGTGCTAATGCTAACTATGAGTTTATTTGGTGTGATTTCGGAACAAACGGCCGGGTTTCAGATGGTGGGGTTCTCAAAAACACTGCGTTTTATGAAAAATTAATCAAAAGTGAACTGGGTATTCCACCACCACAACCAACTACAACTTCGACGACTCCCTTGCCATTTGTGTTCGTGGGAGACGAAGCATTTAGTCTCCGACAAGATTTCATGAAACCATTCAATCAAAGAATGTTGAACCCAGAAAGACAAATTTTTAATTACAGACTGTCACGTGCTAGAAGAATTGTCGAAAATGTTTTTGGAATATTAGCTAATCGGTTTCGAATTTTTCACACCGCTATAAACCTGGATTTACATCGGATTGAGATCATGGTTCTAACTTGCTGTGTACTACATAATTTTCTTCGCAAAACCTGCTCTCGTTATTTATTGGAAGAGGACATGGTAGGATCAAATTTAAGACCCTCGTTAGTTCCATTGGAGAATATTCCTCGTAACTTCAATGCACAAGCAAAATTGGTGAGGGAAATGTATGTTGATTTTTTCAATGGGGAAGGGGCGGTTGACTGGCAAAATGATAAAGTCAATAATTAATTTAAACATTTTTACATTATCGCTAACATACCATTGAGTTGTGATTCAATATTAAAATTAAAACGTTTCTGGGTACAATCGCAATAGACGTACATCAAAAAGTGCATACTCTATTCGAACGGAGTTCATTTTGCTTCCTAAAAAACGCCCCACTTCCCCGCAAACAAAAAAAACCTCTCTTTACAATAATATATTGTTAGAGAAGTGAATTTCATAATTTAATAAATTTAACATTCATTTAAAATGCGAACAATATCTTTAAAAAATGATCTTATTCTCGTTAGATAGAAATCTAAAAATCTAAAATATTTATATTATCGAATTGAATTATATCAGTAGTACATAATTAGTTGCAGTATAAAATGAATTGTAAACGAAAAATTCAAAATTTATATGATATCAGTTTAACTACTTACTTCCACCATGGATTATTTGTCAAAGAAAATATGTATATCGGAAAAAATATTCAAAAATCTGCTGTATTGTAATAGGGTCGATATTTTTGATTATATTGAAAAGAAATATCATTCATATATGTATTTAATATTGAAAATTCACATACACAGTATGTTTACATACTTTTGTTATCTTACTGATACTCATATATGAGGGTATTACTTGCAAACACAGCTTATTCTAAAATGGTTAAAAAAAATGAAACTTGAATATCATTTTGAAAAACTATGTTCATTTTAAAAGTTTTTAAGTCGTACATTACTTTGGAATGATATTTTGGATGTTGTCAAGTTATTTTTGCGACTGATTTCTAAAAATACTTTCAAAAATTATTTTTATCTACTAAATTACATTCATGGTTCATGTTTCAACAACTTTGGATAAGCTGGGTTCGCAGGTAATACCTTCATATTATACGTTCACTTTATAAATGCAAACAATGTCATTATCAATGTCAAATCAAACATAATTTATCAAATTATAATTGCAACATGAGAATTTAATAAATAATTTCAAGTAAGTCAAGACTATATTCGATTACTGAATGCGTGACGATATATTTAAATACGTATGATACCGTTTAAAACGAATGTACCCGTTTCTGCACTGTTTTGTAAAATAAAATGTTTAAGTCCTTTGTATTGTAAGTTCTTATTATGAAATAATACCTCCTCATCCCCAAAAGGCATGTTATCCATTACGGACCATGCTGTATGCGATCGTCGAGGCACTTCCTGGTCCTCCAAAAATAGAAATTGCTCGTAGTACCAAAGTCTCGGTTCATAAATCTGACCAGATACCGCACCAGATCGATCAGATGCTCTTACCTACAAAAAAAACAAAAGGAAGGGATAAAAATGGATTTTAAAAATTTCGAGCTATTTCCATTTGTGGAATGAATTAAATAATTGTTGTTAAGATTTTAAATAAATAAACCACTGAAAGCACTTGAAATATCAGACAAAGAGTAGGAGAGAAAAATAATGAAGATTTTAATAAATAAATCCTTTTAATTCGAAATACTTCGTGTTTTCAAACTATTATTTTGACATGAAGATAGGTATGTATTAAAATATTGGGCATTTTTTTTACATTGCATAAATACCTACCTGTATACGGAATTGTATTGCCAGCAATTTTCAGAAAAAAAATCACTGTTTATGGTGTAGACTGCATTCTGTAAATACGCTATTTTTGGCGACAATAATTTATTACCATTGGTGTATGAACTAAGTTTCAAAAATATGTAGGTATATTTGTAATGTCAAAATGATAATTACGAAGTTGTTATAGTAAGTAGAAATGAAAATATTTTCTGTTGAAATATAGCTTGAACATAAAAATGTATTTCTTATCAAACTGATATCATATGATTACTAATCACTATTTTTTAAAATTATGTCCGCTCCCAATGTAGAGCATATGGACTCCTTATTTAGTTAATCTCAACCGAAGAGTTTCTTCGAGAACTGTTTGTTGTTCAGTTGCTCGACCACTTTTTTTTCCAAATATAGTAGGGATAGAAAGATATGGTAGAATTAGTGGATAGCTAATCGTTCTCGATACGCCCCGTTTTGTATAATAGTATGAGTGGTAGGGGGAATACGTTCATGCTTTCGTACAGAAATCCATAAGCTGATTGAAAGATCAATCAATAACCAGTGACATCCTTATTCTAAGTCAACGATGTTGACTACTCGACCACGCAGGTTATTATCAGGATCATTATTGGTGTATAATAGATTTGAACAATAATTTATTGAGTTTCATTTACACTTTATTCAAAAAGCTCTCGTTCATTATTAGTATTGATTTAAATTAACGGAAAGCACTACAACTTTCCGAAAGAAGCATTCGTACTAGTTGGAAATATTGACTGCTGATTAGAGGAGAATAAGAAACTTTGCTATTATTAGAACATCACCCTTAAATATAAAGTTTAATTTCTTGTTAATCGCCATTACACAATAATGTATATTATGACGATAATATACAGCATCGAAATTCAGATCACATTACATGTCATAAAAATGATAAAAACAATTGTAATTGGTGTGATTTTATCAATATTATTAATAATATATAAATAAAGAACTTGATTACACTTGTACACTTACAATGACATTTAAGTGTATAATCATAAAAATCTGATTAGAAAATAATTCAACAGCAAGCGATTTAATTCAACGGAATCATTTACTTACTTTGTTCATCTCTTTTCGGAAAGCGCCACGCATAGAGTTAAGTTTTTTCAAAACCATGTCTCTTGTGGCCTCAGGATCTTTTTGTTTGAATAACTGCACCAGTTGATCCAAGGCACTATTCCTCCTATGTTTATCATGGTAGTGAGGGTCAACTGATCTCCATAAACAAGGAAGATCTCGATATAGCTCAATTACTTGGGTCACAAATTCTCGACCACCAGCCATTATTAACATATATCTGACACTGGAAAAAAAATGTATTATCCCTGAAGGCTGTTGGTGATACACTGGTCCAATTATCGAGAAGTTTCGGTTAAAACAATTAGAAAAAAACAAAAAGATTTCCACTGGGGTACAATAATGCACGTTAGGTAGGGTTGTCAAATCTCTTGCAAGTCAAACCGGGACATTTGTTCGATTTGCCAATCAGCGTGACTCGTTTTTTTTTTAGCTCTTCCTAGGCTTTCGAATCCAATATCCCAAGATTTACTGACTTTCCCAAATAGTCAGCGTGGCTCATAAACTGGGACAGGAGACTGAAAACTGGTGAACGTCCCGATTAATCGGGACGTCTGACAACCCTAGCGTTAGGTGACGTCTGTTCTAGGGTATCCAATCCCGAAGCCTTTTTCCAATCCCGGGATTTCGGGATTGATTTATTTTGAATCCCGGTGAGATTTTCTCACCGAGGAATTTGAAATCCTCAATTTGCTATACTTTTTCCCGGAATCTCACAGAAACTCGTTTTTTTTTTTTTTAGCTCACCGAGGAATTTGAAATCTCCGATTTGGTATACTTTTTCCCAGAATCTCACGAAAACTCGTTTTTTTTTTTTTTTAGCTCACCGAGGAATTTGAAATCCCCGATTTGGTATACTTTTTCCCAGAATCTCACAAAAACTCGTTTTTTTTTTTTTAGCTCACCGAGGAATTTGAAATCTCCGATTTGCCAATTTCGTGTAAATTTCGAGAATTTGCTCAAAATTTCTCAATCCCGAAATCCCGGGATCGCAGCCATCTCAATCCCGGAATTTCGGGATCAGATAATTGAACGGGATCCCGGGATTGGATGCCCTAGTCTGTTCGTTATACCTTCTGTTGTTTTCATAAGAAATATTATTTGTATGTACTAATTTCACATTATTTTAATAAAGATTGTGACCGGCTTCGTTACACAATATAAAATTAAGTATTTTTTTAAGATTAACTTACTGTTGAACCTTCAATTATTTACTCACAGAATGATTGTATCTTTTTGCATTATGCAAATATTTATTAATATATACGTCCAATTCTGATGGAATAGATTTACTAGAACTTGATTATAGAGTACTAGAATTGTATATTTAATATTGTTTTATAATATACTTGCAATTCAAACTACATATTATTTAATTTTAAAAAGTATATACATATACCTACATTTGGACGTGGTGAACTTCCGAACTGTTCGAAATCCTGTCATTCTGCAAAACATTTTGATTTGTTTTGTTTTCTTTGTAATTTTACAATTTCGTGTTGTGTGTGTGACATCATTTAGTTAAAAAGGGGCAATTTAGAGGTAAGTTATTATCGTTTGACGTCTTCAAATATCCAAATTTCGGCAAAAAAGGAACATAATTCACTCGATTTTGACTTTAATGGTCTTGGTTTATAGCATGAGCTGAACTTTTAATGGGAAAATATCATTTTTCGGGCTCGTCAGTGTTCACCATAAAATTCTGATCGCTGATCGTTCAAACATTTACAATACGATATACTTAACAAGAAGAGTATTTTTAATAAAATTACACTCGCTCTTGGTATTTAATAATGTTAGTGCATCAAGAATTTATATTATTAATATAATTACCAAATAAATTAATAAAATTCTTTATATTAAAATTGCTGGTAAGCAAACGTGTTTAATTCGCTAAAAGTTTACTTCTCTATGATTGCACATAATCACACAGATAAAGAAAAAAATATGGGTGATTCGGAAGATCAAATATGATATCGACTTTGGAAAAGAAAAAGGACGTGACCCACACGTAACAAATTTTACAAGAGGCACAAAAAACGTGATTTGATGATTTTCAGCCATATGCAAATAATGAAATAAACACAACTTTGAAGTGCACAGAGACTTCTAAACTGGTGTTTAATTGACATGATCTAATATTAGTTAAAGAAATTGTCTATAAAAAACCTTTTTTCAGTCTTTTTTCTTGGTTTCAATTTTTACAGGCTCATCTTTTTTCAAACTTATAAAGCTAAATTATCCAAAAAAACTGTTTTGACGAAACTGTGGTTTACGTCCTTTTTCCTTTCCAAAGTCGATATGTAAGTTACATGTCATTAAGTCCTGCTCTATGTATCGCGTAAAACTAGGTAAAACCCTAAAAACTATTGAAATAATTAGTTTATAACATCAGTAACATAACTTTACCATATTTACGATGTCTTGATTTTTATAAGTAATTTTAATTCCGAATTGATTATGTTTATTCATCGAAGCGAACGAGAAGGGCGATATATCGTATACTGTGAGCACCAAACTTAATTTCAATATCTTTGTAACTCAGTTATATTGATTACAGCCGTAGATATAAACCCATTAGTTAACTTTGTTGGCTTTATATTACGATAGTATTAATTCACATAAATTATTACATAGAGCTGTTACAAGACGTACGCGCCTTTAAAGTTTCCCTCCAACGATAATAAAGTTAGTGAACTAAAATTGAATCGTAAGTTCAATAACTTGGAATATACTACAGTCAATTGAAATGGTGTGATATTGATATTTTACATGAATTTACAAACTGGCTTGCTCAAACTTAAAACAGCTAGAAGGAAAATACTGTATGGAAATATGTTCAATAATGTAAACCAATTCATGCAACGTGGCCATCAGAACTAACGATTTAAGGGAGATGAATGCCCGCTCCCTTGTGGACCTACATTGCCTCCTAATGGTGGTAATCTGAAAGTAAAGCAACTGAAGTTTTTTCTTTTTTTTTTTTTTTAAACCATGTCCGCTCCCAATGTGGAGCATATGGACTCCTAATGGAGTTTATCTCAACAGAAGTGTTTCTACGAGAACTGCTTGTTACTCAGTTGCTCAACCTCTCTTTTTCCAAAGAGAGTAAGGATTTATTGTTACTCAGTAGCTCAACCTCTCATTTTTCGAAAAGAGTGGGGATAGAAAGGTTGGATGATAACATGACTAGTGGTTAGGTAATCGCTTTCGCTACGCCTCATTATTTTTAGATTGGAAAGGTGGAAGAGAATTTTTTAAACGTCACAAACATTCGTACTTTTTAGTATGAAATATATTAAAAATTCTGTTTGTATTGGGATTCCAACCCATGACGAAGGCCGACATTGACCACTGCGCTACGAATCCGATTTATTATATTATTATTAGCATACCGAAAATCTTTCACAGAAGATTTTATGTTAAGAAAAACCCTTTACGAATACTGACCATGAACTTTATAAAAATAATTCATTTTAAGTAATTGAATAACTCTTGGTAGTTAGTTACAATCAAGATACTATGAATGTTTTAACGATAATAACACTTTATTTAATATGTCTTCAAACAACACGATCGAAGTTATATTGCACGCAGTCTTTTTGATTTAACGCGGTTTTCAAAAACAAAAATATAATAACATCCATAAATAAATATGACGCTCGAGTCATATTCAAATAAAATAAGTGCGAAAGTAGGCTCTTGCGCATTTTTGTCGTACGGCGTACTCAATATGAACCACACGCTCACATTCTCACGAACTGCGGCTAGAACCTTGAATACTAAATAGACGAGAAGCATTGTTTTATACCTTCACAGTTGCCTGAGGAGAATCTCTTTCTCAGGTCTAACGTGTTAAATAAGAACTAGTGAGGAAAAAAATATTCGTATGCATATAAGTGTTCTCAAAGTATCAGATCTATCCAGTTCTTGGTTCTCCCAGCGAGAGTCGTCAAACTTTAACGTCTTGGGCCACGCTCTTTTGGTTCGGCAATTGTCATAGAACGAGTATATTGAGAAGACAATTAATGTGAGAAGTTACGTAACAAAAGTTTCTAAGGAAATACAACGCTGGGCAAGCTTGTAAATTGTTATTTATTTTAAATTTTAAATGCGAAATATATTTTATATTTGTACTTCAAAGTTAACTATTATTAAAAAAAAATCTCTTCATCCTTTTATAAATTTATATTTGATCCCGATTTGGAGCATATCACTACACTGTTCCTGCAAGATTCCGCGTCAATCTCCGTCGTGTATTTTCTACGGATGGTCATCGCAGAACATATCTAAGCCAAAACAAAGACAGCACTCACCATTGAACTCAAATATAATAGAATAGAAAATAATCATAATTTTAATCAGATTTGTAATTTAGAAATACTCCACCGAGTAAATAAAAAGGGTTTAAAGATGAATAGCTTAGAATTTTTAGAAATTAATAAAACTCTTAACAAAAAAGAAATATTATTAAATAATATTCTTAATAGCAAAGGCGGTTCCCCGTTACTAAAATTGTTTCCAATTAATAGAGTAATCACAAACCTAGATGATTGATTGTAGCTCATTAGTTTTAATAGTTTGTAATGTTTAACGTCATTAGTAGTATGATTAAATTTGTTTGCATTTTATAATCCCCTCTTTGCTTCCATTAAAAAGGAAAAATCCCATTCTGATTGTTTACAACTCATTAGTAAAATTAGTATCATTATCTGTTTGCTTTATTTCGATTCTACACCCCCCTCCTTGCTCCTCTTAAAAGGAAAAAAAACCCAATCCATTTTGTAATTTTATAATTTTAAAATGTTAGAATCAATCTTGCTTCATTACTTAAGCAAACTTTGCGATAGTAAGTCTGAAGATGCCTCTGAAAGAGGCGAAACACGTGTCACAGTTAGTTACACAATACGTGGAATAATCAAAGTTAATTTAAATTTTCTATTAAAATGAACTTCCACAAAGTTACCGCCGAAACCATCGAAAGTATCAAATATAACTCTGTACGGAAAAGTTTGGTTTACATAAAACATTTATTTTATAATAAATATATATATTTTTTTTAAACCTATCTTTAGAATACAACCTTTCTGAAACTAACGGATGCATTACTTAACCTCTCATTGTAGCGTAAAATATATAAATGTTAAAAGAAGATATTTTTTAATAAAAAAAAGCACGTAACACCGTCCAAGTATGCAGTATATTCTATACAAAACCAAAATTTAATAGATTTTGAGAAAATGCAATATCATGGTGTAAGCGTTATTATTTAAAATATTAACATGTTTTAAAAGCACTACGTTAGATTTAATTATAACACCCTATATACAAAAGTCACAAAAAACACAAGTCATGATGACACCATGCATGGTTTCAAAAGATAGTCTCCCTTATTTAATTAATTATCATTCGAAAATTATAAACGAAAAATCGTCTGTTTTTAGCCTAACCTGCAAATTATTATTTACATTTATTGTATTTTTAATGAAGTTAGATTTCTATCGAGTCAGCTGGTTTTAGTCTGTATTTAATGGTTATAGTTTATGCAACAATGTTAAGGGGTCGTTGATTAAATAAGCAATAATTTAGCATGAATTCAGTAAATATAAATTATTTTAACCACTTGAATAGCAAGCAGACACGGGTGTACGGAACATATCCAAGCGAACACGGATGTCCAAGACATTTAAAAAATGAATACTAATACTATCTATAATGAGTCAATATAGGTTTTTAAATTATCGAATTCGAGTGTATATTAGGCAAAATTATTTTTCTCAAAAACAGGCAGTATCTCTGGGACATATTAATGATTTATTTTCGCGGTATTCAAACGGTTAAGAATGAGGGGCGGACTGACTAGTGGTCTAAAGAATCAGAATATATTTAGAAGTCTAAGAAAATGTAAATAATGTTCTTAGTAATGTGACAACTCCCGTTGGGCAAACATATTTTTCATTTACTGGCAGTAACAAATATATGTAGCATGTAATAATACCTTTCGAGTTGAGGGCAATTAAAGTAATATTCGGTCATCGAGAGAGTGATTTGCATAATGTCGAAAAGAGTCACGGAAGTTTTAGCTTTGCCTAATGTTGATGACAAAACATAAAGAAAATTATAGTGAGTGAAAATCGCATAATGTTTTATGTCGCGATATGTATTATTACACGGCCACTTTTCCACAGCCTGTTGGCCAATCATATCACAATAGAAAAACACATTTTCTTACAAAGCGACAAAGCTTGATTAGTACAAATTCATGGCGAATTTATTAACGGCTATTGTTAGTAACCGGTTATTACATACATTAACCCAGTGTTTCTTAACCATATTGAAAGAATCGCCCCCTTTACCACAGTAAAATTATCCAGCGCCCCCCCTCCCCACAAAAAAAATTACTCTCTTTTTTATGTATTTCATGCAATGATTTTCTTTACAAACAAAAAATTATAAGAAAAACAAATAAAAAACATGATTATTTTTATGAAAATTATGTATTTATTGCCATTTATGTCATATTAACATTACATACAAAATTATATTATTATTTTAACTAAAAAGTAAATAATTCAATGGAAATGAGAATTTTTATTAAAAAAATTAATGAGATCCTTGAGCCTCATGTGATTGGGCTATTTTCGTAATATTAGGTTCAAGTTTAGTTAAATATAGTCTTAAATCTCCTCTTTGGCTTATCTGTAATCGATTTCGGGATTTTTTTAATATATGCGTTACTGCGCTAAAACCCTTTTCCACTAAATATGATGAAGGAAATGCTACGATGGGTAATTTTACCTCTTTCCACAGAAGAGGGTATTGATGGCGAAAATGGACCCAAAAAACATCATAATTACATTGATTGAACACAATTTTAGCTTCACAGTCATTTTGTAGCTCAATAAACTGCTCTTTTAAATTTTCACTGACATTTTCTACATTTGATAAAAATGGATTAATTATCCAATCTGGTATTAAAAGTTCATACAAGTCTTTGAATCGTATTATCATATCTTCGATAAGGGCGTCAATGTGGTTACAGTATGTTTCCAAATCAGAATCCTTAAGTATATCTTTTTTTAATTGTTGTAAAGAAGGAAACTGATGGAGTTCTCGCCGACAAAGATTATCTTTAAATAATTTGAGTTTGTTAATAAAGCTCAGTACAACACCTTTGGCTTTAATAAGGCTGATATTGTTTCCTTGAAGCTTCATGAAATTTTCATTCATCTTTTCGAATATATCCGAAAGATAGGCCACATCATTTCGCAGTAATTTTAATTCAAAGCATATGTTTTCATTGTTTACTTCCAAAAATTCCACAATTGTATCAAATAATGCATAAAATCTTTTTAAACAATTTCCTTTTGATAGCCATCTCACTTCTGTATGTAAGATAAGTCGTTCGAATTCTTCATTATTTTCTTTACACAGTTGACGAAATAATCTATCATTCAAGGGATGAGACTTTATTTTATTGATGACATTTATAACAATACTCAGCGATTTATGAAGTCTTCCATTAATCTTCTTTGCGACTAAATGTTGACGGTGAATGATGCAGTGAATTGCTAGAACATTTGGTGCAACGTTCTTCAACCTTGATATAAAACCACGATGCCGACCAACCATAGCTGGTGCTCCGTCAGTAGCACAGGCAATAACATTAGTAAAGGGAATCTTTTTTTCAGTGAAAAAGTTTTCAAGGGTTTCAAATACTGACGAACCTTTCGTGTCAGTAGTAAGTAATTTTGAAAATAACATTTCTTCGATAATTTTTTCATTCTTCACAAATCGTACATAAGCAAGTAGTAGAGATTCATTATCACGCAGAGTACTCTCATCCAATTGTAATGAAAAATCGTTGGACTGTAGTTCATCACATAACTGAATTTCGATATCATTTGCCATCTCATCAATTCTTTTTGAAACCGTGTCATTGCTCAATGGGACTGAAGAAAGAATCTCTTGCTGATTTTGTCCGATCATATTATTAATGAATACACGTATAGCTGGTAGTATTAATTTTTCTCCATATATATGTGGTGCACCACATTTTGCAATAATTTGTGCTATTTCATAAGATACTATTAGTCCTTTATCGTTCCGACTTGAAATCTTCTTAAAAACATTACTGAGAGTATTACGGCTTTCAAATGTTTTCTTAAGTTCTTGAAAGTACAATATATCTTTATTATTCTTGTCGGGATGTTTCTTTAGCAAATGTCCATTTAACCGCGATGGCTTCATTGCCTCATTAGAAAATACGTGTTGACAGAGTAAACACATTGGCAATTGTTGATTTGTAGGAGATGGAATAAAACCGAATTTTAAATAGTCAATAGAATATTGTCGACATCTTTTCTGTTTGGTTGTCATCTTGAAATAAAGGCCGATTTGCGAAGAATTTTTTTTTAACGCAGAACCCCTCAGATAAACGTTAGTTTTAGCGTTAGCTTATAAGTGAACGCGACCGTCTCCAACGGATTGACAGAGATGACTAAGTGCATCAGTGCTCCCAGATTATGAGAACTACGCTCACACACACTCAAAGACTCTGTCTATCGTACGAATAGCTGTGCGTGTGTTGGTGCGTTGGTGAGACCCGCCGATATAGCGACGGAGCTAGCGGCCTGCGCTTCCCCCCAACCCCGGCCTCCCCGCCGCGCTCCGTGCAGTTGGCCCGCTCGCCGCCGCGCGCGCTGCGAGCGCCCAGCCGGTGCAGACTCGTGCAATATGCAGAAGCGACACAACGCCCACTTCAACTGCCGCAGCGCCCCACAAATGCTAAAAATTTAAAAACGCCCCGCCAGACCATTAAAACGCCCACAAGGGGGCGCTGGCGCCCCGGTTAAGAACCACTGCATTAACCGAACAAAATATGAATAGTCATGATGGCAAGAGAATCGAGAAATGTTAATAACGAGGGCACCCAAATAAAAAACATGCAGTAACTCGAAGAGAGTTAAATTTAGTTAGTAAGGCATAAAGATGGACCAAACCATGTACCAACAGTATTATGATTGACGTGCAATGGATATTGTAAAGGCGTAAGATATATTCATGAAATAAAAAAGGTGTGATGTGTAACTAAATCAATATAATAAATGTCCAAGCCAGTCATTTCGCACAACCGACGTTTTTGTTATCAATAGTTTTTTAAAAATCTTATGAGTTATTATTTTTCTGATCGTTTTTATACGATTTTATGTGAATTTATACTTTGTATTTTAACAGAGCGGAGAATAGTTTATTTTGAATATTTGCACCACATTAAGAATCGGCAATGTAATGTATTCCATTCATTGGTGTTGCATACTATTGGTGCCGTGTTTCGCAGCTGTCATTATAGAAAATGCCTCTTTTATTTAAATCCACGGTATTTTTACTGGCTTCATAATAATGTTTGATATTCATCTTGTTAGCAACCCTATCGACTTGGCAGCTACGTCGGATATCGTTAGCTTTAATGCACCAACTCATTTATGTAGCATTTTCCTTCGGTGCGATGAAAGCTGAATAAGCTATTACGACAGAAACTATGGCCCGCGGGACGCAAAACGGCCTCCAATCTATATTTAAGCCGCCATACAAAAGCGCGGCCGAGTATGCAAAAGCTATTTTAAAATAACCTAAAGTTCAAGCTGTTCCGTAAACCGGTTTTCGGTAAACCGCATTGACATTTGCTTCCTAAGTAACTTAAGCTCAAGAAAAGTTAAGAGACATACTAACCAAGGCAGGGTCACACAATACCCTCAAGTTGTTACCTCAGGGGCTTTTCACGCGTCACCATTGTCAAATTGAAACATGGAACTCTATAAGATTAAATTTATTATGAACTCGTTTAGTAGCGAAAAAGAAGATTTTTTTTTTCTTTATCACCATTTATTATTATGTCAACTTTTAAGCATATAAATTAACACCAATTAATGTTTTTTATTTGCTTGTAAAGAGTGATTATTAATGTTGCCCTAATTTCCACTTTGCACAATGCTGTTTAGAATCATTGCTACTCAAAAATTTAATATTACATTAATTGTTATTGAAATGATTTCAATGACTCTCGATTGAACTGTTTAATTTTCCTATTTTTCAATATGGGGAATTAAAATTTAGGACTTATTTTTATGCTTAATATATTTCATATGTTGCTTATTTTTTCAAAAGTTATTGTTTTTAAGATGTCATTTACAATTCAATTAAAGATAATTTATTTAGTCCATATACACCTACCTACTAAGTCATATAAATAGTTCAACAACAAAATTAGTTGTTAAACAGATAATACTATTGATTAATGTCGGGAAAAGATGTTATTAAACTTACTATTGAAGAGTTAACAGATATATTTTTAATTACATATATCATGAGAGCTAGTGGAACTAAGCGGTGACACGAAAATTATTTTTTATTTGATTATATAATTATAAATTAGTAATTAACGTGCATTGTCTACATATTTATAATATAGTTGAAAATAAACGTCAAAAATTATTATCCAGTGTTAAAGATAATTATCCGTAAATATTGCAACACCTTGTAAGATTACGGACAATTAGAGGAGAATTTCTATACAGCATGTGTTCTGCAGATTCCTTGTAATTAATTAACAGTCACTAAATGACATATTTAAAGCGATACAAATGCTTATTACAAAACATAAATGAAGTAAAACGTATGAATGTGGATTTGAAAAAAAATCACTCAGCTTTCATGAAAATTACTATAAACGATGTAGAGCGTGCTATTGCATGGTAAAAATTAATATTAACAACAGTTTGAGAACACATACTACATACATACAGCGCAGTTCTCACGCGGTGCACTGACGGAGACGAAGATTTTCGAAAACTTTCTTTGGTAGGAATAATGTGAGATAATTCAACTATTAACACCTTCAATCCCGCAATGGGGATCTCCAACTTTGGAATGACTTCATCAGACGCGGTAGTGCGACAGCCAAGAATTTAGGATATTAGTTGGTGATGTAATTAACGATTTTAACGTAATATGAAATGAGAGCATTCTATAATTTAAAAATAATAAAACATTTTTAGTACTTTTTCCACATAAAATAAAAGTACTAAAAATGTTTTATTATTTTTATTATAATGCCATTCCACCAAGTATTGACAGTGAACACATTAAAAGTGATTCTATAATTTATTTTAAACATAGATAAGCGACTGTCTCAAAGATTATTATAATTCAATCTTTTTTAATTTAATACTGTATTATTTATTTTATTTTCGATGTGGGCGGTAACATGCTGAAAAATCATTTTTAAATACAATATTCAATGTTTTAGTTATCAGACGGCGGTAACAAATTACTTTGCGAAGCAAGTTTACATCTATATCGCATACAACGAGAGAAGTTTTTACTGTAAACTCTTGATCACTTTTATTGTCAATACATGTATTGTCGAAAGGCAATATGTTCAAAAATTAATACACCCATTTTTACTAATTCCACTTTTAATTTATATGATCAGGAACGATTTCCCTCACGACGAGCATTATCAATTGATTTTTTTAATTTTTGATGTCTTTCCACTTGGTATCAAGGTATTACATTGAAAAATACTTTGTGTATAATTTCTAAATTATGTATTATATTAGGACCGGCTTCGCTCATCGTGCATATCATTATCAAATAATGAAGTTAGGGTTTAATCGTTAAATATAATATCTTTTGAAGTATATAGAGATAATACAAGTATAGCAGATTTAGACACATCTTCAGAATAACACATCCAACGAACATTTTATCTATAAAGTAGATTTAGTTCTTTCATCATTAAAACCTTCGTCGATTTTAAGGTTTCCATAACCATATCTACAATATTGTGTGATAAACACGCATATAAACTTAACCGAATAGGTCTTGCAGTGTTAAACTGACAAACAATGGCATGTAAGTTATAAAAAACCTCTTTCTTACGAATAAGGGGCATCGACTCGGAAATGTATGAACAGAGGGTACAATCATAATATAAAATATACATCATTATACTAGGTTCCGTTTCCCATTGTCCGAGTCACATGTCGGATAAACTATCAACAGGTTGTTGCTTCAACCGAATGTCCTAAACAAGAAGCCTGGTTGTATTTTATTTAATTGACCGCAAAAAGTGTAGGGAGTGCGCGGTTGTACTGCGTGGAAACAAATTATTGTTATCATGGGATGTTTGATGACTTGTGGTTAGCAGAAAGCATGTAATAGTGAAATCAAAATGAAAAAATCTATTTATGTTTGGAAGTTCATATTATCTACACGTCCTAATAGATAACAAAGATACATTTAAAGTTATAGACTGACAATATATAAAACGTGGAAAACTCTGGTGCTGTGATATATAAAAAAGATTCCTAAATCCTTCAATTATTGGCATTCCAATCCATACATTGAATTTTCTGAGATTCGCGAAATTTTCCGTGACAGCATGACAATAATATTTGGGTAAGATAACATAATTAACAACTTAAAGATATCTGTGTTTAATTTTTAAATTATTTTCACATTTCTAGCACCCTAAATTTTATTTTTTATGTTGTGTAAAAAACTCTTCAATTTATATTCCATCAGTTTAAAAGGAAACAAATTAAATGGTCAGAATTTAAATCAATTTTTGGTGAGAATAAAAATATGAACGGTCAGAATAAAAATATTATCCGTTTAGAATATTTAATAACGATTTTGGTTAGTAGGATATGTTAGGTTTTTTTTTTAAAAAAACTAAATTATGACTATTTATTCTGACCGATATATTATGACCATTTAATATAAATTCTGACCAGAAAAATACTAGCCAGTATAAAATTATCGAGAAGAGCGAAACCGGTTCTGATCCGAATAATGGTGGAATAAGCACAAGAGTTTTTTTAATATAATGCCTTTCCACCAAGAAATGACATATAACACATGGAAAGTGATATTATATTGTATATTAAAGGTGACGACACATATTTCGCTTTCTTAATTGATAAGACTGAACAATCTACATTCTACCGAAAAAGCACGACACACTTCACAATATTAATTCGACTGTGTGATACTTTATTGACCGATATTGTAATATGTTAATATTGTAGTATCGTTTATTTGTCTACACAGTAACTGTGTAGACAAATAAACGATAAAGAGATAATATATTATATAATAAATACTAAGATTTATGACACCAAGCATAATTATCTATCACCATAAAAGACTAACAAACCGATTACTATAATTATTGGCAGTATTATTAATACATCGTAAACTGAAAGCTCGATGCAAAATTCAATTCTTCGGTTAATATATCTCTAGGTTTCACAGCATACACGTTTTCACCGAAGGGTTTAATGACTTTTGCGTGTATCGGAATAACATAAAATAAGCTATAAATAAGATACATGAATAAAATAGTGGTTTAATACCACAAATAGATTCTTTATTGGCGAACTAAAACAGCAGTTAACGAATGTGGGGACAATACCGATTAACGATTGATGCAATAACCGAACCAGTACCGTATTTGAGACATTCAATTGATATTTTTAAAAGTTAGTCATTTGGCACTGGGTAGATATCAATCCCGACGATGTACTGAAATAAGATATAGAAAATGAGTGACTTAGGCGAGAATCGTTGTTGTACCACCATTCTCTCACACTGGCCGTTATTGTTAAAGTAGAAAACCAATCCACGACAATTTTGATATATTCATAATAAAATATTTCAGGAAGATTGTGAATTTTGTTCAAACTGACAACAAATAATGCAACAAAATCCTATAAACCATGACCAGAATTGGTAAGATTCTACAACTAATAGTAACTTACTTCTCTCCAATAAATTGAACCTTATTTTAATTTTATAACACAGTCAAACTTCTTATAAAGATAGTTACTACGAGGAAAATGGGACCGACTGAATTTGCTCGCTATAATCATAACCCGTTATATTAGAGAATAGGTATTTTTAAATGCTTAGGACCAGTGTTCCCTCTAAGCTGTGCGCGCGCACATGCGTTAGAACAGAGCGCACAAAAGTTAACCAGCTATACCACTATCAGAATAAATTAATTGTCATTATATAGTGTTGTTAATTATTCTCGTTATAAAAAATAGCCGTTTCGTTAAGTAGGTCTAAATGCCGTTATGTGGCGCACATTTTTTTTAATTTCCATTCAAAGTTGCACAGCTAATGTATTTCGCGCACATAACCTTCGGAAAATTAGAGGGAACATTGCTTAGGACCATACCCATCACATGAAGACATAAATTATCTGGAGTGGTCACATAACACAGAGTTGCAATTAAAACAAAAATACACAATAAGAATTTATTAACACAACCGTTACACACATATTACATCTTTCTGTCAATCCACTTTTCTTATAAAATTTCAAATGAATGCTTGTTTCATTGTTTCAAATATTGTACTATATTTTTACTCGGTATGCCCGAGAAGTAGCTCCAACGAGCTACTGCTATCATAAACCAAAATGTCAACGAATGTTTCCTTATTACATCCGAAATCTCGCCATTTCCGTGATCGTAATAACCGAGTTCGACTGTATATGAATTGCAATTTGCATCTTAATTGGAACATCATTGTATTTAACATAGTGAGATTGTAAATGAAGGGTTATATATTATATTAAATATTATCTAAAGAAATAGTGTATGCGTGTATATAATGAACTAATTTAAATTTATGTTTTAAAACAGATGAACCTCAAACGCCCTTCATTACCAAAAAAAATATTCTATCCCTTGTTGGTTTAATTTATGGTTTGTATTCTGGAGTTATCGAATTCGGGGCATGTGGCGTGCTATACTACCATACATACATACAACCAAAAAAGGTAATGTATGTAAAATCGGTAATCTCTTCGGTTTCAGAGAAAATTGTTTCATGAGCAATGGCGTCGCTGTCGGGGTTTACGGATAAAGCGGGACCCGGCACCCTGTTGTTTTGATCAAAAAGGGTTAAATCTTTCTTATTTTTAGATGGTATTATTGCGACAAAGAAATAAACATACAAATGTATGTTTGATAAAAATTGACTGATGTCACAGCATAATTAATAAAAATCAAACCGAATGCGGTAGCATTTGAAATCAAATAATTGCAATGACAACCGAGCGCGAATTATAGAATATGAACTTTTAATGCTTCTTTCGATCAATTAACTACCTAGGAAGAATTAGCGAAAAAATCCGCAATGAAATTAAACATTCGGTTAACGTAGCATTTAAGGTTAATAATAATTTAGGAATCCTGCTTAAAAACAGTAAAGATAAAATCAACAACCTTGACAGAAGTGGAATATATAAAATGTCCTGTGGATTGTGTAATGCGATTTACATAGGACATAAGATCTTTTAACAATACAAAATCAGACTCACAATTTGCAAACCATTTATTGACCGAGTCTCATACATGAGTTTAAGTTTAGAGCCAACCGTTTTGCATCTTTGTCATAAGGGTCAACAATTAAATTTATTAGAACAACTTGAAATTAATAGGCATAAACAAAACATCAAACGAACAAACGATTATTAATCCATCACCGCTGTTAAAACCCTAATGTAATTAATAATAAATATTAGTATAATTTATCCTAATTTACTTTGAAAAATACCATATTGCTTATTGTTTTTCGAAACAATAAAGCCATAGTTAATAAATTTGATGTAATGTAATTAATTAATAATAAATATCAGTTTAATTTTATCCTAATTAATGTTTTAAGAAATAAAGCCAGATTGTTAATCGTTCTCTGAAACACTAGAATCACATTTAATAACTGTAATATTGTAATTATAATTAGGATGTTAGAGTGAATAACTTGATGCATTGTGTATCTCTTCAGAGCCAGTATATATAGCTGAGCAAAATATAAGTTTAAACGTAGTTCTGACGATGGCGAAAGCCGAAATAGCTATCAACGCATAAAAATTATTAAAAACTGTAGAACTAAATTACTTTGATATTTTTAATCTGTTATAATGGAGTTCTACCAAGTAAATGCCAAATCAATTAATAATTTTATAATGTTATTTAAGCGGGCAATGAATGAGAAGCAAAAATTATTTCTCCAAAATACAAGAATGTTAAATACAAACATTTAGACTTATGTATTGTTAAATTAATTACATAAATCTTGATACTAAAAATTTGCTATGCAATTATTTCTAATTTAAGATATCGAGCGAGGGTGCTGACTGTTGGATGAAATTTCAATATAAATATTGAACAATTTCATAAGTTCGTATTTGAACTCGATCTCGAAATGAATGCTGATTCGAGTATTATCAGGGTAAACAACCCTGTACCGATTCATATTGTCACCAGTTGATAATGATCGTGATAAGCAAATCAGTCCTGATCTACGATAAATGTGGAAATAATACAAACAAGCTCATTAGTTTTTTGTAAATAATAAATAATTAAAAACTGAATGGACGTCACTGAATTTAAGCCACAGAAAAGTGTACGGCGAGGTGTGATTATCATCATCACCTACTGCATAGCCCCCAAACCCACCTTGCTTTGAACAAAGGCTCTGACGATGAAGCTTGCTGGTCAAAAATGCACGCCCATTACAATCAAAGGAACGAAAAGTTAATAGGTTTTTTTTACCCTTGGCAATAAAGACACTCCGCGGTCCACATACAGGAAGGTTTATTAACGCACACACGCGCGGGTATTCTTTATCTGACTACAGGTCTGTTTTCTGTTCACATGTAGAGATAAATTTATAGTGTGTATGTGTGTGAGGGTGGTAACTCATCCAGGGGTGTGAAAAATGGTCGAAGTTGGGATAGTTCGGTCTTTTTTTACGTATCGTAAATCAAGAATATATTAAAAACCATTATGTATATTATATTCAGGTCGGTTCCTATGTAGTTCAGTAGATGAGTATGTGAGATTTTAATATACTATTTCGTTGTGAATGCAATATTATTCAGATTATCATCTTTGAAAGGATCAATTTAAAATACTCAACAAAACTATGTAGGTTAAGATAGATATTATATTATGATGAATCAATCTTACAGGCATGATTAATAGCATTTCTTTTATATTACTGATAGAGTCCTAAAATATTTTACAAAATGGCTAGAAATATATAAAAAAAACTAACAAAAAACCGTTTCTAGTCGACAATTCAAGTAAAAAGCGAGCAAATCAGTCCGAAATGTACTTTTTTCTAGTTTTATAATATACAAATGAAAACATTATATTGCACGCGATTTTATTTTTTGGCTACATTGTGTATATTCTTTTGATATAAAATCAAAAGTGCCATCCTACTTGTAGTGTGACACGCGATTCACAACTTTGAGAAGCATTCCTAAGATGATGTACATATCGACTGTGGAAAGGAAAAAGGACGTAACCCAGGGTTTTTTCAAAACAGGATTTTTTATAATCACAATGTATCAGAATTGATACACGTTCTATCAAAAAGATGCAAGCTACAAATGCCGAATTAGTATCTAAATTTAGCTTTCAAGTTTGAATAAGATGACCAAACCAAGAAAAAAGACTGAAATAAAGGTTTTTCCTCGACAATTTCATTAATTAACATTAAATTATGTCAATTAAACATCAGTTTAGAAGTTTCCGTGCAATTCAAGGTTGTGTATAATTCATAATTTGTATATGGCCCAAAATCATCAAAACACGTTTTTTGCGTCCCTGTAAAATTTGATGTTTGGGTTACGTCTTTTTTACTTTCCAAAGTCGATATGTATACGAATATGTAATATGTATACGAATATCACGGAAAGTTTATAATAGTGAAAAAAAACCATTAAGGTTTAAAATGATATTTGATGAAGTACATTTAAAACCAGAAATTCTAAAAAGATTCATATTTCAAAATAATTATTACTTACCAACAATGATAACTAATACAGACACCCTGATTTGACGTATCAAAAAATCATTTTTTCTGCTATTTAAGTACAATTCCTGCAGTAATGTTTCATTAAAGTACATCTTTCAAAACCCACCTAAAAGTTTTTTTCCCGCAATTTCCGTCTGATATACTGAAAAAAAGCCTCGTTTTTTAAGTAAAATTGCGGTTTTTCAAGCTATTGTAATATCTTCGATAAGGTTGCACGAATATGTCGTCCAATCAATTTGCTTGAGTTATAAAAAATATTAATTTATATCCCAAATATACGTTATCTCGTTTTTTTAGTCGGCGCCATCAGAATCGTATACGATTTTACTGTTTACGAACAAAAAATGAATTGTATTTTCAAATATAACTAAAATCTAGAATCCAATATTCGTGAGTATTATATTATTACAATTTCGTAATCCATTGGTCCATTCGAAGAAACACCTCCAATTATTATGAGGTGCGAGACTGGCTAGGTGTTGTGTTGACTTTCACTTCGTCTGCAAATAATTTTGATAAAGCGGAGTGATTTTAGAAACGAAATGGCAAACCAATTCACTCCACCGTAAACCAAAAGTGAACTATGATCCACGTTCTGCACGATAGAATTAAGGATTGCAATAACGGTATTATCGAAACCCGACTTTTTTAAGCAGAAAAACCGGTATTATATATGTTTACTATAATTAATATTTTTTCTTTTAATAATTATTAAATGACCGTTTAATTTGGGAAGGAAAAGATTCAATCAAGATTAAAAGTCTTTAATAGTTGCAAGTATGCTATGACAGACTCCAATACCGATCTTCTATAAGTTTTATTTGAATTAATTTTAGATTTCGACTGAAGGTGCTTGGTGGAATTTTAATATTTGATTTGAATCGCTCAAATTATGTACATTTACACATGAAGATGCCGAAAGGCAAAACCCAGGTCGTTAGTGACAAAACATGTGTGAATGTACATAATATGAACGTACATAATACATAATTTGAATTCATATACAAAATGTATTTACTTTATGTACATATAACGACAATCAGCCATTTAAACTGTTTTTTTAACCGGTATTTAATATGAATCATTAAAACATTTATTTTTATAATACGGGTATAAATATTTGTTTTACTTTTTTAATTAATAATTATTGTAAATGAAAAACCGGTTTTGATATAGCAGTCCCTAGATACATTGAACACAAACCAATTTTCTGATATTGGACAAAATCAGACCGTTTTGAAATTTTGACATTATTAACTGCTAACCTTTTACAGAATAACCTTATTTAGATTGAAAAAAAATCGAAATAAATTGAAATTAGTTAAATATCGGTTTCTTACAACAAATTGGCGGTGTCAGTATCTATCTATTGTAATATGTGCAGTTATTGAATTCACGGTCACATTTCAGTGGTAAGTAAATGAAAAATTATATCGTAATATTAAAGCTCGATGTAGAGTTTCAGATAAAAGCCGTTGAATAAGGCAAGTAAAAAGATGTTAAAATCTTCACAATTATTATTTAATTTAAGATTTCGACTTACGGTGCTTAGTGGAATATCATTTTTTTTTTATTTTTTACGGCTTTGGTTACGGAGGCCACGGGTTCGAATCCCAGTACGGACAGTTTTATAAATTGATTTTTTCAATCGATTTATGAATTTCTGTTCGAAGGCATGGATGTATGTGATGTATGTGATGTCTTGAATTCCCCCCTCCCACCCATCCTATCCTATGAACGGGGCATATCGAGAGCGATTAGCTAACTACTAGCCCTGTCCTAGCCCTATCCTTCTATTCCTACTCTCTTTGGAAAAAAGAGAGGTTGAGCGACTGAGAAACAAGCAGTACTCGTAGAAACACTTCTGTTGAGATAAAATCCATTGGGAGTCCATATGCTGGTAGCGGACATGGTAGAAAAAAAATGCAATGAACGTGATATTTTAGTACAAAATACAAATAAACGAACGACAGCGTTCTCGCAATGGCGAATCCAATTCAAAATCTTATTGATAATTTTAATCAATATTTTAATTGATATTATACGAATTGACTGTTATGATCATATTTCGAAATTTAAATCGAATATGGTGAATAGTTCGAATACCGCCATGCTTCAATGTTGAAAGGTTGCATGTATTATAATATGCACTTAGCAAACTCTCCGAAAACTGTGCGGTTTTCGTCAGTCGTTGAATGTATACACCATGTCAAGGACAGGCATAGCGTAAGCATGTTGCCCTTTGATATAATTGCATTGTTAGAAGAGCGGGCTGCTTTAATTTGTGACGTTTTAAATATTTATCGAGAGGCTTTATTGTGAGGCAGAACATTTACCTGTGAATATATTATGGCCGCAAATGGGACACCTTTGTTAGTGAAGCTGTTCCCGGCTTTATTTTCGGGTAACCACACTGTGACCCGAAGCTGCGCTAGTCAACACTATGGAATATAAATGAAAATGATCCGCGAAAATTGACCTAAAGCACTCGACTAAGCACGGGTTGTTATGGCGTCAATAATACGACAGAACAATGGAGAGGCATTGAAAATGTATAGTTTACGTAAACACGAATGTTTGTTCACGTTTAATAATAGTGACCAAAGTTGTTAACGTAAACACACAATCTGCAGCAGGTAATTATTTCACAATTTTATTTTACGAGCAGGAGCGAGCGAAATCGCGATAGACAGATCAATTCATATAAATTATTTTCAACTTATAGGGTAATAGATATAAAAATAGTGAATGTTTTACAATATTAAAAAAATTATAAACACAAGATTTTTGTGTAGATTCTATCAAGTCATACATTAACGTTTTTATTATTTTGTTTTATCCATGTCCGCTCCCAATGTGGAGCATATGGCCACATAATGGAGGTATCTCAACATAAGTTTTTTCTACGAGAACTGTTTGTTACTCAGTCGTTCAACCTCACTTTTTTCAAAGTGAGCAGTAAGGAAGGAAGGATAAGGCTAGAACAGGATTAGCGGTTGACTTATCGCTATCGCTACACCCAGTTATTTAAGGATCGGAAGGATGGGAGGAGAGGAAATAATGTGAATTTTACATCACAAACACCCAGTTTTCGATCGCAACTTTGAATTGAATAAATCTCAAATTCACTGAGATCTGACCGGGAATCGAACCCAGACCTGCGTGATCGGTAGAGCAAGCTCTAACCAACTGGGCTATATCAGGCGACAAATTCATTATTATGTTAACTTAAATTGTCATTACCCAGAAGAACTTTATTATTGACAAAAAAGGAAATCTAGTGTTGTCTTCAATTTGGAATTAGAACTAAAAATAAAGCTAGATATGGCGGACATTATAAAAAAGTTTTATGTTAAACATAATAATGTCATAAACAACCAAAATTAAAATATTTTTGAAAAATAAGAAAAAACTGTAATACATAATGCACTCAATGTTTCAAAATAATATCTAATTGAGTAATTGAGCAATTAAAAACTTGACAGGATTGAGTTACCCTTCAAATTCAGGATGTATGGTCAGTCGAGATGTTATCGTAATGTGTTTATACAATGGCAATGGATAAAACCACACACACACACGAATGAGCGTGCGCACAAGAATACGCCTACAAACTGCCCTTGTTCTAAGGATGCAGTGGAGCGGATCGCCAAAGCCACCAATCTTCGTAAATATACCTAGCCACCTGCCCATACTAATGATTTTGAATACCAGCGAGTTTTATTAGTGAAGGTAAACATAATACGTTTACGATGTTGGAGACTGACTACAGTGCGTTAAAATGGATAAATGTCTGCGACATTAATTAAATGGGACAATAAATTAAATGCAAAAATTCTGTCATCGTACAAATCAGTGATCTCCTTAATTATTCCTATAAAAAGTACACAATATATCAATAATATCTGTATATACCCAGTTCCAAAAGACGTTAAGGCATCAAGATGTCAACATACCTGAAACAAACGAAAACAAAAAAATATTAGTATAATTATAGAAAATGATGATAGTAATAAATAAGTTTGGTGTATAGATAATTTGATTTGGGAGAACTCTTCTTAAATTTAATTTAGAGATTGGTAAAAAAAAGAATTCATAATGCATTTACCATTAAATAATCTTTGATTAACCAAAATTTAATCAACAAAATCCATCGTATATTTTTAGCGAAAGGAAAAAACAAAAGGAAATAATGAATAATAAGAGACAGGGGAAGATTTACCTACATTCATTTGTTTCATTCGAAATTCAAAGTTTCAGGAAAAAACGAGGGATAATTCAAGAATATTCTCAGTAAAAATAGTCACAAGATAAAACATTAAAATCAGTTACTTTTAAGGTATTCAATCTCAATAAGTGGTGGAAAGACATTTAAAAAAAAAAAAACACTTTGTTCTATTAATTCCACATTATTAGGATTTTGGAGTAAAAACAGGATTAAATTTGAATCGTTCAAATTATGTACATTCACACAATGCTGTCACTAACGACTATGGTTTCACCTTTCGGCATCTTCAGGCGTTCAAGTGCAAGGAAAACTTGAATGCCGAAAGGCGAAACCCGGGTCGTTAATGACAAAATCTGTGTGAATGTACATAATTTGAACGATTCCAATTTATTATTGAAATTCCACCAAGCACCTTCAGTCGAAAATAGCAGGATGAATACATGAACATAGGATGAATGTATCTCTTCTAAGCCACTATAAATATCTGACTAAAAGTAGGTTTAAACATAGTTCTGATGAAGGCATATTACGACGAAATGCCATCAACTGATATTCAATTTTTTTGTAGATCTGAATACTTAGGTATTTTTTACCGTATAACAATGGAGTACTACTAAGTTAATTCCAATTCAATCAATTCCACATATATTTAATATGATCTGATTCGGTTTCGTTCATCATATTAAATAAATGTGGAATTAGTACAATAATACAGTGCACACAGAACTATACTGTACAGTGTACATACATCTAAAACCGAACCAAATGAAGGTTAATCAGTGACTCAGGAATTACAGTGCAATGTTAATAAAACGTATTATATGCAAATGCATTTTTGTAATACAAAAAAAAACATCAATAGGCAACTAATTAATATTCATAAAATTTACATAAGGATTGTTTTGAATACAGCTATTAACTCGTGCTTTATAATAGAATTACTCTTTTACAAGTAAAATTTAATAAAGATTTAAGCGATGCCTTGACATGTTAGATGTTAAATGTATTCAAAGCACGAAGGTTGCTCTACTCAGCGTTTTCGGAAAGGACTTCGATTCAAACCCAAAGCTTATAGGTTTAAAGTTAAAAAAAAATAAAGGTGCTGTTATAATAAGATATGGCTTTCACAAAGCACAGCATAAGTTCAGTCTCATTGTAGCCCTTGCAGAATCGCGATTAATTATGATTGGAAAACGCTGTTCTCACAATAAACTATGGTCAGAATAATACTGTTGTCTGTCAATACAATCGAAAGCCGTTAAAATTAATCATTTTCAATGTGAGTAAAAAAATCGCCAAGGAAGAAACCTAGTCATTCCTTTGTTTTCTAAACAAAGAAATGACAATGTTTTGCAAGTGATGAGAATTTCTATGCAATGGTGTAATATGACATATTGTTGCAAATAAGTATTCATGGTTGTTTTATCGATAGATATACTACGTTGGCGAAACTAAGATGGTTTACATAAATTACAAAATGTTCTACTTGCGTCCATAATCACTTCATTCGGAACTGATACTGGCCTATAACACGACACAATCGAGTGTTTAAAGTAAGTTTCACGCTCCTCTATTTTTGTATTACCAAAAAGTATGCTTATTACTAACGATGAACTTGTGGTTTCAATTTTGTTTACATTTAGATGATGTGATACTAAAGTAATGTAGAACAGCCCATTAATAAAAACCCCGTGTTGCGTACATTATGCATTGTTAAACAATATAATATAACTATACAATCGGATAGTTTTGCTTTTCCTATATAATACTTAGTTCAATGGTTTCTTATTATTCGGAGTGGATTAATACTATATAATTGAAATTGATTTATTCACTTAAGTAACAGACATTATAACAGAAGCAAAAGAAAGATCGTTAGGTAATTGGTTGTGATAATGGGGTTTTTTCCGAGTATAAATTAGGTTAATTATTATTATAAAGAATAACCAATTCACCAAACTGGATTAATCAGAGATCCATTCGTGTAATTAATTAGAGACAAAATGGCTTAATTGAATTGAAAGGAAGACGAGTCGACGTTCGGAATACTTCGAATAGGAACGCTCTTTTTAATTTAAGTGGAAATGTATGGGGCAATCACGACTTTCATAGAGCTTACGAATAAAAGTAAAAAGGAAAGGACGGATGCCATTTCTAGCTTGGTTTTTCTTGCTGCAACTCCAAGCCGGGCACGACTCCAGTTGTTCTTAACACTCTCATTCGAAAGAGCGACTCTTTGTTTGTTGTGCTAGTTTTTTTAAAATCCCAAGCCGATAAAAGGTTTTAAAATGTTCACTTGCGAATAGTGTCAAAATTTTGAGCGATAAAAAATTGATCTATTTTTAAATTAAATCAATCTCAGACCAATCGTACATACATATGTATATCACGTTCTGACGAGAACGGACAGTAAACAAACAACTGCGGATAATGCTTATTTAACGTTTTAAATATTAAATATGTACATAACACACATACACAATGTACATACACATACACAATACAATATGTACATACACAATGTACATAAGTGTTTTATAATAAAATTGATTGAACCATCTAAATCAAGGTTTCTCAATCGGGGGATCGATTATAATAAAAATTAAGTTTTAAAGTAGATAAGCATACCTAATAATTATTCCCATACAACACGTTAATGAATACATTAAATAAGCTGTTAGAATTGTAACGAAGGTAAATCATACGATTATTACGGCAAGAAAAACGAGATTTGGCTGTGCGAGATGTATGAATTATATGAAAAGCAACTTTCTGCTGATCAAGTCGTTGACTACAAAAGATAGATTAATTTGTGATAGGGCGTTTATTTCTGTCAGTTATTAATGAATCTTTTTTTATATAAAAGTAGACAGAATTTAAATTATTCAGATGTTACTTTGGATAAGCCGTTCGTATTCACCGAATAGAAGTTTTTTTTACATATTTAAAGTATGAGAAATTTATATTACTATAAATGAAATGCGCAAGTCTTATTATGCATAGCATTTCGAATTTAGAAAAATCACTAACGAAGTCTCGCATAATTTATTTTAGAAAAAAATCGTTGAAATCAACCGAACCCAACAGTAGGGATGATTTTTTAAATTTAAACACTTCGATTACCGCTACTATAAAGCGAGCTTCGGTTATGAAGAGATTGTGCGAGCTTTAGTAAATACTAGATGGTATATTGACTTGAATATTGTATATTGACCGAATGATAAACTATTGTTACGCATTGTCAACTGATTGCCAAGTGATGTCAGTTGACAATGCTCGCTTTGAGCGAAACCGGTCCTGAACTATTAAGTAAAGTGGAATAAAGTACAAAGAAATATTGTGTTTTTAAATATAATACCTTTCCACCAATTATTGACAGTGGACACACTAAAGGTGATAAATGTAATATACACTTACACCGGTTGTAATTAATTATGAAGAAACTTGAATTCATTCTTACTTAGCATAATTTAGTGCGCCCTTCGTTGACAACCCTAATTTATCTCACCTTGCATCACAATGTGTTATTCTGTACCGCTGGCCCGTCGATTGTTACCATCCATTGTTAGGGCTTCAATATCGTGAAATAATAATTGGTAACGGTCAGGTGGACCGGTATAGCCTCCTGAAAGGATACTGGTCTGCTCTAACCTGTACGAACTATCTTTTCCAATCATCGCCGAGATGAATTATTCGACCCGATATGTTATTATTAGGAAACATAGAGTACGGATGGCTTGATTGTACTGGTATCGCTTCAGTATGAACTATTAAGCGTATAGAATCAGTATCTTCCAAGGTTGTATATAATTATTACAATAAATGTTCACCACTATTGATTTCGGCGTTGTTGTATACCCATCGATGGAAATTTGTCATAAATTAGTTAGAAACTTTATAGTAAAAACAATTTAACTGATATAAAAAGGCATACCCGCTCAATCAATAAACACATTGAATGAACACGGCGGTGAATCTACACGAACTCGATAATATCTATTGCACGTTTAATGATTTCTGGATAAAGCCAAATTATTTTAAGTTGACATATTAGTAGTGAAAAACTTAGATTACAAATAAATAGATCCGTATAGAAGCTAGTGGGAGAAATAAGCATTTAACTTGTATTTACCGCCTTTCCTTTACAGACGATACGGAATAGATAGCTTTAAATCTGTCGTCGAAATGTATGGTATTTATTTAAGTAGTGTCAGATGTTTCGTAACAGTCTGCTTAGCACACAGGACCTTTCATATGCGGTGTGTATGCTTTAAAACGAGTTTAAATGACTAAAAATGGATGTATAAGTAGATCTTTCAGATTAAAATTTTACGCAATACAATGTACTTTTAACACCTCCTACGGTGCTAAAAAATATTTCCGATAAACCTTAGTCCCTTAAGAACCAAATGAAAAAAACACTTACCGCCGTTTGACGGACGGTAAAAGCTCTGGAAGTATATTTAAAAAAAATGTTTTTCATTGGGTACCTAAAGGGCCAGCAACAAATCGGAAGTATTTTTAAGCACCGTAAGGGATGTGTTAGAAGAAAAATAATTTATTACGCACCTAGTTTACACACCCTTTTTCGTGTTACAACCCGATGGCACATACAAAAGCATTTGCTTAAAGTTGACTAATGGCGCCAAAACAAATGTCGGGAGATGAACACTGTTTCGGACGATGGTGTGGAACATATATTATAATTCTTATGGAATATCAATTGTTGGCGTAATTAATATTTAAATAGATTGTATTTCATGCAAAAAATATTTATTGTTCGGTTTTTGAATGAAACGATTCAAAACTGTAGTAGCCCTTGGCACATAAATTGTAAAATATTAAAAAAAAAAAAGATATGTTGACCTCCGTCTACAAGTTGATCGGACTGTACTAAAGATTTGGACGCGGCTGCTACTAAATTAGAGCTTGAATAACCGGATAATAAATAAAATTGGACCTTTGTGGTTCCAATCTCTTCTTTTCTAAAATCAAAGATATGAAGAAGACCTACGATATTGCGTATGTAAGGTGTTTTTAATTGAACTTGATACTAGTAATAAATTACATAGATTTGGATTTAGGTAGAACAGTTTTTTTTATTGTATGTAATAAATAGTTGAACAATAAAAAGTCGTCAATTTGAGTATTTTTACAACAAAACATATAATTTGTGCTATTCAGTGATAAACTCGGATTTTTTTATTAGTATATTTGAATCGAAGGAAGCTATAGTTTGATTCTATACCATAAGGTTACATGCTAAAGTGGTTGCATTATGACGTGGAAACCAAAAATATCGATAGCTCAATATCTAATTAAAGATTTTCATTATATGGAGTGGATGATAAAAATAGTTGTGCAGGAAAGTGTTTTCAATAAACCGTCTTGAATTGAGCGTAATTATTTATTGTGAATCATTGAACATATTCCCAATAAGCTTAATAAAGAAAAGGCAGTCAGAAAATATGAAATAATTAATAGAAAGTAGAAAATAGTATCCGAATGTTAATATCGAATAACTTAATTAAGACACTGACTAGTTTCAGATTCGCTTAAAACAAATATATATATATATATTAAAAAAGAAAACAGCTTACAAGATTATTAATTTGAAGGAAGAATCGTATTTACGGATTGGCAAAATAAAAAAAGGACTTTACAAAAAACAATACAAACGAGTAGAGATCAGAATTTACGTGAATTTGATTTTAAAATGTTATTAAAATAAAATATTTACTTTGCAGAACCACAGTACAAAATTGCTTTACATTTGAACAAATAAATTTAGCACAATTTAAAAATGGTATAATATTTCAATAGATACTTTTAATGATAAAGTATTATATTAAATTTCTTCAAAAAATTATTATGATTCAGAGCGGATATAAAAATACAAAACCACTGAAAACATATGTTATATTCAAACAAAAAAGGTAAATAATATCGTTGTATCGAGCTATAATCTGTGTTTTACTTTCAGTCATTTTTAGTAAAAAAAAAACGGTAAAAAAATAATTAACATCAATGTGAATTATATACTTTCTTTTGACTTTTGACACACGGTTCTAAACAAATATGTTTAGCTGTAAAAATATTAGAAAGACAGAAAAATCACTGACTTGAAAGATGGAAGTATTATCATTAATAAAAACGCAATATTCCTTTGTACTTCATTCCACTTTATTTAATGTGTTTTTATTAATATAATTGACAGTGAACACCCTAAAAGTGAAGTATTATATTACACGTATATGATAATAAGTCAATTACACAGTCTTTAGGAAAGCCCTGCAGCGTTTTCCAAGCTGGTTTCCGTGAAGAAGTTAAAAAATAAACTCTTCGAAACTCATTGAAAATTGACATTACTTTCATTTAAAAGTTTAAAAATCGTTATAAACATCGTTTGCTGAATGAATACACACAGTATAATTGTCATAAAAGAATCGATGTGTGCAATGATGGCGCACAAACAATAAATAATACCACGACTATAGTTTAATTAAGTGCAAAAGTTTATAGGGCTGTGGAGTCGTGGAGTCAGTCGTTAAGAAATAAGACGACTCCGACGTTAGCTTAAAAGCGCGACTTTGATTATTTTTTTATCTGACTCCTCGACTCCGACACCGAATCTACAGCTCTAAAAGATTATCTTTTTTAAAGGGCATTGCATAATTTAGTAAAACAAGAAAAATAATTGAATGAATTCTACTACATATTCCAGGGCTTCTTTTTACACACTGTAAAAGGATTCCGCGGTGAATTGATTGGAAAGTGTAAAAATGGAATAAATCCAATATTAGATAACTAAAATTGAATATTTCACGGATATATTATGGACTATAAAAACTGCGTTTGGAGCAAGTTGAGTGTGTGGCAAAAACCTTGGCGAACGTACGTTACAATAATAATTTTAAGAAAAAGTCTGACGATAAATTCACGGAATCCGCTCATTCTGTGATAAATTCGTTTGGCGATGTAGACCAGACCAGCGTTCCAGGTAATTTCGTGATACCTATGCCGCAATACCTTAACTTGCCGCAACTCACCTCATCGGCAGTGCGTTCGCGATCCGATGCCACTAAAACTTTACGACGCGATAAACTTTATTTCTTCGACGAATTGATTTCGACGCTATTGTTCGCTGTCATTGATTGTAAACCGGTTTGTTTGACAAATGAAATCGTAGGCTATTTCGGTAACTTTTCGTTTAGTGGCCACAGCTAACGCGTACGTGATATTTTTAGTTTACGCATTTACTATTGTATACATTGATAAATGTGTACAGTATAAGTAAGCAGAATATTTTTTACGATATTAGAGCTATTAAGTCGTTAATAGAACGTGTCTTTGACTCGCAACTCGTGTTTAAAACATGACAAATTAAATTTTACTTCATCAATCTTCGACAATTCATGATTTGAGCATCCTTGGCGTACTAAATAAAATAATTCATGATTTGACAGATCAAAAAGTTGATTAGGATAAGTAAAAATTAACAAAGAATCGAAATACGAGAAAAGGTCATAAATGGTATATGAAAAAAGGAGTGCGAGTCGCTTCACTACGGTTACACAAATCCGACTCCACGAGTGTAATTAATTTAATATTTTTTCCGGTATCAGATGATAGAAAGATAATAAAACTGGACCTCATAATTTGTAATACTAAAAAAATACATCTATAAAAAAAACAGCAAGTGGTTACCGGAATATTTTAATTAATGAAATATAAATTGTTATTTTAATATTTCATAACAAAATATAAGTATGAATGAAATCACAGATTACGTTTCATTGCTTCGGAATTATACCGTTTTACTTTTGACGGTACAATAAATAATCCATACGATTAATAGAAGAAAAGAAAAGTATACGAGTATTTTATTATAGAGATTTTGCATCTCACTAAAAGTGAACTATATAACGTCACGAGAGTATTAGTTCAACCACTAAACGTGAAAGGCATCCATTGCCAATAGTGCCAAGACAGATTCCCGAGCAAGCTGATAGCGCCCAAAGACTGGTGATTTCATAGCTCTGCGTTCTTTCTGTTATAGTCAAGGCGCACGTACAACGTTGAATGCCGGTTAAGACAGCAGTGTAATAATTTATCATAGTGAACGAAGCGGAAAGGTTTGCGATCCATTTCAAGCAATAATGTTAACCCCTTTTTAGTGAAACCGAAAATAACCATTTCATTCCAATTGCTCAAATAATTTGTGGTTCCTATAACTAAAACGTAAAATCAAAACGCTTTTAATTTGATAGGTAGTAACGTAAAGTTGTTTCGGTTTATCACATTGCTCATGATGAACAATACTTTATAATTCATGCGGTATAAATTTTACAGGATACGAAGAAAACAGTTATTTTTCATAAATTCTGTATTTTTCATAAGATTTCTACCGCGCAAAACAATAAATAGTTATAAAATCTTTAAGATACAAATGACGATAACATTATTATCAAAATGCAGCGAGGAGAACAGACGCAACTACATATGTCAATACAAAAATAACTTTATGCTTACAGCAGAAATAAATTAAAATAAGATTCCTACATGCAAACTATCTGACGAAAAACGAGATCAAATATTGTACTGTTAAAATGTTTCACACTAATTCAATAGTTAATTGTAATAATAAAAACACAATATTCTTCACAATTCTTTGTACTTTATTACACTTTATTAAAAAGGTCAGGACCGGTTTCGCTAATTATATGTTATAGGTGCTAAACATTTTAATTTTGTGTAATTATAGTCACTTATACAGTAATTTGTAAATTATTTTCATTGTCAATTGTTGTTTACACCTTTTATTTCAATTTAATTTTGTATAAATAGCACTGTTAATATATCAGTTGACAATGATCGCAATGAGCGAAACCGTCCCTGACCATTTTAATAAAGTGGAATAAAGTACAAAGGAAAATTGTGTTTTTATTAATATAATGCCTTTCCACCAAGTATTGACAGCGAAAACCCTAAAAGTTAATTGTAAGAAGTATAGAATCAATAATGTAAACATTCCTTTATTCCAATAATAGTTAAAAGTTTCTTTACATTATAAGATATCGTTTCTTTCTTAAAATTCAGACGCGTCTAGTCTTTCTTATATTTTGGCAATATGAAATTATAATCCCCAATGAAGCGGCAATAATTTTGGAAGAATAAAAAACGATAAATTTGAAAAAATAATATAACTTTATGCTGACTTCATAAATTGGGTTCCGAAATGACCATAAAGTGCAAAACCATTCTGGCAGATAAAAGATGAAACGAAGGTATTGTATACTATTTAAGTACATATTATATCTAGGATGTATCGTTTGAAATAAACATGTGGCATGTAAGATTCAATATGTAACAACGTTTTTTTTATTGCGAGACAGTACGATATTATCCAAGAGTTGAAATTAATAAACGCAATGCAGTTATTTTATTATCTTACCAAAGCCATGTATTACTGAATTGAAAGATTAGCATTAAATGTCATTTGGACTCGAGAAAATGCCACTGCGCCAACGTTTTAAATCAAAGTATTTACCTATTGTGTTTGAATAACGAAATAATATTTATGAATGTATGCAATGTAAAAATAAAATATAAACACACAAATACATTCACACGTTCAATAGAATAGATAGTTGCAGAAAAACTATCGAATTCGAGAAACTTAAAAATGTATTTGTATTACACATAACGAAACTTTATTTATCATTAAATTATAATGAATTGATAAACACATCTAGTGTAAAATTTAAGATTTCGACTGAAGGTGCTTAGTGGAATTTCGATATTGAATTCGAATCATTCAAATTTAGTATATTCACGGGGTTTCGTCTTTCGAAGTGTTCGGGCGTTTAGTAAGTGCAAGTTTAGTAAATATGTGTATCGTGTTTATATTAGAAATAAATGTTATCACCAAGTTAAATGCTCTTGATGGCGACATGGATGAAATTTATTAATGATTTTATTTTAATGACGTTTAATTAGTTGAGGAAATATTTACTAAAACAAATAAATATTTTTTGTAGGTTTTAGATTAAATAAATGAAATCATCATTTTGCCGGCTGCGTGCTTGATTGTCAACGTCTTTGTCGTTGACTTAGAACACGGAGCTCACGGGTTCGAATCTCAGTACAGTGGAACCCCCAATTACACTACCCCGAATTACGCGCCGGCTTGAAATATTCGCATTCCATTGCCGTTACTAAGAGACGGTCGTCTGTGCTTCGCATACAGTTTTTTTTGTAAAACTAAGGGAAATCTTAGTTTTGCGTTTTCCGCAGAAAAAAATCAAATCCCTTATTTTGTATGACATTCACACCCCCAATTACACGGTCCCGAATATAGTGTAAATGGGGGTTTTACTGTACACAGTTTTTTATAAATTGATTTTTCAATCTATTTATGGATTTCTGCCCGAAGGCATGGATGTATTTGATATCTTAAAATTCCTCCCACCCATCTTATCCTTAAAAGGATGAAGCGAGAGCGATTAGCTAACCACTAGTTCTGGTATATCCTTCTACCCCTATTTTCTTTAAGAAAGAGAGGTTGGAAATTGACTAACAAACAGTTTTCGTAGAACAACTTCTGTTGGGTATTATGAGACCATGTGGTCCACATTGAGAGCAGACATAGAATTTAAAAAACCGCAAACTGGTATAATTAGTTCACCAGCTGAGTTAATTATTCCAGACAAAGGATTTTTGTACATATCGACTGTGGAAAGGAAAAAGGACGTAACTCACACATATCAAATTTTACAGGAGGCGCAAAAAACGTGTTTTGATGATTTTGGGTCATATGCAAATTATGAATTATACACAACCTTGCACGGAGACTTCTAAAGTGGTGATTAATTGACATAATCTTATATTTATTAAAGAAATTGTCTAGGAAAAACCTTTATTTCAGTATTTTTTCTTGGTTTTACTTTTTTACAAGGTTATCTTTTTCAAACTTAAAAGCTAAATTTACATATTAATTCGGCATTTGCAGCTTGCATCCTTTTTATAGAAATTTTATAGATTGCAGTGTAGTGATTGTCCCAAATTTTATATTGGTAAAACTGCTAGAACCTTAAATATAAGAGTGGCTGAGCATTTAGCCGCTTTTCGCTTAAAAAAAGATACTTCCACCTTTGCCAATCATTTAATTCTTGAAAACCATACGTTTAATTTTTACTCAGGTATCGATTTGTTACATACTAACAGGGGCGAGTTTAAATTATTTTACCAAGATATCTTAGAGATTAATCGAGCTCAGCTCAACAGTTTGCCAATTTTAAACGAGCAATATTATCTACCAAATTCTCCATTGTTGTACCCCTTTTAAATAATTGTCATTTTATTAATAATTCAAGCACTTGCTATCATTAAATATTAATTCAAAGGCTTAAAAACAAATCAACTCATTAATAATAGGTCGGATAAAACCCTAAATTTATTTTAAACATTCCTGTTATTATTTGGTCATTCATATTTTCAAAAAATCCCCATAATTATAACAAACCCACTTAATCCATTGAAAATGGTATACATTCAATTTTCACTAATTTACATTTTAATAGACTTTTAACTTAGGGATCTACTTATATTTTTGTTTATAAACGATACAAACTGTTTACTACGCGTCAGTTCAAGTACATCCGTGCACTTGGAATGCCTGAAGATGCCGAAAGGCGAAACCAGGGTCGTTAGCGACAAAACTCATGGAAAAATACAAAATTCAAACAATTCAAATTTGATACATAGTGATTATCGAAAAAAACCTGTTTTGGAAAAACTATGGGTGAAGTTCCTTTTTCCTTTCCACAGTCGATATAATTAATTCATTCTTCTCAGGTTTGGTGCTTTTAAACATTTGTCAGAAAGAAGACAATATTATATTATGTAAGCGTATACGTCGTTCCTGCAAACGTAATTCGAACGTTGTTTTTTTATTATTTACAATCATGAACTCATGATAAATGAATGCAGCGACCAATGACGCAGCTTCACGGCATATACATAGTAGTTATTATCTATAACAAGAAGTAAAATTGATCTTTTACGCAACCGGGTATCGTAAAAGGTTGTCATATAAACTGGTTTTGGCAATAATTACGGTCGATGCATTCATTATTCATTCGCAAATATATGCTCCAGGATGGAATCGATTACACTAGACTTTATATAGGAAATATTGAAGGCTGACGCTGGCGGTATGTGAATGTTACTATAAATACTGCACAAAGAAAACGCTGTATGATTAAAAAAAGTAAAATGGCAAGAGGAACACGGCCACAATGTAGGCGATTTAGAAACTTTATAAGATGGGTTCGGCTGGAGTTGAGGATTAATCGACGCAAGCTGCATTACACTATATGTGTCGTGGATCTATCCATATGACAAATAAATAAACTCTTTTTTACACGGTAGATACATTTTACAAAAAAACAGTGTATAGAAAAACAGTGCAATAAAAGTGATTCATAAAAAAAATTTGATATTAGTTCCCCGAATAAAAAACAGCGTGTTATTCGAAAGAAAAACATCAAGGAATCATATAAAAATGAAATATAAATAAATTACCCAAAATATTATTCATAATATTTATTTTAATTAGGAAAACATAATACTTAGCATTGCTACTTGAATATATACGGAGAATTTTATGAGGGAAGTGTCTGACAGGTAAAATGTGCTAGGATCTAATGTAGCCTTTTGTTTGTTATTAAGTACTGTCATGTGTTGAATTTCTTTTTATAAGGAACTCCGTTATCCGCTTCTGTGTTTGTATCTGGGAATCGTGTTAAAACAAATAATTCGTGTAAAATACAGTATTTGTTCTTTTTAGTGGACAATATTATTTCAAAATCGTGTAAAAAACGAGTTTGAAGTATGTAAATGAAATTGACAAAAATTTAACTCAACAGGATTTAAAGCATCTGCTTCTTTTAATTTTATCTTATATTCAGCACATCGGATTCAGTAAATCAGAAGATGGCCTTGAAAAAGTATTCATACCAGGACAGCCAACATACACCGCTGGATATTCTGACATATGTACTGTTGGATAGTTTTGAGCTCAGAATCTGGACCTCGCGAACGATATTAATTACCCTACATAATAAGCCATCTGGATTCGCTAAAATATATTCTCTGAAGATATGAAGAGTGCCTTTTTAGTCACATTTATGTTTTTGAATACAAAGAAATGGGCGACGACCGCCTGTTTAATGGAGCATTAAGTTACATAAAAATCTATCTTTCTTTAATATCAGATTTTCCTATTGATAGATGATAGATTTAATGAGCGGTTACTTACTACATAAATGTATGACCAATAGAGAAGCGTATGCATAAAGACAAAGATGGTGTAAGAAATTGATGTTTCTATAATATTATGTGTAATGATCAGACGTTTAGTAAACGTAAAAAGACTTCAACGAAAAATTGGATTCAAATTATTGGCGTACAATGCGCAATGATGTCTCCTTTTGGAACACTTTTTTATAATTTCTGATGGTGAACGAAAGCTGTTCCACTACTTCTTTTATATGATTAAGGATACTTTCTTCAGTAGTTTTGATTAAAAGAACTGTATAATAGCATCACATGTAATAATTGCATCAGTTCATAGTACAGTAGAATAATGAACACGATGAGTATTATTAACGTACTTTTACGACATTAATCAAGATGGTGGCGTGCAGCGGGGAAATATTTACTGTAAAAAATGTTTACTCTAATTGGGCTAAAAAAATATGCGGCAACGAATAAGTGACAATCGCTTAATTGTAAAATTAAGTTGATTAGTCAACAAGACATTTTAAATTAGCAACGGTTGCATAGAAAATTTCTCATGCATGAAATGGGGGGAAACGAGAAATCAGAGATTTCGCTAAATGCAATTAAATACGTATTACATACTACGAGCTTCCACGAGCAGACAAATATTGAATGCAATATAACACCGAGGTGTGAATGTACTAATATGTTAAGATTTGAAGTATATGTTATTTAAAAATATAAGATAGTTTCAAAAAATGAAGATTATTTATATTTCCTTTGGTGGATCAACAAGGCAAATAAGTTTCTGCTCGCAAAATCTCAACAGCTAAATACAAATGATCTGTAGTTTGTTTTGTCACTTCCTGAAGTTTTACCCGCTACTTAATATTCGTAAATATTTGTTATAACTTCCCCACTTGTTATAACTTCTAAGAATTATAAGTTGAATGTTTCCACATTTAGACGTTTCTTTCAACGATATACGATATTTTAAATGAGGGTGAATGCTCCAAGAAAGATACGGTCTGCTGGTTGCAAGACGGCGGAGGGTTGATCTTGGATCACCATTGTCACGTGGGAACGAAAAACCACATGTGATGATGAGTAATTGATACTAGTAAGGCGCCGATGTAATTGAAGTCATAAGATGAAAGTTTGTTTCAATATTTTATTATTAAGTATATAAGTACATACTATTTCAAGCGTTACCAAACTTATTTTGATGAGATCCTGTGGGAAAAACATTGAAAGAAGGAACCCTGAAGATCTCTATGGTTTTATATGTGCATAAAAAACAAAAAGCAGCCAACTCTATTCGGTCAAATTTTCAACACTTTTTAGAGATTATTTATTAGATTTGTCAACAAAAAGTAATCGTATTTTAAAAACATTTATTTTGAATTGAAATATTTTTTTATTTGTTTCATCGTTTGTATAATTAAATTCGAATTCAATAGATATTTTACCGACACTTCTTGTTTCCATTTCATGCTAATTTAATAATAATATCAATCGAATGTCAAAATGAAGCATTTCAATACAAATGCCACCGAAATTGTGCAATTGTTTTTCTCTTTAAAAACAGTAAAACTGCGTTTCGACATGCATAAATTATGCAGCGGAATAATAAAATGAATATTTAAAAATAACGTGCGAATTGACGGCAAAAAGTGCCACCTAAACAATAGTAATATTTTCCGACACTTAATGAGATATTTTTTAAGATCCCATGTATCGCATATTGCAACCAGCAAAACAAACTATATTATTACGTCACTTGTGAAAATGATACTTATTTTGAGCGTGCGAAACAGTTGCGCAAGAAGTATTGTACAATCATAAACGACTTATTAGATACTATTATCAAAGAAATTAACAAGATGCCATAACACATTGTGACAAGCCAGAATAAATAATTTAGTTGACGTTTTCAGGCAAATGTTTCACACCACATTTAATTGTTTGAGCGTATGTATGTCTGCTGTGGCCTGAATTAATTGAAGAGTCGTGGTTATTCTTGATGAATTAAGAAACAATAAATTGTCATAACGGATCGACGAACATAATTTTTCGCACTGAGAAATAGAAATTACTTCCTACTAAGCATCAGAGGCATAGGTCGGAACTCGGAAGTGATTAATTTGACTATGATAAGTCTTCTAAGTCAAATCGTAAGTCACTGATAGTGACTTACACTATTCTTAAAAGATATTTCATAAAAATAAAACAGTCGTATCGAAAAATCCAAATTCAGATTATATTATATATCAGAACAAAATTAATATTCTAACACACAATATAACAGAATAAACTAGGTTAGTTTAAAAAGAGATGAATGGCACCAAATAAACTGATTTTAAATTATTTAGCAGTTAAATACTGTTATTTTAAATTAATGTGACTAACAGGTGTGTTAAGCGGTATCATTAGTGTACGCAAGGAACAAGAATGGACGATTTGTATGTATGTAAGAAAATTGCCACCTAATTGAAATAATTACAATTTGAAGAATTACAAGGCTTATCAAGCCGTCGAAATGATAAAATTAATAAATCCATAGTAGACAACAAAAGTTATAAAATCAGCTATTCATCTGATGCCGCGGTGCTCAATATTACAATCTGACAATAGCGCCATGTAATTAAGTTACCGGCTACGCAATACCGTACTTTTCACACGAAATGTAACGAAGAAAAAGACAATGAATGATGCAGAATGAGGAACTCAAGCGGATGTGCCATGTATATCTTAATTAGCAAGAAACAAAGGTGGATAACTATCTCATTAAAAGGTCTAGTCCCTTAGCAGGGAGGATTGAGTATGTGGGCTCACATGATAGTCGCCTAACTTCGCAGTTACCTACTTATCGACCGCGCAGGGCCGGTGACACAATAAATTATTAGAAATGGTTCCAAAGTTTACTTTGAAGTCATTGCAATTTTTCTTTAATGATTTTGAATAATTATTTTTGATCAGTTTGCACCAAATTTAGGATGTTTATTGTCGATTTTCAAGTTACAATACGTTACGTAGCGATAAGAGTCAAAATAAATTAGAAAAAATCCACATTTAAAATGTTAATCTGCACGCATTTTTGCATGCATATTCTATATTTTGCACGTGCAACGTTGTCGGTGAATCGAGGGGCAGGAAAATATACCTTACAACGACGAGGTACCTAAGGCTTTTTACCTTCACTAAGCTGTCTGGAAATGAACGACTGCCAACACGGTTAATTCACCGTTACGTTTCAACCGTATATTGAGACTCAATTGTATTGATATTATAAGTATTCAGAGATACAAAAAAAAACATATTCAGATCTCTGTGATTAGTATTAAAAGTATATCAATCATAAAATTTTAAATAATGTACAAATGTACTAAATAAGTATATGTAGGAGAAAAGAGTGGTCTCAAAAAATATGTTTTTTATAATCACTGGATCTTTTAAAAGCATGTGCAGTAAGTAAAATTAACAATAGTAGCCGAACTAGTGTTGGCATGGTGCCAAAATAGATATTGAACAAATTATCCTGTAGCTAATACTTTCGATGGTTTCGGCGGTAACTTTGTGGAAGTTCAGTTTGTTCTTTGCTATAGTAAGTCTGAAGATGCCTCTGAAACAGGCGAAACACGTGTCAGAGTTAGTAACACAATACGTGGAATAATCAAAGTTATTTTGAATTTTATATTATCCTGTAGCTGTTGAACTTATTTACTGAATTAATTAACCTCACTGTAGCGGAGTTGTTCTACCAAGTAAATGCCAATTCAATAAATTAATTTCAAGAGGTTCTGACGATGGAGTGTAATTAACAAAAATATTAAATTATTTTATAATACTTAAATACTTTTTCATTTTTTACCTAAATTCTTTTATATACATTTCACATTGAAAATAGGCAGAGCTGTCAATAGAATTATGTTAAATAGTATTTATTATTATAGTAGGATTTATTATTATACCTACACGACGAAAAAGGGTACGTTGTGAGGACTGTTCAATCAAAATGAATCAAAAAAATATATTTTTGATTTCCTAGTAATTCCAACAGTATTTTTACTGTGTGTAAAAAAGTGTTTTATACGATGTGTAAAAATTCGGTGTTATTTATTTTTATCATAATATAATATTCGGCAAAGAAAATATTATGAAAGAAACAGTTTTGTGACTGAATTCAAATTAGGCTAGACTGGAATATATAGAGGCATTATTAATGAAGAGTTTTTCAACCGTCAGTAACGTGAATAAACTAATTACTGACACCGTAGTCAATTCCATCTTTCTCGAGCTTATAGTAGGAACGAATGACGGTTACAAAGCACCATTTGAAAAAAGACATTTATGTTGGCAGCAGTGTTGGGGTGAGTGCGCGCGGCTGCCGCAACTTCACGCGTCATTGTTGCCACAACAGCGAAGCGAACAGCCATCCGCTACACATGTGCGCGTGTTGAGCTGGCAACACTGCGCGCCAGCCGGAATCAGGGGTCATTGCCTACCGCAGAGGCATTCAAACTGTGATGAAAGTACCCTACGGGGACCTAATGACATTATTGTGTGCTATAAAAGTAGCATCATCCAGCAGAACGCATTTATGCAAGTATGACATGAATTTTAGAATGATGCCGCTTGGGATATTATGGTTAACCTATGACCTCAACTAACCAAAATTTATACCAAAAATCCTCATTTAAAATCAAATTTTACGTAAAATACGTTCAAGTTTTTACTTACTGTTAGAAGTGTACTATTCGAACATAAATAACTTCAATAAAAATCATCATCATTAGCTTAAATATCGAGGATATTTTTTTAAATAAAAAAATAACTTAAACCTGAATGGTTCTCAGTTTTGGTTATTGAATTTCGTGTAGAAGACCAATATCAAATAAATTTTCAAGGACATTTTGCTTACAAAAATGCACACTCAATTTTTAAATAGTAATTCTGTGCTCAAACGATAAAACATGATATGTGTGTTTTATTTAATTATCCAGGAGAACTGAGATTAAGATAATGTTTGATTCTTTCTAGGAAACATGTTTCTTTTAAGATAGAATTTACAGTAACTGTTTTTCATATCAATTTTATAATATACAATAAATATTTACATTTTAATAGCCTTTTAACTTAGTGATCTACTATTATTTTAGTATATAAACGATACAAACTGTTTACTACGCGTCAGTTCAAGTACATCCGTGCACTTGGAATGCCTGAAGATGCCGAAAGGCGAAACCCGGGTCGTTAGCGACAAAATTCATGAAAAAGTACAAAATTCAAACAATTCAAATTTGATACATTAAATATTTCAAAGTTTTTAAGTCGAAGTCAGGTTTTTTGATCTGCACTTTATTAATTCTACTAGGCACTAATCGTCTGAAACGTAACTTTCATGAACATGCTATATCTAAAGTTGAAGTGCCAACGGTCTGTACACCAGAAGCCGAGGTAACAGCTTGACGCCATCTTGTAAAAGCCTCAGGTTATGACGGTGAAGGATGTTAAAAGCTTCGATTGTACGTATTTGCAGACATACGGCAAAGTCGTCATGAGACAATGATGGACGAAAATTATTCTAGGATATTACCTGTTACGGCAGTAAATAATCCATCTTCAGACATTTTCTCATTATGATGTGAACATTAAGTATCAAAACGGTACATTTTTACCATAAAATTGAGGATAAAATTGTAAGTGTGTAATATATCTATTTTAAGAGAATATATATTTCAGATTGTTCCCAATACCATTATACTAGTAAAAGTTATTTGATGTGTAGAACAGTCTCAGGGCGATAAAATAACATTAAGTACTTTTATAAAACAAAAACTAGGTTTTAGTTGGTGCGTAGTTTTGTAAAATATATTCTTGACACGCACGATTCTGTCGCAAAATGACTGGTGGCTCCCTAAACAACAAGATGATAAATTTGTCGCAGTAATTAAATTCGCAAAACAAATTCTTTTTGAAGTAAGTGTACATGATAAATAATAACGTTTTTTTTAAATATCCAAATTGAAAAACTTCGGCATCGCCATTACACCGTCATTATTTTGACAGAAGACACAATTACCGCAGTGGCAGTTTTTTGAAACTTTATTGTGGATTATGTACCTATAACGGAATATTTCTATATCATCGATAATTCTGTGAGTAGGGAACGCAATACTGGACGATTATATCAATACTGATAATAAGGCAATTCAAATTTAATAACGGTATTGATATGAAAACAAAAAAATGCGATAGCGACAAGGAAGAGAAAATTAAAATCGATATTTTTTAAAAAATAGCAGGGCTGTGGAGTCGGAGTCGTGGTATTCTGTGGTGAAAAATGAACAGCTTGAAATTTTTTAATGATGTGTATTCAAACAAAATAGGCCAAAGTGTTGACATGTCATGCTTGGCTGACTAAAAATGATCTGATAGAATACATATATATAATTTAAAATGAAATTTTAGAAAAAAAAACCTTGGAGTCGTCAATTATTTTAAAGCTGGAGTCGTCTTTTTTTTACACGACTCCACAGCCCTGTAAAATACATATATCATAAACGGGTGATTTTCATAAATATCATCACAGTAAGACTCATCAATTCTGAAATGGGTTAATATTGAAAAAAAAAACTATATTAAAATAGATCATGGTTAACCTTCATTAGAAATTCGATTACGATTCATTTTCAATACCGAAATACCGGTATTTCATTAATGAAAAAAAAAACATAATGAATACCGCGATCCCGATTTAATTATTACCGGTACTACGAGGTAATACTAAGATGGTAAACGATATTGCTTTGATACTTTCGATGGTTTCGGCGGTAACTTTGTGGAAATTCATTTTAATAGAAAATTTAAATTAACTTTGATTATTCCACGTATTGTGTAACTAACTGTGACACGTGTTTCGCCTCTTTCAGAGGCATCTTCAGACTTACTATCGCAAAGTTTGCTTAAGTAATGAAGCAAGATTGATTCTAACATTTTAAAATTATAAAATTACAAAATGGAGGTTTGGAGGGGGGTGTAGAATCGAATTAATTCAATTAGATAATTATACTAATTATACTAATGAGTTGTAAACAATCAGAATGGGATTTTTCCTTTTTAAGGGAAGCAAAGAGGGGATTATAAAATCGAAACAGTGCAAACAAATTTAATCATACTACTAATGACGTTAAACATTACAAACTATTAAACTAATGAGCTGCAGTCAATCAGCTAGGTTTGTGATTACTCTATTAATTGGAAACAATTTGAGTAACGGGGAACCGCCTGTGCTATTAAGAATATTATTTAATAATATTTCTTTTTTGTTAAGAGTTTTATTAATTTCTAAAAATTCTAAACTATTCATCTTTAAACCCTTTTTATTTACTCGGTGGAGTATTTCTAAATAACAAATCTGATTAAAATTATGATTATTTTCTATTAAATGATTGGCAAACTCAGAAAAATTGTTACTATTGATATTGCTTTGGATTCGATCGTAAATTAGCCCTTAAAGGGCATTACATCGTGATCGGCTATCAACGCGTTTTTATGAAATTATCGATACAACGATGACTAGGGGCAAGAATAGATAATTATATACCCAACATCCAGCGATAGCTTTATGGTATAAGTATTAAAATATCATCCGTTAGGCTCAATGTCAAATGCAAAATAACAGTCTATTGTATGATTGCAATCAGACAGCTCGCGATAACCGACTCGTGTTTTACTCCCCCTATGGACATCGATGTTTATTTGCAATATAGGAACATATCGACCTCTAATCAGCAAAAGAACTCGAGCACAATTCGGTAAATTGCGTTTTTAGACAATAATTGTTCAATATCGCCAAAGGCGTCAGTGACAACAATTTTAGAACGTTATCTCATTCGCCTTATCTTTTTTAGAGCCTGTGCTTTTGAGTGTTCTGACTTGTTATCGTATGTTCCACATGGATCCCTAAAGGGAACTGAAAGTAGACAGTATAATTAATAAAAACACAATATTCCTTTGTACTTTATTTCACTTTATTTAAAAGGTCAGGACCGGTTTCGCTCATTGCGAGCATTGTCAACTGATTAACTGTTTAATTTAACAATGCTATTTATACCAAAAAAAAATGAAATGAAAAGTTGTAAACAACAATTGACTTTGAAAAAAATTACAAATTACAGTATAAATCAGATGCGTATTTTTCTGCGGCCCGCGAGCATTATTATATTTTTGAAAAAGATTCACGTTTTTAACTTTTAAAGCCTTTTTAAAAAAAGATTAAAAATAAATGTAATAATCGTTATTTTTGGAACAACCTATGTATATAAATAGTTTTGTAAATTATATTTCTTATCAGTATTTTTATTAATATAATGCCTTTCCACTTAGTATTGATAATGGACACCCTAAAAGCGATAGTCAAGTATATCAGGATAGGATTGAGCATATTGTATACGAACTTAATTTAAAAAAAAACTCCTGTAAAATTTATATATTGTCGGTAACGATTTTCAGTCTATTACGGGTCTATAATTTTTTTTGATTATTAAAAATCTGTACATGGAAAATATACACACTATGTAAAAAATGGTATTTTTTTCTAGGGCTGTGGAAAGCTCCTTAGTGAGTTGGAAAATTACTGGTCTTCTTCTACTATTTGTTGAGATCATTAATTTGATCATACTTGAGATGTTTTTCAACAATATGAATGGAAAGAGCGCCATGTACGGGCATGCAGATATCTCAATTTGGTCAAAATCGACATAGTGTAGTTTACTTCCCATGTACAGAAATATTATTTTACAGGTGCTGTCTACATTTCTTCAAAATAATCTACTATTGTAAGTTATGATGTTTACACTACAGTCGAGCTAACTTAACTCAAGTGAAAAACAAAATTGCAAAACTTTGCAAGATTGACGAATCTTTTATGTCGTAACGTAATTCGATGGTAAAAAGTATTTTTCCTCCAGAATTATATGTATCCTTATAATTATAAATGAGTGGAAATAGTTCCTTCGGTGGATTCGGCGTTAACTTTGTGGAATTTCATTTTTAATATTGAATTAAATTGTTATTGCACTTGATGTGTTGGAAAATGTGACACGTGTTCCGCCTCTTTGAAAAGTATCATCAGACGCAACATCGTAAGATTTACAAATAAACTCAGTTGATGATGCATCTCAAAGAGGCGAAGCACGTATAATATTTTGCAACACAATAGGTGAAATAAAAAAGTAGACAAATTTAATATTATATTAGAAATAATTTCGCTTAGTGGTCAATATTGGTAAATTTCAAATATTTATATTTCACAACTTGTGCATGTTGTTCGTGGAATCCTTTATACTCGAATACACATGAATATCGGTAACATAAATTTTCTTGATGTTACATCAAGTGATTAAGAATATCAAAAAGACCCGTCGTATTGCCAATAAGAAATTTAAAAAAATAAAAAATCATTTTACTTAAATTCTATTCGACATGTCATGTCAAGATGCCATAAATTTAAAATCGGCAGACATAAATTCCCCGAATGCATTCTTTCCGGTTTGATCTAACCTTGATTTTAGCCCAAGACATAGAACTGTAATTCAAAAGGTTTATTCGCCGTACTGCAAGTGAAGACGACGCCTGTAGGTCCGCGTGTGCCCATTCCAGCGTGTGGGATATTACGAGAGACGAGTCTCGTCGCGAGCGGTCAACCAAAGCAATCAAGCGAATCTCGTCTGACCAGTTTTACCTGTCTTCTTCCCCGCTTCAAGAAATCCTCAGATGTGTTATTCGAAACCGGCTATGTCGTGTAGCGTCGTTTGCTTTGGGTACTATTTCAACAACCACCCCGCAAGATTGTATTGGACATATTGATTTATGTTTGCTGTTTCTGTCTTGTCATAATAGCGTACGCTAAAATATTCACACTTACATTTTTTCATTGTGTTCTGGCATTGTTTAATAATAAACGCTTCTTCTCTGTCACACATATTGTCGTTTTTTTGTTCAACGAAAAACTCGTGTAAACGTACCTGAAAAAGAGGGAAAAAAACAAAAATTAATATAACGATTAAAAAAAAACAGGAAAATTCTTGGCAAATCTTCGATAATCAAAAAATTGTCTGGAAACAAATTACATGTTAAAATACTGTAGATGACTTTGTGGCGCTGTTATAATATGAAAAAAGCAAATAATAATAATAAAGCAATAAATACTTCGTTAGAATTCAGAACGGGCACCAAAACTAAATGAATTAAATTACCGGTGACTAATTAGATAAAAAAAATAACTAAATGATACTTATAAATAAATGCAACCATCACTGCAATCGTAGAATTCAAACGTTCAGTAGTATAAGAATATAATTGAAGAATACGATTAGCAACTATACTACTTGGCTCCATTACATCCACAAGTCTAATTCATCACAGACGTCTTATGGAAAATTAATATTGAAATGCGGTTTCTTATTATGTGAATATTTGGTTAGAGGTAACTATCACTTCATTAAGTTTTGTCAATATACGTGTAATGTACCAATATGGGAACTGTTAATTGAAACTGGCGTCAGAAATCGATCAAAGGCTGTGATACGTGCTCGTCAGGCAAATAGAAAACTTGCCCTGCGTAATGAGCCGTCTAAATGAGGACGCCTTAAAAGGGCAGACGCAAGTAAAGTAACGCCATGTGTCGGCGACAATACTGTAAACAAGAGTTGGTGTTTTCACTGGCCAGTCAATATTGCGGGTCATTTGAAGCTTTTCTATTTTATTTTCTCGTTTTACCACTATCCAGATTCGGCGTGGGAAAGTTAAACTGCTAGCGAAGGTGATCTTATTCTAGACCGCAAATCGACTATGAAATGCCCAATAGTATGTATGAATATATCATCTTGATTATCAATTGCGTTTTTTCCTGCTTTTGCAGGCATAGGCTTGTCAAAGTTGAGAAGGAATATATTTTTTGATTAGGCTTAAATAAACCACTATCACACATTCGTTACAGTTAACACCAGAAGAATATAAAATAAGCAAATACTTCCTTGCCTTATTCAATTTTTCATGTAAATATTTCCAATATAAATAGAAATTCATTTCATTTAATGAAACGTCATATTAATATGTAAACATAGAGTTGAACAGATTACAGCATGCATACATACAATGGCCAGCCAAAAAAAAATCCAATGATTATTTATTGGAACTTTTTTAAATGACAATATTCAGTTTGTTATATATGTATTTAAAGCATTTAAATGTAGTCTTATTTGGAAAACAGCCTTTGTATTTATATATCTAATCGAACTATAACTGTGAATTGGTTAATCATGTTAAATTAAACTAGATCACTAAGTTGAATAAATTCCATTCAGCGTTATTTCTCTACAATACAAAAAACTGAAGCAAAAATGCTCAGTTTGAAAGATGAGTCGCCGTTAACTGGTATAATATGTAGTCTTTGGTATAAATTGTATCAAACGTTTCTGAGATTCGATTAATTAATACCACAGCCGACCTCTGTCTAACGTGCCCTACCATAATCCAAATACGTCACAGAATTTCCTTTCTTTTGTGTAGCAAGAAATTATGTTTTGATTCACCCACTGAAGCAAATGGCAGAGATTGTTCCATTAGCAAAAAGAAAATAGAAAAGTTACAATGCTACTTGACAAAAATAACACGAAAATATAACAAATATGAAGCTATAATCATTTCTAGAAAAAATAACAGTAAACAATTGAAACAAGCCTGACATAATATGACATCAGTAAAAACAAGAAAGGAAAATCAGAAAGGAGGGTTAAGTTATATGCGATATTTGCGAGATGGAAATTTTCTCTCTAACGATGGCAATCTACAGCAGTGTGTAATTTTCAGCAAATTTGTTAAAGTTTTCTTTAGTAATTTCTAAAAAATAAAAACCAAAAAACTTTTTCAATTTGAACACGAACACTAAGTATTGTTCGTTCTTTGGGTAATGATAATGATAAATTTATTGTTATGCCATTAGCGGTATACATAATACATAGTTAGATTGAGTTGACATTTGTGTGGAAAAAAAATCATATTATCGCTAGCGGAAATTTAATTGGTAAATGAGATAACGATGTCATAAAGAAACTATCTATTTATTTCACGTTTGAAAATATCGGACAAAAACTTAGTATTATGGGTGAGCTCGAGTTTTTTAGTTGAATTAAAATTTAGACGGCACAACGAATTTGCACATGACATATTATATCGCCTGAAGAGAAAAGGAATGTAACTCAGTTTTTCAAAACAGTTTTAGTCGATTATCACAATGTATACAAAAAGACTAATACACATTTTATCAAATTTATGTAAGCCGCAAATGACGAATAAGTATTTAAATTTAGCTTTTAATTTGGAAAAAAAGAAGGACCAGTGAAAATTGCGTCAAGAAAAAATAACTTCTAAAAACGTTTTTCTTAAATAATTTGCTAAAAATCAATCTGTTATATACTAACTTCTACCTGAACAGTGACGATTTGTTTTGGGAAAATAAGTATTATTATGTAGAAATTAAACATAACTCCCGTTATTATTAGATTTGTAAACCACTGTTTTATCAAATGAAAACAGCGAATCATAGAAACGAAAAATAAAGATAACAACTAAAAGTTTAGAAAGGTTAAATGCTCTTCTTTTTCTTGTTTCATTTCTTTTAAACATAAAATGTTAATTCTGACAAGTAAATAATACAATTTATTAACTACTTCCACTAAGTTAAACATAAAATTGAAACGAGTGTTTCAAGAACAATGTAACGTCGAGGTATGTTATTTATGATAGTCATTATGAGAAGAATATAATTTATGCATTTTTTTCAAATCTAGCTTAATAATTAGGCAGGTAGATTATCTCAATTTCGTATAAAACGCCCACCGGTCTTAAAAAGCTGGCCCGAAAATTTCGCGCTCGTATTATGTAGGTATGTTTGTAAGAGCTTAGTGTTTGAGCGTCCAATTCAATGTAATTTCGTAATACTTACGCAAAAAAAAATGAAGCTTATCTTTGTAAAAAATCGTCATTTTTTTTTAAATTTAAAATGTTTATGCGAGTTTCTGTAGCACTTTCTAATACATGCAAGTAGAATAGACGATGTTTCAGTAGTTTTCAAGAATACCTTGATTGCTCTAAAAAATAAATATATATATTATTTTTAAAAATTATCAATGAAATTAACGACATTAGTTACAAATAATTATATTTAGACATTGAACTTTTTTAACACTAATTATCATTTTATAAAGTTAAAACTTTTATTGATTAATTTGGTATTTACTTGGTAGAACTACATTATAATAGGTTAAAAATAGCAACGTATTTAGGTATACAGTTTTTATATTTATTATGTTTTATATTTATTACGTTGGCGAAAGCCGAAATAGCTATCAACTAACAAATATAAAAATTGTATAACTAAATACGTTGCTATGTTTACCACATTAAAAGTTTTACTCGAAACAGTCGTAGTTTTAGTTGATCATAAGATTTGTTTTTATTATATCTACGAAATGCTCTGGCCAAAATTCGGCAAGTCAAAGTTTATAATTTATGTGAAAGACTTAAACAAGTTTTAAATGCATTAGTTGTTATTTGGATTATCAGCGCAACTGAACTTTGTAAATTAATTAAGATAAATATTAACAATTGTGTACTGAAAAAAAAATAGGATCTGTCCTACGTGAAGAAGTATTTCTCCAATATTATATATCGCTGGTGAACCCCTTCGTAGTGGCTGGCTGGATAATACGTAAAAAAACAATTATAGACTCTTCCATTGACACACGGCACGCGTTTTTATCAAACAGGTATATTATTTTAGATGGTAATAAAAAAAAAACAGGCCGTGAGTTTAACTACCATACCATCGGAGCCTATATTTATATTATCTGGTTTTCAGTGCTTCTAAAATGTTCAATATCACAGTTGCATTTTAAAAACTAACTTGTTACGGATAATACAAGCACTTTCAAACAAAATAATAATGCTCCAGTTTATCCAGTAACCTTAAGAGATTTTCGGTAATGGTGGTTTATGTATTTTTTCTTCAAATTTTAAAATTATATACGGCGCATTGAAAATGAGCTTTAATGACAAAAACTCTTATTCGTAATTAATAACAAAAAATATGTGACATGTTAATAATACAGATCATATTATGATAGTTTACGAGAGAAATAAACACAAATTATATATAACTTCCAATAAATTAGTTTTTATACCTATTTATCGACAGATATATTACAAAAAATACGTTATTATTAAATATTTTATTAATAGGGAATACGGAGTGCCATTATAAATATATAACAATATAGATTTGTATTCGATAAATATGAAAAATAATGAGCCTAGAAAATAATGAAAAGCTAATATCTAAATAAAAATACACCAATAACCGATTCGATGATTGTCATACAAATTTGGTGCATTTTGATTTCCAAAATATACAAGTATTTGAGTATCGAAATTAGGTAAAAGATTGACTAACTGTTTGTTGGACTAAGAATAAAAATCATGAAAAAAGCCAATGATATGTCTTGAAGTATAAAATTTGTTCATCTCATCTTTCTGTAATGACAGAAAGAGACATACGTAGAGGAACATAAGCCTTTTATGTCGAAATTTTATCGCGTTTGCTTACAAATGGCTTTTAAATATTATATTTAATATAAAAAATATGTAAATGAAATCTGACAGTTGAAAGGCGTCGCAATGCAAACAATATAATAAAAAATAAAATTTGTTTTATGAGTAGAATTTGCCTACTGAAATTAATGCATACACCAAATTTTATTTAAATCATTTTATGATATGACGGTAAACGTCTTAAAACGTTTAAGTTTTTTTAGTGGAATTAACATAAAAATACTTTCGATGGTTTCGGCGGTAACTTTGTGGAAGTTCATTTTAATAGAAAATTTAAATTAACTTTGATTATTCCACGTATTGTGTAACTAACTGTGACACGTGTTTCGCCTCTTTCAGAGGCATCTTCAGACTTACTATCGCAAAGTTTGCTTAAGTAATGAAGCAAGATTGATTCTAACATTTTAAAATTATAAAATTACAAAATGGATTGGGTTTTTTTTCCTTTTAAGAGGAGCAAGGAGGGGGGTGTAGAATCGAAATAAAGCAAACAGATAATGATACTAATTTTACTAATGAGTTGTAAACAATCAGAATGGGATTTTTCCTTTTTAATGGAAGCAAAGAGGGGATTATAAAATGCAAACAAATTTAATCATACTACTAATGACGTTAAACATTACAAACTATTAAAACTAATGAGCTACAATCAATCATCTAGGTTTGTGATTACTCTATTAATTGGAAACAATTTTAGTAACGGGGAACCGCCTGTGCTATTAAGTATATTATTTAATAATATTTCTTTTTTGTTAAGAGTTTTATTAATTTCTAAAAATTCTAAGCTATTCATCTTTAAACCCTTTTTATTTACTCGGTGGAGTATTTCTAAATTACAAATCTGATTAAAATTATGATTATTTTCTATTAAATGATTGGCAAACTCAGAGAAATTGTTACTTTTTAGACATCTTATATGTTCTTTAATTCTAATATTAAAGTTTCTACCTGTCTGTCCAACATAAGACGCTTGACAGTCTCCACAAGAGAGTCGATAGATACCACTCTTTGACGATGAATCTACGCGATCTTTACTGTTCAATAAAATTTTACCTAAATTATTTACTGTATAAAACGCGGGTTCTATATTGTCTGGCAAAAATTTAACTATCTTTGACGAGATGTCTCCTAAATAAATAATTCTACGCCAGTTTTTAATATTATCGTTTGCTTTCTTCTCTCCTGAAAAAATATTATTTACTATGAGTTGTTTAACTTGCTTACGTTTAAGTAAGTTAACTACTACGTCTGTGTTGTAACCATTATTTACAGCTATCTGTTTAATAATGTTTAACTCTAATTCAAAGTTGACTTTAGTGAGAGGGATGTTAACTAATCTATTAATCATTGCATGGAATGATGAGAGTTTTTGCGACCACGGGTGAATTGATTGATGGTGAATGACGACATCTGTATAAGTAGGCTTTCTGTAAATGGCAAATTCTAATCTGTTGCTATTATTTTTCTTTATTGTTATGTCAAGAAAATTTAAGGTTTTTTGTTGCTCGATTTCTAGTGTGAATTTAATATTTGTATGCAATGAATTTAAATGACGTAAAAAGGTATCTAACTGTCTATCTGTTCCTGTCCAAATGCAAAAGATATCGTCTACATAACGATACCAAGTTTTTACATTTTTAAGTAACGTGTGATTTGACTTAAAGAGATTATTCTCAAAATAATCCATAAAAAATTATTATTAACATAAAAATAATTCATTTTTCGGATTAAAATGCTAGCTTATATACGAAATTAAAATAAGCTTGAATCAGAACATTCATAAAACAAGCGAACTTTCAAAATAAATAAGTGAAGGTATTAAAAACGGTTTAATTATATTTTCGACCGTTAGGTAGAGATCCATTATATGTTACATACGTTTAAACTTAAACGGAAAATGAAATGACGTTTGCAATTTTAACAATTTACATCAACAATGTGGTATGTATATATAATATTTTTAACAGTTATGTAGTTGTATTGAATATACGTTATCATAAGCAAATAAAACAGGGGTGTAGCCAAAGCCCCCTATAGTGAAAGCCATGACATGGAGTTGAAATCAGGTACTTTTTTCAGATGAGCGGTCCGGATTCATAATGTTCAAAGTAATATCACATCATTATGAAACCATTTGTTTCTGTTATATTATAGGAAATACATATTTATATTGTAATTATATATCTTTTCAATGACATATTTTTCAAAATAAGAAAAAATCACATTTTCTAAGGTTTTTAAATAAAAATCTCGGAGAACAAAAGCAAACAAAGGCAAATCATTTTTTTACAATATTTCAATACAGAATATGAGGTTGGATAGTTCATTAAAAAAATCAACGTCATTATTGGGATTTTAATCAATTAATAATAATTCTCAAAATTTATTTGTGCACACTGGTTCGTTACTCAATCTTTCCATAGGATTTCTCAAGTCATACCAGTAATCAAAAAGTCAAACTAGGGTAATACATTTCACTTCATTATTTTTTAAATATTATTATTGATTGAATCATCATTTACTTGGTATATTGCCATTATTATATGATAAGACGCAGCATTTATTTCATAATGTCAAAATCGTGTATAATATAATATCAATTCCGCTTTTTACTGTTGTTTTATGTAATTTATAATTAATATTTTATATAACTGTGATATTTAATAGTGGGAAGTTAAATTTTATTTGTTTTACCACACATCGCATTTCTTGCCATTCGCTATATTTCTTAAAATCGTCACTTAATTTGCATATTGTCAAGGTTGGGTTTTTATTGGCACCCGCTTCCACAACCACTTTTGTGAGGAAAACTGGCAGGATTTTAAAAAAATGTGTAGCTAAATTAATTGTGTTTGAATTTTGTTATCAGGCAACCCGTAATATCAATTGTTTATTGTTAATGGTCTTAAATGGCAACATTGTTTTTCGATATCGAGGTGATTTTTGTTTTTTTCTTCCTTGCTCTTTGGGATACCATCCACACCTGACGTGTGTTGGGAGACTTCCCAGTCTCTGGAGGATACTTCCAGAGACCTTTAGTTGTAAACTCACTTGCAGTTATTTTTCTTTTGTGGTTTTGTGTTTTTTTTCGAGATGAAAGAAATAATATTTTTCCATTTCGACGAAAATTAAATTCCATTTTGTTCTCTGCGCAGAGTTTAACGTCATTTTTTTTATTTTACATTTATAAAATCGTGTGAGCAAGCTAGGTTTGTAATAGTTATTGTGTATTGTAATAATTCAAAATTTTGTTGTTAAATATTCTATGTAATAAGTTCGTGATTGCAAATTTTCTTAATTAAACGTTTTCGTGATAGTAGGGCGATGTTTTGATTTAATAACTACCTACATGTGGACTCCAAGTTTAGGCCAGCGGTATTTGTCGTAATGACTTTTATTAGTGGGGATTTATTCTTGGGGTTTAACATCGTGAACAATAGTAGAAATTTCAAACAATAAATGAAACTCGCTCCGAAATAAAATTGCGAGTAATGTCAAGTGGGCCCAATGTGGTGGCTTTCGAAGTTCGACAATTTCGGGACTTCACGCCTTGAGATCTCTTGCTCTGGATGGGGATTTGCAATCATTGAATTTAAAAATCAAGTTGTTTCTCAAGTTAATTTTTTTCATCATTATTTTTGTAATAAAAATGATGTGGCGTCCAACTTTCTTAAATTCAACTGTAATTTTGTTGCCGTGTTAAGTACATTCATTAATGTGTAATTAAGTCTATCGAGCCGTTCGATGCCGTATAATCGTTAGTTTTGCAGACGCGACGTTGCCAAAGCGATTGGAAGTGCTGCCCTTCTCACCAGATGATGTTGACGTCCTAACTTCGCCGAGGAAAGCAGAGTGCAGCTCCACGGGGAGACCTGGCGAGATTCGGGCAGGATGCGCCGAGACACGCCAGAAGTCGTTCAATGGGAACACAGTGCCGTGATCAGGACTGGATGGATTCGCCGGAGGAACACTTTGGGTGATCCGGGATCCTGTGGCCGCCTCGCAGCTCTTCGCCCTGGAGTGGCTGCCACCCACTGACTTGTCCTGGGAAGTAGGCTGCATTCATGCATGGACCGTGAGACGTGAGGGAGCACTGGTCGCGTATGGACGTCGTGCAGATCATGCGGTCTGCGTTACCAGAAGATGCTGACGAGGGAGTCGAGCAGCAAGGAAATTTGTTTGGAAGTCACCAGTTTTTTTAAAGTGCTCGAAGGAGCTTCGTGCCAAAGAAGGCAGAGTGGTTTGTCAAGGTTGGGTTTTTATTGGCACCCGCTTCCACAACCACTTTTGTGAGGAAAACTGGCAGGATTTTAAAAAAATGTGTAGCTTAATTAATTGTGTTTGAATTTTGTTATCAGGCAACCCGTAATATCAATTGTTTATTGTTTATTGTTAATGGTCTTAAATGGCAACATTGTTTTTCGATATCGAGGTGATTTTTGTTTTTTTCTTCCTTGCTCTTTGGGATACCATCCACACCTGACGTGTGTTGGGAGACTTCCCAGTCTCTGGAGGATACTTCCAGAGACCTTTAGTTGTAAACTCACTTGCAGTTATTTTTCTTTTGTGGTTTTGTGTTTTTTTTCGAGATGAAAGAAATAATATTTTTCCATTTCGACGAAAATTAAATTCCATTTTGTTCTCTGCGCAGAGTTTAACGTCATTTTTTTTATTTTACATTTATAAAATCGTGTGAGCAAGCTAGGTTTGTAATAGTTATTGTGTATTGTAATAATTCAAAATTTTGTTGTTAAATATTCTATGTAATAAGTTCGTGATTGCAAATTTTCTTAAATAAACGTTTTCGTGATAGTAGGGCGATGTTTTGATTTAATAACTACCTACATGTGGACTCCAAGTTTAGGCCAGCGGTATTTGTCGTAATGACTTTTATTAGTGGGGATTTATTCTTGGGGTTTAACATCGTGAACAATAGTAGAAATTTCAAACAATAAATGAAACTCGCTCCGAAATAAAATTGCGAGTAATGTCAATATATGACCCTTCCGATGTATCGTAAATTGTAAATTAATAACACCAAAGAATCACAGAATATCCATACAAGAAATCTTTCAAACATCCATGTTATATTCAACGAAAAATAAGCTCATAAATTGGAATTTAGAGTTGATCTACGTATAACCGCCATACAATTTGTTAGGAGAGGCTGGGATTCAACGGCCCGGACTTTTTTTCTGTTTTTTCTACAACACTGCTTGGAACTTAAGACTGCTATGGTGTAGCGCATCAACTAAGTATTTGAAAAAATGTTCGTACTATCAAAATATGGTCCTATATAATTTCATAGCATTAAAAATTCAGTCAATACGTTACCGGCTATTTTTTACAAAACAATTTGCTATTCGTATGTTCATAAAAAACAAATGACGGTTGGTATCAACGACTTTATTATATTAACATGTTGATGCCACCCAAAATGATCACGAAGTTTCATAAACATGTATAAATCTAAATAATTAATAACACATTGCCGATTTTGATTATATGTCCATTCTTGCTCACAATCAAAGACAGAATTATTTGTATGTAAGTTTTGCGAATATTGTTTCCAAGTATTTGAAATTAGGTTTCGTGTTGTTCACCATTTTTCAACCCTACTGATGTTGTAATAATAACGATACATACTTATAATTTTTCATATGGTGTGGAAAAATCTGTACTCTAGTTTTACATTTTGGACACAGGAGAATATCTTTGAAACAACTTAACCATTTGAAATATTTGTGAGTGACATGTATTCCTTTCTTTTTTTGTTATCTTATTAAATCTTACCAATCGCGATTGCAAAATACTTTTTTTTACAATAATTTTGATCGAGTGAGCGACATGCAAGTATTATACCGGATATATAAAGGTAACAGGCGTTCAAGTGCACGGATGAACTTGAACCGTGTACTTGAACGCCCGAAGATGCCGAAAGGCGAAACCCGGGTCGTTAGTTACAAAATCTGTGTAAATGTACATAATTTTAACGATTCAAATTTAACATTGAAATTCCACCAAGCACCTTCAGTTGAAATCTTAAATTAAAGTATATTATTTGGTAATAAGTATATTTTAAAATAATCTATGACATGCGCGAGTATGCAATTTTTAAATATTTTTTCTAGTATATATATAAGTTTAAGTTAATTACACTGCAATTGAATCCATCGTTTCTAGGCGTCAAATGGAGTGGAACCTATCATTTTTAATTATGATCACTGCATCATATTTTTTATGGTTTTGTATGCCCGATGTAAAAGGATAATTTAGTGTGTCAAGGAGTATGTTTTTTACAACAGTAATAAATGATGACCCTGCGGCCTTTTGGCCAATTCTGTAAATTTATATAAATTCGTAAATTCCTGTTTCCGGCCAAATGTTTACTGCGGCCTTATGTCGAATCAGAAATATGAATGCGGCCCTTAGAGAAGAAAAGATTCCCCACCCCTGACCTGAACATTCATCCATATTTAACAGTATTGATTAAACTTATTGCCTTCATCTTATCGAATCTAAATAATGTATTGATATGGTTTTATAAGCGATGCCTCGGCATGTTGTTTTCGGTATGTGCGGGTTCGTACGAGACATTCAAGTGCAAAACAGCCCCGGGTCAAAATCCTCGCAAAACGTCTCTCGGAAACCAGTTTTGTAATAATATAGCTGATGATAACGTGCGCGGCCATTTTGTGTGCACATATTTAAATAAAATGTGCGTAAAATGCGCCACAAATCGACTTGTTATCGCTAAAAAATTCTAATAATACATTACGCATTTATAACTTATTGAATAACGTCTCCATTGACTAGTCTTATCGATTAATTTATTTGTGTTTTAAACTCGGGTACACCAAGCAAGTTTTTATTTTTTTACATATTTTTTTAAGTGTCTACTTGAATTAAAATAAATTTTGACATTAAAACTATTAACACGTGGCGAAAGACATTTTATTTTTAAAAAAATCATTTATAATAAAAGAATCTATATAAAAAAAGTCTGTCTTTCTTTATTATACCAATGGTTTCCAAGCTCTATGTTATTACGCTTATTCAAATAAATAAAATAACTTGTGATTATGTTATGAAAAAAGATACATAAGAATCATCTAAAAAATAAGATGGAATCCATGGTGTCTGTGAATATTTACTGTCAATTCACGCAATAAATTGCTTTTCTAGACTTCTTTTACAAAACTAGATAAAACTTAAAAACCAATTATCAATCCAATCTTGGGCGGGTCTGAAAATATCCAATTATTCTGGTAAATGGAATCGAGAAGCTTACAAAAACTAAACTTGATTAAGGCAGTGAAAGTTGTGGCTTTAACTTAGAGGTGGTAGTTTCGCCCAACAAATACTTTTTTCAAAGCCAGTTTTCTATATTACCCCACATTTTGCAAAGCCTTCAGGAATCTAAAGTTGTCTAGTTATTTTTACTCGGAGAGGAGTAGAGTGGAATGTAAACGTGTCTGGAATAAGACAGAAATAAAGTTAGTCACCGACATATATTATTCCATCGTACAACTGTGAAAATAAATAAAATATTTCCTTAATAAAAACTATGTTGTGTAATTAATTGGTAACTTATAATTCGCTTGACTGACGGAAAAATTAAAATATGATGACATCCACTGACAACTGACAAAAATGATGGTGCATATTTTTGCTGTTTGCTTTGTCAATGACTGGACATTGGTGTTTTACATTGCATTCTTAATATCAGAGGTATACAATGACTGCGACCCAGTTAATAGCCAACCACTGACGTAAATATTTTACCAATATAATTTATGAATAAAAAAAGTTATTTAATTATAATATACATATCGAACTATTTACTAATATAGTATATATAAATATATCTACCCAGATGTTAATAAATGCTAACTTAGCAGCTTAACGACCGCATGTTTTTTTTTATAAAATTTCACCTGGCGAAATAAAATTTTGCGATAAATTCGCAAAAAATATAATTTTACTAAATTCACTATAATTTGTAAGAAAATTGAGATATCTTTACAAAATTTAATATTTTAGCTTCTAGATACTTCACCTATACGCATATATGTGTTCGCCGGCCAGCAACCTTTGTTTTTCAAAGACTCAAATAAGCGTCCACGGTCGTTAAGCTGTTAGTATTGTAGTAATAGAGTGAGAAACATAGCGGAGAAAAGTTTATAAAGGCGAATTCAATTCGAAAACAACAGCTGCGGAATGACAAAATAGACTGTTGGACAAAACGCAAAAACTTATCCGCGAAATCCAGTTAAATAATGTTAAACGCTTTTACCTGGGAGTGTAAACTTGCTAACTAAATTACGCTTTTTGAAAAGATTTCAACTTTTGCGATAATTAATGGCATTACGTAATGAAGCTTTTGTTCATTGGTTTAACAAATTGGGCGGACCACCTTGCGATAAATAACGCGTTTACGTAAAATAGTGCGACTTTAATTGCTGACCAAAAGTTTGCAGGAACGTTTTCGTGAGGGTTATTGTTCCAGATAACCGCAGCATTGAGACGGCGAAAATTAAATGAATAAAGAAACGTAGACTTATGTTATAACTTGTTTAACAAAGGGGAACAAATAATAGAGCTGCGAAATGAATAAGAAATCCCGAAAAAGGGAATGCTTATTGCCTAACTCCCGTTTAAACGCAAAAACGCGGTCGGCGTCTAATAGAGGTTTTATAATAACAATTGTTATAAATTGTCGTTGCTAATTTCATTTCAAACTTTCGATGTAAATTTGTTTTTTGAGTGACTGTCAATTTACTGTTATATTATAGTAATATTATCAGTATTGTGTTGTTTCGTAAAAACAGTTTATTTCTGAACTGTAGATTTGTATTTAGTTTTTTTCTGACGATGTTGTAATGCCTACATTGATATCTTTTATCGTATTTTATTTTAAGAAATTCTAATAAAGGTAATCCTAATTCAATCAATATATTTTTGTCATGTTTAACATGTGAGGCAGCAGTAAATATTTGTTATACGCATAACATAGATGGGTTAAGTGCTATTTTTAATGTATGTGAGTAACTCCATCGAATCTAAACGATAGTTTTAATTGAGATCCAACGGATAATGCTAGTGTTGGTAAGAGATCAATCACAGAATTAGCAAAAATTGATTGTTTCCACGATGAAAGTAGCGTTGTATGTTGTTATTACATCAAAATTGCATATATCTGAAATAATTAACATATTTCATTTTAGATGGAAAAGCATTATTTCACAAATTCCACATTATTTACCAAATATTAGCCAAAAAGATGAATATAATATTAAAAAAAATGTTTTGTTTTTTAAGATAACCCATATACGATCACACCAAAGAAAATGATAAAAATATTTATTAATTTCACTCGTTACTGTCTATTATTTTGTTCATCAAATATAGACTGATTGGCAAGGGTTATATTTCAAAGAAATTCTTTATGTCAAAAAGTTTTCATCGACCCAACGAAATGCGTAAGAATAGGCATTAGGCAAATTGAAAAGTGAATTCGAAATACGGACGAGATAATATTCTTTTGAAGTCTTAACAAGTAAAACATCTTTTGAGAAAATGGTTTTTGATTTTTAAAAATATTAAATTTTTAACATAATAAATTTCACGGCTGGAAAATTCGTAAAATATGTGTTTTGTTAAACGAATGTAACTTTTTCTCCCTTAAAATGTAAAACAAAGTTACCGTAAAAAAAATCAGTTGATACCAGAAGCATGTCAAATTTTTTGAAATAACAAAAGAAAGGCGGCTACCGTGGAAGTTAAAAACGAAAGCAAAGATATACTTTTTCACTAATAATGAGATAAAAAAAAGTTTTATCGTTTGAATACTTTCACGGGCCCGAAGAATGTGAAGACGAGTTCGCGAGAATTTTCCTTTATTAAAGGTTTTATGAGAAATTGTCCATAAACCAGGTAAAAATATATTAAGGATCAGATAAATTTTAATTATCTCGGTGTAAATGGGAAACATTTTATTGGGCTATCTTTTTTTCAGTTAGTAATGGAAGCTATATAAATATATTTTTTTTACTGTGGAGACTAAACGAGTTTCGTGAGCGAAGATATTGCGAAATTAATTACACTTTTCCATACCGAAGGCCAGGGCGAAGAGCCTATCAAGAGAGAATGATTGCTACATTAATTTTAGTATTGATTCTATACCAAATTACACAGTACCTACAAGCCTAGAGGTAAATGCCTAGAAGAAAAAAACTTCATCAAAACCACAATTTCTTTTAATTGGTTGGAAACCTCGAATTTTTTTAAATAAGAATAAATAAACATTAAAGTTGACACTGAATCTAACGTTTTCATATTTTTTGATCGAGTCAATGGAATCAGACGAGGCGAAATAACATCAATCCCTGTACTATTAATGAAGTATAATATATTGAAAGTATACGATTTTTTGTTCATATACGTTAATAAAAAATTTAAAAAAAATCTGAAATAATACAAGATTCATCTAGGCACCCGAAAGCGATCAAATAGAACATATTTGAATAGCTATATCTCTTTAAGCTTTTTAAATATTGTATTCATCAACAAATTTTGTGGTGAACAAGGCGACATTTTACTTTCCACAATGGCAACGAATTACTATGTTTCGTGGCTCAAAAGATGACGACGATTAATTATTATAATCAATATTTTAAAGAATACAAAGAAATCTATCAAACTGAGAAAAAATAAATAAAACCATGGTAAACATGATGTGAAATTCTCAAAAATACTTCGCGGTTTTCAAACGTGAAAACAGAACCGTAACTAATCGAAAGGGATGCCCGGGTGTCGGTTGCCAACGATTCTAGCGTCTGCGGTGACTCTTTCCTGTCGAGATGTCACACCGATAGATAAAAACGGTCAGAATTTATCGTCATAATAAACGATGTACCACAATTATTCATAAGATATGACCGATTTCGACATCACCACAAAGATAAAAACGTCACTAAAATCTATGTACGAAGACTTAAAAATGTGAATTAAGAAAGTTTCACTTGTAGGGGGGAGCATGATTGTCATGGTAAATAATTCGAATAATTCCGATTTTGGTACTTTTTTTTCATTTGCGTATGACAAGAGCAAATACAGTCGTAATTTTATACGTATGACGAAGACGTTTTTTTAGAACAAAATACAAGTCGTTCGATCACACCGATAAGACAGAAAATGGTTATCTTAAAGAATAGCGTCGTAAAGCATTTGACGTTTAATCGAAATTGCCGCCGACACAAAAATCGTTCGTGAATTATTTGTTTTCATTAACCCTCCAAGGACGAGCGTCACCATATGGTCACACAAAACACCGTTGTCTATTGATCCCACTATTCATACTTTTTCTACCTGAATATCGTTGCTTTTGCTCATATTTGGTTAAGAAGGGTACGGACTACAGTAAGTCATCAGCCGTAGGAACAAGAACGGTCTCCAAAAGCACATGTGATTTTTTGAATTTCCGTTTTTTTTAATTTACTTTTTGAAACTGTTAGATATTTTTTTATAAAAACATAAAATTATTTACAGTTATTTTGCTAATATATTTGTTTTGAAATTATGTTGATCTAAAGAGGTCAAATTGTAAATATTTTAAAAAAAATCACGTTTAGCTATATTTCAACCCCGAATGTTTGCAAGCCCATACGGTCACTTTTGTCCTTACTACTGTCCGTACTCAATATTACACGATAATAAAAGGATGAGCATGACCATATAGTCATGCGGGGTTTCTATACAACGACTTTGGGTTTTTTTTTTTTTAAATTTTGGATAGGAATAAAAGTTATCCGTGACTTCAATATGGCTTAGAAAATATTTTTTTTATCGGAAAAAAGCTCTCGTCTCTGGAGGGTTAATTATACAAAACTAAGAAGCGTTATGATCTTTAATTACTGTCAGAATAAATGAAAAAAATATATGTATATTCAATCGTACCGATTTCGCCGCGAAATCGTTAATATTGGAAGCTATGTGTAACTACTTATACATCTTAGTTAAGATACGATTGAATATACATTTATTTTTTTAATTTATTCTGACAATAATAAAATTTTCTCCAGATTTTCGCAGCCCACTTAAAATATGCAGATGTATATATTATACATAAGGGTACATGCAAAAATAACATTAGACATCGTTCTCAACCGCATAATATATATTGTCACCTCAGTACTACAAATAAGCAACTTTGATTTGAACATTGTTTGTACAAATTATTTGATCTTGAAATTATCTTGATTGAATGCGCTACGGGACTCTTAACATCGCCCCACAGCACGCTAGTGTCGCGGCACAGCGGTTGCGGAGCACTGCGTTAAGGAGTTACATCCACGGTTTTCAGATAGGCATGAATAGTAACCTTAATTGTTTTCCATTGGTTCTTTTTCGCAAGCCATTGTCAAAACAATAAATGGAACTAGCAAATAACGCGTGATTGACTAAAACAGGTGAACGAAATATAATGAAACAAAAAAAAAATCGAATCATGACATAAAGGACAAAAAAGCAATTTGTATCAACTGTCAGATTAAAAGTTTTGTGCTATTGCGTGATTTGAAAGAACAGTTAAAAAGTAAAATAATAATTGTTTCGTTTTATACAATTAAAGGCGAATTTGCGATTAAACTTATTGAATGTTTGATGCTTAACATGAGTATAAAACGTTTCATACTCAAATATGTTATTTATTTTGCTATTAGTATGTAAACAAGATTAGAGAACGGTATGTACATACAAATGAACTAGTTGATGTCAAGCTGAGTTGCCACAATTATTTTAAAACGTGTTTATCTCGTCGGTCTAGTGAAGAGCCAGTTGTAAGGACTGGCCGGCTGATCAGTGCACTGCTTAGAACTGTGGTTCCAATCCTTATTCGTTACATTCCTACTCACACCATTGTTCAGAATGATAATTCCTCCCTCACCTTAGTTAAACTCAAAAGGTATATTAGAAATAATATACGTACGTTGGAATCGGGTTTTTAATATATAGGGATTTATGTTCATAATATTTTAACTTAATTGAGATGATTTTTACTAACTAAAGCATATTTCAAATGAATGTGTTCAAAAATGTTTTTAAGAAAAAAAATATTAAACATGTATTTAAAAATACTACTTTTAAAGAACTTCCAAGAATTCCACATTGGTTGGGAGCCCCAGGCCTGGAGGGAGACATATTCAGCGATGAGTTTGAATCTCTCTTTATAGGTATGTACACACATATATTCTTCAGATTTTTTCTCAATTAAGTTAAATTGTTGATTTTGTTTGTTTTATAAATTTGTTATTTTTGTTGCATATATCAAAAGTAGTCGAGTATATATATATATATATATATATCTTTCATTTATGAGAATTTTAAATAAATGAACAAATCTAGTACATGAATCAGCAAAATAAGCATATAAGCAAAATAAGAAATGTTTCCACAAATGAAAGGCAGCGTTAACACTATTGACAACAATGTGTAATTACTCAAAGCCATGCTCACAGCGCCTCATCAATTACTTTAACACGGCTATTCCGTAACACTTTGAAAGACATAATTTTTCAAACGCTTTTTTCAGTCTGCCAAATTGGATCGGCTAGTGATGCTAATCATAGTGCTGGAACCTACCCGAAACAAACCCGACTAAATTTCTTTTAGAAATGTAGCCAAATTACAAAAACGTTTGTTGAAAACTGGTGCGAGCAAGGAAACGAAGTGCAGCAGAAAAACAAACTCTTTGGCTCACGGAAAATTTATCGTAGTAATTTGAAAATGCATGGAGAATTTCTCGCACAATCTATCAAGTGGAAAAATTGACTAAAGACTAATGGTTGTTGTTAGTGATGGCAATACCGAAGAAACTGTTTGTAAATTGTTGGCGATGAATTAAAATATATTTAATCTGCTAAAAATTGTATAAATATTAATGGGTTGCAGAATTGACAATTTCTTTTATAATAAATATTATTATTTTAAGAAACCGTGTTACTTATGAAAATCATTAGTAAGTAGGTATATTTATTTTTTAAAGACAGTATTTTATACAAAGTATTAAAATATCGATATTGATTTACTCGCCCGATATTGCGATCCCAAATGGCAGTATTTTTTTTGTAAGTTTAAAATTTTTTTGCAATACCGTTGTTGATATTTTCAATACCAGTATTAAATATGAAACTAGATGTAGTGATTTCAGGATGTTTAAGATAAAAATATAATATTCCAATGCGTTGTTTAAAAATTATTTTGAATACTTACGAAAAATATTATAATATGAATCAAGTCAAGTGTACTGGAGTATTTTCATGGAACGGAAAACTAGTTAGGTATATCAAAAAAACAAAAACCCCCAAAGGTCGAGATAAAAGACCGAGGGTCTTCCTAAATATACACGAATGGTCGTACTTATATGCAGAGAAAATACTAGAAAGGCCCACAGTTTTCCTGTATCTATCTTTAATTGGTTCACCTAAGGCTCATGTCGGGTGAACCTCTCCGAGCACAGTTGAAACAATACGAAAGCTGTCCCCAGACAGTGCTCCTCAAAAATGAGATAAAGTAAAACAAAAAAGGTTTCATTTATTTAACAGCAGGATAAAATAAAAAATGTTTTAAGATTTCATTTATTTAAAAAAAAAATATTCTCTTAAAAAAAGCTGCACAGAAGGCGCTTTCTTTCATATAAGACAAAAATATTTTTTTATTTAAAATATAAAATACTTTTTATATCAATTCCATATGAGTTTTACACCCTGTATCGTTTTACATTTCCATCAGTTTATAAGGATGGTGATGAGTGAAATCGGTTCTGATCCTCAGTATATAATGTAGATTTCGTACAGCAAACAAATGTTTTTTTTTAACATTGTGTGTTCGCCAATAATTAGTAAAAGCTTTACCAGTGTGGTGTTCGATATTTGATACCAGTATCGAGTTATATATTATGTGCATTAACTATTATACTGTCCTTTAAGACCCTAAATGGCATCCATATCTCCTGTACGACCTTAAAATAGCGAGGTGTCGAGTGAGAAGTTAGTTTCATACTTATATTTGTTAACTTAACCGCTTCAAAAAGAGATTGATTTTTTAAAATAAAAAAAGACAACTTCAGGTGAGATGATCTGAGTCAGGACATGGTTGAAAACAGCAATGGTACACTAGTGAATAGTTAATGTATCTTTATTGATTGCCTGCAATTGATAGAAGTGACATAATCGTTTTAGCAAAGTAACAAAAACGCCGCCAACATTGTATAATGGACCTGTATTTGAGAAGCGCTCTAATTGGAGATAAATGATTCAGTCCGAGTGATACTGAGGCGACTGATACGATCCAATTTCAACACTCAAAGACAAAATCTTGTACAATCGGGCGCCTCAGTTTGGACCTTCTTTCACACGTGACGGGCAAATAACTTTCACTAATTATTGCCAGGGTCAATTTCGAATAATTTTAACGTACTAAATTTTACTTTACAATATTTTATAACACTTGATTTATGAAAGCGCTAGAGAGGAAGCTTTCGTTTAAATGACGCCCTGAGAAAACTTATTAAGACTTTTAAGTAACAATGTATGTATGTATATACAATTTAGATTGCTTCGATATAAAAAAAAATATTAATCAAAACGAAATAATTTATAAATAAAAATATAAGTAATATCTGCCATTACAGCTAGCCAAGAAGATATAATATAATGTGTACGTCTCACAATAATGTCTCTCATATACTCCAGTTAGAGATTGGAGTCTTAAAAAATCTTAAGTAATGTGCTTACGTGCTTCGACACACTCTGGTTTCATTGGCCCTTGCTCTGCTCCACATCCAGAATAAATTTTCAACTTGGCAATTTTCGCCTCTTTTCGGAAGTCGTTATTTACTCTAGATGGCGTATCCAGCAGCTTATTGCTAACTGCCGCCAAGATATCGGCTAATGGCGAATACTTAACAACGCTGGACATAATAGACAGCGCAATGGAGCGAAAAATGCAAATTACACTTTCGCAATAACGAATGCTACAGTGTAAAACTGCTAAATAAGCATTGCTCGGTCCCAACACAAAAGTTGCTTACTTTTAATCAGTATTTCTTTACTTTTGTGAGCTTTAATAAAATAAAAATGGGGAGCGATTTGGTAATTTTAATTTGCAGTGGGGGACGCAACGCAGCTGAAATCATCTTATGTTAAGAATCATGTCTTAAAACCAACCACAAAAAAAGATTTTCCGCCGATTCCTATTCAAATTGCATTGCAATAATCTTCGTAACACTATTTTTCTTGACGGATTCGGCGGTAACTCAGCCACCTCTCTGCGTTCAGTAGAAAGAAACAACCCTAGCTTCGATTTTGTAAATTAAAAGTAACTTTTTTTTTAAATTTAAGATTTCGACTGAAGGTGCTTGGTGGAATTTCAATATTAAATTTGAATTGTTCAAACTATGTACATTCTCACAGATTTTGTCACTAACGACCCGGGTTTCGCCTTTCGGCATCTTCAGGCATTCAAGTGCACGGATGAACTTGAACTGACGTTTAGTAAATGAAAGTTTCGTGTTTATATAAGATATAAATGCATCACTGAGTCCAAAGCCATTGCTGACGAAAAGGATAAGTTTTATATCGGCAAAACAGAAAGAACACTGAACATCCGGGTTTTAGAACATATGGCAGCCTTTAGATTGAAAAAAGACACGTCTACTTTTGCTAATCACTTAATATCGGAAGGACACGTGTTCAATCAGGAACAAGGGATAAAAATGTTACACCCAAATACGGACAGTCATAAGCTCTTTTTCCAAGAAATTTTAGAAATCAACAAAGCACAGCTGCAAAGTCTTCCGATTTTAAATGAAATATCAAACTTTCCCACATCTCCACTTCTATACCCTATATAATCATAAAATCATATAATCATAAAACCTTTGCCGACAAACAAATTGTATAATTCTTGAAACTACTCACTACTCAAATCTGTTGGCATTCCCATGAGTTTATCCTTTTCGCCAGCAATAATGGCTTTGGACTCAGTGATGCATTTATATCTTATATAAACACGAAAATTTCTTTTACTAAACGTCAGTTCAAGTTCATCCGTGCACTTGAATGCCTGAAGATGCCGAAAGGCGAAACCCGGGTCGTTAGTGACAAAATCTGTGAGAATTTACATAGTCTGAACGATTCAAATTCAAAAGTAACTTATTAGAACCAATCTTCACTTTATTAATAATGACCTTTGTTAAGTAAGCTTGAAGATATTTTTTGTCACGTGTCTGTTACCCGAACACAATTAGTGGAATGACAAACGTATAAAATTTTATTGTATTTCAAAGACATTCACTTAGCTAATACGATCTAAGTTAATTTTCAGATGAGCCTTGGAAGCCGAGACTTCGCTGAGTATACAGGATGTGAGATAAAAGTTCTTCGTAAGGTGGAGTATCTAGTGGAGTGGAGAAGACTGAATCGGCCAGGGTTCTCCTCGGACCGCGGCGCCAGAGAAAAAGACGAATTATAACAAGATCCGTTGTTGCACATCTATAGTTAATTCATCATTTAAAATACCAGTGAATTCTTGGTATGCCTAAATTAATAATACTTTTTAAATCTGTCAATTGAACACTGATATTATGTTAACGTGTTAAATTCATCAAGTAAACATCTGAGTACTTCAGTTTTCGATGTATCCAGGGAACTTATATACGAACCTTTCTATTAACTTTCGCGTATTCTTCGGTGTCTGGTTTGTGTTGAAATGAAGGGCGAATGAACTGCAGAAAATGCAACGGCTAGACTGGCATATTGACGCTGCCCATATTCAAAACATACCAATGTTTTTATTTTAACCGGCCGAGTTATCCATACTCTGATGGCAGTATGTATAATATCCAAACCATATGATGTTATATTTTACGATTAGGAAAAGATAAGAAGCTTCCTTATGAGAATTAATTACCAAAACGTTTGACGTTGACATGATTAAAGTATAAAAATAAATTGATCATTAAAAAGATTAAAACATTTTAATAATTAAAAGTACCTTGTTCGTTTGAAAAATGTTACGAACAGTTAGTTATTGAACGAAAGATTTGTTCACTGTATATATGTATGGAAGTATTTTTTTAAATAGGTAGGTATATTTATTATTAAATGTAAAAAAATATTTAATAAATAAGACAATATCACTTACACTTGCGCTTTTGAATATAAATACATATAATAAAAAATATATGTATGCGTAGAAAGATTAGAACACGTTTAACCGTTGTATCAACATAGTGTGACATAACTTATGACGGTTATTAAAAAATCGATAATTTTAGATTTGAATCGTTCAAACTATGTACATTCTCACAGATTTTGTCACTAACGACCCGGGTTTCGCCTTTCGGCATCTTCAGGCATTCAAGTGCACGGATGAACCTGAACTGACCGTGCACCGTCATCCGTGCACTTGAATGCCTGACGATGCCGAAAGGCGAAACCCGGGTCGTTAGTGACAAAATCTGTGAGAATGTACATAGTTTGAACGATTCAAATTTAATATTGAAATTCCACCAAGCACCTTCAGTCGAAATCTTAAATAGATAATTTTAGAGTCGAATTCTTTCAATTCTCTTATTATAGTATTGTATATTATGTAAAATAGTGAACGTTACTGCAATGAGTCTTGAAATAGCGTGTAATTATTAACGTGAGAAAGTTTTGTACGAAACGTAGCGTAAAATATCATAATAATGAAGTTATAATTCAGAGAGTCGAAAGACATTGTTTCAAAGATATTAGACTCATTTATTCAAACCATATTGCAAGTCTGCAGTCGCCACCATATTGCAAAATTGTATATTGAGCTTACAATACCGCGTTCTGTGCAATTTTACATAGTTTAAGAATTAAAATATTTAAAAAATATATACGTAATAATTATGAACCCTTTAAGCCCGTTTGACACAGCAAGCCAAAAAATAATTGTGTTATGATGATTATTTTTATAATAGTAAAATTCACCGATTTCATTAAAATAACTTGATTTCTTAGAGATAAATAAGGTTGAAATTTTATTTATAAATAGTTTTAAGAAATACGTTTCTAAAAATAGTTTGGAAGCATAGTAGAATTTGCAAATTTATATTTAAACTGTATATTTAGCCTGTATATTTAAAGTATTATTTAAAATGGTAAAAAAATATCTACAACATACAATATGGTCTAAGTTTTTTAACGTTAAATTATAGCGCCAAAAAGCTGGCATGTGAATAATAACTTAAAATAAAACTACTTGACAATCACTGGTTTCAAAAGTATTTGCCTAGGCCCAGAATGTCACCAGAAATGTTTTTCGAAACAAAAAAATCTATTTTTATTTATTTGTTTATCTGCGGCTCAGTTTGCCATTCGCTGGCTTCTGAATGCGCTGCTATTCAAAATGTATTTTAGACATACGTGCCTGAAGGGTTAAATAGCGTCGAATCGAATAGCTTATACATTTATATCATAAATATACAAATAAGGGACAAAATATCCCTAATTGAAATTATGATTAGTTGATTAGCTGTGGCAGAAATCATTTTCAAGTTTCGTAGAACAGTAAATAAGTCAGAAAATGTGTTTATAATAATTCTGAACACACCATTTTTTTCACATGGATCAATTGGTAGTAAAATATGTAAAAATAATTAAATTAATAATAATTAATCAGCATGTCGAATAGGGTATCCAATCTCGGAGCCTTTTTCCAATCCCGGGATTTCGGGATTGATTAATTTTGAATTGAGATTTTCTCACCGAGGAATTTGAAATCCTCTATTCGCTATACTTTTTCCTTAAATTCTCACAGAACCTTGTTTTTTTTAGCTCACCGAGGAATTTGACATCTTGAATTTGCCAATTTCGTGTAAATTTTCGGGATTTCCTCAAATTTTCTCAATCCCGAAATCCCGGATTTTCGGGATCAGAAAATTGAACGGGATCCCGGGATTGGATGCCCTAATGTCGACTGTTTGATATTTGGGATGTGATATTTTTGCTTCTACAGGTACTAATTTCATTCTGAAATGATAAGGAAATTTTACGGTAGATTCAAGGTTTTACATATTAACAACGAAATAAAATACGCAAGGTTGAGTGATGCCAAGTAAAAACGCAAAACACTAGTTAAATATCGTTGTATGAGAAACGTTATATATTTCAATTTATGGCCATTGAGCTGTGACTATTTATGATGAAATAAAAACAACGTAAATGGTGAAAATGAAAAACAAACAACTGAGTTATATCTCGGCAAAAATGAGTACTAAACTTAATTAACTTCCTTGCAGCAGTAGGTCAGTGTTCATGAATTTTAGCTTTATAAAAATAGATTGCATTGCTGCAGTACAGAGCAATCTGCTGCACGTTAAATGATCGCGCCATTAAATTGAGCACTCCAGTATCAGAAGTAGCAAAATTGTATATTTGGTATAACGCCATATATGTATTTTGTTTGATACAGGCGGCATAAATTTTGTTGTTGGTGTTGGATAGAATCAAAATTAGCAATATTTTGTTGAATTCTATATTTAGATTAGCAATTGAACCATTGATTGTACTTTGGTTTTCGAATCTATGTTGACAGCCAAATTAAATACTATTGAGTGAATTTAGCTCTGAGTGTAAATAAAGGTACTTGAAAATTGCTTACCTACAAATATGGCAACTGTTATTAACCACACGGTCAATAATGATAACGGTCATACCTGAAATGAAATAAATTGTTATTATTTTTGTGATACAATTGAAGTGAAAAGAGATCTTGGCTAAAGTCGATGACGAAGGTAAAAAAGAAATTCATATTGGTAAACATTATTTTATATACATTCATAATTTATTCTTGGTATTGCTTATTCATCATCATACATGAATTTCCATAGGTAGATAGTATTTAACGTCATGGAGATGATGGAAGAAAAAGAGTATTAAGTTGAACATAACATGTACCTATGTAAGTTCTGTATATTTACGAATTATTATATAAACATCTAATGAAATGAATAAGTTCCTAAAATTTTAATTGTTTTTTAACTTATTAAAGTTTTTCTCAAGCATAAACTAAAATATGTATTTATGGCTTCACGCTATTGATCAATGATCAAGACCAGTTTCGTAAAAAAAACTGTGTTATAGATTTTTAATCAACACGATGTCTGAATGGTCCAATAGTATGGTGTTTACTGTCAATTCTTGGTGGAAAGGGTTTCTGATTCTGTGCAACTCCACAATTTTGTGATATAATCGTGTCCGGTTTCGCTTATCGCAAGTATTATCAACTGATCGTCGATATTGACTCCAATTGGCCACATGGAGGTTGATAGACACCCACGAGGGTAGCGTAGGCTATGTGTGGACAACAGGAGACAACCTCGATGACGCTTGTTAAATCCCCCATATAACGCAATATACCGTAGCGTTAGCCAAATGTATTATAATCAAGAGCCGATAAATGATAACTGTTAGTCAATTTTCCAAATATTGTTTTTATTATAAAGGTTAGGTAGTTAGTTTGTTGCACTTCAATATTAATTATAACTACAACGCATAAAAGACTACGTGTGAAATTCAGTTGAGTACGTGTATTTCAAATAGAATACATGATTTATTAGATGGAAACGGTAACTGATAATTAGTATTGCATGAGGTTAATCAATCAAATAATCTTGTAGGAAATGTGAACGTCCCAAGCTAAGTATATTTCGTTTTCAAAATTTGTTTTTTACTAAATGATATTTCTTACAATTTGATAAGTCAAAAATTGGTTGAAATAATCAATTAGAATAAAAAGTTTTTAAGTAACCTTGATGCAAGCTATCCTGCCTCCACTAATGTAATTTGAACCATACGACGGATTCGGATACTGAATTTATTTATTCAATCAAGTAAAATGATTGATTGTAATATAATAATAATTATAAGTACAATGCGTTAATTAAACATGCTTGATATTTGAACAAAAATAAAATTATTATTGTACGATAATTTTAATTTCATTATAAAATGATATTGATAGTACAGATGCCGAGTAGCGACATCGCTCAACCTTTGGAGTATATCTAAACGGATAGTTTTCAGACAAACTTTACCAAAAGGATAATTCCGCAAAACAAACAGAATGATTTATTCATTCCGGCCACAGTTTAAATTAGAACAGGAGTTCTCAAACATTTTCTCAAGAATGAATGAAGTCACGTTATACCGCACGACACAGTAGGCTGAAGTAAAAGTTTGAATTTTCTATTTTCACCTGTTACTCAGTGTAATTTAAAGATTAAACAAACAAAACTCTCTTCCGAGTCATTATTAAATATTCCACAACTTTCTTTAGAATAAATTATCAAAAACTCGTGTGGCAGAATATCTTTTTGGAGCCAAAATTATTTATACATATGAATATTGTATAAATTTACAAGGAATGGTTGTTAGATATACTCTCAACACCTTTCTGTGATAAATATTTTAGATTAAATATAGACGTGTGGAAAATTAAGTTTTTTTTAAATCATTTACTGAGAAAATGTCCCTTAAATATTTTTGAATTAAAGGTGCTCATTTACATTTATTAAATATTATTTTAAAAGTTTCTGAATTTCTCAATTATACGATTATTATGTATGCACAGCATTTGTTCGTCATTTACTCAAAACATTAAGAAGTTTATTGAGTGCTTTTAGCAACTAGATGATTAATATAACAGAATAGTTTCCAAATTGAAACATGTTGACATTTGATAATTATTGAAAAAAGGAATACATTTTATTAAATTGGTTCGCAGACTGTATGTGTGCGAGCCCTGTTAGTTAGTATAAAAAGTGTCTGAAAGTGACAATTCCAGTCGAGAGCTGTTAAACACGAGCTTGATTCTTCGTACGTTCTGCTTTGATAAGATTAATATCATTGCTGTACTCACATAACTTTTCGCGCCAAATTATATGTCTGTAGTTATTCAAGATGTGCGTTTAAAGCGAGTTCGTCGTTTGCAGAATATATATATTTGATTAAATTATTTACTGTTAACTATTTCCAACTGGATTTAGCTGTAAGACGATTTATAGGTGCTAGAAATTTAAGTCGAAAGGCACTTAAAGACAGCAGTGGATCAATTTGTCCGTACAACAGACAAACCCAAAGAATTCTAAAAAAAGTAAATAGAATAAATTAAATGAAATGGGCCCACAACATCTAAATTAGAAGAAAAATATATATATATTTAACCTTAGATGAAAGGGAGATTGGAGCTCGGCTCCACAGTTCCCCGTATAAAGATGAAATGACACTGACTGATTTGTCCGTATGAACCCAAGACACATCGTGCTGATGGTCGTAGAGAATAAAACATACATCATAGCAAATATGATTTCAGCATTTCGATTAGCATACTGTCGTTATATCCTAACAAGAAAAAACGAATAAAATTTAAAGTTTTTTTTCGTTTTTTTATTTAATTTTTTTTTAACCTTCGACAACCGGTTATTTAAAAGTCGGTTTTTTATAAGCCCTAATATTTCAATTACAGAGCATAAATATTATATACACATAAAACAACTGTCATTCATTCTTTGAGGATTTCACTATCCTTAGAGAAAGAGTGATTGTGAATGACTGCAGTATATATAGCGTAGGTTGCATGTGTTTCCAGAAGAACTGTTTTTCTAAGAGTTCGCCGTAAATTACTGCGGGGAATCTGCCTACAGAAGTAGTAGGCATATAGAATTCGCCGGTCTGCCGATGAAAAGAAGTAAAACAACTTTCTTCCCACTAACGAGTCGATTTCCGCTCTAGAATGAAAATAAACGGACAACGTTGCTGCTTGTGCGCGGCCATGCGTAATTTATCATTGGACGAAACGGCACCTGCAGCCCACGAAGGTAAGACCTAAGACGCGTTCACGACAGCCGAAAGAACCATCATCGCATCATAACCACTCAGTAATTCATGACCAAATTATCTTGGCCGTTACATCAATTAGGAAGGAAATAAATAATCATATATCAAATTAACTCGCGGCCAACCGAACACTGGCCAAACTCTGCAAAGTTTTTTGTTGATAATTGTAATAAAAAGACTGTTTAAAAATGATGATTTTTTTTTAAATTCAAGATCAATCCGAGGAGAAATGACTTCATAACACATACCAATATCTCAAATATAAATCCTAGATGTGGCCAAAAGGTTGGCTGTGTTATTATTGCCATACACATTGGCAATGTTGATAGCTTAGATAAAATCGTTTTTATGAAGATATGTAGTGGGTCACTACATAAAATCTGAGCTCTCTAGAGAAATATAAATAGATTTTCGTTTAAAAAAATAATAATGTATAAATATTTCCATTCCAGGATTCAAACCTGAGACACCGCGCTCCAGCAGGACGCAGCAGCCTGGATTTAATGGATCAGTTAAAAACCTGGCACATGTAATAATTTGAGTAATGCAAATATCCCTAGGCTTTAAAATTTAATTTAAATTATTTTTTATAATATTAACTAATAATGGATAATATTTTATCTGCGTATATTTCGTGAACGTGGCTTAAAGCGTCAATGAGAATGATAAGGTGCTGCCAGTGTGACGATTTTGTGAAGCGAAACGAGAAAGAGTAATATGGTAGACCGTGGTGAAAAGGTTAACTATAGATTTATTTATAACGTTGTAAATTTAGTAGAACATCAAATCTTTTCGTTATTACCAATTTAGTGATGGCAATATATAACACGCAGAGACGTCAAAATTAGAGTACGCGCTATCTAATTTAACATTTTAAACTACTATAACGTGGCTTGTTGTAGGCTTGTTACAAGACGAAAGGGTAATTACATGCCTAATGAAGATTTTAAGAAATCGAAAATAATATCAATGTATTATTATGATATTACATAAAGATGCTCAAAACGAGTACTTTATTAAGATTACAGTTGTGAAATATATTTCGAATTATACTCGCAGGCACGAGTGATCGCGATGGGATGACTTTTCTTACCAAATTAATCTTAAGTTACTCAAAAGAAAACCCTAACGATTTAATCAAGTGAATTACTTGACGCATTGGCCTTGTAAGGTTAAACACATTTTTATAATTATTGAAAAAATCCTTAGACCAGTCAGTCATACAAAAAATCGATACAATGCGTCATTTTTACTATACGCACTGTCGTAAATATTATATTATATAAAACGATGAAATTTATCATTTAATCTTTGCAAAAGTAATAGGCTGATATCTTCTCAAGTAAACTGATGGATTTTTTTATACCTCTTTTATAAAATTTCCATGGTAATATTACTTTACTTGAAATAAAGATACCGTGGGAAGCGAATTCAATGATATTTTCAAAAAAAAACTCCCTTACTACGCAAAATATTTTTATTTTTGATTAATGTTCACGACTACCAAAAGTTCCACGCACGTGTAGGTGAAATGAAATAACAAAATGATATATTGAACTTAATCCAATGTATGAAAAATGATGCAATGGATATACGTATCAATATGTTTGAAAGTGTCTATTTTTTATGTAATAAGAGGGAGATAATGATATATTATTATTTTGAAAAACAATGTTTTGAGCATGGCGTGAAAAAATGCTGACACCGAATCCGGCATTTACAGATCCGACAAGATTTAAAAAATACTCAAACTAAAGAGTCGGAGTCGCCCTTTTTAACGACCCTGACTGCACCAAAAACACAGACACCATCTCCGCAGACCTGCGTATAAGCAATTAATATTTCATATTAAATACGATTTAAAGCAAATGTTTATAAAACTGATAATATAAATTAATTGATTTGGCATTTACTTGGTAGAACTCCATTTATAACAGATTAAAATAACAAAGTATTTTAGCTCTACAGTTTTTAATAATTTTATTCGTTGATAGCTATTTCGGCTTGCGCCATCGTCAGAACTATCTGTGAACTAAGTTCTGACGATGGCGCAAGCCGAAATAGCTATCAACGAATAAAATTATTAAAAACTGTAGAGCTAAAATACTTTGTTATTTTAATCTGTGATAATATAAACATACAATTTCTCGAAAGCAAGCTTCTGGCATTGTGTAATATACTTTACGAAAACCGCAATATTTCACAAAAAATTATGACAATATAAACTAACGTTTTTAATGCTCTTACAGTAAATACATAAGAAATGCAGCGGTATAAAACATTTTATCTGATCCGACGAGTAAATAAATGCCAATCTTTGCCAAATAGACCTTCAGTAAATTATAGTATGTGCTTAGTGTAAATTAATCGCTTTATGAGTAACATGTTAAATTTGTTTAAAAATACAATATTTTGCAAACACATGAAATTATAAACTAAGGATGTTATGCTATTGCAGGAAATAATTAATAAATGCAGCGGTATAAAACATTTCGTCTGATCCTCCGAGTTAATAACTGTCCAATCTATGCCAAATAAATTGAGGTAATATACCATCAATTGTAATATTTAGTGTGAATTCCATCATAAACATACATATTTAACTATGTTGCAGATCAATATTGTGATTGGTTTGTTTTTATTATTGTTACGAACAAAAGGAAAAACAACATAATGAGATGACCATCATTAGATCTGATTGAAGATTCGTGGTTTATTTCAATTAACTCAATTGATTATAAAGAATCAGTTAATAAAATGAAAACAAACAGAAAGAAAACCATCTCGAAAAATATTGACAGAAAATAACAAAAAAGCACAAGTCTTTCTTGACGATTTGGTAGGTCGTTTCTAAAGCGGTACACACTTGTTTTTTCTTTACGGCCGATTGTCACGATATTTGGAGCGATGTCTCGCTTGATTCGGTCCAACGGAATTGACCGACCGGTAGTTGATTGGCAATCTTCGAGACAAAGGCAGGGCTGTCAATTTAAAACATGCCATTCCTCCGTTTGAGAATGCTCAGGCATATTTCGGCATAGATCACAAACCTATCGAAATATTTCATTCAGGCTGTAAACAAAGCGCTTTTACAAGACAGGAAATGAGGTATAACAAATTTAATGAACAAACTTCAAAAGCACAAAGAAAACTGTGCTGTACGTAGGAAAGGGAAATTGTCGATTCCAAAAGAGAATGAAATAAAAAAAAAAACAATTCTAGTTTTAAAAATCGAATCAATTTTCACGGATTTGAGTCCCAGTACGAATTTCATTTTTTTCAATCGATTTTTCTTCAAAAGCATAGATGTAAGTTACGTCTAAAAACTCCCTTCGACCATACGAATTCTAATATAACTAGTTAACAACTAGTCTTGTCTTAGCTCAATTCTTTTATACCTACTCTCTTCGAAAAAATAGAGGTTGAGTAATTTGAGTAACAAACAGTTTTCGGAGGAAACGGATAATTACTGAAATAGAAAAATAATTTGAATTTCGAATAACTTTTAATTTCTTTATCAGTTGTTGCGGGTCATAATATATTGCCATAAAGAATGCAAAGAAGTGAATTAAATATCCCTGGTATTGTGATATGTACTATTTGGCATAATTATTTAAGATACACTTATTCTATATAAAATAATTGAAATAAAATTCGTGGACAAACACAATTATCAGCCCTAAAAATGAGCGCACAATAAAACTGAACAGTCATTATCTTCGCTTCGTTTGTTTTTTCGTTACGACGTTTGTACCTTCACCTGTAAGATAGGTTAACAATCGATAATCGATAGAAATAATCGACATCAAACAACGTAAATTGAGCATTGGTCCCAACAGAATAAATAGTACAAGTAAGTACACGAGAAAATAAATTTCATACGGCTTGAGAAATAAGTATATCAAAACACCGAGCGCCGTTTCTGTATATTTTATGAAGACATTATCTCCTGTGAATCCGGAAATGAACAAAATAAAACCTTTATATCAAGTTACATAATTAATCCGGGGTTATTGTTCGGTATGAAATACAGGGGGGTTAACTAAAATATGATAAGCACGCCATAATAATTTTACAGCATTTTATATTATTTCCGAAACAAATATATCTTTGTTAAAAAAAACAGTAATGTTCATGTAACTAACAAGCCTTAAAGGGCATATAATAAATTTGTTAATGAATTACAACTAGTCACGAAAGTTGACGACATAAATTTTTAAATGAACTGAAAGAGTAACTGTCAGTTAGGCGTTGGTAATATTGTGATATCGTCAAAAATTCACGTATTCGACTTAGAATAAACAATGCTATTATGAGACACTTAATTGATGGAAGAATATAATACATTACTTTTATTATTTATATTAAATAGGCGGTGACATATTAACCAATTCCAATTGCTCGGTAAACTACTGTCTCTGAAAACCTACGAGCATTCTCGTGGGGGAAAAGTTATAATTTGTGATAGTAATTTGACAGGATTATAGTATATAATCGGAATGGCCAGAAAGTACAGTATCGTCTACAGTTCGCGAGTAGAGCAATTTATGAATAATATTAAATAAAAGATGTAGTTAAGTTGTGAATATACTTATAGCACAAGTTAATCATGATATTTTCAAAGATTATTTTTGGAAGCAATATACTTAATGGTATAAAAAATATTAAGAACATCATGTAGAAAAAAATCAAATTGATTTATGTCGTTGCGAGTGATTTAATACTTAGTATATAATATCACTGTCAATTAATAGTGGAAAGCATTATATTACAAAAACCGACTTTTCGGCACTAATTCATCATTAACATCCGGATCGGATTATCAAACAATGAACATTAATAAATAATACTGATCATAATCGAGCATTATCAATGGGTAATGTATAGAATCATTAAATTAACTATGTAATAGATTGGTACGCACATTTTCAAAGTTTTACAAGGGAAGCATCCTTCGGGATCAATTACAGATTTGTAAACGTTCACTTCATGACTAATTTCTCAGCGTTAACATAGCATATACATTACACCCACTTACATTCAGAAACGTAATTATTTGCGAAAATATGTAAGTACCATTTCTGTATCCCATATTTTTTATTGTCAGTCGTTTCCCAATCGAGTTAGAAATTTAATACAAGTGACGGTATTGCGTTTCAAGGAATCCTACTATACTGAACGAAAAATATTCGCTCAATATTATAAATACGCCAACAAGAAGGTGTGTTTGATCCCGTAGTCGAATATCGGCTGCTTATTTTGAGATCGAAATTACAGTTGCTAGAAAATTAAAAGGCTTCCCCAATTTCCAAATATTTCCTTTGTTGTATTATTTGCAGGCAAACCCTAAGCAACAAAAAGGAATATGAAATTAAATTCGAAGCAATTGAATAAGATAAGATTCGTTCGTGTTTAGACGAATGAAATGAATCCCAAAGTTATGACAAAGGTATTAAATAAAATACTGTTTTTTTTAAAACAAGCATACTTTATTTATACAAACAATAAGCATTCCGCTTTATTAGCTATAACAAAGGTGAATATAGATCATATTAAGTAACACATCTTTTGTACTATGACTAATATAAAAAAATATTACGTGATTTCTTTATGTTCATTTTAAAACATACACATTGATTCATATTTGTTCAACAATGTGGAATAATTAGCTGATTTACTTACTGTGACAAGTATGTCGCCACTTTGAGAAGTTTAATAACATAGTTTAGTAGAAATTACCTTAAACAACTAGTATAAAAAGATGTAAGTATAGCGAATATACGACAAAATGCATAAATCCGAAAAACTCATAATGCAAGAGAAAATAGAGGATAACAGAGGTGTAGGTACGGCGAGGTTATCTCTGGATCATAAATGACTGGCCGACGATAGATACATTCTTTGATTTGTTCGTCAATCTTAGACATAAAAGATAAGTATACAGTGGGGAAAAATACAACAATCGATGGTAACTGTAAAATTTTGATTTGAATAAGTAGTTTCGGGAAAGTGTATAGCAGGGATGGCGAACCTGTGGCACGTTTGAGAATTTGTATGGCACGCGAACGATTTCCAAGTTCAAAAAATTAATTAAGTTTGAAAAATTAAAACTTTGATTAAATAATCTGTGAATTATTAATTTATTTCGTTTTATTAATTTTCAAATGTTTCCCAAGATAAACGAAAATCGTTTAAAAATTCATTTTAAATTTTTTATATTTCGCTATTTTTTTTTACTGCTTGGGCACCCCACACAATCGAGAAATAATGTTTGAAGATTTTTGGCACACGGACCCAAAAAGGTTCGCCATCCCTGGTGTGGATGTTATCTCAATAATCCATTGTAGAGGTTTTTTAAAAATCAATATTAATGTAATTTTATTTGGGTCTTTGATAGACGTCGTTGGCTTCGATTACGGTGCACACGAGCCCTATAGCTCTATTCTTCTGTCTCTAGTCTCTTCGAAAAAGAGATGTTGGGTAACACCCAGTTCCCGTAGATGACTTATGTTGCGATAATATCCATTAGGAAGCGACATGGTTTAAATAAAATTCTAAAGTAATTTTATTAGCTCTATAAAATAGCGAAATAAGACACTTCTTTCAAAGCCAAGAGGTCGTGGGGTACGTTCACCCGATGGAATTAACAAACGTTTTGATGAGGTGAGAAAAAAATACTTATCTTGCAATACAATGCCTGCCAGCGATGGCAGCATGTTATATTGTTATAAAACGATTATTTTATGTTAATTGCTAACCATTACAACAATAAAGTTGGTGGACACGTTCTGACTTCATAAACTGCGCTTTTAGAAACATAAATCTAAACGTCAGCTTTAAGCCTCTGTTAACCTGAATCCATAGAATAATGGAGATTATTCTGGTAATCTTATAAACATGTTTTTTGTGCTTTATTGTAGCGAAATAAGTATAAAAAGCCATTAGCAATAAAATTTGATTCTAAATTAATAATTTGGTAATTTATTTACAAAATATAACAAAGTTTTTTACATGTCTCGGTTGTTTCAAAACACAGTAAAAACAATTTTATGTCATGATGCGGATTTAATGTATAACATCTTAATATTGATATTTGATTAACTTTTATTTTTTATTTACTTTATAAATATGACATAGATTTCGCATCACTGCTTCGTCGGGGATTTAAAAACAACCAACTATTTACACATTTTTGATGTTGCAGCTATAACAGTGTAAAAAAACTTTTTTTATTATGGTACTTATATTAAAATTGATAATGTTGTCATTTCACTGTTTGACTGACACTCTTTGTACTAATTACTTGTTTTAGATCAGAACCGGTGTCGTTCTAAGCCGGTCTCACGGAACTATAAAAATGTTTTATTTTTTAATACATAATTCGTTTTCACCAAGAATTATTGACAGTGAACACACCAGTCATTTTATTTTATGTATATAATAAATGTATTCAATAAATCAGCGTTTTAAGAAACGTTAAGACAGGGTTGCACGAAGAAAGCGAAAAATATACATATTCAAAACTGAAAAGTACGTATACATCTAGACGGGAAGAAGATTAAACATAAAACCAACATTGAATTTGTTCATGTTATTTACGATACTATTTATAGTTTATTGGGAAATGCAATCTTGATACAATTTAATAATAATGATTGAGTTTCAGTTGCTTGCTAATCATTTTGTTAAGTGACATGGCCGAGGGTGGATTCCAACAAAAGCTTATTCTAAGCAGATTCGAGGTGACGCTTTAATTTACGCCTAAAAGGTCTGTGATTTCATCCGTAACGGCACGAAAAGCGCAAACAGTCAATTCTGACTTCTGCGATAAGGGCTAAGTAATATGTAATGAAGAAAATAAATTAGCAAAGTTCGAAAACGGAGATCCGACAATAAAGTCGATCAACCACGAAGAAATAAATCAACCTGGAACGAGGAAAAGACGTCCCGCAGGCGGAGTGGGAGACGGCGAAAAGAACGGGTAAGATAAACGGAGGATCGAGTGAAGTATTAGAAGGTTCTTTGAAAATTTCGCAAGAAAGTACTGATTTTTGATTAAAATATTGGACTCTAGAGACTTTTTAGAAACGGAAAAAACCGAAAGAAAGGGGAAGGAAATTTATTTTTAAATAATTAGTTAATAAAATATTATTTAACGCATTCTGTTTGATTTAGTAGCAAGGGAAGGAATTCCTTTAATGTTTGGAGGTCTTATTAGCTGGAACCTCACACGGTTAACATTCAAGAACATTGAATTACATATATGTAGTGTAAAAATGTATCAATTTATATAAATTTACTTACATGGATTGATTGAAAATAACTAAAGGTATTTAAAATATGTTGTACAAATAGGAGTATCTCTTCTAAAATAAGATTTTATTCAAAATACCTCAATTACGATCTCCGTGGCAGCGAGTTTTCTTACCCCTGGGTCCTGGGTTAGTTGTTCAATACCAAATCAATTAAATCAGAATGAAAGGATTTTTAAATAAGCCATACCTGCTGCCTTACGTTATTTCAATAAATATAAATGCTAAGACTATCAAACCAAAACTGGCATTGATCGTTAGAATAAAGCCATCAGTTATACATAATATTTACGATATATTGTGATTAAATTATATATAAATAACAAAACAGAAATTTTGGAGGAAATTTGTTATGGAGGTGTTATTTAGGATTCAACATGTTTTTTTTAAATATATAAATGTATTGTAATATATTTACGAAGAAAGAAATCTTTTTCAATCTGAAATCTTTTGTTTTACTTCCAACAAAGCGCTGCCCTTTATATTATTAATTCCTAGCTGAAAATGCACAACTATTAATCTCAAATTTAATAAACAAGATAGTGGAAATGAATAATATGCTAGCAGTTCTTCTGTATTGTATCCTCTGACTAAAAATATATAAATAACACCATAATGAGGAATATTGGAATGAATAAATGATGGTTATTTTGTTGAACAGCTTAATAATTAATCAATATAAATTCAAATGTAAATATCGGAAGTCGACTCGCCTGATGCCATTAAGTCATTATTAGATTTCTAATAATACTCAGATTTTGAAAGCATTCATTAATTAATTATCGCTAAGTGGTTTTCTCGTTGTGAATGATAAGTTATTTCGAAAATGTATATTTAAATAAAACTATTTATTTATGCAAAATTAATCATTAAAACTAACGTATTGGTTCACAATAAAATCGATTGAAAAACTAGCCACTGAAGGTTATTTTGTTGATAAAATATAATGTTTGCACCAGAAAACAAAATTTAGGAATAAGTAAGTGTAAGTCACGTAAGAAAAGCAAGCCAATAAATCTTATGTTTGTCGTAGTTAAGGTCCATGGTGTTTCTATTCTCAATACAGATATGCGAGACATTAGCAATGAGACTCGGATATTCACAATAAGGTAGTATAGATATTATTTATCAAAACTGTGGTGTATGTCCATCTCATGTACGTGTGATATTACTGAACGTACGTTTTAATCCTTCAATGTGTGTTAATATATCGTTATTGATAAAAACAATACCTCACATCCCACAACATTGACAAAAATGGTTTTTGATATATTCAGCTTCACAATGAAAAAATACACGATTTAGCAATACCTCGCATGATGATTGTACCCATTTGTTTTCAAGCTTGAAGCACTACGACTAATTGCCTATATTGTTTCGTTAACTATCTCTTATTCATATTAACACAAACAGAGAAAATATGATTATTGTAATAAATGTATGTATATTTAATGATAGATTACCTTTAAAGTAAACAATTTATGCGATAATAGTGATGATAGTTTTTTTTGTCACCTGGAAACAAGGTATTGTTAGATATATAAATAATTATACATGTCGTTTACTTTTTACTTCAATTTACATTAATAAGTATATAAAATATGTTTTATAGATTTGTATATTTATTCAGGTACATAGTAAAACTATTGGGAATGAAACAGATTCCGTTGCAATAAAAAAAAGTCATTAGTGTTCAAGTAATAATACAATATTTGTATTGAGAAATTTAGCGTGGATAAAAAGACGTCGTTTCGTCAACAGTAAATAGAAAGAAATGGACAAAAACACGATACGATTCACTTGGAAGAAGTTCAAGCGATAATAATTGCTTTTTGAACACACTCAGTATTACAACTCGCAGGTAAGAATCATTTATCGACAAAACTTTCCACAAGTGAATCGATGCAGAGAAACGTGACAATGGCAGACCGAGCCTTCGTCTGCTGCCTTCAACAAAAACTTTTTACCTGAAAATTCTACCATGAGGATATTATTACAAAAAGTGTTTTGCGAGACAGGTAAAATATAGGTCGTGCTTGCGTGTATGCGTGGGTGAAATACGTATAGTTTGGCTAGAGTGTTTTCTGCTATGCATTTTAGCACTTATTTCTTTGGTATTCTATGAATATTGGAAGGTCACGAAATTAAATACACCCAATCTTTTTTTACGCGATACATTGGTTCCAGAAACTGACGCATATAAAAAAATCACGCAAAATAAACCTCATTTTAATATCATTTGATGTTTGTTCCAAAAATTAAAATATCGGTATCAAAAATGAAAATTTTGCTCTTGAAATTCACGTTTTTTTCACGTCGTTCACATTGAATTAATTTATTTAAGTATTTTGTACGAAAGTGTTGAATTTTACTCTGATTTGTTTGATAAAATGCCGTTTTTCCTAGATTCTTGATCTGACGGTTAACTATTGGACGAATCTACAGTTAATACTAAGATTTGTATACAAAATTGTTTTATTTTACATTGTTCAATTCTACTAAACGAAATTATAATGATTGAGTCGATAAATTGAGCAAACAAGAACATGATTATGACAATACAAATAAATTGATTGAAAATGTAAATATGAATAAATGTCAAGAAAGGACAGACTGCATAACGACTTATTCGGAACAGTTTGCTGCAAAATTTAATTATGCAATGTAAAACTATATTATAATTACTGTGTTGATTCAAAATCGAATGCGAAAAAACAATTTATATTCTTTATCTTTAAAACACGAAGCATTTAAGCATTCATAAAGACGTATGTTCAATCTACCATTGCATAAAATAATACATTTTAAAATTCACGATGTTTTAATGGAATCGTGATAGAACAGGCCTTAGCATGCTTCAATCGTGAACATTTAACGTAATTCAGGTAAACTGTACCTTTATCTTGTTAGGAATGGCTCGCAATTTGCTGAGCTGCCTGCCGCCTACTGCTTGTTTCATTTGCCAAACAGCGATTCCAATCTAATAAATGAACGTACAACATTTTTGGAAGGTAATTTAGGGTTCGCAGATAGGCACCTTTGTTTACAAATTAAGATATGTGGCCAATATTGGCAAAGGTGCAGGGTAATATTCAATCAAGATGCTTTTCAGATACAATAACAACACCCATCGATTCAACCGGTATTTGCACCTATAATGAGAACAATAGATTTGATTGAATAATGATATAAATGATAATTAACAGATATTAAAAATATTCAGTTATAAAATGTTTTCTTAATGAATTAAAAAAAAAAGGAAATCATGAAATAAACAGATCTACTATGTACTTTAAAAACCATCTTTGCGGTTGGACAAAAACAGTTAATTATTAATATAATATTTGCGTGAAATAATTATGGTTAAATACTATTGACATTTTAAGGGAAAATATTGAAAATGGTAGTAAGATAAAATAACAATTTCGAAAATTCTTCAACAATTAAGGGTACTACAAGACATTATTGATGTCAAAAAATGTAAACAGTTATATAACATATGTGTATATATATCGACTGTGGAAAGGAAAAAGGACGTAACCCACAAATTTTTCAAAACAGCTTTTTTTCGATAATCATAATGTATACAATTTTATACACGTTCTATCGAAAGGATTTAAGCTGCAAGTGCCGAATAAGTATCTTAATTTAGCTTTTAAGTTTGAAAAATTAGGACCTGTAAATTTTGCATAAAAGAAAAAAAAACTTTAAAATAGATTATTCTTAAACAATTTGCAAGTTTTTTATTATTTAGTTGATATTTTCAATTCCTAGATAAAATTACCTTTGAGAATAAATAATAAACAGTTGAGAATAAATAATGAAAATCATGACGTTATTTTAAAAAAAAATGATGAATTAACACATTGGTTACGGATGACTCGTATACGAGTCTTTTCGCCGGTCTGACTTACGCGTTGAAATATATACATCCAATGCGACAAATGTTTTAGATTCTCTATGCAGATGGCGTAACAAATGATTGATGCATCATTTAAAAAATAAAATATTAAAATATATGCACAAATATATTTTTTATTCGGTGATTTCGGCGATGAAAAATCAGCAGACAGTTAAAATAAAACTTTAAAAAATAGGCCACCAAAATATAAGCAATTGTAGGCTAAAAATAGGCTTTTATGTTTTCTAATTTTGTTTTGAAATAAAATAAACAGGAGTAAATGTTTATTTGACTTGTTATTTATTACGTTTTCGATGAAATATATAATTCTATGTCAAATACCCGATTTTCTATATTAAAAAATACAAAAGATGAGTATCGCTAATAAAAGCAGGCTAAAATATATAAAGTATTATGCAACAAAGTGTTGCACAACTGGTGTCCAAATTATTTTTTTGAATGTCAAATAGTTTTAAAGTTATACTATTTTTTCAAAAGTACCTAATTTTTTGCAAAATTTCGCAAAAATGCCCCGATGCGAATGAGTTGTAAGTTAAATAAATTTTACATTGTTAATTAATATGCTAGAACTAAAAATACTTATACATATGTTTTGATACTTGAAATAGTAATGTTTGTTTTTTATTCAGAATGAGAACAAAAGCGTCTTTGAAATGAGCAATTTAGCAGGCAGCTTATTTAAAAAGTACATCAATTTATAAGGGTTTGTTTTTGTGCCGTGCAGAGGCTCTCGTTCATAATAATCGGACGTCCATTTTCCACGCAATAAAATAAAATTAACGTTTCCCCAGTGATAACAATAATCAGTGGCCATCATTTTCCAGCGCCGTTTTAATTTGTCGAAAATTAACTGCGTACAACAGCTTGCCAAAGAAATAAAATAAAATAAGCATGATAATCAGAGCAGCTGCCATGCCGTTCGAACTGAAAAGGACACAACCGCGTAAGGGGGATGAAAATTAAGTACAGTAATAATAAATAAATACGCACATACGATGTTATTGGCGGTAGATATTTGCAAAAAAAAAAACAATTGTACCTAAGTATATAAATGTTATATACATAATACTATTTAAACAGCGGGCAACATGTTTTTTTCTGAAAGTATCAATGAATAATATTTTTACAGAAATTTCAATTATAATGAGTAACCATCGAACATATATACAGAAAAACTGAAATATTTCGTTACTCCACTAAAATGTATTGGTTGATTAAGTTATATGTACATATTTTGTATTCCGAGCGATATTGTTCACTATTTAGTCACCCGAGACGAAAAGTGTTTTATAACAGATTAAAATAACAAAGTATTTTAGCTCTACAGTTTTTAATAATTTTATTCGTTGATAGCTATTTCGGCTTGCGCCATCGTCAGAACTATGTTTAAACTAATCTTTTGCTCAGCTATATATACTGGCTCTGAAGAGATACACAATGCATCAAGTTATTCACTCTAACATCCTAATTATAATTAGGATGTTAGAGTGATGGAGTTCTACCAAGTAAATGCCAAATCAATTAATGAAAAGTGTTTTTTTTAAGCTGTTTAATACATGCACATAAAACTCTGAAGTTACTTTTATAGAGATCGATAGTATTTTGAATGGATAATTTTGAATGCTACTTAATAATATATAAGTACATATTATTTTAACTTTACAATAATATACATGAAAAAGGAATATTAATAAGAATAGGTTTTGAACGCTGTCATTTTTTATTAGGTATCGCTTGTATTAATATTATTTGTAGTGGTTATGCGAAACCGGTATCAGCAGGTGTGAAATTTGTGTAGAAAACTGGACAGTCAATTTCACTGAATTTATTCAGATTTCAAAAAAATGCACAATGCTTTATTGCATTAAAACAATTTGTTTTTTTCAACATTAATTTCTGAATATACGTTGTGGTAATAATTTACGATTTTCCATGTATTGGTAAATAAAATAAACGTGATTACAATAGCTGTCTAATATTATTGTTTAATATGGTAATACTGTGGGCATCATTCATAACCATTTGAATAATCGAATTCAAGGTAAGATGGTACATTATTCAAATATAAAACTCGGTGCATTCTAACAATCACGATTATATGTCGAATATTCATCAGTAAATTCGAAATAACACGAAGAGCCAATCTAACCGAAGGTTATCTACAATGCACCAAACATTTTGAATTGGTCAACTTTCAAATTTCGAATACACTCGAAGCCACACTTAGCGGCCATGATTTCGAATGCAGGTAAAAACCAAGAAGTGGGTACCAACTTTTGTTGTTTGTTTAAAATGTCAATGAAAACCAGAAATGCAGCTTTATAAGCGTTTGACATTTTAATAGTATTTAAGAATAGATAATTATTATATATGCATTTGGATGGGAGCGAGATGTTGTAGTGATATTCATAATATCATTCTTGCAAGTAAGTACTTAACGAAGAAGTTCTTATGAAATAATAAGACCGAGATATCATTATCTATAATGATACCTACTTAAAGTAGACATGTTTGTTATGAGCTCCAAACAACAGTTCAATTATTATCTTTAGTTTTAATTTGACATACAAAATCATAATTTTCATACAATCTTGATGTTGAAATTTCTCTTAAAAATTTATATTTGAATGTTTTTATACTTAATAAGTACTATTAAGCTAATTAAAACAAAGGAGTTCATATAAATATATTTATAATCAATCAAAATATATTGCCTTCCTGGAGGAACATTTTATAACGAAGGTTTATTAATGTAACTAATTCCGACTAAACTCTTGAAAAAATAGTTTTAAAAAATGAAGGCGCTGTGATCTTAAATAGTTTGCCAAATTTTTACATGTTTCATTTCAAGTCGTTTTTCCATGGAAGGATAGCATTATAACAAAGTTATTTTGAATTAAATTTAAATATTTCTACGGGTATATGAAATCGATGATTATGTATGCGGCAGTTATCAGCATATTTACCAAATAATTATGTATGCCTGTGACAAAAAAATGTTTTGTTTGTATTCGGCCAGATTTAGTAAATATTATAACCGGTTTTATACCTCGCGCTGAGCTCCTCGAGGTCAATTTTTTACCGACGGCAAAATCGAATCACAAAAACGGCAATCGCTCACCTGAGAAAGCCAAGAGCGAGTTGGCTGCGACGTTGCAGAAATCCATCTTGGAGCCCATGATTCTCTGTTTATAGAATGTTGGCTTCAAGAAACAGCAGAACTGTCAGCCTTTACCACAGTCACCACATCATCACTCTTATAAACAGCAGCAAATATCCAAAAGAAACCCACTCAAACACTTTTTGATCTATTATTGCAAGTCGAAATTATATGGTATTATTATTCCAGAAAAATCACTTCACACTTATTTCGGGAGTCTTCACTGTATCCATTATCGTCTCACTGAATTAATCACACATTTATTAAACTAAATACCAAAACACACAGATGTTCAGAGTAAACTTTTAACAAAAAAAATGTTTCCGTCACTAGTTTGTTTGCAAGTAGCAAACAATCTTTGAAACTTTCTTTTAGCGAGTTTATCCTACGAAACAATTAAAAGACTTCGTATTTCGATTGGATATGGATACCATTCGGGTGGTTATTTTTTTAATTCGATTTGCTGTTTTTTTCAGTTAGAAATTCGAACGTCGGCCGTTGAGAAATGTGGCGCGAACGCTTTTTGACACACCGACAACATACGTCACACTCAACCGAAAGTCGGTCTCGGGCTGAAGCGGCCGACGCGACGAGACTGCGAGTATTTTGAAAAGCTTCGCAAGCCGCCACTAGATGGTGCTGCTGGTCGACAGAATGTTTTGAGCTTAAATTTTGTATAGCTAACGGCTATGCGGGCTGCTTGTCGATTTCCATCTTTCACATAGTCGCTGTCTCAATTCAACAGCCCCGACTTCACAAGAAATGGACTTAAATACTTCGTATTATAGGTATCACCAAGTCGACGTAATATCTTTATTATATTTTATTAAATACCTTCTTAGAATGTAATTTATTTATTTGTTTGAAAACACAGGTTTCTAAATCATTTTTATAGCTTTATAGTATTTAAGTAAAAATATTTAATTAACGAAAATACGATAACGTTTCTTAATTAGCTTTCCTTTCGACTGTGCATTGACATCTCTCCGGATACTATATAGCAAGGTTTCCCAAACTATTTCTGCAATGGAACACTTAGAAAATTTGGAAATTTTAACGAAACACTGCTTTTTTTAGGTTGGGTAATTCCTAATAGTTAAAATCAAACAAATATGTTGTAAAACACTTTGGACGACTCTTCAAATCAGAATCACTTATTTAATCAATTTTTAATCCCTTGAGCTTAAATGGATTCTGAACCCTGGAGCCATCCTTACTAGTTATTGAAAAATATTGCAAAAAAGGTGTTTTCAAGTTATGTAGGTGTTCGCGGAACACCTATTCAGGTTCCGTGGAACACCAGTGTTCCGCGGAACATAGATAGGGAAACTCTGCATAAAGGATGTATTTTTTTTTACTTTATCCTCTGTCTATTCGGAGCATGTGACCACCACACCTTTCATCTTATGCATCGGCGTAGCCACCTCATAGCAGAGTCAAGTAATCTATGAGAGCCAAACGAAAAGGGGGCCGTATTTCTACATAGTCGATATAACAAATTGCTTCGGGGGACCTTGCGTGACATTTGCATGAGGGCCCCATTTTTTTAGCTACACTACTACTCCCATGTCATTCCAACGAAACTATAGAAAAACTAGAACTAAATGAGTGAATAGAACTAAAATCTTAGTGCAGCACCTGTACGCCTGTGTGCACTGCATACTTTGCACACGCCACAAGTTGGCCCTGCTTACACGCGTCGACTTAAAATGGGATACAAGTTAAATGGGATACAAGTATTAAAGTGAGAAATATTTTAATACCTACCGATTAAATTATATAGTTCATTGAGAACACTTTAATTATTTTTATTTGAGCGCATCACAACTTTGCTATATGTATTAGAAATGAGAAGAATCTGTATTTCTGCATATGTGTATAAAAATACCAATTTTTATATTCTATCTTATACTGACCATGCATATCAATAAAATACTGATATAGAAATCTTCATGTTAACTCGTAATATGTGTACCCAAGGCTAATTATGTTGAACAATGCACATTTGGTAAATCCATCCCATGAATGAATTATTGCTGCCTATACCTTTAAAATTAATAAATGAAATAAAAAATAGTTTCTGAAATGTTTATTATTATAAATGCTTGTAAAAATGTCGAAACTTTAAGCGCCCAGCGGTCCATATAAGGACCGCGGATTTTCGTCGTTTGCTGCCCAGCGGTCCCTAGAGGGACCAGCGAGTATTTTGACTTTCACGACAGGATTAAATTGATTTAAAATAACAGTATTCTTCTTCTTTGGCCATGTTCGCTCCCTATGTGGAGCATATGGCCGCCACGCGGCACCTCCATGTTTCCCTGTCTCCCGCCAATAGCTTTGCTTCCTCCCATGACATGCCAGCATCCCTCAGTTCCGCCGAGTACATCCTATGGATAGTACCCGACGGACGTCCAGGACGCCGGAATCCCACCGGTCGAAAGAAGAGGCAGGCAGGATTGAGGCTTTCCGGAGGCATCCGCAGCACGTGACCCAGCCAGTTCCAACGTCTCTCCATAACCACTGACGTGACGGGACGCTGTCTTGTACGCTCCCTTATCTCTGAATTCCTCACAAAATCAAACCACCTCACCCCCATTATCCGACGCAAGCATCTGTTCTCGAAGCTCAGTATACGGTTTTTCTGAGTCTTCGTCAGGTGCCATGATTCGCAACCGTAAAGCATTACCGGCAGAATGCAAGCGTTGAACAAGTGGCATTTGGTTTTAATCGAGTACAGCTGTGTGTCCCAGACAGTCCGCATTGAGTTGAATGTGGCTCCAGCCATTCCTAAACGAATGGCGAGCTCGTTTTTTGTACTACCGTCTTCGGGGATATGTACGCCGAGGTATCTGAAGCTGTCAACCCTCTCGATGATCTGTCCCGCGCTGGTAAGGGTCCTATCAGAGTCATGACAGGTTTGGTTACACATCACATTGGTCTTACTAGTATTAATTTTTAGACCAATGCGACCTGAGTTAGTTCCTAACCCATCAATAGTCTCCTGGATGCCCTCAATGGATTTATCGAATATTACAGCATCATCGGCATATTCAAGGTCACACAGCTTCAGACCGGGACCAACAGCTACACCTCGATCAGGCGGAATTGACCTGCGAAGTATGAAGTCAAGGATAATAATAAACAGGAACGGTGCAAGAACGCACCCCTGTCTCACTCCGGTAGTGACCCCGAACCATTCGGTATTTGAGTCACCGATTCTCACACAACATGCACTATTCTCATGTAAGGATTTGATAATGGCCACAATCTTTGGCGGAATCCCGTAGGCATCCAGTATCTTCCACAAAGAGGGTCTGTGCGGACTATCAAATGCCTTCTCATAGTCGACGAAACAACAAGCAAGAGCACTGTTAAATTCATTGCTCTGCTGGAGGAGACATCGAAGATTGTGTATTTGGTCCGCACACGACCTTCCAGGGAGGAAGCCCGCTTGATTTTTCCTAAGTATTTTCATAATGGGACCTCTTATTCTCGCCAAGAGAATGTGTGCCATTACCTTCCCAGGAATACTGAGAAGAGTTATGCCTCGGTAATTGTTACAGCTGAGGGGATCACCTTTTTTTTTGTGGAGTGCTAACACCTCACCGTCCACCCAGTCCCTAGGACAACGCTCACCGTCCCACACCCTGGCCATCAGGTGATAGAGAGGATGTAGGACGGCGTTAAGACCACATTTCAGAAATTCCGAATGTATTCCGTCTCCACCCGGTGCTTTGAAAATAACAGTATACAAATATGAATATTAGATTTAAAAAGTAATGACTTCAATTGACATACAGCTATTTTTGTATCTGACCTATTTCAAAATTAATTTTGCGAAATCTTGGGAAGTGACTACTTCTAATGCCCAAAGCGCACGGGTGGATAAAGATTAAGATACGGCAAAAAAAGACAATCACCGAATATGTCTACCTTTATAATGCGTTCAGATGGCTGGTCCTTACAAGTGGAGTCTTATATGATAGGCACAATCTAAACTTTTGAACAAAACATAGATAGCAAGCAGAAAAGAGCATTTTCAGTAATTATTTTAGAACCAGGTGAGTTTATAAATATTTTCATGCGCCCACAGATTCTGATTCCGATTGAACGATTTAAAATAATAACACGTTTTAATAGTTGAATTGTTTTAATTTCTTTTAGGGTGTTTACTGTCAATACTTGGTGAAAAGGCTTTTATTAAGAAAAACACAATATTCCTTTGTACTTATTTCCACTTTTATTTACCAAGATTAGGACAGGTTTCACTCATGGCCAGCGTTATCAACTGATAAGAAATATAATTGTAAGTAAAGAATTAACAGTATTATTTATACAAACAAATTTAAATTAAAAGGTGTAGAAAAACAATTGGCATAAAAGTGGAAATAAGTAATATGTGTAAGAAATATTGTGTTTTTCAAAGTTTTATGAATTTAATCATTTTTTCATGTACATTCCCATTAATTACTTTTTGTTTACTTATTCACATTTGAGAATACAACTTCATTAAAATAACCTTTTCAGATAAGTCAATCGCATATCAATTTAAATTATAGTTCATATAAAAATCATATAAAAATAAAAAACATCACGAAAAAAACGAACTCATGCAAAGACATAAATAAGTAAAAAAAAAATCGCCTACGTTTTAGATACTTGCAAAACACCCAATTTATCGTAGCAATTTGGAAATATTTCCAAAGACAGTTTGAAAAATAATCGCCCATCCCACTTTTATTTGTCTTATTGATTTAATAACGAAAATTTATTGTTATTACAGTAACTAATTAATTGTTCCTCTAACTAAAATGTCTTAATAATCCAAAAATAGATATGGAAATTTATGTTTATTTATATTATATCAAATTGCTTGAATGGTATATTTATATGCTCGTAAGAGGGTTTGAAAAATTTTCATAATATCTCTTAGACATATTTATTTCATAAGATTATACGCATATAAAATACTAAAATATCTTAGAGAAAAACAATGCATTGTGATGTTTGAGTTTCATATTATAATTACTAGGTTTATAATATGTACTCTGAATTGGTTGAGAAAGCTCTTATATGTCTTTTTTTTAAATCAAAAATTCATTAACACGCAATATTTTAATCAGAGCTGAAGAGTCGTTAAAAAGACGACTTCGACTCTAAATTACACAACTCAAATTTCAACTACGACTCTGAATTCGGCTTAGAATTTCGGACTTATGATCTTATATTTTTTTAAATATTCCACCCCCTTGATATTCTTGTCGATTACACGTAAAATAATTTAGAGTATGTAAGTATAAATATTATTATATTATACTACGAAAAATATTGAATGCATTTCATTTCATCATTTGCATCACCTTGATGCACATCAAATATGGTATATGTGACTATGGATGGGTACACATAGTCACATATACCATATTTGATGTGCATCAAAGATCAATCAAATAACATTGAACATGTTATTATCTCGTGATTGTAGTACATATTGCGAAAAAATATTTTTTGTTACAGATTACTTATTTAACATCTTATGTTAAACTGAAATGTTGTTTAAATAAAAATAAAAATATTGAAATTGAAATTTCTTCAAAAATGAATGCCGCAAATTACTTATTTTTTTGTGTTCCTTTTTATCGTCTGATTAGAAAACTTTGTCGATGAATTTTACCTACTTTCTACTGCTCTTTTGAGTTTATTGCCCATTTTACGTATTATATTTATTACTAGACGCCTCAAGTCTAGTGTCTAATACGGCCAAATATTTTTGCCTATGTACGCTTCTTTATTAATTCTGTTGAGTTATTTATATATGTCTAAGCTTCAAAATCGTACTATGAATGTATTAAAATCAATTTTAAATAATGATTTTACTGTCAAAAGTAGTCAAGTCAGAGGCATTTTATTATCATACCGGTCAATTCATTGTGAGGCAATCAGTTCGTAGTATTTAAATCAGATGACTGAAAGTCATTCAGCATTTTGTATGGAGTGTAAACCTTTAATTTTTAATAATTTGACTTTTAATGACAGAATTTTTCGTAGTTATTGAAGTGAATTTGCATTGAAATTTCGTTGAAAAATAGTAAAAAAAACTATCGACCCTCCTGAAAAGTAAAGTGAAACTGTTTAAGCCCTGTTTGCTTGACGCCTTGCCTCATCTTAAATAAAATTTATTTCTTATTGTTATATTAGCCCGTCTTAATCTCAATAATGGCTTGACAATAAAAATGAAAAAAAAGATGTATTTTACTTCGAAAATAACATAATATTACAAATTATTATTTAATAAAATTACCGTGAATTTTAAGTTTTACCGGAACTTAAGCAAAATTATTGGAAAATGTGGTTCACGCGGAAAAACTCCAGCTTTTATGAAAAAATGTATATATATATCATCCATTGATTGTACAATAAATCTTCTTTACTGTGAAATAAATAAAAGAAAATATTCGTTGCGGTAAATTTGTGGACGTTCATTTTTAATAAAAAGTTAAATATTATACTTTTTTATTTCACTTGTGCCAAAAATTGGGACACGTATTGCGCCTCTTTAAGAAGTATCACCAGGCAGAACATAGCAAGCTTTACAAATTGACAGTAATTCTTATGTTATAAATTACAAAATAAACGTTTTAGTTTTAAACTTTTCTACTAGACGCAGTGAGAGGGTAAGAGATACAAATATTAGTAGCATTAATTACAAATTGAATAACAGTAAATCACCATGGAAATAAATTCAACAATAGTGATCCGCCTGTCTTATTTATACGTGCCAAATTTTGTAACACAGCAAGTGGATTAAAAAAGTCGTTTAATTAAACTTTATATCGTTTATATTTATTTGCAGAATAAATTTAATTTTCTTTATCACCGAAATCCAATGTATATCGAAAGATACTTTTTTGCATGGCATCCCGTTGTTAATTTGGAATTTTTAATGCGGGACTTTGGCGAAAAACTTAGTTGAGGTTTGGTTAACTGATTACAATGAATCTTCATCACTAAAATAAATTAGAAATATATTTCAATGATTTCTTTAATCTGATAAACTGGTAGAATGCACATATGTATATTTAGATAGTTGGTATACTTGTCTTGTCAATAAAAACGCTTGAGGAAACAGCCACCTAATAACTGGGCTTTGTATATAGCAAGTTGTCTTTTGAATTCCGAATTCAAAGAGAGATTTAAATGCAGCAGCACCCAAGACAGAGAAAACAAATCTTTCCTCTCGCTCTGATGAATAAGCCTAGTCAATCTAAAAGTAGAAGATTTTATATCGCACAACTGATGGCAGTGGCTAATAACTGTTGGCACCATCTATTCAAGAATACTAAAAAAAATGTTTTTTATTCACAATTAATATTTTGTCGGGTCCTATGGCGCAGCGGTTAGTGTTGTGGGCTTCCGTGTCGGATTTCATGGGCTCGAGTCTCAACTCTCAGTACGAACAGCATTTTCCGATCGATTTATATATTTCTGTTCGAAGGCATGGGTGTTTGTGATTAGGGTATCCAGTCCCGGAGCCTTTTTCCATTCCCGGGATTTCGGGATTGATTCATTTTCAATCCCGGGATCCTGGGATTGGGATTTGCTCACTGAGGAATTTGAAAACCTCGATTTGGTATACTTTTTCCCGGATTGTCACGGAACCTCGTTTTTTTTTTTAGCTCACCGAGGAATCTGAAATTCTCGATTTGCCCATTTCGTGTCAATTTTTGGGATTTGCTCCAAATTTCTCAATCCCGAAATCCCGGGATCGCAGCCGTATCAATCCCGGTACTTCGGAATCAGAAAATTGAACGAGATCCCGGGATTGGATGCCCTATTTGTGATGTCTAAGAAATCCCTTTTACACCTTGTCCGATCCTTCGATAACTGGGTGTAGCGAGAGTGGTTAGTTAACCACTAGTTCTGTCCTAGCCTTATCCTTCTATCCCTACTACTTTCTTTGAATAAGAGAGGTTCAACATTGGGAGAGGACATGGAAAAAAACAGCAACAGCAACGTAACATGGCGCAAAACGATTTGACTAACATTTGTGACTAGAGTCGGTATTCACAATATTCACGGTTTCCTATGAAATGCGAGCATAATTAAGCTCATAGAAAGTCTTCCATTATTTACAGCAGGAATGCGTAACCTTTTTTCTTTGTGGGCTGTATTATTTTTTTGGTTTCGTGCCGCACGGAAAAAATTAACTTATGGTCATCATTTACAAAAAGTTTAGAAGAAGACTCTTTATTATAAATATTTTTTGTATTAATCAGCAAAATTGTGTCATAATTTTCATCAGTAAGCGCATTTCTATGAACCGATATAATGAAAAAAGCCCGTCAACAAACGCATCAAAATAAAAATTAACTTTATATTCTTGCAAACGTATGCTATCAAATAATACTTAAAGACATATTTACAATCACTTTTGATTTTAAATATAACTTGATGCATAAAAAAGATTTTTTAGGGCCACAAAAAATATTAATCGGGCCGCATGTTGTGTATCACTGACTTACAGCTTCATTATAATTGTATTCTATAGTGAATATGTTTTCTAGGATATCCTCAAAAGTTTAATGCACGATTTATGTTGTTACACTTTGGCATATAATATTAAGAAGGTTTTGCAATAGTAACGGAAGGTGGCGGGTACTTCGTTGAGTATTCTCTGGGAATATTTAAATTATTATGACAAAGATAATGAATTGAGAATTATTTTAATGAGCACGTAAAATTTGTTTTTGTATAATATTTTTATACTGCACTAATTAATCATAAGCTTTCAAATATTATGCTTAAATTTGGATCGTTCAAATTATGTACATTCACACAGATTTTGTCACTAAAGACCCGGTTTTCGCCTTTCGGCATCTTCAGGCGTGCATCCGTGTACTTGAACGCCTGAAGATGCCGACAGGCGAAACGCGGGTCGTTAGTGACAAAATCTGTGTGAATGTACATAATTTGAACGATTCAAATTTAATATTGAAATTCCACCAAGTACTTTCAGTCGAAATCTTAAATTACATTATGCTTAACTCTATATGTTATTGTTTGCACATTTTTCATTTCTTAATAACGCGTTTTTATTAGAACAATTTTGAATCACGAATAGTTGGGTTAATTATCAACACGTCATATGTTGTTGATTAACCCAATTAGTGGTAATTAAATGTATCGACGCAAAAACCACAAATATGTCGATAATGAACAAACATGTTATGGATAGTAATTTGAGCTCTTCCTTGTATGAATATCAATGAGCTGTCAAATTTAAAGCAACAGTTTATGACCTAATTATGAAGTAGAATTTCATGAAAATGGGTAATTTTTAATTGACAATGATAATACTATCCAATTGAATTGGATATGTCGACAAAACTCAACGTTTTACAAAAAAAATGTACGTTGTCCTTTATCCATTATTGGTACAAATATTGGTAAAGTAGAAACTATTATAAGGTGCTAAAACCCTACAGTATTTACAAATTTCATGGCTTGATATAAATTTATTTGTGTTTTTTTGGACGTTTCTTTTCTTTCTTTTCAAATTGTTGAGTAAAAATGGCTATTTATTTATTATATATAATAAAAACACCTTTCTGTCAGACTTAGCACCTTTACTATTTTAGATGCATTAGGTGTTAACTTCGTGGAAATTCATTTTAATATATTAATAATAGGTACTAATTTTGACAGATGTTTCGGCTTTTCAGAAGCACCTTGCGACTAAAGCTTAATACATTTATCGAAGTTGTTAAATGTTGGGAAAACAGTAGAAAAAAGAGAATTCGCCATGATGGCCCAAAAATATACAACATAATAAACACATGATATAATATTTCCCTTAAAAATATACGTCGAATTAACATATCACTTGAAGGTGTCAACTCTTGGAGAAAATGCATTGAATAAAAAAAAAGATTTGAGATAAACGAAATTGCTTATAACAGATTAAAAATAACAAAGTATTTTAGTTCTACAGTTTTTAATAATTTTATGCGTTGATAGCTATTTCGGCTTGCGCCATCGTCTGAACAGATAGTTCTGACGATGGCGCAAGCCGAAATAGCTATCAACGCATAAAATTATTAAAAACTGTCGAACTAAAATACTTTGTTATTTTTAATCTGTTATAAATGGAGTTCTACCAAGTAAATGCCAAATCAATTAATGAAATTGCTTATTTTGGAAATGGGTAGGCAATAAGAAAATTGTAGATATGGCATCTGCCGGAGTGTTTCCTTTTTTTATGATCGTACTGTTATAAGACAGATGATGCTGTATAATCGTTATTTTAGCACGCATTAAAATACCATATTGAAACATACATTGATAATATTTTTTATGGAAAGAAATCATAAGACTATTTATATTGATTTAAATAATTTAATTACACAGTATACTATCATACATGATGTGAAAATGGCAATAAGGTAGCAACGATTTTTCTGTAAACTGTTACAGTTTATTTATGATGCTGAGCTTGAACAGTTGGCTAAACACATTCTGGTTACGTTTGTCCGGTAACCGCTGGTTTCCAATAACGTCAGCAAGCCTTCAGCGGTTTGGCTCACGAGATGTTGTATGGCAAGATTTTTTCATACAACTCGCTTTGCAGTTAGTTGTATGGCAAGTTATGCCATCGTGGCAAGAGTCGTGGTAGCACTCGCCTCACAACAACTTCGCTCTGTTGATAAAACTACGCAGCAAGGATTTATTTCTTGGAATAAATAACTCGTATGTGTAATATTAATAAAATTTATGATAAACGTATTATAAACATTACATTTACATTTATTATATTATGTAAAAACCCATTTGTTATTTAATTTGTAGTATGTTAATACCTTATTTAAATTGGAAATATATGGTAATAAGTCAATATAAATAAGCCTCGCAGTCAGTTCTCTTGATTATTCCACGTATTGTGTTACTAACTGTGACACGTGTTTCGCCTCTTTCAGAGACATCTTCAGACTTACTATCGCAAATTTTGCTTAAGTAATGAAACAAGATTGATTCTAACATTTTAAAATTATGAAATTACGATGAAGATGAATGATTAATTTCATAATTTTAAAATGTTAGAATCAATCTTACTTTATTACTTAAGCAAACTTTGCGATAGTAAGTCTGACGATGCCTCTGAAAGAGGCGAAACACGTATTACAGTTAGTAACACAATACGTGGAATAATCAAAGTTAATTTAAATTGTCTATTAAAATGAACTTCCACAAAGTTACCGCCGAAACCATCGAAAGTATATGTTCTATTCGGTTAATAAGCCATATGTATCTCAAATTGGAAACATTCATACATAAAATTTTCAATAGACGAGTTTGTAACATAAAAATAAGTTTCATTACTTTTTTATTCCACAGGTTGTGTAACAAAATTAGTAACAAGCAGTATACACCTCAAACAGGTTAGACACATCTATCACAATTTATTAGACAACATGTAAAATAACAAAGTTATCATATTTAATTTAATATTTAAAATGGAAAAAAAAACACTTATTACATATTTATTTATAATGATCTGGACGGGTTTTGCTTATCACGACCATTTTTAACTCATAATAATACATTTATTATTAATACGTGGCTATTTATTCAAAGCCAAATAAAACCAATAGGGTGTAAGAAACAATTGAAAATAGATTTGATCAGTTGAATCAGATTATTTCAGCATCTTATCAGTTGAAAATGCTCGTGATGAGTGAAACCGGTCTTGTACAAAATAGTGTTTTTTTTAAATGTAATGCCTGTCCACGGTAACGATGAAAATGTCACCCGCTGTGGTCTAGTTGGTTAGAGCTTGCTCTACCGATCAGGTGGGTCTGGGTTCGATTCCCGGTAAGGTCAATGTCAAATTGATTTTTTTTAATTTTTCAATTGAGATCTAAGACATGGGTGTTTGTAACGTCAATTCTCCTTGAGTTAATCTCATGTGACTTACAAAAAAATTCTTTCTCGTATGATCTTTAAACTTAAAAACTTTCAAATATTTGACGCATTGGCGTAAGCTGTAATGTCAATTATTTTTTAAAAAAATATATATAAAAAAAAGTAATTAAAAATTAACTTCCACAATGTCAACACCAAATCCATCGACGATAAGTATTTTTATATTAGGTTTTATATGATTGTGATGTTTTCATTTTTTTATCACCACATATCTTCTATCGCAGGGGTTCTTAACCGGTAGGGAATTCATCCCTGGGGGAATTTAAAAGTTCTTTAAAACATGACATTTTTATTAATTATTTTTCATAAAATCATCTAAAATGCACAAGAACAACATTTTTAAATACCCTTTAATTCTACTGAAGATTTTGTTCATTCAAATATGCTTCAGTAGTTAGTTTGTAAAAATCATTTCGATAAATTTATAATATTTTGTACATAAATACCAATAGTATAAAAACTACATACGCGTAGATGTATATTATTATTTCAAATATACCTTTTGACTTTTGAGTATTACTATATTGTGTAGGGGAGAATGATATTCTGAACAATAGTGTAAAAGGGGAGTGGAACGAATAAAGTTGGGAGCCACTGTTATATCAGGTCCGGAAAAAAGGAAATAGCAATTAGTCAACAACACCATTAACCTTCGTACCTTCCTATAAATGATTTTTGAAAATACAGTAAAATTAGTGGTGTAACAATTTTATTAAATTTAATTTTATATTACGTACAATTTTAATGACTTGATCAAACTTGATCAAAATGAGAAAAATCAGCATCGGAAAAAGCTTAGTTAGTAAAGGAAGTGAGGATTCATAATTGTTCACACAAATACGTTATGTTAAAGTTAAATATTGTTAAGCTTTAATTTAAAAAGACCAATGATAGAATAATTTTGGATTGTCTGATTATAATGGGTGAATAATTTAATAGGGATGTCTAAAAAAGTTTTAAATTGTAACCCCACCTTCGCTGATAGGCGTTGTTGCTACGAGTCAATCTTATGTTGGTAGTTTGAAGCTCGTAAGCTGCTAGCTGCAAAACCGGTTTTTAAGTTGCCCTCTGTAGCCACCTACACTGGGGTGGCCATACATTATTTCGTAATGAATACTTAAAGATATCTATTGATTGATGAATATAAGTATAATTAAATTGTATTCGTTTTCTAGTGACTGCTTCTTTATCAATCTGACCTGCAATAAATAAAATACTTTTTTAAATAGTAGTAGTTAATATAAAATTAAATTTGATCACTTGAGACGTCTTTCATCTCTTTGAGAAGCATCATCAGACATAATTCTTCAAAGTTTGCAAATGATTTAACAAAAAAAAGTGAATCTCTTGGAGTTTTTAGAAATTAATAATGCCATTAATAGAAAGAAAACATTAGTTTATAACACTTTAAATAAGATATGCGGATCAGCAGTGTTGAATTTATTTACATTCGGATAAACCGTACCTTATTTTAGTAATTAATTTGTAATTTGTCCTATCATATGTTTGTATCATACCACTTCCTTACGCACAGTAGAAAATAAATTTTATTTTAAAATTTATTTTGTAATTTATGAGTTAAAAATACCAGTTTTTAAGTTATTCGTAAACCCTGCAATGTTATGTCTAAAATTGCTTCTCAAAGACACAAACACAACAAACATAAAAGTTTAATAACAAAGTAACCAAATTAAATTTTATATTAAAAATTAACTTTTACAACGTTAACGCCGAATTTATCGAAAACATAAGTAGTATTCATCTGTATAAGATTTTAATTATAGACAATCAGTTTATTGTTTGTCACACCTTGTAAACAGTCTTACTTATTTTGTATACATAACCGTGCATGGATTTATATTTCACCAGTTGATAATGCTCACGAAGAGCCGAAACGGCTCTCAATAAATAATGTTGAATTAGTACAAAAAGTGTTTTTTTTTAATTCTATGCCTATCGTCCAAGAATTGAAACTAACCACGAAAATAGTCATAATGTTATTATATTAATTGAAAATATTTTTAAGTAGAAGTAGTTTTCATGACTCTTACAAGTGTAATTAATATCAAAGTTCTTCACATAACACAGTCAGCCGCTAAACGTTACATTTCATTATATTAAAGAAGACAAAAAAATAGATCTGTGCTTCACAAAAAGTTTTAAGCTTTTAAGAATGTAAGTCACCCTACCTTACATGTATAACTAACCATACACACAAACACATAGCAGTAACTAGCTTGAAAGTAGGCAAGCATTTTTGGCGCCAAAAGTCACGACTGGCGTTCACAATCGTGTATACTGTGTATGCGTTATTATTTTTGTTTACTTGCTTGATTGTTGTAATAAACGACTATGCTACATCTATAACAGTAGATGGTCATTAAAATCTCGCTTGTATACTCGATTATGTCGTTTCGACAAGAGTATGAATAAAATTAAATGTACTACAAAGGAAAGTACGGCATCGCGGTGACTGCTTGGCCATTTTGATTTTTGAAATAAGAATTTATGACGTCCAAAATACCAAAAGAGTCATATGTTTATGAAAATATCTGTTGTTATTGTTGAACATTATAATGATATTTTTCAAGGATATAAACAACCATTTGTGTATCAGAAGATGGTAATTTCATTATTGATTGAATTGGTATGTAAATCGTTATAATTATTTAAAAAAATAATAATAATGTGTAGTCGAAAAAAAAATTTAAGCTTTTTTAATTAAATGGGTATTAATTTATTAATTATTCTCCCGACTACACTTAAATTACAAGCAGCCCTTTTTATTATGGAAATATAATAACACACGTTTAATTGCAATAAATTAATTAGAATGATAATCGTTGATGTGCGCTTAAAATAAGTGTATAGGTTTTGGCTATTACAACTTTCCGTCTGTGGACTACTGTTTGGAGATCGCTGGTATAGAGACATATCTTTCTGTATTTTTTTTTTCAATTTAGTATATTCAATTCTTATTGCAAAAGTGTCTAACCTTTTTTGAGAAGGGAGCTACTTTTAAATCCTAAGTTTTCTCGCGATCGACATGATTCCTGTAAGAAATTTTATTTAAGGTTTTTTCCTCTTCTTCAAACATATAACTGTTTATTTTAAATGCAAAATATCATTGGGTATGTGTTCAAATAATAATTATAAATAAGTTTATATTATACTTAAAATAGCATTTCGTGTTTTTTACATATTATTGAAAAAAGAACATATTTAACGTGAACGAAAAAAAATAGTTTTTGAAATCGATCAAATTTTGCTTTGGGATCGGCTGGTCAATTATTACCGACAAATTGAGTACCCTTGTTCTTTATCAAGGAATCTTAACCACGATGCTTAATTCAGTCGATCTCAATTACAATTGTTAGAATTAATGAAACTTTTTTTTATTCTTTCTTGTTTCTCATCATCTTTAAAAAGTCTAAAATAGTAAAACTGTTCTGTTTTTAAAAAATTTTCCGATATTTTGCCTTTTAAAATTAATATGTTAACTTTGAAGAACTACAAAAAGGCATCAAAGAAAATTCTTATTCCAAGTCAATCGCCATGAAATTTTGAGATGAAAAGTAACTCCCTACCTCAAAAAGGTTGAGTACCCTTGACCTAAAGGATCGTTCATATAAAAGAATTGATGCATACTCTTGGCACGAGGAGTTATTATTAGAATGGCTAATTTGCTGTATTTACACGGTAAATCTAATACGAATTTAGGTATTTGATGCTCAACGCTGCGTACGTAATATGTATTTATTACTTGCCAACCTTCTTCGATACAAATAATCGGGATACAGTTTACTTATAACCGAACGGTAAATCAGTGAATATACACCTCGCAATTCCGAGAACGGTATTCTGGTACCTGATAGAGCTATTACGACCTTTCTAACTAGGGTTATTTGTTTGCGATAGTACCTTGATATTAAACGGGTAACTTTCATTTGATGTGATAACGATATATCCATAGTCAAATTAAGTTTATGATTAGCGTTATATACTATAAGTCTCATGACATTAATAGAAACAGTAAAAAATATTTGAAGAATTATAAATCTGTTATTTAAAAATAAGAAGGATGATATAATATCTATCGCTTATAAGTTATCTTCAACATCCGAAACAGAATGATAATAGATTATGTTGAGTCAAAAACAAAACTCATTGTAACAAGCAGTTAAGTTACACAAACAGATAAAGAATTCGAAGAACTATCAAAATTAAAACAAAATGGTTATAGCCGAAAATAAAGTAACGCGTTTTCACGCACTAGCGGGTGGTGAGCAATAGTCGATACTCTTTACAAATTGAAAGATGAAATTAAAAAAAATACAAAAATCTAAGTACAATCAGACCGACGGACCCAGCGACATCTTCACGAGTGTGTCTACGTTAAGCACATATACCACAAAAACTAAATGAAATTAATTCGCGAACATTCTTTTTTTTGCCATCTCCATATTCGTCAATTACGACGGTGAAAGGTTTTAATGGTATATGGCAGGGGTGGGGAACCGTTTAATTTCAAAAACATTTCTATCTGTAGCCGAAATAAGTTATCGAGCAAACCTTATGATTTTTGTAAAAACTAAATACTCCAATTATTTTACTCAAACATATTTTCGGATTTTAAATAAAAAATCACACTTTGAAAATAACAAAAGAATAAATGTAGCTTTTTTATAATTTATTTGTTTTCTATTATTTATTTATATTTTAAAAAATGACATCTTATAATACTGTAATACCATGGTATAGATTTTATCAAACAAAATTTAAATATATGTTTTACATCGTGATACTTACATCAACGGACTAGGCAATACACATATGTATTTACTGCTTCGGTGCTGCAATGACTGAATATTATATATTCCAAAATGCAGATTTTTACTCACACCTTGGTTCATATGGATGACGTATAAAAGTTTCCATTTGGGGATTCCGACTCAGAAACCATTCGACTGTGACAATTGACTGGCTGTTGAAATTGCTTGAAAGTCTGTTACGCTCGTTACACACACGGAAAGTTAAAGCTTTTGGTCACAATTAAGCGACGCCAATATTTTATTTGCTAATGTATTTTTATTTGTGTTTTTATAATTTGCTTTGGTGTCGTAAATTTGCCAGAATAATAATTGGTTATCATTATAAAATTTTAAATTACAAGCTATTGTATCTTTGGTAAATGTGCTTATATAAGAAGATACAGTAAAACCTCCATTAACACTTAAGTCGGGACAGTGTAATTCGGGGTAGTGTAATTGGGGGATTGAATCTCATACAAAATTAGGGATTTGAGTTTTTTCGCAAAAAATGCAAAACTAAGTTTTCCTTTAGTTTTGCAAAAAAAAAATATGGACGAAATATTTAGTTACTGAGTGATAAAATGCAAAGCGCGCCAAAATCTTACACACAAACATTCGCCCGGCTATACGTGTATAGCCTGGCACGTGTTGAATACAGAAACGCACTTTATTCCACTTTATTTAAATAGTCAGGACCGGTTTCGTTCATTACGAGCATTGTCAACTGATAATAAATAAATATAAACAGTGCTATGTATACAAAAATAAATTAATATGAAAATAAAATCCTCTAATCCGGCCATGTGCTGCGTTATACATTACATTCTTAAATAAATATTGTAATCGTGTCCACATTCAAAATTTTATGAAAAGAAATAAATTATGATACACATATATGTGTGTCCATAAAAACTGCACTTTACTACCTGTAAGCATAGGGTTGGTAACCACCGCGTTTCGAGGCATGCAATCCAGGCAATAGTACTTCCAAGATTTATCTTATCAATCCGATTTTCCCTCGCTCCATAAAAATGTAAAGTAATGTAAATTGTACTAGAATTCACTGCGATAAGGCTATTTAAATTTTTGCCCGCAGTAGCCGCAGGGCCGGATCGCAACCTGAATACAGAGTGGCAATTTTCAATTAACCGGCAGGAGAAGCCAAAGGGTTAAACGAGCTCTATCAAACATTGACTGATATTAGACAATTATTTAATGGGCGATCTGGGATCTAATTCGACCCTCTCTAATGGGGGCTCTCGGTGATATCAGTATGAGCTTGCGTAGACTGTATTGCTGAGAATTAGTTAAATTTGCTATCACGTTTTACCTTCGCCGAAATCCTACGTACGAGACTAATTTAATATACCTGTAATTTTTAAATATTAATTATAATAGCTGTGATAAAAAACGTTAATTTTGCGTTTCACTTCGGTTTGTTTTATTTTTTAATTAGAAACACGATACGAAAAAATTGATAAATCTTGTAAATCTACATTTTTCCCATTTAATTTTCTATCGTGAAGCTGACTATGTTCTGTTTTGATGACTATGTTTATATCATTGTGTGGGAAAAACCTAAGTACTCATTAGTATTAATACTTAGTGGAAATTTAGGAGAACTTTGAGGCATTCAATTAATTTTCAGCATCATATGGGGAATAGGATATTCAAATATAACATTAACAAGGAGTAGATTAATCCAGGGCTGTAGAGTCGGAGTTGGAGTCGGCGTCGTAAAAAATGAACGACTCGACTTTTTTTTGAAAAATGTATTTAATGATGTGTATTCAAACAAAACAGTTCAAAGTGTCAACATTGCATCATTGGCTGACTAAAGATGATCTGATGGAATACATATATACATAAGTTAAAATGACATTATTGAACAATTTCTTCTGAGTCGGAGTCGTCTTTTTTTACACGACTCCACAGCACTGGATTAAACTCTATCGCCACGACTGGTTCTCAGTACAGTAAAACCTCCACTTACACTAAAGTCGGTACATTGTAATTCAGGGTAGTGTAATTGGGGGTGTGAATCTCATACAAAATTAGGGATTTGGTTTATTCCACAAAAAATGCAAAACTAAGATTTCCCTTAGTTTTGCATTTTGCAAAATTGTTTTTTTACTAAATGTTTAGTTACCAAGTGATAAAATACAAAGGGTGCAAAATCCCACACATAAACAGTCGCCCGCTATACGTGTATAGCCTGGCACGTGTTGAATACACAGACGCTAGGCAACCTTTGACTGTATGCGCGGCACAGACGACCGTCTCGTAGTAACGACAATGGAATGCGACCGTGCAATTGGGGGATTTGCGGCGAATATTTCAAGTCAGCGCGTTATTCGGTTAAGTGTAGTTAGTGGTTCCACTGTATACGGATGAACGCTAATTCTTCTCTTTCTTCTTTGGCCATGTTCGCTCCCTATGTGGAGCATATGGCCGCCACGCGGCACCTCCATGTTTCCCTGTCTCCCGCCAATAGCTTTGCTTCCTCCCATGACATGCCAGCATCCCTCAGTTCCGCCGAGTACATCCTATGGATAGTACCCGACGGACGTCCAGGACGCCGGAATCCCACCGGTCGAAAGAAGAGGCAGGCAGGATTGAGGCTTTCCGGAGGCATCCGCAGCACGTGACCCAGCCAGTTCCAACGTCTCTCCATAACCACTGACGTGACGGGACGCTGTCTTGTACGCTCCCTTATCTCTGAATTCCTCACAAAATCAAACCACCTCACCCCCATTATCCGACGCAAGCATCTGTTCTCGAAGCTCAGTATACGGTTTTTCTGAGTCTTCGTCAGGTGCCATGATTCGCAACCGTAAAGCATTACCGGCAGAACGCTAATTAATATCACTTAAACTAAATGACTGAACAAATTCCTTTTTTTTCTTCACTCTTTACCTTTTTAATCACATTAGTGTATTAATTGATTTGGCATTTACTTGGTAGAACTCCATTTATAACAGATTAAAAAAAACAAAGTATTTTAGTTCTACAGTTTTCAATAATTTATGTGTTGATAGCTATTTCGGCTTGCGCCATCGTCAGAACTGAATCTGAAGTTCAATCATGGCGCAAGCCGAAATAGCTATCAACACATAAAATTATTAAAAACTGTAGAACTAAAATACTTTGTTTTTTTAATCTGTTACATTAGTGTATGGTTATAAGAAAAAAATCCGTGCTGCTCTGTATTGGGCCTAGAATATGAGAAGTAAATTCGTTTCTTTTCTTGGTCGTTATTGCGTTATGAAAGACGGTCGTGAAACAACGGCTGTATACCCATAACAGGTGTTGGTGGGACAGTCGACAGCCAACTTTCAATTTTTTATTTGAAAAATTATGTATGATTATAAATTTGGGGCCTCCTGAGACCAATGGATCTTTGTAAGGTGTTCACATCACTCATAATGAACAACTTTAAGGTCACCAGTTAAAATACATATTAGATATTTCATTTGTAAACATTAAAATATCAACCTTTTCTCTCCAATACACAAATAATTGTTTGTCGCTAACAGTGTTCCATGCCAAACGACGATATAAAATTAAAAACGTAATGAGACAATATGGGTAAAAAAGGTTGATTTGATAATAAATAAAGTATATTTTTTAAATATGAAAAAGCAATAAAATCTATTGATGTTTTCAGATTAGTTATCATCGGATATTAACTAAATATTAAAGTGATCAAGCCTTTTAGTGGGCGAGAAGAAAAGTTTCACATCCTGCAAAGTTTGTTGAATAATATCAAATAGTTGGACATGAGCTAAAGTTTCCCTTTATTAAACTTTCCAGTATTCTAATGAGACCCAGTGCTGGTGACAGTGATGTACCGGCTTTTTTAAATAGCAGGGGTTGTTGGAAAACCTTATCATTTATTATGAATTACCAAAGTACGAACACACGTTCTTAAGCTGACATCTTCTTCGTTGTACATAATAGTTTCCTTGTCATCCACCAGTCGTGATATATCAGCTTTCAGTTCGGTAGAATAGATTCTATTAAAAGCATCCAACGGCCGACCAGGAAGACTCCAGAATCCAAGAAGAGGTAAGCAAAGTAAAAGTCATATGAAGGCATCGTTATGGGAAGACGCTTCCATCTCATCCCGCGAAATTCAATGTTCATTCCAGGATTTCCAAATGTTATCGAACGTTGTTATTAGAAAAAAGTATGCTTTGTTCAAATTAATAGTAAATTTTAAGATTCACATATAGGTCATACATGTAAATTTTACATTGTTCGATTATATCGTGTTCACTGTAAACCTAGTGGATAGGCATTATTTAAAAAAAAATACTTTTTTTGTACTAATTGCACAGTCGGGTCTATGACACAGTGGTCAACATCGCTAGCTTCCATGCTGGACCACCCGGGTTCGAATCCCTGTACGAACACTATTTTTCAATCATTTTTTTGTTCAAAGACATGGATGTTTGTGATTTCTAAGACCCCCCCCCTTCTAAGATTCTTATCTTAAAATAAAGGAGTGCAGCGAGAATGATTAGCCTACCACAAGTCCTGCCCTATCCTTTCTATCACAACTCTCGTTAAAAAAAGACAGTTTGAGCAAATGAGTAGCAAGCAGTTTTCGTAGAAAAAATCTACATGTATTTATTGTGATCAGGACCGCATTCTCTTATGACGACTATTTTCATTATCAGTTAAATAAATAAACGTGGAATAAGTAAAAAAATACTGTTTTATTTTTTGAATATTTTTGCGACTAAGAAAAAAGATCATTTTTAACAATACAATTAGTCTGAAGATCTTTTTCAAAGAAGCAAAATACGTTCCGCGATCAGTAAGACAAGAAGTTTAATATTAAAGTTTGATTGAATATTATAAATAATATTATATATAATTTAAATGTTTGCTGTGTACGCCATTACACAAGGGAGTTTTAGGGTTGCGTACGGTAAAATGCTTACATTTCAAACGTATGTGAAGCTTCATTTTCAGATTATTCAACTTTTGTCTGATGTAGATTTAATATTAACGAACTTACGACGAAATTAGCTTGCTGTTTCTCTCAATGTGGCTTTTGTCGTTTATAATTCGTCCACTTATAAAGAAGTTCTGCTTATAATCTCAGTCAGCATGGCAACGACGCAACGACCTTATTAAAGTCTTACAGTAGGCAAAGAAAGTTTAAATTAATTTATCATATTATACAGGGTTCAGAGGACGATTTGGGTTCGTGAACTTCATATTGAATACATCATTTTGCTAATTCATTTTAATGCCTGATCAAAGTGAACCTTCTACCAAATCATAGAAAGTTTGTTTACGTTATCGGCAGCTATATAAATTATTGAATATGAATATTCGTACTGAGATGCAAACAAAAGATATTTTATGCATCAATATGTTTATCACTTTTAGGGTGTTCACTGTCAATACTTGGTGGAAAGGCATTATATTTATTATTGATTGACTTGGCATTTACTTGGTAGAACTTCATTATAATAGGGTAAAAATAGCAACGTATTTAGTTCTGATATATAAAATTGTAGAATTAAATACGTTGCTATTTTTGATTAAGAATATTATATTTATTAAGAAAAATACAATATTCCTTTGTAATTATTTACACTTTTATTTATCAAAATCAGGACCGGTTTCTCTCATGATGAGTATTACAAACTGATAAGAAATACAATTTAACAGTGTTATTTATAACAAAACAAATTGAAATAAAAAAGAGTAATAAACAATTGGCATTGAAAATAATTCACAAATTTCAGTAGAAATTATGAATAAGTGACTCAACCTCTGTTTTTCAAAAAGAGAAGTAGTAGTGGTAGAAGGGTAGAGCTAAGATTGGATAAGTGGTTGGTTAACTTATCGCTCTCGCTACGCCTGGAGGAACTTTTTAGATATCACAAACACCCATGCCTTCTAACAAAAATAGATAAATAGATTGAAAAAAAATAGTGTTCGTACCGGGACTCGAACCCATGGGATCCGTCACGGAAGCCAATAACGTTCACCGCAGCTCGATCGACTCTATAGTATTATGGTAGAAGGGTAGGGCTAGGACAGAACTTGTGGTTGAATTGTCACTCTCGAAGATATATACAAATATACATAGACCGAGTATGTGGTTGTTGGTTTCGGTTGCAATGTTTACAGATTCAAATCCCAGTACTGGCCGTTTCATAATATGATTTTTACCCGATTTATATATTTCTGCTTGAAGGAATGGTGGAAGCTGTGATGTCGCGAATTCCTTTCCACCAATACGATCCCAACAACGGGGCGTAGCGAGGGCAATAAAATAAGCACTAGTATTTTTCTAGCTCTATCCTTATATCAGGTGACCGGACAAAACTGATGACAGAAAACAGACTTCTATTGAGAGACGATCTGTAAGGAGACCATAAGCTGCACATTGAAAGCGTCTACAGCTTTAAATATAAGTTGCGTTTTTAGAGGTTTGCTTTTCGAATATGTAACACTTTTACCAGCGACAGCTAATTTGTGACGCGCGCTGTGTTGCACCGTATTGTTGAAACCACAGCACTTCTACATTAATGCCATTTAATTGATGAACTAAAATGTCAATAATCATAAATTTGTTTCGATTGACTGGCCAGCATCACTTTTGAAATTTGAACCATTTGCACACGCTGTTGTGGCGTTAGGCTATTTATAGTAAAATGGCAAATTAAACTGAGCATAAATTTGCTGTCAGCTGTCAAATTGGCTGCCGCTTGACAAAGTATTGCTAATTTTATAAAAAAATCTTTAAAAAAACTCTCCATTTATATATTATATATAATCAATTTGCCAGACATATCTTAATCCGTCGAGATCCACTTCAGCAGAAAAGACTTTAGATCTATAAATAAATTGACATTTAATCAATTTATTCATTAACATTTAGAACTCTTTGTTTGTCAGCAGTGGCCGATACTCCTTATTCACCCTTAATTATTGTTAATATTTTTCAACTCAAAATTACTAGCGTAAGTGTGAGCTTAAAAAATATTAAATATCCTCATAATTTATTACGGATTTTTCCTAAATTTTGAATGAATTTTGTCAATGTAAACACAGGTACCGAAACAAATCGTAATCAGCATAATTCATTTTTTTTTCAAAGATTTACCTGTAGCAATGCGCAGTCCTTTGTCTGGCAAATAATTAATTACAAATTCGACATTATAAGAAAGAAGAAAAAATATATATTTGTATAACGAGCGAGGCTTCAGAAGAATGCCCATGAGAAATGATGTTTTTTTCAGTAGGCGGACGACATTTGTACAAAAGGTATTTCTCCCTATAAAAATATGGGGTATGAACAATTTTATTTTGTCCCTAATATTGACGTTCAACGACAATTCACCAGTTTTTTTTTAAACTATAAATCGTGTTTAATCAAATAATAATCTTTATTTATCTCCTTACTAAGTGGCCGAATGAACCCAAAGTTGATAATTTGTCTCTGGACCATCACGAATGAACAATTCAATGTGCAATTACAATAACATTTGAATGATATAAAAATAAAAGACTTTTATTTAATTTCAGATTTGATAGTAAATATCGTCTCTTGGAGAGAACGTTTACCTTTCCTGTCTCTCTCACCATTTAATCTCTAAGTCAATTTACTATTGAAAGTAATTCTATCATCGCCATTAGATTACTAACTAATTATTCCAATTCTATTTACTGCTGCTTATCACATTTGAATGAAATACGAGTGTATCATTAAGTAAATATTATCTTCGGTATGATCCAATTAATAGTTTACATGCTGATCACTTTCTTTAGGATTGTTTAGTAGACATGGACAACGAACGGGGAAAAAATTGACTTTACTGTATGTTATCTATAGCAAATTATAAAGCATTCAAAGAGTTTACCGCGCCATATGAAAAGAGAAAGGAACTCAGATCATAAAATCATTTTATTTTAACTTAGTTATTTTATTTAAATTTCTGCACACTGCTGCGCACGCAGCCAAGTATTGAGAAATTTCTCTTCGGGACATCACTGGTAAAAATTTCATCATGGATGAAGAGTATGAAGCCGTAGCAGGTAGTGATGGGACAATGTTGAGTTCCCAAGGAATAATAAAAAATATCATGATCGATTTCACTCGCCGAGAGCAAACCATTTTTGGAATTAGTGCAAAAATGTGTTTTATTTGTATAAACTGATTTTATTGTGGTATGCTATTCTTTACAAACTCTAACATGATAATTATGTCACAATTAGGCCTTCTGAGGCTGCCATGCTTTCTTCCTTTATGGAATTTTATATATACCATATTGGTTTATACCAGTGGTTTCCAACCTTTTTGTTACTACGCCTCCCTTTAAAGAAAAAATATCTTCGCGCCTCCTCATCCTTTATTTCATATAGTAATAAAGACGTTTTAAAGGTTAAATACATATTTTGGACTGTTCGTGCCTCCCTTTGCCTCCACGCCTCCCAAGTTGGAAATCGCTGGTTTATAGTATTATAGAAATAATTTGCCTACCATCATTCGGTCAACTGCTTTTGTAAATTGAGTTTATTTTGAATATCTAGTGCAGGCGTGGGGAATCTGTGGCATTTTGGCTACTCTGGTGCGGCCTTCTGGTCAATTCTGTAATTCTGTAAATTTATGTAAATTCGTAAATTCTTAAAATACTCTGACCCTAAATTCCTGTTTCCGGCCAAAGATTCCCTAGTCAATGTTTACTGCGGCCTTATGTCGAATCAGAAAAATGAATGCTGCCTTTAGAGAAGAAAAGGTTCCCCACTCCTGATCTAGTGTATTAGCGTTTAACTGTAGAGACATGAGGGGATATTTGATTATCTGTATGAATTCTACCAAAAGAATTGTTTCGTCGTTAAACTCGACGACGAACTTTTTGAAATGATAAAAATCTAGACCAGTACTCAAATCTCTTGGGTCGTTAATTTTCATATTGTAAATACATTTCTAGAATGAAGGTAACTAAAGGGCGGATTTTTTTTGGACAAAGAGACGAAACGCAACCTGCGGGATGCTTTTGCAATACGTTTATGCAGGTAGAATACATGAAAGCATTTAAGTGGTGTGTAATATTTAACATTGTACAGATTCGTATTCAGCCTGGCAAACGCCTAACCAAGATACTGTCGAATAAATACATAGACAAATGAAACAAATTAACAGAAAACTCTTTGTATGATATTACTTGGTGAAATTGAGTAATAAACACCTAGTGCCAATCTTGTTCACACAAACACATGGTTAATGTTAGTTATGGAATTAGTAGAGAGGTTCACACCAAGTTACTTACAGGCGCAAATATGCTAACGAAAAGATTTACTTGGGGGGTTGCTCCCATTTCACAATATCAAAATGTTTTTTTTATAAAATTTTACGTACAATTCAAATTTCGTAACATAGAAATTATATTTATTTTTTCTACTGATTAATTAGTAACGAAAATAGATTGTATCTACACGCCGAACATTATGTTGTTCACGTGGACACGTGTTCAATCAGAAACAAGGTATACAAATGTTGCACCCAAATACGGACAGTCATAAGCTCTTTTTCCAGGAAATTTTGGAAATAAATAGAGTACAATTGCATAGCTTTCCGATTTTAAATGAAATATTAAACCTGCCGGGATCTCCACTTCTATACCCTATATAAATATAATCATAAAACCTTTGCCGACAAACAAATAAATTTAATTCTTGAAACTATTTACTACTCAAATCTGTGGGCATTCCCATGAGCTTATCCTTTTCGCCAGCAATGGCTTTAAGCTCAGTGATACATTTATTTCTTATATAAACACGAAACATTCATTTATTAGGCGTCAGTTCAAGTTCATCCGTGCACTTGAACGCATGAAGATGCCGAAAGGCGAAACCCGGGTCGTTAGTGACAAAATCTGTGAGAATGTACATAGGTTGAACGATTTAAAAATTGAATATTATTTAACCGACTTTGGTTATATTATGGTGTATTTAATGAAAATATCTTAATTTTTTATGTCAAAATATTGACACCAATCACTTTTTGCAAAAACAAAGCTTTTAACAACCCATTATATGTATAAAAAAACTCATAATCTGAGAAACTTCCAATAAAAACTTACTTTTATCTATTCATTTCTAAGAATAATTCATTTGTTTACGGAACGGTTTGTTTTCAAATATTATTTAAACTATATGGCAATAGACTCAACTCTTTTTTACACGTTTTTTTCACAAGGTTTTGAAATAACACGATTGACTAAAAATAACTATTACAATTTTTTGATACGAATTATTTGATTTAAGACGATGTCTATTTTTGTTTTTTTTTGTAATTTAAAATTTCGCGCAAACTCCTAACAAATACAAACATTATTAACTTACAGCTGGTTTAATTCACGTGGGCTTGCAATTTGCTACGAGCATGGAGCTGAATTTACTCATTCATGGTCCTGATCATGGAATCAAGTGAATAATATATTTTTGAATTATATACATATTCTTAAATGAATAACTTTTTATTGGGTATTTTTATATTATCACAATCACAATGTTGTTCTTTTTCAATAATCATTTTTTAAGTGGTTTATTTGTAACATAAAAAAATAATAGAAAGTGTGTATGTAATATTATATGAAGACTATTTGTTTACTGGGTAGTTTTGGTATGTGGTTAGATATATGTATCTGACAATAAATTCAACTCTGCTTATGCACATACCACCTCCAAATAGTTAACCTTACATTAAACGCCAAAATAAATTATTGTATACCATAATGTTCGTATGGTTAGAATAGTGCTGTTAGCTTGTTATTTTGAATGGGGTTAGTTTTGGTTTACATCGCACATTGTCCCATAGAGGGCGAAGTGATCAACTTTACGGTCGGTTTTGTTTTCCCGTTGATTTAAATTATTTTGAATAGTCAAAGAGCTTATTGTGTGTTATTATAACAATAGTATCGATTATTATATTATGGCGTCGATACAATAGTAAATAATATTATAATGTAACAACATAATTTCAATTATAATTAAAACGTATTTTGGCTGTCTAATATTTATTCAATGTTTAAACATTGAATTAATAAAAATAAAACACAATTTAAGGTTAGGTAATCCAGACAGTGAGAAATCCAGGGAATAGAAAATAGTACATTTATACAATAGTTGACAAAGACAAAAGTACATTGATTATAAATATTGTTTATTATATATTTTATACATACATACAGTGCTTTGTGCAAGTGACGAGGTGAAACGGCGATCCGCCACATATTTTCTAGACATTTTAATGATTCAAATTAATATTCGAAAAAAAACCCCATATTGGGGAGCGGACATGGATACAAAAAAAATAAGAATTGAATGCTTACACCTCAGAAGTTAATACATTATTATCAACTTTAATAATTGATGCTCTATTGTCCCTATACTTAAAGTTGGAAGAATATACATATGATAGGAGCAAAAAAAAATACAAACAACCTTGTGTCAAAAAGTTAATCCATAAATTGTGAAGACAGTCTCAAATATTTTGATATATTCTCGAAATGTCATAACCTAACACGATTGTCTCAAGTCATAGGGCGTCGGATTGAAAGACGAATACAGACAGGATTATTTTGTAGAGAAGTCACCGCAACGTGAATTTGATCGATGGGTCGTGACTCGTGACTTATGTTAGTCTGTTCCCGCAAAACCATCACATTCCACAAATGTAAGCCTCAAAGTCTTATTTAAATAATATTATATGTATACTATCAAACGCCAGTTTGTATTTATTTTAGTTAACCTTGTCAATCTGTCGAAAGCAGGATATTCTAAGATTTTTTCGATAATTACACCCGGTACATTAACATGGTAGACCAGTGTCTGCCAAAAATTTCCACTTTACGGCGCACTGGTAAATGGGACTTGTACCGCCGCACACCAAATAAAAACGCTTTAAAAAGGAAATCTACATACCTTTAAAAAAAAAGAAAATGTGTCGCGTTGACCACTATGTATGAACGTAGCAAATATTTGTATGAAATATATTAAATTTGGTTAAAATTGAAGAAAATTGAAATTAATAGGCATTATAATTAACATTAAGGAATCTTCCACCGCGGCACACCTGAGACTTCTTGCGGCACAGTAGTGTGTCACGGCACACAGTTTAGCAGACACTGGGTAGACAGTATTACAGTTAAATCCCCATTTACGCGAAAGTTGGGACCGCGTGATTGGGAGTCGCATAATTGGGGGAGTGAATCTCATACAAAAATTAGGGTTACGTTTGTTTTTGCGAAAAATGCAAAACTGACGAAACTAAGAATAAATGAAAAAAAAATATGGTAAGACATCTTTAGTTACCCAGTGGTAAAATGTATAGCGCTTGACGTTTGACCTAACGTTTGACTGTATGCACAGCAGCCGTCCGGCTGTGTGTATAGCCTGACACGTGCCGAATACACATACGCTCGCTAACGTTTGACTGTATACACCACACAGACAGCCACCTGTCTTTGTGTACAGCAGCAACGACAATTGAATGCGACCACGCAATTGGGGGATTCGAGGCGAATATTTCTGTTGGGCGCGTAAATCGGGATAGCGTAATTGGGGGTTCCACTGTATTGGCCGTCCGTATATATGGTTTCGTAAGGGCTGAAATTTTAGAAAGTAAACGTCTTTATAATGTTAAAATACTGGCGCCGTGATCGAGTGGCCAACATCGTTTGCTTTGAATACCTGAACAGAAAATTTTGAATAATTTTTCAATTGAATTCTGTTCGAAGGCATTAATGTATGTGATGTCCCATCTTTAAAACCGAGCGATCAGCTAACCGATAGACTGTCCTAGCCGTATTCTACTATGCTTACTCTCTTCGGGAAAGAATAATTGAGCAAAATAATTTAAACGATTTAAATTTAATGTTGAAGTTCAACTAAGCACCTCCAGTCGAAATCTTAAATTAATTAATATTATTATTTACTAGAATCGTTTCTACTAAGAACCCAGTTTTTATATTAATTGTGCATAATATATAATGGTTCAGTAATTAACAAATAAAACACTCATTTGTACTAATTCAACTTGTATTTTACATGGTTTCGGTCATGACGAGAATTATCAACCAATTACTCTATTAAATGCTTTACTAATGGTTTGGTATATTGCTGGGCTCTAAATATTAATTTAAAATAACAAATATATTTTCTGGTGAGTTTAATAAAAAAATGCTATTCATACTAATTAGCCACGCAGATTTTTTTCCGAGCGGAACATTAAATAAAATCATACCAAAGTAATCATTTGTTTATTGACAGTAAAATTTAAAAGGTTCGCAACCTTTTATCGCATCGTTCATTTTTATCTCTGAAATAGCCTTTAAATAAAACTTTAATAGGTCAACAATGAGGCATAAAATTTTTGAAGCCTAACATTATAGTACCAACATAGGCTATCAAAAAGAGTTTGCCAAACTTTTATACCAGCTTAATGGATAAAGGCTGTGATAAATTAATTCAAGAAGTATCCGCACAATAATTTAACTCGACGGATTTTATATCCAGATTTTTCATTTATAATCCGGGAATCGGCGTTAGCTCATTCTGGACTGGCGGAATGGAAAAACTTTGGATATCAATTATGCACTTAAAAGAACGACCAGAAACTGGGCTGCGAAAACAGCGGACACGTTTTTCTTGGCTAATCTAAAGATTTAAATGAATTATCGTATAAATGCATAGAATGCTTTTATCATTCCTTGTCAAACTAGTTGATTTATCTATACTGCACTATCTGTTCTGATTGTTTCAAATACGAACGTTTTATCCTTAGGTATATATTTTTTATAGAAACCTTTATATACAAACAATAAATGTCAACATTTTTCTTGATTGATTGAATTGGCGTTTCTTGGTAAAACTCCATTGCAATACGGAAACAGTATCAGAGTATTTATTGTAGTTCTACAATTAAAAAAAATAGTTTATAGTTATTTCGGCGTGCGCCATCATACTTTAAGATTTTTACCCTATCAACATTTAATGGTATTTGTCGACTCCTTGTCTTTGATGTCATACATCTTCAACATGAAAAAAAGACTATCAAATCAGCTTTCAAAAATATTCCGTTTTTCTAGTGAAAAGCAAATGATCACTCTCGTTTATGACCGGGCAGTGGTGATGTAAATTTCATACGTGTCTTAGCTGTCAAATATTTTTGATTCGTTTAATCAATGGCTATTTTGTCAATAAAAACATCTAAGGTTCAAAAATTGTTTAATCGGCACGTTATTTTATCGGATTAAAAATAAAAAAAACTATTTAACCGAAGTAAATTCACTACAAAATTTTCAGTTTATACCTATAATAATACTATGGTACGTTTTTAAGCATAAACAATCATTGACGTTAGTTATTGAGTAAAAATGTTTAATGTCGTATTGTTTTGATTTCTTTTATTAAGATAACATAATCAAATAGATAAAATGATTAATTTCAGTTGTCTTTTATCATAGAACTAACGTTTGTATAAGTTTGTTTCATTTAATAGAGGGAATAAACAAACATTAAAAAGTATATTGGAAGATATTTTCTTGTATGAATATGGAAAATGGTAATTTTATCAAACCATCGACAGATTTTTTCAACATATTATTTTAAGCAGTATGTATCCAGTATTTTCACAACGCTTAGGAATGCACGAATTTGCTTGTTTCGACAATCATCATCATTCCTCAACACTATTTTATAAAATATATATTGCAATAGGTGTACGGTGTACTATGTACTATGTATGTCTGAATTTGACAGTATAAAGTTAAGTATGAAAAGTATTTTAGAATTCAGACATTTATCACTTCCAAAGAGCAACCAAGACGTTATTATGCTACATTATATTCTAATACAATATAAAAATAATGATGAAAAAGCAGCAAAACACGCACACATGACTTTTTTAAAACGTGGGCATATTGTGGATACACTGACTCGGAAAGTGTTCGTTACGATGCGTGATTGGACTGGAATATCAAAATGATTAAGAGTCTCTCAAATTAAATTGGTTTGCTTGGATAATTAATTGATTGAGAACTTCTGTTGCTGCTTGTAAAACTATTTAGTGGTTCTAAAACTTTATAACATGTCATTACAATCGCAACCGAAATTTTAGGAAGGCAAAGAAGTGTGAAAAAAGTTCTGAGTAAACAATCATCGACATTGATTTTTATTGATTAGTGGTGAAGCTAAGCTGAAAAAGTTTCATTGTTTAACGTTAGAATGAGTTAAATAGAAGAAAAAACGTTAAATTTAGATTTTATAGTCGATATCATTAAAATGATTGTCCGTTAATCCTTGGTTATAAGACACGATAATGTAATGGACACACTTTTTGTATCGAACATATAGGAAAAACATATAAATAAACGTTAACGATGCCGCTCAGCTGGTAACAATCTTCAACTGAATCGGAAAGTGATGCCAGTTTGATTGAAAAAAACTTTTATTTTTTTATTCAGTATAACTTTGTATGAAAAATGTTTCTTCTCAATGTCTTTACTTCTCAAATTTTACTAACTAATGGCTTATTATCGTTTTAGATTATTAAATTAGAAACTTATTGATTGGTAACTTTAATATTATTTTCGTAAAATTTGAATAACACTTTGGTGTAATCATTATAAAGTACGAGTGGTTTAGTAAGCTAAAAAGCATCCTTAGACAAACTGAAAAACTAAAGGCCAGACTAATGATTTTTGCAAACAGCAGCGCAACTCATGTCAGGTGAAAGTAAAAAGTTTTAATCACAAAGTAACCAAGCATAAGCATTATTTTCTATCGAATAATACTTTTTTCAGTTAAAGCGTTAATTTAACTCCCACATACAATCTTTACTAACTTCAGTAAAAAAATAAACCTGCTTTAATTTGTCTTATCCATATACCTAGATTGAATTATAACTAAAAGTGTGTAATATGTTTCATGCTGCTTTTTGACAATATTATGGCAAAATATAATATTACCTTAATTTTTCACTACTACTATACCATCGATATTCTTCGCCAGTGGAGGGGAACCTGCGGCCTTTTCAGTTGATAAAAATATTCACTTTGATCAAAAAATTATACGCAAGTGTTTGGAAAAAGAGCGTAATCAACCCATTATATATTCGACAGTCGAAAAAAATAGAGGAGCGGTGTCAACGTTTTCTTTACTGCGGCCTTATGTTGAATCAGATAAAATGAAACGTTTCCCCACCCCTGTTCTAAGCAGTATCATAATACATACACACCAAGATCTGCTCGTATCGCTCTAAGCCAACGATACTCAACTTTTTTTGCATCTGGGCCGCATACCGGTTTTTGGTACATTACGTGGGCCGCGACATATTAATAGTAAGTAATACGTTAATATATACCACATATTATACATAATATAGAGACATAACATATGTTTAAGCTCATAAAAATACAAATCTATGCAAAATACTTTAAGTACATTTTTGCACACTCTACCAGATGTTTGAAAAAGTATCCGATGACTATGATTGATTTGGGCCTCACATAAAATCTGAACGGGCTGCAGGTTGAGTATCGCTGCTCTTTTCTTCTAGCGGGCCGCATAAAAACAAATTATGATGGTTTTGGGCCGCAAGAGAAAATTAAGTTTAAAATACGGTTAATCATCTTTTAAAGAAGACGCGAGTGAAGATTTGTTGACATGACTGTGATTTTATGTCACATGTCTATTGCCGATATTTTTGCATCGGGAGCTAGCCTGTAGATTTATTCATAAAAGTAATGTGTTTTGATTTTAGTAAATTGCTGTTGGCCCCGTAAATGTTACATCTGTTATTATATCGTGTAATAAGTAATATTATACAATAGATGGCAGTTTGGCCACTTTCCCCAATCAAAATGTATACAAAATTGTTATACGTGTATGTATTTTATTATCTTATAACGTTCTGAAATATAAAACCTAATAAGCTAACTAGCTTGAAAGTATTTTATAAAATAGATATTTATATTTCACAGTTTCATAATAAAAGTATTGTTATAAAAAGCGACAGATAAAACGAGAAAAATCACGTAAGAAAAAAACACATAGTTAATTCTTTTATCAACTTCACAGTTTGTTTCGTATCATACAAATATTATACTCAATCTGCGCGTATTGTGTCGACGACCTAGGCTTAATGACTGACGCATTTTATCAACTAAGTTGTTCATTTGTCCTAATAAGTTTCGATCGTTGAACTCATCAATGTCTCGAACAGTTGATTTATCAAAATATTAGGCGCGCTTATTACTTTATTCAAAATTAATTTACAGTACCAAATTTAGGTTATCTTAAAGAATAGCGTCGTGAAGCATCTGACGTTTACTCGAAATTGCCGCCAACGCAGAAATCGTTCGTGAATTATTTGTTTTAATTAATTCTATAAATCCAAGAAGCGTTACGATCTTTGATTACTGTCAGAATAAATGAAAAAAATGTGGCTGTGGAGTCGTGTACACAAAAGACGACTCCAACTCCATCTTTAAAATAAAAAAAAAATATTTTTTTTTGAAACGCTTTGTCGTATTTGATTTTGAAAGTCCTTTTTTATTCTACCAAATTTAAATACTGGACGTAAGACAAACTTAGCAATTTATACTAATATGTACTGTTATAGCGGACGGAAAAGTATGGTCCGCGAGAAAATTTTGGTGGTCCGCAGAGAAATCTGACATTATTATATAAACTTGGTGCATTTTAGACGCATTTGATCACTTTTATTTCAATATGTAATACTTAACACAAAAGTCCAGTTAGTGGTCCGCTGGATTAAAATTTAGAATTTAGTGGTCCGTGAGCCCAAAAAGTTTGCCAACCGCTGTACTATAATGTATAGGATGACTACATTTCAAAAATATGCGACGTCTCGAATACTTAACTGAAAAATATTTGTTGCTGCATATTATTTCGTTGAAATGAAATGTTTAAAAAAAATTTGTGATGTGATTTTTTTAAAACTTTTCATCAGTTGCCTTGAAAAAATAAACGTTTTGTGACTTACCATTAAAGTTTTAGCAGACTACAGAATAGAGTTACGATTACTGTATCTTAAATATATTGTATCCACTAAGCCTAAGGGACGAAGAAATATCATTTATCTATACAATCTTAAAATATAGATTAGTTTTTGATATGAAAGCAAAATTCTCACATGCATAATATAATCGCATAGAGCAGGCTTGTGTGGCAGTTTTTTTTAAATGTATAAAATCATATTATATGACAATCAATTAAAAATTCAATTTACCCGCAGCGCGATTTCCTGCTTACGTAAACAATTGGGAATAACAAGTGATAAAGTGGTTGTGAAACTGTGGGGTATGACTTTGTAGTCCATTTGTAATTCATCTATTTATCTTCTGAAAATATTTAATTAAGGGTAGGCCAAACCGTGCTGCATTGCACCCTTGCGCCTACTTATTCTTTTGAAGTAGGTGCTATTATTGAATCCATATTCATATTTTCAACACCTAAATGCTCTCTGTTCGATTCATATAGCCTTCTTAAACAGGCCCAGTTTCATTCATAGTCACATATCCAGCAACCGTGATCCAGAATTATCTTCACCAGACGTGACTCTCCGACATCTGTAGCACCATCAGCGAGATCCACGACACTGCTGCCTCTCTCGTCCAAAAGAACATTTCTGGATATTGTAGATTGGTGCTGGAGCAAACGTGTGTCTTTTGAACTGGCATACAATTATTACATTACTTTATTTTCGTAATTGAGTTCGTCCTTTTTACCTCCCCTAACAAACAGATGCTGCTCCTATCCCTATTTTCTAACTCTAACTATGAACTTAAGAAGGTAGCATAGGTGCAAGAGTTGTATGGCGCAGAGAACGCGGGTAACCCAGAACAATTTACAAATCTACTGTCAGATTTTTTTCCGAATTTTTGATAATGGAGCAATTATTTTTAGTAGATACTTTGAAACACTAAATTGCTGCATGCGAAACACAAAGGCATAGTTTAATGAAGAGAATTTGGAACAAAATTGTTTAATTTCTTATGAAGTTCACGTGGATACAAGCATTTTAAAATTCCTTACTTAAAATCATTAAAGCAAAATTTTCCATCTTGCCTCTATGCTCGTCACACGATTATGGTTTTAGTCTAAGAGCCAATTTTCTATTCCCCTAAGGTTATTGTTTTGAAAATACTCACCAGGTGAGCGAAACTGGCCCAGTTTTTTTAGTGAACTATTGTGAAATATTTAATAAAGTTTATTCAAATTTAACCCTTAATAGTGTCCATACCTTATTATTGTATTCACCAGAAGTCATATTTGATCCAACGCACTAATAAGTGAGACATATATCTAAGACACGGGTTCCCAACCAATGGGTCGCCAACTTTTTTCGATTTTGGATTTGAACAACACAACTAAAACTAGTCAACTAAAATTACCTTATTGAAAAAAAAAGCCTTTTTCAATTGCATCGGGCCGCGGGTCACATGGGTTTTATAAAAAGGGGTCGCCACCCGAAAAGGTTGGGAACCTATGCTTTAAGACATATATGGGCAACCACCGGCTCACCGAGCTATTTTGTCCGGCCCTGATTAATCTCGGCGAAGTTATAGAGAAAGAAATTAATAGTTCCAGACATAGATTAAATAATGGAGATGACACGGGCGCTTGCATTGGATCCACTCTACTAGTTTATGGTCACCACCGCTTGGACTATATATAAGAAGTAGCAACGTATTTTATTAATTTAATATTACTTTATTATTATTAATAATTTGGTCCGGCCTTTGACTCGGAGACAGAATGATTATTTGGCCCCAGACCTAAGAAAGGTTGCCCATGCCTGCTCTAAGACAAGAGTTTAGCTGCGCGGACCGATCAAATATTAATTGAATAACTGTCTTGTAGTGCGCGCCAACCCGGAATGGGTGCGCGGAGGCTTCCCAACTGGTGCGCGGCCGCGCGCGCGCAGCTTAGAGGAACTGTTGATCTGATCCCATTGTCGGGCATAATATGGTCGAATGGGTGGGTGGGAATTCCAAAAACCCCCGACATACATGCTCTCAAACAGAAATTTATAAATTGATTGAAAAATAAATTAATATAACGTGTCCGTGGTTCTTAGAGTCCGTGGTGAGATTCAAAACCGAAGCCAACGATGTTGACCAATCGTCGAAAGGCTCGACATATAAGAATACTGATATATAATATGTTTTCCTTCAATGCAAGAATACTGTTTATAAAACATATTTTACAGGATTAGGAAAGAAAAACTTTCCAATACGCTTACTACCAATAATAATAAACATACACACGAAACACATTGCGGCTTAGCGTATTGTAAAAAAAATGTATACTTTGAGGGAAAGCGGATTTACTGCGAGATGTATTGAGATGTAATAAATTTAAGTCAGTTTATTCGACTAGAAGGTAATTGTCAAAGGAAAAGTTTGCGAAGCACAAGCGTTATAGATTTTTTTTACTGTGTACGTCTTTTGTGATGTGATTTGAGGGTGACTGGTTCACATGGTGATGGAAAAACATGCGGATTTTTTCAATCCTCACATATTATCAATGAAATTCAATATTTAACTACACGTAGAATAAGTACATTTCTTTCAAATATGATTTGAAATATTTTTTTTATCATTTTGAACGATTTAAATTTAAAAAAAAATACATATAAAAGCGCAACTTTCTTCTCATACAACAAGATTCAAAGAGAGATGAACCAGACTAAAACAGACAAAAACACCCATGTCTAAAATCTTAAATTTCAAGAAAAGTTTAAATTTGATGTTGACTTTACTCAGACTTGACCCAGTGAAGTGAAACATAAATGGATGATTCTTAAATATATCAAAACATTGTTGCTTGAATTGGCATTTACTTGGTAGAACTTCATTGTAGAACGTTGCTATTTTTACCCTATTAAATTAGATCAATACATCAATGAAAAGCTCATCAATTTTGGAGCCTGTCAACATTGGTACAAGCCTCAGCAGATATAAATTATTATAATTTATCTCGAAATATTTATATATATTATAATTTGTGATGTTTTATATACATTTAAAATTAGATTTTTGTTGAATTACCAGGATGCCGGTTTTGTTTATATCGGTATTGCGATCCCTATACACAACGTTTTCCTGTTAAGCATGATTGTAGACTTAATTGCAAAAATCCTTAATTGATATTGTATATAAGATCTACGATATTTCCAATGACGACTTTCATAGTGATATTTCAACGACTTTCAACATTTTATAAACTAGCCGTCTTATCTAATATTTTTTAAACGTTTGGTGGTAATTTGTAGATTTTTAATAGAAATATATAAAATTAAATATGATAACGTTATGTGTTAATTTTTTGACAGAGCTAGCGGTTGGGCATTCGCTCTAGCTGCACCACGCTATTTTGTGATTGGAAGGTTGGGAAGGAATTTTTACAGATAAAAAAAAACGCTGTTCGTACTGGGATTCGATCCCATGAGATCAGTCACGGAAGTCAACGACAAATATCACTGCACTACGGACTCGTTTACACTATCCGATATCAGTTTTAAATTATCCAGTTACAACATATTAAAACGATGAAACTCCGTCGATACAAAAAACATACTAGCCAAACATCACTCTTGATTTATAGTCTGTTCGTCGTTCAATACCACTGCATTATTTAGTTTCCTATTGCCACACACTTTTTACATAATGAAATACATAATAAGACACTTGTTTCTTTATAACGGTAACTATGCAACTTTACTGCTTTGGCTTTTACGTTATCAAACAATGAATATTGTTTGTCTTCAATCACATTTCCTCATTTCTTATCGTCATCATGTTTTTTATTGTTAATACATTCACGACTACGAGAGAGCTATTCTTTAATAAATGTTATCGATATATTTTTTTATACATTTTACTAACAGCAATAAAAGCATAATAAGTTGTTCTGGTTCAAAGCGCTATGTCGGAAATAATGATTGTGATTTATTCTAACCGAATACATATACAATTAAACAATGCTTTGTTCATTGATTAAATTGTGATTATAATAAGGTGAAAAAATATCCAAAAATTATTGTTCTACCAATATTATTTTACATAATACATCAGAATTATATTTAAATTTATATTAACTTAGCTATCCATGTACATATTAGTATACTTCTTATATTAATTGGAAGAGATACACCATACATCTTCTCATCCAATCTTACATTCGAATTTATATTACAAAATATAGCATTACATTTAATAAATTGACTTTAACGTATCCCGGAAAGATGAAAAATATGGGACTATTTATAGAAAATTGGTATAAATTTAAGTGATACTTTATAATTTATCAGTTATAATTACATAAGTACCATGAAACTGTCTAAGCAACGGCGATATATTGATATTTTTTTGGTCATTAACCCTTTGAGTAGTGAGTTTTTTTTTACTAAATTAGGATTTTTTGTATAATTTTACCATTGATACACAAAAAAATATAGAAACTTTTTTTTTGTTTATTGGACTGTATGGGAAGAGTATGGAATAATATTTCTGGTGGTATATATTTTTTTATAATTTTACAACGCATAATTAAAAATGTAAATATACGAAGTCATTTTTACTTTTAAATATTTTTCAAGAAGCTATTGCTTCCAATTTGGGCGTAGATCTTTTTTTGCTTTCATTTATAGACATGTCTCGTATTACTGACGTTGAATCCAGGAAGAGAATCACACCAAAATGTAATAATTACGTTCAATATTGTACGGTCACCGATGTGTGTACAGATAGATATTAGAGTTTTTTTTACAAAATTGTTGTGTTCATTTGCAACAAATAATAAAGACAGAGCAGAGCGACTACCAAAAATAACAGATATATTTGATTGTTATCCATAAGTGAAGAATAATGACATTTCAATTAAAATCATGATAATGGCAATACATATTAAACAACACATTTGGCTGCAAGTATGCACGGGCCGAAATTTTACAAAATTACCCGGTCCGAGCCCCAAAGACTCAGACCCGACTCGGCCCGGGCCCGAGTCTAATACCACAATTGTTACCCGAACCCGACCCGAAACCCGGATTTATACTCAACAGACCGAAAAAACCCGTTTTTTTTACAAATTTACAACAATTTACGATTCTCTATAGAACTGGTAATAATTAAAACCATCATGTTAAACATTTGTTTGGTAGTATTTGAAGATTTCCCACATTATCAGTTTTCCGCACATTTCATTTTTTATTCAAGTCCCTTGAAAAACGTATAATCTGGGTTTCACTGTACATCATTATATTAATAGCTCATCAACTCAAATTTTAAATATTTCAATGCATTATGAGCAATTATTAAAAAAAATATGTGACGGTTTTTGTTCACTCAAAATTGTGTTTTGGATAAATTTCAATATCGAAAACCGGTATTTTTGCTTTTTAAAACTGGTCTTATGGTATTAAAGCAACATTATGAATATTCGAATCCCGGTTTAAGGTTATACAAGCATTGCTTCCCTAACGTCATTTTCTCAATCTAAAATAGCAGTATACAAGCTTAGCGTATCCTATGGGATTTTCTGGATATGAAAAAAAAGGTAAGGGTTTCTCAAGACAATCCGACATAAAAATACAATTTATTTACATTTCATAATTGTGCAGTGCAGCCAAAGAAGTATTCCAATTATTTACCATCATTATTTCTACTCAAATTAGTTTTACGTAACTCTTTTGTGCAATATACTTTTGACAATCGCTTAATAGCACTTGACTCTCCCTTACTACATCCAGAACGGGATATAAATCTGTAGTGGGTGGTGACAGCAGATATAGCGTTAAGTACCACGAAAAGATAGAAATTAAGTTTTGTATGAACAAAAAAAAAATACAGGATAGAGTGTTGAACAAAATAATTGTAATAAAAACTCTGTCACGTTTCAAGATGAGACGTTTTTGGACGTAATTTGTAAGTAGGTGTAAATCTTTAATCAGAGTGAAGTCGTTTATATTCAGAGCCAGGCACACTCCTCAGTATATTTACTCAATTAAGAAAAACTTGTTTCCTTTCTATATTGGCATTTCGAAGTTCACTTTCCCTCTTATCAATGTTACAAAACACGTGCTGAAAGACTGAAAGTCAGAAAGATTAGCACCTCAAAACCGCCGAAAGCATGAAAAGTTTCCCTTTGACTCTAATCAGATAACGCATTCTTTGTGTAACTTGTTCACTTGCAAAGCTCTCGCAAAAGCTCTACCCAAACTGAGAATTTAGAATTTATTCTCGTTATAAAAGACGCTCTAGAACCTCATAACGCCCCTTCATCCTGAAATAGGTCGGATATATATTTTTAGATCTATTTTCCTGTGTGTAGTGGAATAGAATTCATTGATTTATTAATTGAATTGGCATATAATGGTAGAATAACAAAGTATTTTAGTCAAGTTCAAATTAAAACCAACAGAAACTGAATTGATAAATATATAAGGCCGAAAAAGTCGACCATAATTTTTCAATTTTATCACGATTTATAAATTATAACAATGGAATGGTAACTTCTTTTCACTTAATAAAGAAGATATAATTACTTATAAAACATTACTCTTCACTGTCCTTTCCCAAATCTGTGGTGTAACATCGACGAACTGGAAATAAAAATACTTAAAGAGTTTGGAACATTCGGTCAGCCTAAATAAATAAATAAACACACCGTCTGAGAGAAGATGAAGTGGAAACATACAAAATGAATTGATTTCTATTTCCAGTGAATTCTATTTTAATAGGCCTGAAATAATATTTGCTTTCGACTTTTATTCTGCAATAACAACATGTTACGTGACTCAAGATTAAGTTACCAAATAAATAAATTAGGTTTGGATAATTTACCAGCGGATTTGTCAATTTTCAAAAAGTACTAATTGAAAATAAAATTTGATTTGCACTAACGTCATTAAAATGAGGACAAATCATCTATATCTATGAAAATTACCAACAATAGAGACATTTTTGCACAGTGAAAGATCGTTTTTACACGAATACCTTTCATCAACAATTGACAGTTAACAAATATTATGAAAAAATGTTATTTCAATGAGATTTTTATTTCAGCACCATTTTTGATGAATTGTTTCCTTAATTAGGTTTATTCACAAAGAAAAAAATCACACCTCAGCAAGTCAAGCATTTGTTAATTTAAGGAGGGGTAAGCGGTAAGGGCTCGCGCGAGCCCCTTTTTAAATTTTAACTAAGGATCACCAAAATATACCAACACCAAATTAGTATATAACTGCAATTTCTGATTTATACATTATCTACGACAGATTCATAATACACAATAGTATACTTTTAGCCATTTAGATTGATAAGTTAACTTTTCCGGTTCTAAGCTCAAGAAATGCGACCCCAATACCCACATTTTCTTAAATATCTATTTTAATATGGGTGATACAATGTTTATTATTAAGGCATTCTTATATCATCGTTTTTTGGACCTTTTGTAGTTTATATAAATACGCTATAACGCGATAACGCGATGAGGCGATAAGCGCCCGCGATAAGCGATCGTTTGTAAGAAAGCTGGGCTAAACTCGTCAGTTGCAATTTCATACGTGTGCTGGGATGACGTCTTTTTTACGCGCAACTTAAAATATGATTATTTATTAAAAAACCACGGATTTTTATAAAAAAAAATGTATGAGGAATGATGCAGAGAGATATTTTAAAGCCTTTAGACTATTATTTTTTTGAAATTCATAAGAACAAGGCCAATAATGAGGAAACCACTGGGGTCCCTTAACGACCCCATCGGATGAGAAGTATTTTTCAAGTCTCCGAGCCGCGAGAGTTAACGGTAAATTGCATATTTTTACATACTATAAGTGTATTTAGTAACAATCGATTGCTTATTTTAGTATTGCATATAATTGTATATAAGTGAAAAAATAATCTATTCTTCCCCAGAACACCGAGAATTGCGTTGAGATTAAGCAAGTTAACGTATTGGCAACCCACCGCTGGATTTAAGCATCTAAGTCGAGACTTGAATTATTTTCTTGTTGTGAAAAACGGTTTGTTCAGCGACTGCCGAATTAATTATTTTGATAACCTTTTGAAACGTTACGAAAGTAGAGAGAATGAAATGAATACTTACTTTTCCATCTCCAATAGGAAGAAATGATGAAAAAAAAGTTCTGAAAACACTAATGAATATATTTTTAAGCAAATGTGATTTTTCACGCTGCTTTATCGGTGAAACGCAACTTGAAAACAAAACTTGTAGTTTCATTTGAAAACTTCCTAACAATTGAATGTGTGCTTTATGCTGATGTAAAATAAAGCTTGCAACAATCGGCATATAATTCTAGTAATTGAATATTTATTGTCTATCAAAAAATATTGATTAATTTCAACGATATCATCATCAACCGAATGAAGATTTTTTTACCAGAATTTACGGAAAAACACATGTAATGTTTCATTGAAGGAAGTCTTTTATCTTCAGCTTTTCTTTTGTTTATGACGATAGTATGCATGTTTATAGTAATAAAATCTACCTACACTTTCTTTTTACTTGAAGAGCGGGCTTATCAAAGAAAATATGATATAATCCCCTTTAAAACATCTATGATGGTAAATATTCTTGCACCCTCTGCCTATTTATTTTTACACTTAACTGGGTTCAAACAAAAGAGAACCCCTTATCTGATAAGATATATTTTTATATGAAATGAAATGGTATAACTTGATCAAAACAACTTGTGCAACTTTCCAAGTGCCTAATAAGTACTGCCTCCCCGACATGAAAACTTCCCAGAATTTAAAATATATTTTAAAATAAATATATTAAAATCAAGACTTAAAAGTTTTTAGAAGGTTGTTTAGCTTTTCAAAAATATATTTCATTTATACATTTCTTTTATGCGAGAGCGGAAATTATTTCAAAGTCTATAAATCATATAAGCTTTTTTAACCTCTTATATCTACCTACTGAAATATTGTGTAGACTGATAATTATTGTGCTCTAAGTTTTATGAATATTTTTGAATATATAGAAGATGCATACTCAGGTCTTTATATCCTTTTCTCACATATATCATGAGTATTGACTGTAGAATCTGTCAACTGAAATGCTGTTAAAAATTGAGAATAACCATTTACAAAATATACTGATCAATTATTGGTGTTCACTAAGCAAAAGCTATCCATTCTAATCAACAATTGTTCCTAATGTTAAATTTAGCTTGAAGAGTTTACATCGACTTCCCAATATTTGTCCTACGTTATTATAAGGTAATTTGGTATAAGGTATAAGGCCTGTGTGGTTGAGTGGTCAACGTTGTTGGCTTGAGGGCCCGGGTTCAAATCCCGGTACGGACAGTTTTATAAATTGATTTTCAATCGATTTATGAATTTCTGTTCAAAGGCATGGATGTATGTGATTTATTGAAATCCCCCCTCTCACCCATCCTATCCTATGAACGGGGCGTATCGAGAGCGATTAGCTTACCACTAATCCTGTCTTAGCCCTATCCTTCTATCCCTACTCTCTTTAGAAAAAGAGAGGTTGAGCAACTGAGTAACAAGCAGTTCTCGTAGAAACACTTCTGTTGAGATAAACTCTATTAGGAGTCCATATGCTCCACATTGGGAGCGGACATGGTTTTAAAAAAAAATAATTAAAACAGTTTAAACATAAGAAAGTATCGTTGTTCAGCTGTACCTAAATATTTTTAACCAAATTTTTAAAGAGATGTTAAAACTACAGCTTAGAAGTGAAACCAGAAAAATTTCATGGTTATAGTTTAGCGGTGCTATTTTTAATATAAACATAATAAGATTTAAAAAAACTTCGCGAAGGTAAACAACGTGAAAAGAGAATAAAAGCTAAAAAATCAAAAGTTGTATTATTCGAACAGTTTATGCGGCAGTAAACTCCGACTGTACGTCTTGCGCGGGCGAAGTCAAAGCGAATGCAAAGCGAAATGGTCTCCGTCGCTATAGTAACCACGTAACAAAATGAATGCCGCGATTAGTTTGTTTGATATTTTGATTCGCTTTAAGCCTTGTTCCATTCGCGTTCGCTGCGACTGCGCCCACGCAAGACGTAGCGTTAGCGATTAATTACGGCGGTGAATTGCGGGCAGAAAATTTCGTACTTATTTCGTAAAAAGTAAAGATATTTTATTTAAAAAAAATCTGACTCCATTTCATTGTTATTAACGTATGTGCTGTTGTTATGAACGAATTATTGGGGTCCTGACAAAACCGCTAAGACATTGCCGCCAAAACAAATGAGCTCACGAAAAATACAAGTTAAAAATGAGACAATTTTTATTTCTACCTGATATTATACGTCTTCATAGATGCAAAAATAGATATAAAGATGAATGTGTATACGCAAAAGTAAAATATAAATTATTTTAATGAAATTTAAATATTGTGTGCTAATCTACTTAAATTCATTAAGTATTGCAGGCTTTTTTTGTTTATTTTATATATTTACACATTGAAACAATTGAAAAGCTGGTTAAATCTCAAATGTCATTGATTATCGTTGGTATGTAAATTTATATCGATAAGCAATTTGGAAAGCCAAAATTGCACTTGTTTTATATATTTTTTTATGTTTTGCTAACGATGTTCTGTTGTCGAATTTGTCCGGGCGGTATTGGCGAGCTTTGTTCTGAGATTTTTTTTTGGCGGTAATGTCTCGGCGGTTTTATCCGGGCGCTGCATTGTCTTGTGCGAGTTTTTTGAATAGCTTAACAAACCATGAATAAATAATATAAAAATATAATGAAAATAATTTAATATCTTGTATCTAATTAAAGTTTTTGAATAGACATAATTGTCAGTAAGAAGAAGCATTACTGATTTACAGAAGCAGTTAGTAAATAGATAATAATCATATGCTTGGTTGCTTTTGTGATCCATAGTATCACATAATGGCCGTACTCTTAACAGTGTAAGCAATTCGATACGCGATGCTTTTAAATTGTGTCGCATTGATGCGGGTGAAGAAAGTTGGTACCTAGTCCTATTTTGTATACAGGACTGTTAAACTTTTTTATCTCGAAGGCAATGGAGAAAATAAATTCTTATAAATATTGTTACTTGAGTCACTGCTTCGCGGCACATTATTTGTTAAAGATGCAAAACAAGTTGGCACATTGAAGTCTATGTGAGTTTCGCCGAGTGCAACGTGATCTAGACTTTCCCGTTATTGGGAGATTACTGTATTAAGTTTCACTAGAATTCAAAGAGTTTTCCTGACGACAGCTTTTGTTGGATTATAAATTAGAATGATTGCAATCAGATTATAATTCAATCACAATGCTGGAAGTTTTGATGAAGAAGATTGATATGAAAATTGAGAGGTAGCATACCCAAAACCTTCGGCTACATATTCTGTTATAGTAATACGAATTATTTCAAGGAATTTGAGCAGTTTGATCTAAAACCTTCTATAAAAATATCACCAAGAGAAGGAAAATTTGAAACGTTTAATTAGTTTACGCTGCTATTCGCCTATCTGCATTTTTAGTCCTTCAAGTATAGGGTGATTTATACAGTTTTTTTTGAATAATTAGTTTGTCTAGCGAAAGGCAATTTGACAGCTGAAAGCTAATTTGTGCTCAGTTTGGTTTGCCATTTCACCATGAATAGACTTACGACAGAATAGCCTTTGCAAATTGTGCAAATGTATTTCTTAGAGAATGATGCCGGCCAGACAGAGCGCCATAGATCAATGATTACAGACATTTTCGTACCCCCAATTGATTGGAATTAATGTGGATGTGCTGTGGTTTCAAAAAGGCAGCACAACATGCTACACAGCACGCGTCAGAAATTGGTTGTCGCTGGAAAAAGTATTGCTACTTCGAAAAACAAACCTTTTCAAAAATCCCCCATTTAAGAATAAACTTGAAATTGATAGCCAGTAGATTGATTATATGGCTTATGTAATTATATGACAGCGAACAGTAAAATAGTGTAAGGTATATAATGTCTTTGAGACACTGCAGTAATTATTAATTGAAAGTACTCACTTAGCGTAGCTGTCGGTCCTATAGCCGAGTGGGAAAGACTCTTAATCTTTCGTCTCATATATTCAATTTTGTTGTCAAGCGTTAGTATCCCAATATGTGTCTTCCATAACAATATATCTGAACGAGAAATCAAATTTACCCTGTGATAGATGTGAAGCCACAGTCAGTGGTGTCAGGTACGTAGCTGAGTACTCTTTGAATAAATGGGTTTACTTGATTAAAAAATATATTACATAAAATAAATGAATTTCTGCTATTATAGTTGAAGATCTGTGAGATGGAATATTATACTCTACCAAAACGGAGGCGGCATATAAATATGAATGGAACAGTTTGACAATGGGGAGTAGGGTCTCTTGCCATATATGTACGAATGCATATTGTGTGAACTATTTATACGTATTTTTTACGTAAAGGAAATCCCGAAGAATGAAATAACATCGGATTTTACGGTGTGTAGATATCGAAGTGCTCTCTCATAAATAAGAAAAACCGGAAAATGACATAAATGCTTATTGAATTGAAGATTTTATATAATATGTTTACCTTCTTATTTATAATACATTTACGCCTAGTCTACTTAATATTTTTGTATCGTAAAGAAAAGATCAAACAAATACACCTTAACGAAGTTTGATAGCTTTGGGTTATGTATGATATACCGGAAGAACGTGGGAGTGAGATAGATAGATATACCCGATGGGGACAGTTTTCTGAAAACCTGTCGATTCCGGCTGCAATGTGTTGGGAACCCGAAGGGTTTTGGTCCAAAATAAAATGTATTGAAAATATTGAAAAAAAAAGATTATTTTTTATATAAAATTTAACAAAAACGCATTACCCTTTTGAATGGCACCTATGAAAACCAGTCAAAATCTATTTTATATGTGATCTTCCGCGAATCCAACACAATTCGCACTCGTTGTTTGAATAATCCGAGTTATTTGTTTTCGTTAAAGCAATTTAAATTGAACCCTTTTAATGCCAGACGATTTTGCTATGCATATGCTAAATAATGTATTTTAATGTTTACAATAAATATTTATTCTTAAAACATGAAATTCTTGGTAACCGAACTCGGTGGTTTTCAAACTTGGTTTACAGATCTTTATCATCACAAACATCCATACCTTTGAACAGAAAGCAGTTGAAATAATTCTGTTCGTACTGGAGCTTGAACCCGTTAGATTTGTCACGGAAGCTAATGGTATTGAGTGAATACTATTGACAGCTGCGCCATGCACCCGGAAAACTACTCAATATAGAATTTGTACATTGAACAGTTGACATGAAGGCATGAAGATGCCGAAAGGCAAAGCACCGGTCGTTACTTGTTAGTGACAAAACGCCTGAAAGTTCACAATAAATTTAAAAAATAGATTGTTTTACTTTATTTTACCTTTTTGTTCTAAATGATTGAAAATGTATCTAAAAATAGTCTCTATTTGTAATTCCGAGATTTAATTTGTACAACTTATTTTTATTTGTAAAAAGGTCGCAAAAATACTCCAGAATTGCTATCCCTACATATTTATGTTGCAGAGTTGAAACGTTTAATCCTATTAATCAATATCGTATTAAGCAAAAGTGTAACACAATTTGTTAAAGTACTCTGTAAATGTACAAATTAGATTTAATTTGCTAAATGTGACAAGGTCGAATCCTTATAACCTAAATATTTGTCAAATATCAACAGGTTGGCCGGTCCGGGCGAGTGTCAATAAACAACATTCATGTCAGTTTACTCACACCCTTGAAAATAACTTGATGTACACTTTAGTTGATGGTTAATAGAAAAATCAATGACAGCAGAGTATGACTAATTCGATTCTTAAATTAAAATATAATAATCAATAGAATTGATTTTGTCACTGTGCTTTCAAATATACTAAAATGTGAAGACATATCATATTACTACACTACTAGAAACCTTGTAGTCGTCCACAGCGACACCTGTAATTAAAACAAATTATTAAGTAACTTAAAAAAAATATCAAAATAAATATTTATCTATGTACATTCTCACAGATTTTGTCACTAACGACCCGGGTTTCGCCATTCGGCATCTTCAAGCGTTCAAGTGCACGGATGAACTAACGAAAGGCGAAACCCGGGTCGTTAGTGACAAAATCTGTGAGAATGTACATAGTTTGAACGATTCAAATTTAATATTGAAATTCCACCAAGCACTTTCAGTAGAAATCTTAAATTAAAATATTTATCTGTAAAAAGTAAACTAAAGTACCGTAAGTAGTGACCTCCTGTTTTTTTCAATAAATGATTGTATCCTAACAAATACACACTATTTATGTTTGCAAATTTTATTAAAGGCTAACAAATTAAATCCATTGGTATTAACTTTAACTTTTATTGGACATTCATTACTAATTGAATATTGAACGAGTAACTGCCAAATGTTGAATTGTGAAAATTTCTCTGAATAAAATACAGTTTCATCCACTTTTTATTTACAAAACATTTTAAGCTGAAATAATTGTTTCAATTTAACGAGAGTCTCTTACATAATAAGCACTTTTTTTCGTTAATAATTGAGTGTCAATAGAGAAATAAAAATATTTTTGGTACTACAGCCAAAAATTGCCAATGTGCCAGATATTATAACAATTACAGATTTCTGTCTAAATAATATAATATATGCATTTACTTGGTAACACTCTATTATATTATATTAACTTATGACGCCTTTGTGTCACAATGGTTTTTAACAAAGAATATATGTAACATATTTCTTGCGGAATGAAATAATTTGATTTTATTAGAATAAAATGCCGTTGAATCTTTGATTCAACATACCATAATCTGATACTGTTAGGTGTGATGCAATTTAAAGTTGTCAACATTGGATAGCACGCTTCAAATATGTATAAAATACTTCCCTCTTTGGAAAGAGAAAAAAAATGACTAAATCCCCAATTTAAACTTTCACACCCCAAAGGTGACGGGAAAAAATGTACGAAGGCAAAAGTATATTATGTACCTCTCAACAAGTTTCTAAATTTTCGCATTATCCGAAACACGTTTGAACATACTTGCGTTTTCCTCTTAGGTTCATATCCTTACATAGATTTCGCATTATTCCGAGAAGGATTTGCCACGTACATCTATTGCATTTGCTCCTTTCGTTAGACACACTTCGAAGGTATCTTAACATTGTTAGGTAAAAGATAAATCAAACTCTCTCAATATCATTTTATCAAGCAATATTTCATAACAATAATATTCTAGTTTACAATGGTTTCAGTTTCAATTGAGTCAGCTCAATATCCAAATGTGCCACAGCCACAATTCCGTTGAACATAAATATGGATGAAGGATCCATCGACTTAAATAAATATTGGTTTCGGCGTTAAGTATTTAATCCTGTAATATAAATATTAAGACATTGATTTCAAACGTCTGAACTGTTTTATTATTTTTCTTCACTTTCTCTTAACCTTTACCGGCTTTTCTCCTAAACTAAATCAAATCATCAGTATTGAATAAGAAACACCAAAATAAATGTTCTCTTCTATGCTTGCGATTTTTGTGACAATATTGCAAGTGTTCATACGCCACTTTTGCGTATAGTGGTGTAGAACAGTCAACGTTCGTATGTATGTAAACGAAGTGAAGTCTTATCAGGAAGCGTGACTGTGATGCATATGTTAAGAGACATTTACTTTCGCGGGTACCATAGCGTTACCCTTTTCACCCGGTCGTCTTTTGATACAACTTTATTTAATGCAGTTTTCAAATTATACGATTTATTATTACGACATAAAGAAAAAAATACCGACCTTGTAATTCGTGAAGCTTTGCAGTAAATTGGAAAATTATTTCATTCGTAATGATATAAATTCTGAACGAGCATCAAATTGCAGTGCGAGCTCATGAATTGTATTGCTGGATATAGCAAAAAGTATGAACAATTTTTCATCGAAAAAGAAAATTGTAACATATTTACACGACGTGACGAATAGTCGTTGAAATGTAAAATTAATGCCCATACCACCTCTTCTAGCAATGAAAGTGGTTTCTAAGAAAATACGTAATAAAATTGAGCCAACATTTTATGGCAAATATGTTTTTTTCAATAAATTAAATAATTGATTTTAGCCCGTGTTAAACTTTTTTCTGCAATTCTGAATATTCTTTAAACTTAATGCTACAGAGAATTTGGGTTTTAAAATGTATGGAACGCCTATTTTTATTTGAAATTGAAGTCTTTTTTATGCAACATCTTATCGATATCATGTACCGTATAAAAAAAAGATCATGTGTATATTTGTAGCAATTTAGTTTTTTCTTTTCGTGACATGACCAAATATAATATGTGTATTTCATCGTCAACATTGTAAAGAGTCTTATCTTCTGGTTAAAATTATATATATTAACTAGTGGCGCAACTATAGACCATAGTATAGACATATTACTTAATATACGAATGTAATATTGCAATGCCTATATTTCTTGGTGTTAAAATCTGTATACACTGTTTGAACTGTGGGAGCTATATCTTAAAATTTTGAAATATTATATAAATCTTGATTTGCACATTTAATTTTCTCCAACCTTCCATATTGGCTTTTTATGTGTAGACAACGTTTTTCGTACGCCACGTCACAGATTCTCTGTTACTCGCCAGTCGAAAGAATTAGCATCCTTCGCTTCCTTTAAATGGATAAAACCCAGTGGTTTTCTAAAACGTCAGAAACTTACCAGTTTATTTTGTAAAAGAAAGCGAGGTCGAAGCTTCTCACATCGAACATCTACAAAAATTGTCACTCAAGGCTAACTCGAGAGTCGAGACTAAAATTTTTTTTTTAGAAAAAGCTAACGAGGATAACAAAAACAAAAAAATGTTTACCGTTTATACTACGCATTATTATGAGACATTCATTGGTATCAATGAAAGATTCTTTTTGAATATAAATATACACCAGTTTTATATAAATCTGGTGTCAAAGAAATGAAGAAAGCAAAGATGAACAAATGAAAAGAACGCTTTCTAGATATGCAGTAACAATCAGGTACGAAAATCTTACATGCTTAGGAATTGTTGTGCCTTTGGAATGCACTTTTGTTGAGTGTTATTTATTTTTTGCTGATGGATCTAAAGTGCATTGGAGCGAATGTATTAGATCAAAAGCTATCCGAGCTTTCTGTACAATAAATACTTGACGGTTCAATTTCGTGTTTATAAAGCTTCAATTGTAAAGAAACTTTTAGGGACAATCACATTCGAGCTTTATTTGCTTTTTCTCACTTTCTACTTGAACTTCTTTACTGATATTTAATATTGAGTAAATATTCACCAAAAATATCATAAAAAATATTTATTAATTTACACACATATAATTATACGAAATGTTTGTCGTGAAAAAATCATTCATTGTTCTTAACTTATGTATATGTGACATTGTAAAATCAATAAAAAAATAATTCTTAGAGCTTTGTATGAGTTTGAGAGTTTTGTCGGAAACTGGTCTACGTCAGAACAATGATAAAAAGATGATACTTTGCCAATATTACTGTTCCCAAAATTTTTCCTCTTAAATAAAAACATTAAGCACTATATTTTAAATGAACGAAGGTTAATTTGTAGATTTTTTAAATTAATAATTTAAAGAGTGTAATTAATTATTATAATCGGTTGTGTCACTAAGTTGTAATACGCGAAGCATCTTCAGACATAAATAAATTGAATTTTATCACTAAACCAAATTAACTTGTATTATAAATCTGTTGTAAGTCAATAACATGTGTCAATCTGTGCATGGAAATAGTTTCAAGTTATGTAAGAAAATATATATATTTTTTTTTTATTTATTCGTTGAAAAATATTTGAACCTCCTTCGTATAAGTATGTTTACGGCAAAGTCTAGAGACGCAATGGTATCAAAACTCTATCACTGTGACATATTTTAATGTTGTTTAAATTGAGTTTCGAGATTATTTGCTTCTTCAAGCATACGAACATACTTATCTTGTCAAGGTTCTAATTTACTATTCCGTTTGATCCGTACCTTTTAATTGGTGAACTGTCGTAATACATATAGACTGTGAAAAGTAAAAAGGACATAACCCACAGTTTTTAAAAACAGATTTTTTTCGATAATGACAATTTATGAAACTTTATACACGTTCTATCAAAAGGATGTAAGCTGCAAATGCTGAATTAGTATCTAAATTTAACTTTAAAGTTTGAAAAAAGATGAGCTTGTGAAAATTGAAATCAAGAAAAAAGACTGAAAAGAAAGTTTTTCCTAGACAGTTTCTTTAATTAATATTAGATTGTGTCAATTAAACACCAGTTTAGAAATCTCCATTCACTCAAGGTTGGGTATATTTCATAATTTGCATATGGCCCAAAATCATCAAAACAGGTTTTTAGTGCCTCCTGTAAAATTTTCTATGTGTGGGTTACGTCTTTTTTCCTTTCCACAGTCGATATTAAAATACGCATACAATTCAATTTAAACTTATTGGCGTGAAGTGGCTTATTAAGCGATCTGTTTTGTTTCAATAATGAAATCATAAGATTTATTTTTACTACAGTGTATAATTGTTTTAATTTAATTGTTTTAAATTAATAAATCGGGTTCACGGTACATTGGTGAACGTCGTTGGCTTCCATGCCGGACTTCGCGGGCTTAAATCCCAGTACGAAAAGCATTTTTTCAATCTAATCATTTTCTAATCTCGATAGATTTATCGATCTCATCTTTTCTACTTAAACTGCTTGTTACTGAGTTGCTCATTCTTTCTTTTTTTAATAGAGCAAATTTATAAAAATAAAGCCAAGAAAGGAGTTAGAAGAGATTAGCTAATTGCTCTCACAATCTCTCAAATTTGATAAATTTAATGCCTTCGTTCAGAAATCCAAAGATAGATTTATAAATAAAACTGCTTGTACTGGGACTCGAATTCGTGTGAACGGCGACTAAGGCCCACGAAGTTGACCCCTCGACCATTGACTCGACAAATTTCAATTTAATATTTTGTGATTTTTTTCAGCTTCAATTCATAACTCATTATATTTTAATTTAATTAAAAAAAATACTGCTGGAGTCATCCGTTTCTTTACGACTCCGACTCAAACCCCATCTAGGTATGTATTGTGTTATTTTTTTTAACACGTGGCTGAATATTGAAGTATACCTATCATTACGGCCCAACAATCTGAAAGGGAAATTATTTTGATTAGGGTAGGCAGCAGTATAGCCTTAGGGTCCATAATAATATATTCCAGCCTATAAGTTATGTATTCAAGTCAAGTATTCTTTTATCGATATAAATTTAATTTTCCATTTTCCCGCTGATAGCTCCAATAATATCCCTACACCGTGTTGGAAAACTAAATTACGCCAAGTTCATTTCCTTCTTGATCGATGCCCCTCTCATCAACGAAAACATTTCACCAGCCTCCTCCTTTCGTATCCTCTTACTTCCTCACTTCTCCGACTCGATCTCAAGAAGAAGTAGTTATCCCTTTCTACGCCACGAACAAATGAACTTGTGTCTCGTGTAATTATTCTTAGTGTCTTACGGCCAGTGGAAGTAAGTTTGCTTTTTTCTGAGAAATGTTAAGCTTCATTTAATGGTATGGAATGTACTATAAATTGCAGGATTTTGAACCGAAACAATTTGAAAAACGTTTTTTTAAGTATTATTAGATTTTTTGATATTTAAAACAGTGACTTTAAATATTTCAAACATTGTTTTTCGGTTTTAACTATCGCTGCCAAATTAATTAGCAATACAAATTATGGTGATAAGCAATATGGTTTTTGTTTTTGTTTAATTCACGTCTGCTCCCAATGTGGAGCATATGTCTTTGTATGAAGTTATCTCAACAGATTTTTTCTAAGAGAACTTCTTTTCAGTTGCTAAATTTCTGATATATTATAAAAATAAAATCAAATAAAAATGGGAGGCAAGTAGGGAATTATAGAAAAACAAACAATATTGTTAATACAAATGACATTTACATTAAGAAATAGTTTACTAATGGGTTTACCCGTCCTAATTGATGCTTTCCGTTTTAATTTTAATTTTTATAATATATCATGTGAGAATATTAAAATCATTCGCATTTGTGAAAGTAAGTCTGTCTGAGGATGCCTCTGAAAGAGGCGAAACACGTGTCACAGTTTGTAACACAATACGTGGAATAATTTAAGTTATTTTATATTATATGAAAAAAAATCTGTGGCCTGTGGACTATTTTTATTCACGCATATTTTATTACGAAATACGTTTTACGATATTTTAAGCAGTAGAACTTATTTTAAAAGACTTTGGTAAGATAATATATAATAGTTGTATTGCCTCATAAATTGGTAGGGTAAAGTTTATTATTTGAAATGGTATTTACGTAGCGGACATCGTGTTTGTCCAAGCGCTTATTGCTTTATAATAGGCCCCTTGTTAAAATCCTATACAAGTAGCTTACATTATGTGAATGGAACGCACTTTACTTTACAGATTTAATTCCACGATAAAAACACAATGCGATGATACACTTTAAACTCCCTGTATGTGTATACACATATTATATTTCATCCTCGAACCGCTTAAATTAGTATCTAACCAGACAAGAGACAAGTTACTGTATTTACACTCTTAAGCACAGGTTCCCAAACTTTTTAAAATCACTATCGCGTTTTATACTGCAACATAGCAATGCTGATTAAATAATATAATTTGAATATCCACATAATAGCAGTGAAATCGCCATTTAAAAACAAAATATGAACATCAGAAGGATATGTCGTCACCGTTAAACAGGCTGACATGATTGCATGAATGGTAAATTACATGGCGTTAAAAAAAAATGACACCATACTATGGAGAGCAAAAAGATATCAAATAATTAAATATTGTATTTTTTGAAAAATATGGTGCTTATTTTTAACTTAATACCATAATTATATTATCAAATATCATCGTCGAATCCCAAAATAAAAAATTGCTGTGCATTTGTTATGTTATCTAATATTACAAATTAATAAATTATTGTTGTAAGAAATTTTGTACTTATAAAGTTATTTATATTAACGTAACGCGATACTACAAATGACTAAATGTCATTTGTAGTATAATTATTGTTTGTTTGTGTTCTATCCTCTCCTCCATGCAACCCGTTTTTATTTTTATTTTTATAATATATCAGAATAGTAAAATTAAAATCATTTGTACTTGCACAAGCATTGTGAAAGTAAGATTGTCTGAGGATGCCTCTGGAAGAGGTAAAACAGGTGTCACAGTTAGTAGCATAATACGTGGAATAATCTAATTTATTTTTAATTTTATATTAAGTCTGAGTAACTGAATTTTATGATATAGAAAAGATTATGAATAGGTTTGAGGCAAAAGACAAGATTTTTTAACGAAATCACATTTTTGATTAAAAAACTATGTTGGTAAATTATCCAGCAATACTTTTTTAATTTAAATACCAGGAACAGTCTACGAATATTTCAAAATGAATCAGTTTCATTTAACATTCAATATAAATCAGTTTTTACAAATGTTAAATTTGAAGGTGATAATGCAACGTTAGACTGTTATAAGTGGTTCGGTTTTAACAAACTCACCCTTTGCCGCGTACACATTGGCAATATTAATTACCTCCACCTGCCGAAAGCTCCGATCAAAGGATTATTTTCCGCGGTGCCTTTGATTAATTGTTTCCGCGTTGGCGGGCCTAAAAGCTTTGTTTGACCGGAGATAAGTGGTTTTCACAAATACCAAAAAAAGCTCCAGTTATTTGTTTCTTGCAGAAACAGCGTAGTAAATGTTAAAACTTGACACATTAAAAAAAAAGATGTTTAAAACAGAACATGTTATTATATATGGAGACGAGTTTATAATCTTGAAGCTTTTATGACTAGAAATATACATGCATATCAGTATGACTGAAGGTGATTTGGGTGTCATATGAGATGCTAGTTGGAAAGGCAGTCCAGTTGATCAATTGGTCTTTGCAGGAGGCGGTCATGTTAAGTCCTCCGTGTATCTTTTCTAAAAATCTTTTTCTTGTTTTAATTTGTGTTGATATATATATCCGGTCTTATGGCGCAGCGGTTAGCGTTGTAGACTTGCGTGCTGGATCTCACGCGTTCAAGTTCCAGTACCAACAGCATTTTTTCGATCCTTAAATAAAAAGTAAGTAACTAGTGAGTAAAGTAGCAGATAAATTCCCTACCACCCTTTTCGATTAATAACTGGAGGTAGCGAGAGCGATTAGTTCACCACTAGTCCTGTCATAGCCTTATCCTTCTATCCCCACAACTCTTTGTAACAAGAGATGTATTAAAGTAGAAAATTTTCTGTCAAGATAACTCCATTGTGAGGCCATATGCTCCACATTGATAACGGACATGAGTTCTGAGTTTCATTATGAGAGGATTCTGTGTCGAGACGTCCCGGGACAAAAGTCCCCGGGCTTGTGAGATTTTTTGCTGTCTATAGTCCCGGGACTTTTTTGGAAAATGGGACATTGGTGTCTATTCTCGGGATCAGTTTTGAAAAGAAAAATGCATTATATTCAGGCTAAAGAATTAAAACCCGGGGCTTAAAACAAAATTATTTATGGATATATAAAAGGGATCCGATAAAAAAAACAGATGTTTGGAATTTATAATTTTGTAGAAGTTTCAAATACCATGTGTTTATATATTGTAATATAACTGTAGCAAAAGCAAATTCCAAAATATTAAAATTAAATGTTCATACCTCATCTTGTTGTATGTACAAATGTTTTTCACTATTATACAAAAGTACCAATGTCTCAATTGGACAAAAAGGTCTAAAAGCTGTATTGTGAAGTTACGGTCATAAATTTACTCCTGACGGCGGCCGAATTCTTTGATGTTTTTTCATTACATGTACCGTTATCATCCCTTCTTAGTAAAAATTAACCATAACCATTACACATATCCATTACATAAGAAATATAATAATTATTATAAATTGTATTAAAAAACGCGATTTTTACTAGGGCGTTCTTTCAAAAGGCGTGTAAGGCACACGTACACATGTATGCCTGTGATGCAAATATTTAACTTGAATACAATTATAATTTTATTGAAGGGGAAATAAAAGTCTGGCGTCCCGGGATGTCCTGGGACTTTGAAACACGCCTCGAGTCCCGTGACTTTGAAAACCCCGATACTTCAGAGTCCCTACTGGCCACATTATGTGCCAACAAAAAGTTCTACCGTCTGACCATCGATAAAGAACTTCGACAAAGCATGACTTAGTCCGGTATACGGTCCATTAGTTAAAATTAATTGGTAAGAATGACAGCCTATGACTAAATTATTTTTTTGTAAAAATGCACAAACTTAATATTTTGAGAAATTTGTCGTTTTACGAACAAGCGATGAAATTATTAGTAAACAAACAATCGATATGGTACGCTTAGCAAGGCCGGAGCTTTTGAACGAAGGTGTTAGACGTTAGCGCCTAATCAATATCTGTATAATTAATTGAAAGGCTTTGCAGAAAATTCGCATTTAGCAGTAAACAAAGGAAAACAATAATATAACAAGAAATGATGAGAAAACAATGTTGATTAATCCGATGAACAAAATCACGCTTATCGTATAATTACAGTACAATATAAAACCTCAGAATGATTTTTGGTACTCTAATAATTCGCTCAAAATGATTTATTACAAAAAAATAAAAACACCTTTAAAATTAATTTATTAGATGTGTTATATAATAATCATGTTTCTTTATCCTTTCCAGATTTACTAATTATTGACTTTTTCGATAGATTCTTCGAAAACTTCGTAGAAGTTTATTTTTGATATGAAATTACATTTGATAACTTTGTTATTTCACTTGAAGTGTGACAGGATATAAAACGTGTTTCACGTCTTTAAGAAGAATCATCAGAAATCACTTGTTAAAACTGTCAAGCTGCTTATGTAGGGTAGACAAGTAGATCGTATGATGTATAAAAAGCAATCATTTGTCAGAGTTTGCAAAACATTTGATAAAAAATTATCACAATTTTGATAAAAGTAAAACATGTTGAAATGCTCCATTTAGTAAATAGTAAAGGGTTGAGAATGAATTGCTTGATTTTTCTCAATTTAATAAAGTCATGAATAAAAGGAAACATTAGTAATATTCTTGATACTTAATATTAGTATAATTCTTGAATATATATTGTAATTTATAACTTAAGAATTGCAATTAGATTCAATCATTTTGCGATGGTATGTCTGAGGATGCTTTCAAAGAAGCGAAACGTTTGCCACTTTTTGTAACACAGCAAATGGAATAACAGAGTCATCAACTTTTATTTTGTATAAAGCACCCATTGATTTATTGGCTTAAAGAGACAATATCTGAAATATACGAACAATAGTTAGTATAAGAATAAGGTATTTCAGTGAAAATAACAATCTTGAATATAATAAAAATATTTTATGGTATAATTAACCAAATTTCATAAATAAAATGCCGGTCAATACAAATTAGTTATACTTCAAAAACCATAAATTTGTTACAATTATTCACTACTAAGGTCATGGGTGGAATCTAAGTGGCTTGCACAGGCCATTTGTTAAATTTGTCTTAGGCCGGCGAGACCATTGTTAAATTAAAAAAAATACATTATTTTCAAATCAATTCAGCACTTAACGGATTTTTTTAATAAATATTTATTATCTACGACGGCTCAAGTTATGATATTGTATATGATTTGACATACGTCTATTAACACATATAGGTCCGCAGATTTGCATACTAAAAAATGCGCGGGAGCCGGCCGAATTTTGGAGAAATGGAACTTTTTTTGCGCTCACGTTCAAATTGCGATAACTATTTAACCGATTGATGTATATTTTTTTTTCTTTCAGAAAAGCGTTCGTATGGTTTTATACATATAAAAATGTGATAAAATCAGTGTTTCTCAACCGAGGGTTTCATATAAAGAGTCTTAACAACTTAAAAATAAAGTTATTTAGTAAGAAATGGCTATAAAGAGTTGCAATAATATACACTAATTTAAAATAAAGTTACTGGTTACTACCCCCCCCCCCATCTCCTTCTTCTCAGCAACGACAACTATTTTAGTTTTTTTGAGATATTGTAAATCCGAAAATAAACATCTGTTCTATATCGTAAGGTTTTATTCGCAACTCTCAGATATTTTTAAATAATTCTTGTTATATTTCAATTATTTAAATATTTTAAATCTTTGAGAATCGTTTGTTTTTGTTAGAATGGTGGAGGTATATGCTATTAATGAATGGTGGCTATTCATATGTGTAATAATTATGAAGCATTAGGGTCACATTTTTTTCACAGCAGAGCCATAAACTTTACAGAAAAAATAGCTCCTTGTCAACAGCGTCTCGAAAAGGGCATTAAGAATTACATAATTTATTGCTATTGGCAAGCCAAACATATATTGAGTAAAAGCGGTGCTTTGTTCGAAGTAAAATAATGATTTCATTTCTTTGAATTTAGGGTTGACTTTCCAACAAGAATTAGTTGCAAAATGTCTACAAAAGAAACAAAGGATACAGATGTAAAATGAATCTGAGACAATGGATCTGTGTTATATAATTATTGTCATGACTAATTTCACTTTCGTAAAAATCCCATAGAACAAACACTTTTTTCTTTGTAAAGAATTGTTAAGCGGCCAAAGAAGCAATAAATAAACTTATCCGAAAATTTAACCCATATTTATATACGTAAACGAAGCATAAGATCTATCAAAAAAAGATGCATTTTTCCATGAAAATAATATTACACCAAACGTTAAACGTTATACAAAAAATATTATTTACTAGGTGATACTGTGGAATTACTTCTATATTTACGATTAAAAAAAAAAATATTTTTAATATATTTGTTTGACATTATCAATTTCAATATCACTGGCAACCTTGATGTTAAATGTGAAGAAAAAAAATCATCACACAAAGTACCTTTTTTTTGTGTAAACTTACACTCGGCAAAACGAACAGATATGTTCGCGCGGACTCCTGCGCACTGAAAGTGAGATGCACACATATGTTCGCCCGGACTCCTAAGTGTTAAGTAACATTTGACTGTTTTAATAATTATTGCGTATAATTGTATGAGAGTGATAAAAAAAACCATCCTAGAACAGATTATTTTATTGAATTATCCTGACAAATTCACACTTTAATCTATACAAATAACAAAAAATGTTAGATCTTTGAATACACACCTCAAATGAATGGCGGTGATAAATAGTGGCTAACGATTTGTCATCGAAATCTAAAATAATAATGAATCGAAAAATGCTTGTCCATGGCAACAAATAATCTTGACAACATAAACTGAAATTAAATGATTTACTAAACTAAGCAAGTGTCAAGATTCAGGTTGGAAAATGTTCGTAATATTATAAACATTTTTCAAAAATGAAATTGTCAGAATTTCAAAATTTTAAAATGATAAAAACGGTGCAGTAAATGTCCGGTAGTACCGCTGTAACAGTAGCCGTTAATTTTTTATGCACCCGAGTGCATTTAGATTAGTATAAACTGTCGCTATTCTTGTTTTATTTTAAAGTGGTGTTGCGATCAAAGTGTTACAAAACAAAGGCATGGGTGACGAAACAAATAAATACAAATGAGGCAAAAAACATCTCTTTAATATTTAAAAGTTGAAATAGTGGGAATAGATGATATCGAATGCTCGGTAGGTAACATCTATTTCAATTTTCGTTTGACTGATTCACTTGTTAATTGGCGTCAACTGTGATGAATAGAAGCTTCTAGTATCAAGCACGGTCAAGTCATTTTTTAACCGATGTACACTTTTTTCTTTATTCCGGTAAGGGATAATATAACAATTATAAATAAAACAATTCAATCTACATGTTTCAATTTCAAATTCGTTCTACAAGTGTACGAAAACAAACTTTATAATAATTTGAAGTTGTCAAATTAAAAGCAATTTATTAAAATACCGGCCAAATAATTAGGAGTTAATCAGGTCGCAGGATTTTAAGCAGTTTATTTAATGTAATTTCCTTATTTTGTATGGAATATAAACGCTCAGCGTTTAATAAGTTGACGTTGAGTGTCTGGGTTGTTCGTAGTTATTCAAGTGGATTCGCATTAAAATTTCGTTGAAAAGTAAGAAATAAAAGTCAAGAAATCTTTTGGCTGTCCTGAAATATAAGGTAATAATTACATGGACGTGTTTGATACTGGATAACTAACTAAATAATCGATTTTGTTTTTGCATAGAGTAAGTATCGTTTGTAAAACTTTTCCTTAGACCTGAGATGATTCAAAGATGTTCAGACTAACGACGGTAAATGTAGTGGTCTAATTGTACCATTTGACAAAGTATCGAATTATTAGTGGAAAATACAAGTCAGCTCAGAACGGGTATGTGAAATAAATGAAGAATTGATAACACCTCATGTTTAAAGACAAAGAAACATTATACTTACGGTTAAAGTAGTAACAAAAGTAGTGTTTTGTTACCTTCGTTTATAACGTGGAAAGTTTCCTACGTAATACTGCGAGAAAGAAGCTTTTCTGGCATATTTTGATAAGCTCTGTGTGTTATATTGTAATATGAATGATGAAAAACAAACATTTATATGAACTTCATATGGTTTTATTTAGTAGGTATAACAAAGGGATGATTAATTATTAAAGTTACATAGGAAAGAAAATAAAACAGATCTGCCCAGAAAATTAATTACGTTATGAATGTTTTATTATTCTTTGAAAAAGAGTGATATGAAATAATAAATGATGTAACCTGCCTTTTTACTTTATACTCTCAAACAACACAAAAACGATCATATTGTAAAAAAATCGAAAAATTAATTAAATAACAAAAAAAAAATGTTTTTAATTTATTAGTCAAATTGAGCCAAATATCAACAATACATCGATTGAAATTTTTTTTGAGGGCCAAATTTTTTCAACTTAATCTATATAGGTAGTTGTTACACTGTTTTTAATTGATAAGGATACGCCTAAGCTAGTTTTTGCTTAAAGGGTCTTCAATCTGATTGACGTACGTTCGCTGAGATCACCCCTTCCAACTCTAAGTATTAAGAAACTGACTTCTGAGCGTGGACACGAAATTCAATTCAATTGCACTGTAACATACATATGTGGTATTTTGTGGAAGAGCCACACTCAAGGTGTCAAAGAGCCGCATTTTGCCGACCACTATACTATGCGAATTCAAATTAAATACGTTTTTTTTTAGATTTTAATAATCGCTTATAAAATATGCTTAAAAAATATTACTTTTATTTTAAAAGGATATTTTCCGTTGTAACCACGAAATTTTCCTTGTTATTTATGAATATCGCAGCGTCATAATTTTGTTCGTGTTTTAGATTGTTTTTAGGAATGTCAGAATATATGTATAGTATTTATTGTCAGAACACAATAATTGATTGAATACAATGAACAGTACGGAGATTTTGTAATAATAGATGTTGGCAAATAATGATCGGATAGATCTACTGGTTCAAGTACTAACAAGTGTATTATTTTAATATATATAATTATTTGTATCACTTTTAAGGTGTTCACTTTCAATACTTAGTGGAAAAGCATCATATTAAAAAAACCAATATTCCTTTGTACTTATTTCCACTTTTATTTATCAAGATCAGGACCAGTTTCGCTCATGGCATGCATTATGAACTGATAAGAAATATAATTTAACATTTTAGTTCGTGTTAGCTCAGAGTCACATATTCATAATGTATACTGTAATTTGTAAATTCTTTTCAATGCCAATTGTTTTTTACACCTTTTTATTTCAATTTGTTTTGTTTAAATAACACTGTTAATTTATATTTCTTATCAGTTGATAATAATCACCATGAGCAACACCGGTCCTGATCTTGATACATAAAAAAGGAAATAAGTACAAAGGGATATTGTGTTTTTCTTAATATAATGCCTTTCCACCAAGTATTGACATTGATCACCCTAAAAGGGCATGTATTATGTGTTTGTTGTTTTGATTGTTGATTTAAATTGTAAAAAAAAAAATGCTGGACACATTGCAGCGATCAGCTGTCACGTAAGTGTTTTTTTTTAAATTTTATATCTAATTTTCATGAACATTAACCTGATAATAATCATTTAAAAACAAAATTTTCTGAGTAGAATAAATGTTATAAGTTTCTAAAAAATCATTAATTAAACTCTCACGAGATAAAAGTCAAAGATAAAACAATGATCCTGACGGAGAGAAAGCAAAAAATACAAAAAGCGGCTTATTAACTCATATTTTCCTCGAAAAAAAAACTGGAAATGTCCAGCAAAGTAATTGAAATTCCACACGTCGGAAAAATAAATTACTGGTCGCCCCTTGGTCGCAGATTCTTAAGAGAAGATGAAGAAAATAAAAATATGATTTAGTGTTACGATACGATACACCGTAACCCTAGTGTAGTCTTTCACTCACAGATGAGAGGACTTTAAGGAAGTTTGACGTAAGTAAACTTGAACTTCTGAACGAATTATGTTCCAAGCTCCGGCGGGAAGCTTCCGTCTCTTTATTGCGAAACTTTAACGCGACACGAGCACCTCAAAAAGCTCGCCAACACTACTTATTTACTGACACTTACTACGACTATAGTCCGTCTAGATTAAAGATTTCGAATGTTATTATGTTTACATCCGTGATAATGTGTTTAAATATTTTAAAGTTAATACAGTAGTTTCATTTTAATGGTGTTTCACACAATCATGATATTAAGAATTAACTTACAGTGTTAATTAAAATTTAACGAAGTTAGAGGTAGTAGAAAATGTAAATAAATAATTTTATATAGCAACAAAGTCTCCAATGCAATTTAATCCATTTCTTCTAGAGCAGTGTTCCCCAACCGGTGGTACGCGGCCCAGTGCCGGGCCGCAGAGACTTTCCACCGGGCCGCAAATAGTATGCCAAATTTCAAGAAATTCGCCATTCAAAAATAATAAATATAGGAACTTTTTTCGTCTGCACGTTTATTTGTATTTTGACGTATTGTTAAATAATAATAATTGGTAGGATGATGCAACACCAAGGAACTTAAAAATAATGGGAAGTGAAATACCCAACAAATGTGGTAAAGCCGGCAACCGATCTCGAGTGTGGTATAATATGGTATGAATTTAAACACGTGTCAAGAAAACGTCATTTCAAATTATATCCTTTATCCAATTATATCATTTTTTCAATATCTATAAATTATATACCCAACTAATTGTGGGTAAAAGTGTAAATTAAATACGCATGCTAATTTTAAAAACGTACTAAAACACCTGATTAGTAATATTTATGATTCGTATGAAAGCTATCTAGTGAAAAGTAGACATCAATAATGCGGCTCTGCATTAGTGGTCCGCGATTTTTTCCCTTTTTTACCGGTCCGCAGATGTAAAAAGGTTGGGGAACACTATTCTAGAGCCCAATGTGTATATGGCCTTCAATGGAGGTATCTCGACAGAAATTGTTCTACGGAAATTGCTGTTACTCAGTTGCTCAACCTCTCTTTTTTTCAAAGAGAGTTGGGATAGAGGGATGGGTTAAGATAGGACTAGTGGTTAGCTAACCGATCTTGCAACGTCCTGTTATTTACAGATTGGAAGGGTAGCAGGAAATTTGGAGACATCACAAACATTCATGCTTTCGAACCAAAATCGATAAATCGATTGAACAAGTGCTGTTCGTACTGGGATTCGAGTCCGTGAGATCTATCACGTAAGTCGTTATGAACCCGACAAACAAATTTCGGTAGAGCGTGAGATTCTTTTGAAACATTATTTATATTGTGTGACTATTATTAGTTTTGATCGAGTCGATGAAACTGTTATTTAAAGAATTTTTAAGTACTTAATATATTTCTTAGTCGTGATTAGGCTGCTTGCATTTTTTTAAGTGATGTTTGGTAATGAATTTTGCTATTGAAATTGATGTCAAAAAATGGTTCACGCTTTTGAAATTCTATGCTTATTTGAACAACGTCAGAGATGGTAAAATAATTTAAAAGTCACCAAATTATTTTTTTAATATATGATATAATTCGCGAGTCACAGTATCCTCAGACTAAGAGCTTGATTAATTCTTAAATAAACTTGTTTATCTGTAAATCAATGTGGCTATTACTTTCCACTGAACGGACTTTAATATGAGCCCCTCCTTTCAAAGCATCGAGGAATGTGTTGGCGAAAAATGCAGCTGACATCCTCTAGAGATTGCAATGAAGTGAACTCTAACGATATTGAAGTTGTCTGTAGTTAGTGAAAACCTATCGAATTGCTGGTACTTTTTCAATCGATATAAGCACACCCTGATGTTATGCCGATAATGCCATAGACTGCATTAACAAAATTGCATTGGACAAAATGAAGAGATTTTTATTTTATAGTTCATTGTTCATATAGATTCTTTTGAAAGTATTTATACATGTATAGGTATGCAATTTAAAATTACGTGAATCGTTTTATGACATGTCGAAATTTTTTTAAGGAATATGCATATCATACAAAATCATTTTTTTAGCTAGTAATAAATCACTTAACATTTGTTATAGATTTGCAGTAACTAAGTAAAAACCATAATGAAAGATAGGATAACTATAACATTTAAAAAAAGTAGTTTTTGTATAAATAGCACTGTTTATATATTTTTATTATCAGTTGACAATGCTCGCAATGAGCAACACCGGTCCTGACCTTTTAAATAAAGTGGAATAAAGTGTAAAGGAATATTGTGTTTTTGTTAATTATAAATACAACATGTATAAACATTTCACAGTGAAAACATTTTTTGTAAATGTGTAATCATTCGATTTTTTATACTACCCGCTAGAGGAAAAGCATTGCATACCTGCTGTAAAACAATATTTATCTAAAGGTATTTAATATTATTCAAGATGGGAATATTTTTTCGCAGACACGTTTATTGTCAAGACAACAAACACTAAATTAATGTATTTTTCTATGTTAAATTTAATTTAAATCGAAAGCTGTGTAAATTTATTACTCGGTTTTGTCTGTATTTAGTGTAACTGGTGATTTTTTTTTATTTGGATTTAATTTTGATTTCAAGAATTTCGTTTTTTGAGTAATGGAATCTATCTTCCATTTTTATATGGGAACCTTTTCCATTTTTTAATTGGCTTCTTTTGTTCAGTAGTCCTTAGAACGTTACTATTTTTTTAAAATCACATTAAACTTTGTTTTAGAAATTTATAACGAGAAATTAAACGTTGCCTAAGAACGCAGTTGGTAAATTACTCTTAGTAAAAAGTGTAAAAATATGGCAGTACCGGATTAGTCGAGGAAAAAATAATGTAAAATTACACATTAGCTCTTTTTAAACATGTGTGTACTTTAAAAACTGCAACGCTTAGCCTTTTGTGGACCTGGGCCAACATTTTTTGCAAGCTGTGTGGTAAAAATATAATTTATTTCAACTAAAATATTAAAAAGTAGAGTGGTTCGTACGCTTATTTTTAACGGCTATAATTTTACTTTAATGTAAATATTCCGGATTCCAACAATCCACGTTCATAATTTTAGTAAAAAGTGTTTTTTCCACAAAAAATATATTTAGTTGGCTTACAATATTAAAATCAATGTTTATTTTATATGAAGATGTGTAAATTTTAAAAAAATTTAGTGTCGAAGAGATTTTTTATTCCATCGCAAATCAGATTATTTCATTTATTTTTATGAATATTTAAACTATTACGATCATGATAGGTGGTGAAAAATAAACATTCCAGAGAGTAGAGCTAATTTCTGACGTATTGTGTAAAAAATTCTGAACAATTTTAATAAAATAATAACGTGACATTTGAAAATTTCATCTAATTTTCTTTGAAAATAATGAAAAAATGTTCATAATCAACTAATAAAAAATAGCAAATTTTCAATCTTTTTATAATTAACCGACTAAAAATATATTTCTCTAAGAATAAATAATGTAAACATGACGTTTAGCATTTGAATTCACGCTAAAATGTTTACTTTGATAACCAAACATTAAGGCGACTCAGTAGGAATGCAAAACTTTAATTTGACCTACAGCATAAATATTGCACTGACTTAAATAAGTAACCACCACAATACGTATTTTTACAGTATCAAAACAAGCAAAACATTTTTCTATTTCATTACAAAAATAACAATACCACCTAACACACGAATGGGTATTTAGACAGTTATAAAGGTTTTTCATATAAAACAATTTGTATTAATATTAGATATCGACGAAAATCAATAAGTATTTATTTATCTTCATAGCAAAGACTGACAATCTAATTTACTTCCCCAAATATCTGTTGCAACAATTATATGTAACTGAAACTATCCGTTAATTATATATTCCTTGAAAATGCTTCATATGAGGTGTTGCTACATGTAAGCAACAGTAAGCTATCGTACTAATAAATTAAATCATGAGACGGCTTTTGCCAAAGGTAACAAGAGACGCTAAACAAACCATACAATACAAATTTCTCAAACTTTCTCTAATATATAGAATTAGTTTTTATTTTTAATTTTTTATAACCTATTTTTTATGATATTGATTTGATATGATTTGTTATGATATTGATGAATACAGTTTTGAAAAATAATTTTGTTGCATAAAAAAGTTTAAAACATAATAATATTGACATAACAAGATTAAAATAGAAAAGTATTGAGTTCTAAAAGAATTACAAGTTGCAATTGATAGTTATCTCTGGTTCGCGCTATAGTTGACCATGAATTTAATCCGAAAATTATCTTAACTATGTCTTATCGTGTGAGACAAAAAACTTCAATATTTTTAAATCATTGTATGTTAAGTAATCGTTCTTAACAAATCGATTGAACATGCAGTGACTTCTTTACATTTTTTATTAATAGCATCTAAAATGTATTGCGGATTCTATTATATATTTCTATTGACCTTTTGAATCTAAGATCCAAAATCTCAGGATGACACATTGGTTCCAGAAAGTGGCGCGTAAAAAAAGCTCATTTCATATAATTTGATAAATCGGTTTCAAATCCGTGTAAAAAAAGTACCAAAAATGTATGAAAAAACGTAACGGTTTATCCAAAATAATCGAGTAAAAAAAGTATTGGGTGTATATTTTACTGAATGCAAATAGTTTTACTTCAATATTCTATAGTCTAACTCAATAAGGAAGAAACTAAATGAATATTAGACCAGATCAAAAGTAGTCATTCAAATAATTTATATTGAATGCATAGATATATTTGTATTTCTTTATATAATGTTTGAGAACTTTCTTTACTGGCAATTTGCATGTTCGATGATATGCAGGGTTGTGCCATATTAACATCTTTTCCAATATTTTTTTGTTTCTAATAATAATGTTTTTTTTTACGTTTAAACGACTTTGTTTTTTTAGCGAAAATCTTCCCCATCTGTAAGCGGCATAAAACTTTTGAAACATAGAAATGATTCATAAATACTATTGTAAAAATGCTTTTATTCATCTATTATTACTATTAGATACAAATATCTATAGATAGAATCTCTGTTTAAAAGCATTGCCAAATAATTATTTTAAAATACTTATCCATTAAGCCAGTAGTTTCCAACTTTTGTGTTAATGCGCTTCCTTTTGAAAAAAAATATCTTCGCGCCTCCCCATCCTTTATTTTCATATAATAACAAAGACACGTTAAATAAATATTTTGGACTGTTCGCGCTTCTTTTTACAATAGTCCACGCTTCCAAGGTTGGAAATCGCTGCATTAAATTAAAGCAAGGGTGTCCAACTTTTTTTTTTCTTAAGATCGACTTTTCAATCTTAAGTTTTCTCGCGATCGACTTCTACCATGATTCTTGTAACAATTTTTATTTAGTAGGGGTTTTCCCTTCTTCAATCTTAGAAATGTTTATTTTAAATGCGAAATACATACAATTAGATAGGTATATGCTTACAAATAATTCAATTTTTGTATATTTTATATTTAAATTGTATATTTTTTCCAAATTCACGGAAGCTTTCGGGATCAAACAAATTATGCTTTGGAGTCGACCGGTCGATCGCGATCTACCAGTTGAACATCCATGAGCTAAAGTAATACTGGTCTTTACAAGCGTCGCTATTGAAAAATACATTATTGTATTATAAATAATAATATTATTTGTCAGCGCTTTGGGCAACCCTAACCCCAACGCGTTTTTTTGGCAGAATAAAAAAACATTGCTTTGATTACCTCTAATATTCGTTGACCAGTGATTTAATATTTTTTAATAAAACATTTGATACGTCCACTCCATACCACGTACGATCTCAGACTGAAGCTCAAACTGATGCATAGTAGGTAAGAAAAGGCATCTCCGAAAAATGGTTACCATTTATTGGTATTATCATTATTTTTATTTTTTTTTGCTTTTAAATGTAAACAATAAAATGGTTTTTTATTTCAATTTTTTTTAGAAGTATATATGATACAATTATGCTTTAAAAATCAGTCAGAAAAAGTGGGAAAAATGGTACATTTTAAATGGCTGTATAATCATTATATTCGATAAATTAGAAATTCTGCTCAAATCACTTTCTTAAACCAATCTTTATCTGTATTTCTTTCTAAGACTTCAAACTTCGGTATCTTATAATAAACCTTAAAACGATCTTCGCGTAAAGTAGTTGAAAAAATCCAAGTCAATGTTTTACCGTGTAATCTTGACATTTTTACTATTTTCATAAAAAAAAAAATGCAATAGTGTAAAAAAGCGTCTGGAAAATGTAATTATTGAAAAAAAAAAAATTTTAAGTGAACGGTTCACGAGATTTAGTCGATGGCAAACGATCGATTTACTCTGTTTTCAGGCGTAAAGGTACTATATCCTCTTAAGTGTTCTAGATATAATACAAAAAAATAAGTTCATTTTCGATCCGTCAATTCACATCGCTATTTGTTTTCTATTGGGAAAAAACCTATAAGTCTTATAACAAAATATGTTGCTATGATATTTTAAAAAAATGCATAGTTTTAAATGCCGTAAGGAGCGTCGGGTTTGTAATAAACAGTTCGATCAACAGAGTAAAAAGCAGTTATCGTAGAACAAATTCTATCGTACTACCTCTGTTAGAAGGCCATAAACTCCACATTGGGAGTTGAGATGGATTGAAAAAAATGCACCTTGAAATATAAGATGGCTTATAAATTAGTTCTTAAAACTTATTTCGTTTGACTCAATATTACTAGGGGAAATTGCAACATTATTATAATTATCTCGGACAAGGCGACAAAGAATTGTGTAGTAATTATTAGGTTTAAAGCATTACAAATACTTTTCTTTTAAACGAAGGAAGAATGTATAAATGTAGACTTATTAAAGTTATTTAGAAACAAAAATAACTTGTTCAAAAGACTGGTAAAATGTCCTCTGGTGGTATTCATTCAATAATGACAGAGAGAAAAGTTTGAGCCGTAGAATAAATGGAGCAATTACTGTGTACAAAAGCTGCAAAAAGCGCTTGCAGGAAGCTGAAACTTAAAAATACTATAATTCTAGAAATTAATTCCCGGCCTTTTCTGGATATTTTTACATTGTTATAAATTATAATATAGCAAAATAAAAAGAAACCCTTCACACAAAAATTGGTTTGTTGTATTAATCTTGTTTTTTTATTATTATTATGCGTGTTGTTAAAAATCAGTTGTGTATAGGCTCTGCGATTGTAGAAATAAAATGAGATGTAGACTGATTTCTTTTGTCAATACTTTTATTGAAGGCGGCCGTGAAACATACAAACTGAACATATCCAGTGGTTAGTATCGGAAAATAAACTTATTAGTTCTTTAAGGCTTTTATTGATAAATCTATTATTTTGAATTTCACAATAGTTATTTGAAGTTAAATTAAAAAGAGTACTCCACAGTAACTTAAAATTGTTTTCATGTCCAAAGTATGTAGAGCAAAACTTTATGTCCAAGATCTCAAATTTTCAAAAATAAACTAGTACCAGGGTTTTCGGGCCGGATTGGGGAGTCGTGGATTTGTAAGCTAAAAGAGTCCACAATGTTGCCACTGCATTCTAGGCTGACTAAACATGATCTGATGGTTTACATATGTAAGTAAAGAGTAAGTGATTGACATCATCCATTTGGAGTGGGCTTTTAATTTAAAGCTTGACTCCACAGGCCTAATTCATACTCAATATTAAATAACACGCCCTCAAAGTAAAAGATTACAAATTTACGAGGTGAAGCGGGAACGATTAGTTAACCACTGGTCCTATCGTAGCCCTATCCTTCTAGTCATACTATATTAAAAATAAATAGGTTGAGCAACTGACTATCAAGCAGTTTCCATAGACAAACTTCTGTTAAGATACCTCCGTAAGAAGGTCATACCACAGGGAACGGACATGGATTAAAAAAAGAGGTAAAAGAATATTCAGTTTCACAAAAAAATATTAAATTCGATTGATATCAGATAATATCTTCATAAACATACTTTTTTTTTTTAATACGATCCTTCAATGGGCAAGCAGTTATTAGAAAAAATGATTCGTTAGTAGTATTCAAAAAAATCACTGATATTGCTAAACTAGCTACTTAGTTGGAATTGGGAAAAAAAACTATAATACTTTACAAACTTTCATGCTTTCTACAACAGATTTGCATCGCCAGCCTTAGCCCTACCCGTATAGTGACCTAACCTGGACCACCGTGGTACAATTAAAAATATCGTCGTGAACTCATGAATAGGAAAGTTCTTCGGCCAGTAGTCGCGAAACAATCGCGCCTCGGGTCCCCTACTTCTACATACCGCATAAGTATAATTGCGAAAGTTTTCCTCCCGTGCCAAAGACGTACGCCAAAACGGTCGAAAAATTGGTAATTATCAAGAAAAAAAACCAACATGCATATTTGTATACGGTATTCTGTCAGGAGATGCTTGACAAGAATTGAATTCCGGCACCTTTTTTTTTAAAATAAAAAAATGGGTTTCTTTGCTTATTTATTTCTAGAGTCTAGACCAGGCATGGGAAACCTGCGGTCTTTTGGCTACTCTGATGCGGCCATCTGGCCAATTCTGTAAATTATGTAAATTCGTAAATTCCTGACAAATTCTGACCGTAAAGTCCTGTTTCCGGCCAAAGATTCCCTAGTCAAGGTTTACTGCGGCCTTATGCCGAATCAGAAAAATGAATGGGGCCTTTAGAGAAAAAAAGATTCCCCACCCTTGGTCTAGACTAAGATAAAAAAAGGAAAAGATTTCATCAGTTGATGGGTTTGTGTTAAAAAAAACTCCCTGTGAATACTGACTGCTAACGCACCGTGTACTGTTGTTGATTAATTAATTTCAGTGTATAACTTTAATAACGTTTAATAACTAAATATTTTTTTTTCTTTTTAATTCATTTTATCTAAAAGATAATGATTGCACTCTCGAGTGCAATTTGGCCTTTAACCAACTTTCCCAAACCAAATAGTTTACTGTCGAATTTGAAAGAAAAACATATTATAACTGCTACCTTCAATAAAAAAATCATTTGAACGCCAATGATTTCCCCCTTTCTCACTTCATTACAATGGCGGCCGTAACAGCTGCATTTCATAATTAGGTCCGTTTGTTTTACTCGCTCTCATTGTGGATAATTTTCCGGAGACTTTGTGCGGTGGGCAGCTCTTAGCAGCTGATGAAGGAACCTTGGAACAAAGAGTAAGGACTGTGTCTACCGCTAACGCCAGAAGCGTCTGAAAAGTTTGTCATTTCAATGACAATTCTAGGCTTTGTCTTCGGCGATCACTGTGATAGTCTAGCCAGATTAGCCAAGGGTTGTGACCCTTGCTTTTTTTAAACAAAGAATGTATGTGTTAAGAGAAATAGCTTACCTTTATGCATTTACTTCACGAATTTCCCACTGAAAACAACACACAAACTTAAATAGGATTATAGGAGTCATTGTTACATTTTTTTTCTAGAATATTCTGCTATCCTATCCTAGGAGTAATGACATTGATATAATTAATTGTTTTTAGTTGTATCTGAGAAACTACTTGTACAACTTTACGAACGTAGACAATACGATTAAACATGTTTAGAATGAATATGGATTATTAAATAAAAGAGAGAGCTCTTCTGTTTGGTTGTTGAAAAACATTTAAAAAATAACATCGGGGCTGTGGAGTAGGAGTCGGAGTCGGAAGAATATTAAGACTGAGACCCATTATATTTATGGAAGTGCATTCAAACCACAATAGTTCGCAGTGGTGCCACTGCATGCTAGGCTGACTAAAGATGATCTGATGGTATACATATATATAAGTTAAAATGAAATGTTTGAAAATTTTCTTTGGAGTCGAAGTCATCTTTTTTTTACCTGACTCCACAGCCCTGAATAACATCTTTTTAGAATGTTCAAAATTTTTGCTATTATATCCAAAGTACAAAAGAACCACTATTTGTAACCAGTATGTATTGAAATTCCTATTTTTATATATTTAGCAAAACACTTTAAATATTTTAAAAAAAGGTTGACGACTGAATTTGAAAGAGTCTATGTGCTATCAAAAGACTTGGTTCGATAATATTTTAAAATTGTTTTTTTTTTTAAGTGGTTACTCAATTTCTTTTCAAATCGTCATTATTTTATTAATTTTCTCAGTTGGTAAGTCAAAAAAAGGCGCCAAAGTATTTTATTTTAGTAATAATAATTATTGAATTTATTACTTTTATTTTTTGAAGACTATTTGCTAATAAATTTATCTTATTTCCATGTAAATGTACCATTAAAATTATTTTGGGAATACAGTTGTCATGAATTTCTATACAAGTATAAAATACGAATAGAAATAAAGAGATGTATATTTTTGTCATATTTTACTTATAGAGGACATGTACGTATATCATTTCGTCTTTTGTTAAAAAAGATATAAGTATTCAAAAAGAAAAACTTTCAAAGAAAGAAAACAAGATAGAAACTCTAAATATTTTAGCAAAAACATATTTCCCCACTCAAAGCAGTAAAACATATCGTTTTTCATTGCCGTTTAGCGAGTATCAGCGGATGTAACATCTTGTAACGCTTCCCTGTTTGATTTATTTTTTTGTTGTTTTATTTTTCGCTAAATTATCAGTTTCTTAAATGTATAACGTAGTGCTTGCGGTCGAGCTACAAAACATTATTTTTAAAAGGCGAAAATTCCAATAATTCACATTAAATAAATAAATAAAACATGTCAGACTTTTTATGTAATCTCTTTATATAAAAAGATGTATTGTATCCGCTAAAAAGAACAAAGGATGTATCCTCATTTTAGACAGGTACAAACTAGAACAAAGATTAATGTTATCAAAAGGTTTTTTTTTAATTTCTATATTCAAAGACATCCTTTTTTGAATCGTTAAGTTGTAAAAACCATTCTAGACGATTTTTTTATGAAAATGACCAATGAACGCCATTTTTTTATTTAGCTTAAGTCCCACACACTAAAACGGGTGAGAGATTTAAATTCAATCCTATCTGTTTAGGAAATCTTTTTGAAAATTTAGGTCATTTGCAAAAAAAACATAATTTGAGAAGCAAGTCTCAACAAAAAAAAAAACTTTTGATGCACGTTATCTGTATACAAATTAAATGGGTATATTACATTTGATAACACATATACAGACGATGAAAAAATAATACATTCAATGTTAGATATGTATGCACAGGAGTTTTTCGTCATTCCCGTACTCAAAACGTTAAATTCAGCAACTAATTTTTAAGGATCGACATGTGTAATACATTTGAACACAATTATTGATAGGTCCAAATAATTTATTTTTTAAATAGTCTGATATCTTTCAAAGTGCAAATATACTTAATGCTTAATTTAGATAATTTTATTGCAGGTTAGATTTTGGAAATAAGTCACATATTTGCTATAAATAATACTAATATATTATGCGAAATGCCAAATATTTTGAGAAAAACGTCGCCATACTTTAAATATTGTTCTATGGTTGGTTACTTTATTCAAAGATTAATATTCATTATACAATACAATTAGGTTTTAAAAACATCGGCTAACGCATTCATGGTTCTGATAAAGGCATAGGCTGAAATACCTACCAACCATATATAAAATAATATTTGTAGAACTAAAATACTTTGATATTTTTTCACTTTTTTTCACCAATAATTCATATTTAGTCAAAACTATTCCGCTAATTTTCTTTTGAATATTTGAGCATTTAGATAAAAAAAACATTTGTCAGACGATGACCACTTTGTCATACTTAAATAATATTTCGTATTTTTTTTATCAGTATTCTTTATTTATATGTGTAATTTAATGGGAAAATCAAAACCTTAATAAAAGTTTCTAAGCAATAGAGTTTTTTCAAATAGTATTATTTTTTTTTGCGGATATGAATGACTGACCGTCGGATAAAACTTGTGTTGGTTAAGCATTAGAATAACATTTAGTCATTCTTCTGTTTTTGGGGAGTAAGTTAAAATTATTTCATGTTCATGTCTTACAATAGTTTTTTTCTCTTCTTCTTTCTTCTTCGTCATGGTTAAATGTTCACTGGCAATTAAAGAGCGTTAACCAGATCAACATAGTTATCAACAATGTTTGTAAAGCTTAAGAATAGTTGTTTTATATGAAAGTGAACAGCATACATAAAACTGTGACAAGAAGCAGTGAAAACTCTATATTACACGAGATCTGCGTCATAGCTATGTCGTGTAGTTAATATATATTTAATGAGTGTTATTTTAACCACCAAACGCACCTGGCTACGGTTTGAGGTGTAATAACAGTTGTCAATACCAGACGTGACCATCCCAGGGCTCATGGACCACAGAAAGTACTGTGACTTAAAGCCTATTTAAAAAATATTATATATATTTTCGTCTTCATTTTCATTTGATAGAATTATGTTACATCCTAATTCAAAGTTCACCTATGTACTTTTTCTATATCAAAAAAGAAAAACAACTAATTGCACTTTAAGCAGTGACTTTTTTCAATAAAATTATTTATCTCAACCAAAACTAAACACTAGTGATAAACAATAGATTATTATCACGAGTATTTTTGATATTTAACAATTCTCTATATTTTAACAGTTAATATTATTAGCATGGATGTCTAATGAAGGTTAGAAAATTAAAAAGTTATTGGTTATAAATATATATTATATTTAATTTTCTTATTGTTTTTTGTTAAAGAATCACGTCACTGGCTATCTGTTCATTATGAACAGTAATTCGTTAGTGAAATAGTAAAACAAAGAATACATTTTTCAACTGGGATGTTTCTAAAGTTATATACAACTAAATTTTGTCACTTGCATTTCCTTGCTGTGTAGACCGTTCCACTCACTATTAATAGATATTTTTTTGTCTTTGATAATTTATGCATACAAGGTTATTTATAAATACACCTATTATGACGTTAATTATGTTGTTTAACCATGTTCTCTTCCAATGTAAAGCATATAGTCTCCGAATGGAGTTTATTACAACATCACAAAAATCCATGCCTTTGAATATAAATCGATTGAAATTTTATTTATTAATCTTTTTAAATTACTTTGTAACAGGTGAAAAACATTTTTTATGTTCATAAATTGCTTCTAAAATGCAGCCGAATGAGATAACAGCTAACATAATTTGGTTTTCAATCATTAAAAGATTTGCCACCCCTGATATTGTCGATCTAGAAACATCAGCCGTAAAAATATTGTACACTTACGGCGCATATTTATTCAAGCTTTTCCAGTACGTGAGAAACGCTAGAAAAATTAGTTTATGTATCGCTTACCAAGGTACCCGAAGCAGGAAGTGTCCCAGTATAAATAGCCTCATTTCGTATGATGACTATATTTATTATAACCGCCTTAGCCAGATATCATAAAATAAAATAGCTAAAGGATAAGTTTTTTTTTTATTTTCGGAAGGCAGTAAAGCGGTCTCCAATCGCAGCTTACTTCACTAGCATCTGGGGACGAATTAGGGATTACGCATATGATTATTATTATCCATAATGATTTTAAGAATTAATGATTACACACTTACATCTTTAACCAACTTAAAATACAACTCTCGATGTTTTGCGCTAGATGACTAGCGCAACCGCAAAAAAATTTAAGGCAAAAAAAAAAAAGTTGGAGTTGGAGTCGGAAGTCGGAAGTCGGAAGATTTTTACGGATGAAAATTTTATTTAAAAAATTCAGTAAAACTGACATCACACTGTTGAGAATTATTAGTCTTTAGCAGCAAGTATAGTCCCTAAAAATGTCTGGATGCAAGCTGTAGTCCCCAAAGACAATACTTATAATACTTTTACAAAAGTATCAAAAATGCAAAAGTGCTTAACTTTTCCTGTTCTAAGCTCAAGAAATGCGACAATACCCACATTTTCTTAAACATCTATTTTAATATGGGTGATACAATGATTATAATAAGGTATTCTTATATCATAGTTTTTTGGACCTTTTGTAGAAGAAAAATAATATATTCGATCGCTAGTTCCGTCTTTATTGAAAAAAACAGAAAAGAAAATTCCAACTAAATAAAAAAGATCCTCAAAGTAGAACAAAAAACGGATTGATGTGTGTGTACGAAGTTAAAAATAATAATTTATGTATCCTCGAATACTATTCTCAAAAAATACACAATATCTTACTTACATCAATGCCTCATTTTATATAAGTTCTGGCAACATGAGAAGTCGCGATAAACTAAGATAAGATAAGGCCAAATCTCGTCAGTTGCGATTTCATATGTGTGCTGGGTGACGTCTTTTTTACGCGCAACTTAAAATATGATTATTTATTGATAAAACACGGATTTTTATAAAAAAATGTATGAGGAGTGATGCAGAGAGATATTTTAAAGCCCTTAGACTATTTATTTTTTTGAAATACATAAGAATAAGGCCAATAATGAGGAAACCACTGGGATCCTTAAACGACTCCCATCGGAAGAGAAGTATTTTTCTACTCTCCGAGCCACGAGTGTTAAACTAAACTCGTTTATATTTCTATGCTACTTTACTTTGTATATTTTTATAGTCAACAAAATAAGCACTAGCAATACAATCAATTCAAAGCATGCTTTTAAAATGGCAAAAACACATGGAGGATGGTTTTTGGCTAATTCAATCTATTATTTCGACTTATCCGTATACAATATCAAATATAAAAAACTGTTTTTGGAGCCCAAAAAGTATTTTTTTTTACATAGCGATACTTACTATTTTCTCCATTTTCAGTTTAGTTTGAGTCCGTTCCTGGTGACAACCCTTTTTAAGTGTGAAAACGCGTTTCCGTCATGAAGGAAGGAGCTAACGAGAAAACTCTTTCATGTACTTGTGCTTAGTTAAGATTCTCAAGTTTTATTATGCTACGAACCCCTTTCTTGGAACGTTGTGTGATCCGTATTTTTAAATTGATTTCTTTTATTGTGCTCAAAGAATAGACGAGACGTCAGACTCTATTACAGTAAGGTATGTTATTTGTTATGGGCGTTATTAACCATCATTATTTTAAGATAGTATTATAGATAAAATGTCATTTTATTTATAAAGTTCTAATTTCGCATGTCGAAGTAATTGAATAATCCTTTTTTAACTACATTGAAAAAAAAACATTTTTCGACAACTTTCCTTTAAGTGCAACAGTAAACGAAATAAAATGTCTTGAATCAAAGCAAAGCTGAATGTTTATTCCTTTTGTATTTTCTAACATTTCATATACTAATCACGACCCGAGAACTACAAGGTTCTAAGTGTGGATTAATGACTAAACAAAAGTTAAACAAATGAATACCGTTAATGCTACTTGGAAGACTGGTTAATTGTTATCTTTGTTTCCCAATAAACCTGTATTAAGAACTTTACAGTTTTTGGGTCGCATACTATAACAATTACAATATTTGCCTGGCAATTCTCTAATACTAAATGTCATTCCTCATATAAAGTTTTTTGAAACACGAAAAATTAATACTCAAAAAATTGTGTTATGTGATTCCTCGTATTTAAAAAATAATGTATGTATACAAATGGAAGAGATGCCTACAAAATTTATTGAAAACTTAAATAAAACGTTTACATAGCTTAACATTGAAAAGATTCAAGTTCTTCAATAAAAACGAAATTGCTTTTTCAGCATGTCATACTATTGAAAAGCATCAATTTACCACGTAGTCAAAATCAAAAATAAACACAGCTTACAACTCCGAATTAAGCAGTAAAAAAACTAGAAACATGTATATAAAAACTATAAGAGGATAACTATTGTATATAAATATATAATAATTATTTATAAATAAAGTTATGTTTTTTTTCTCGTACATATACCATAATCTATGCACTGTATTTTTTAAGCTTTCCCGGCTCCCAATGTGGAGGATATGACTTCCTAATGAAGATAACTCAGCAGAACTTTTTCTACGAGAACTGCTTGCAAAGGGGCATGTCTACAATGTCACTGGCCACGTGTCGGCTTGTTTATCGACCGATTGCAGTCTAACGCTTTGGATCATAGTGACCAGATATTTGGATAAGTATCTGGTCACTATGATTCTTTTGGGCCACTAATACAGTTTGATTGAGCCACATGTTGAGTGTAGCATATTTTGAGTTGAATACAAGAAATGAGATGAGGAATAAGATGAGAATAATTATTTTACATTAAATTACATGAAAAACACTGGATAATTGATAAACACGACAAAAGAAACCTAGACATATTATCTTAATAAATTGCAATTAATGAAGTAAAATTAATATTTTACTGTTGATAAGCCACTTTAATATTTCTAAGAAAGATTGATCTAATGTATGATTACTCACAAAAGTCGGCTGGAAATGTTCGCGATTACATAAGATGATTTCCGATCATATTTTCGTGCCACTGCTTCTCAAAAGTTTTCATAAAATAAAATTTGAGGACCACTGGTACAAATGTATTTTTTGGGGGAAGTGTTAATGTTTCGTGTTGGGTTGTTAAGCCGTCGTATTACAGCCTCGACATGTTTGCGTGGCAGGAGTTGTTGTAAGTAAATATGCTGCATTTTGTTGGTGGGATTTCATACCGCGACGATTGTATATATTTTTTGTACTTTGCTTTAAGCTGAAAATAATAACACCTTTTAAAAATGTAAAGCTCTCATGACAAGTTCGAAGAAGTAACTAATTTTTATTTTGTATTCAGAATGTACACGGTGTTCATAAAAGAAGTACAAATTCTATCTCAACCGTATTTTTTTAAATCCACTTTCAGATGACAGCTTACCATTCAACATCAACATAATGTTAAATGCTTCCGGTTTTGGTATTTATTAAATCAATCCAGCAAGCCCTTACTTATAAGAAAATCTGTTAACACTGGCAACATATTTTTTTCTTTGATAGTCCAATAAGACAGCGGTGGGCTGCCAATACCTCAACAAAGGGCTCGTCAAATTTCAGAGATATTTGCAGTGTTCTGAGAAAATGGTGGATTTTTGTCACATTTATATAATAGAATTATACGCAATAAGTATTCAAGCAATCGAATGTTACTTAATATTCTTTTATTATATGACATTAGAATGTATATTTCTACTGTTCATATAAATAAAGATTATTTATATCAACATTAGAAAATGTAAAACCGTCGTACATAATAAATATATATTATATATCAGAAACTGCAGATACAGATGAGAATATTGTTTTTTCTCAATTTAACAAAGATAGCCTTTTCCAGCCCACCCCTGCAATGGTCATATTCGGTTTATAATGGCTTACATGGCCTTTAAGATATAAAGGAAAAAATTAAAAAATACATTGCCAAGATTTTCTTTTTATTACCAAATATTTAATTTTTCATTCCAGTTTGTACCGTTTTTTTGTCCACGAGCTACTGACATCAGTGGGTTAATCTGTTGCTATGTTCTTGGTGCCGTTTTTTTCGGTGCCAGCCTGTCTTCCTATTCTATCCCTTGGGTATTTGTGCCACTTATTTAGGTTTACTAACCTATCATAATGTATTCTACCTAACCAAAAGATGTCTATTTTTTGTTTGCAAGATTAGTTAAAACAACTCATATTGTGGAAAATGTAGTATAAGAATACAGCGTTTCAACGTTTGTTGGTTACTTTAAACTTATTTTGCAATTATAATACAATCGCTAAGTTACATTGTTATATTCATTGATTGATTATTTAATATTTGCTACAATTTTTAATTAATATCTTTATTCCATATATCTCGCCGATCCTACAGTGTATTCAGTTACGGGGTTTACACTTATGGATAGATTTTATGGATAGATTGTCATTTTTTTGGTTCAAAAAACATAGATATCAGCGATATATTTTTTTCTTTACACCAACCTCTTACCCGATCCCAACGATGAAGGGTAGAGAAAGCGATTAGTCAAAAATAAGTTATTTTTTAGCTAGGGCCTCCAATCCCGGATCCCTTGATCGATTGAGAGAATTTGAGAATGTTGAGCTATTTTGAGAATTCCGTAAATTCCTGGGTTTTTGGATTCCAAATTTTTGGAAGAGCTAAAAAAAGGTCTCACGTCGTTTTGTTTTGGGAAATGCAAAAATTCCTAGGTTTTCGAAATCGACATGAAATTGTATGAAAAATGTCAAGACTTCAAAATCGACGAGCAAAATTTTCTCAATCGCGAATCCTAATTTATACACGATGTTATGTTGAATATTCAATTCCGAGATTGGAAAAATTGACAATTCCGGGATCACAAAAAGGGTCCTGGATTGGATGCCCTACAGTTATTTCTATCTAGACAAATTAAAGTACTAAATAAAGTAAAGTTACCATAAAAGAAATTATGTTGACATAATATATTAAGTGTTTATATGCTAAGCAGTAAGAGCGAAAGAATAGAAAAAATATTTTTGGAAAATAGTAAGTCTAAGATTTATACACTTATGAGATCGGAGATTCTTCTATAATTATTTTTCGTATCATTATTTTATTGCTTGTAAATTTTATTACACCAAGACAATATTTTTTAGCGTTCGTGATATTGCCCAAATCCTATTTCATGATTTTTTTCTGTCGACATTTATGCGTTTAATAAAAATGTAACATTTTTCCGCCATATTTCATCTGTAGTTTCACCATCTCATAGAAAACCAGATGACACTATAAGCACTGCCGCCATGTTCGCATCCTCGCTCCGTTTTTCACAGCGCTTGGTTGGGAGCCAAAATTTCCGCAGAAAAAAATAATGTCGCGATAAACAAGTGTGTCAAACGTCCGACAAGCACGCGCCGCCAGCCCCGTTCTGAATAATAATGTTCGGGTAGTCCCCTATATTCCATATTACATCCATTTTCGGGAGAAAAATTTAGAAAGGAAATTAGTTATGCTAAACCTCCTAACCAATGGTTATATATCAATGAAGATATAATATATTTTATATTAAGGTCTGAATATAGTATAATATCTACCTATTTTTACTATCGTTATGACTGTGGTGAAAGACGCAAATTGTAAGTCACGGCTCCTAGTGGTTTATATTAACTTTTTCTACCAACGAAACCGAAAGATTTATCGGTAGATCTAATTTTTTATAATTAAACCCATTCCTCGATTTACGCAAGACTCGCTTAGTGCGATAAAGAAAAATAAATATTTTCAAAATGTATTGAAATCGTATGTAAATATATGACATTCAACCGCAAGATGCGCTGTCAGTCAAACTTAAAGATGATATCAGTTAGTGTTGATGATTTTGACTAACCCAAATGAATTTATTCACATGAAAAATATTCCTGAAGTTCTATTATAAGCCAGAAAATTAGAAAACATGGTTTCAAATATTGATCCGAATATCGTGCTGTTAAATTTCAGAATGATCTAAAAATCATCTATGGGCAGTATCGAAAAATTAACAAAGATTTGAAAAAAAATGTCAAAATCAATTACAGATTATTTAACAAAGGTAATTCCAGAAGAAATTTTTCACTTTGTAACATATTTTTGAAGTTTGTATGAGTTCTATACCTCGATTAACGCGAATTTTTATTTTTTGGAATCTATCTTCCATTTTTTAATATGTTGTGTTGTATACATCATTTAACGTGAATTCGCAATCGAGATATGGGTGTATATCATAACAGTTAGAGTACTTTCGTAAATTTGCATTCCTCAAATTATGATCAAATATTAGGGCGGATTGAGTTATTGAGTAAGTTTCATATTTACCATAAAATGTATTATTTTAAAGTAAGTCCTGACAAAATATGAGTTTTTTTCAATACTGTCCGCTTCTAACATCGAACACAGCGGTAGAAAATGTTTTAAAAGAACTGGATGTTATTTAGTTGATCTAACTTACTTATTTGTAGAGCTATGGAAAAGACTAATAGATTGTCAAACATTTTTGCTGTGTTCCTTAAAATTGTGTGGGTAGGTGAACGCGAAAGAAGTTTTTAGCTTTTTTAAATATTTTTTCAACTAAAGAATACCAGTGAACATGGTATTAATAATTAAAATAATTAAACATCAAGACAATTTTTTTCACGGACTTTGTAATCATAAAATGAATTTTGTGCTTGATTTCCTTTCTAAGTAATCTATCATTATGTAAATACGATGTCTTCATTTTATTTAAAAAGAGACATTTTTATTTATATCTAAATACATTCTGAGAAGGGGAGCTTATTATTTCTCTTGGATTATCACCGAGATAAAAACAATAGCATTTATGTCACATTTATTATTCCGGATTTTTTTTGAAGTAATGTATTCCACGAAATAAAATGTCTTCAAAATATTTTTTCCCCATGGATTAAATTTCATCAAATAATTTATTAATTTTATAAAGACGATGGATAAGCATTTTTAAGACCACATTTCTGACAGCGCTATCAAACTATATAATAAATGAAAATCCTTTACGTGGGTTAGCATTATTAATATGTATTGGATTTTTTTAATGTCATTTTAAAATGTTACTGGTTGAATGATGTAGATATTTAATTTGTGGTTAATATTATAAATAATTTCTGCCATGTGGAGCTATTTTAATAAAACTGTCTGTCTTTCTTACTAAAAGTGAAATCGTTGTAGTAAAAAAATATATTTTTGAAATTATGTAATATCATTCTGTCAGGGATTAAAAATAAAATATGTGTATTTTTTTTTTATTATAAACTAGATTATAGCGTTAACGCCCAAAATATTAAAAACAATTTTTAAATATCATATGGATCTTTTAGCACAATTATGAAATAATAATTATAAGTAGTAAAAACATTATATAGTTATGAATTTTATTGATTTAAAAATGTTTTTATATTTATATTGTTTATTTTAACATAGTGGTGTTTTATAAAAAATACTCTAGATTATCTTTCATTCACAAGAAAGTAACAATGTTTAACAATCCATAATAATAATTTCAAATCCTATACAAAGAAAAATATCTTAAAAAAACAACCCATGAGCTATTATTGACAGATGTGCATTAAATAAAATTATTTGACTTTTATTGTTATCCATTATTTTATAGTTGTTACATCTCTTAGCTAGTAATTGCATTTGAATATTTATTTTAATGTATTTTTTTATTTGCTCTTTGAATTTGTTGAGTGCGTTTTATTCGGTGGTGTTAGTCGCCGGGACCGTAGTGCAGTAGTCAGAGTCGTTGGCTTCCGTGACGGATCTCAAGAGCTCTAATCCCGTCCAGTAATTTTAATTTGTCATTCAAAGCACTCTATATAACCTTACACATACACAACAATTTTGATTTATTTGTGGTTTATAATTGTTAAGTGTCTGTTAATTATTTTTTACATAGCTTTTAACTATTTCTTAAACTAGTCACTGACTGCTTAAGCATTTTACTAATGAGTTAATGATTAATAGCGAATGAAAAAAATATCGTTGCCAAAAGAGGAAAACTTTTCGTGTAAGAATAATTCGTATAAAATGCTATAAGATATCATCCGAAATATATAATCATTCTAATATTTTTTAATGCTATCAAAGACTTCGACGGTCCACTTGAAGCATATTACAACGGCATCTAAATGAATAATGCATTAGGCGGTTTTTACGGTCATAGTTTGAAAAAAAGGTCCTAACCCACAATAAAGTGGGAAGTAAAGGGATCAACATTCCAAAGAGAATTATCTTTTTAACGCTCTCAGATTGGTTCAACACCTATACAGCTTCTGTTGAATGAGAGATTTTTGTATAATAGTATGTGTATACGTTTAAAACCCTTTCATTGGAAGGCGAATGCTTGGGTGCTATAATTTATTGTTAAAGTTTTTGAAATATTTTAAAGGTGCTAATAGTTTTCATATTATTGTGATGCCTATTTTTTTATAAATCTTTTACAACTAAATATATGCAAACAGCATTCTTGATATCATTTTTCCTAGTGCCACAAACTTTAAAATATAACTTTCAGTTCCCTAAATCGAGCATATCGTCGCATGATATATACAAAATAGGTGATTTGTTTTTGCTAGAATGATTCATTTTTCCGTCAATAATATTAGTGTTGTGGTGGAATATCTGTACTAAAGAAAAAAAATCTCTTCTTATTTTAAATAAACCATTTGAAGACGTCTTAAAAATAGTAAAATATTGCATACCATCTCAAAAGTAGATTTTTTCAAATGTTCCGGTACAGCTCTCAGGCGATGAGATGGTCTTATTTTTTTAAAATTATTTACGGAGTTACAGCGATTTTGGTGACGCAGCAACTAAGCTGGTCAGACCGGAACAGATCGAAATTCGAAACTTTATACGCGTTTTTCTAGAAACTACTTTTTTCAAGCTGACGTACATAATATCTCAAGTTCAAAATTTTAATTTTTACTATTTTTAAAAAATTTGAAACTAAACGTAAAAAAAATCATTTTTTTTTCAAACGGCTACCATTTTCTGAAGATTTTTTTTTTATTTCTTCGAGGTAGGGGCTATAGAAACATTTTTATTTATTATTATTTTTTCAGATGACCAGAAAGGTTGGAATCGTGTACGTCAGGACACCACCTTTTTTTGGACCCCTCGATACTAGCCGATAGCTTTTCGAGTTTTGATTTTTTTTTAAATATAAATAAACGAATGGTAAAAAAATGGACGGTAAAAATTTACTTTGTTTATTTTGTACAGATCTCAAAAAAACACCCAAAATTCGTACACTACACTAAAATACCACCTTAAGTCATTACAAAACTATTAGTGCTATTCCTGTATCATTATTTTTTCAGTATACTTGTATGAAAAAAAGTCGATGAGTGATTGGATAACAAGCAGTTCCTGAGAATACACCTTCTGTTAAAATGCTTTACAAAGACTCAATATGCTCCACGATAGGGGCAGGTATATCAGAGGTAACTGAGACTCTTACTAAAACTAAGACCACTCCCAATGTGAAGCATATTGACTCCTTATAAAGTTTATCTCAACGGAAGCTTTCTACGAGAACTATTTGTTACTCAGTTGTCCGACTCCTCTTTTTCGATGAGAGTAGGGATATAAGGATACGGCTAAGATAAAAATAGTTACTAGCTTATTTTGAATCGGATGGGTGTGAGGGAATTTGAATCAATATATATATATCCATGGCTTCGGACAAATATCCATAAATCAATTTATCAAACTGGTCACAATGGGATTTGAACCAGTAAGTACCGAATCCGACGAAGCCACCCCCCTTAACCAATGCTTTGATTTTGAAATAGGTTGATGTGAAAATTATTCATGGAATGTTTTTAAATATTCTATCAAATGTGTTTTAGAGTGTTATGTTGGTCATAATGCATTGTATTATAATCTATTGGTTTATTATACGCCTCTACGCGGACTAATTGCATCGATGAGCATTCAAGTTAATATGCATACTACCTTTTATGAAACGATTATGAAACCTTACTATGTAAGAGCATTAAATAATAATCGAAGGAAATATAAAATTGTGTATTATAAAACCAGCTATAGTTTAAACAAAAAACTGACCATTTTTATCACTGTACGTGATGTTTACATATAAGTTTTTTTATATTTTTTTGATTGATTGTATTATATGTACATATATGTGTAAATCCTGAGTATAAATAAGAATAGTAATGAGGAGCAAACATTCAAAAAGTGTTTTGTCACAAATTTTGAAAATGGCGTTTTATATCAATTCTGATAGCCCATAATAAAACCTATGAATGGAAATCGAAATTATTGTTCAAAAAGGTTTTTTTTTCATATTAAAATTAGATCATAAAGTTCACACATTCATACGAACCGTCACTTTTGCAACACTTAAATCATCATTTTCCAAGCTTTGTATTTGTGTGACAAATCACTTTTTCAATGTTTGCTCCTCAGTTATCAATAGCTCTAATAAGAATATGTATAAAATAAATAAATGAAACTTGTAGTATTTGTGTCAAAAGTTGTAGCACTACAAGTAGTATAACAAAGTTATGAAATTTAATTTCATACTAAAAATTAACTTCTACAAAGTTACTGCCGAACTTATCAAACATGTATGAAGGTATTGAATAGTATAATAACAAAACGGAAATTAAATGAAATTACAATCTATTTATATCAAAAGCGTTGAATGAAATACTTGAAAGGTTTTACAGTATAAAAAAATGATTGACGTTGAATACCTTAAAAGTTATCAAATATTACAATAAAACAATATTCTAATAATCATATCTAATACAAGTCACCTACCAAATTTCAAACGAGGAGAGTTATGGAAGTTGCGATAAACTTCTCTAGGTTGTCTGTTTTTTGTTGTTGTGACGAAATGAAAGCTAGGAAAATATTTTATTTTAAGATTCTGAACTATGGATTTGAACTTCGATCTTTCCAGTCTATAATAGAATGCTCAGCGCTTCTCCCCATTCCCAAACATTGAAGTAATCTATCATAGACTGCCTCTTATTTTGCAGACCTCATTTCTTCCATTGTAGTATAGTCTTTTCATAAACGTGATTATATCTATATATTAATAGCCGATAATGTCCGTCTGAGTGTAAGGACGTACTCGACCTTCCAGTCTCCACTTTTTTAAATAAAATAAAATCTATAATAATCACTTTTTACTTTTCACTTTTCACAAATGTGTACGTACTGATGTCATCGGGTCTTTTTCTTCTTCTACGAAATTTATTTGTTAGCGTATTTGAAAATTATTTGAATACAATATATATACTACGAAAAATGATTGTTAGCAAACGTGAACATTATTCCAAAAATTCAATAATTTGCAATTTAAAAACTGCAGGGCTGTCGATATATGCGCCGAGGTCGATTTATGGTTCTATGAAAAATGATTGTTAGCAAACTTGAACATTATTCCAAAGATTTAATAATTTACGAAATTTCTGCTACTACGAAAAATGGTTGTTAGCAAACTTCAACATTATTCCAAAAATTAAATAATTTACGAAATTTCTGCTACTACGAAAAATGGTTGTTAGCAAACTTGAACATTATTCCAAATATTAAATAATTTACAATTAAAAAACTGCAGGGCTGTCGATATATGCGCAAAATTAAATAATTTACGAAATTTCTGCTCCTACGAAAAATGGTTGTTAGCAAACTTGGACATTATTCCAAATATTAAATAATTTACGAAATTTCTGCTCCAACGAAAAATGGTTGTTAGCAAACTTGAACATTATTCCAAAAATTCAATAATTTACGAAATTTCTGCTACTACGAAAAATGGTTGTTAGCAAACTTCAACATTATTCCAAAAATTAAATAATTTACGAAATTTCTGCTACTACGAAAAATGGTTGTTATCAAACTTGGACATTATTCCGAAAATTCAATAATTTACGAAATTTCTGCTACTACGAAAAATGGTTGTTAAACTTTATTCCAAAAATTGAATATTTTACGAAATTTATGCTACTACGAAAAATGGTTGTTAGCAAACTTAAACATTATTCCAAATATTGAATAATTTACGAAATTTATGCTACTACGAAAAATGGTTGTTAGCAAACTTAAACATTATTCTAAAAATTAAATATTTTACGAAATTTCTGCTACTACGAAAAATGGTTGTTAGCAAACTTAAACTTTATTCCAAAAATTCAATTATTTACGAAATTTCTGCTCCTACGAAAAATGGTTGTTAGCAAACTTAAAAATTATTCCAAAAATTAAATATTTTACGAAATTTCTGCTCCTACGAAAAATGATTGTTAGCAAACTTGAACATTATTCCAAAAATTCAATAATTTACGAAATTCCTGCTACTACGAAAAATGGTTGTTAGCAAACTTGAACATTATTCCAAAAATTCAATAATTTACGAAATTTCTGCTCCTACGAAAAATGGTTGTTAGCAAACTTGAACATTATTCCAAAAATTCAATAATTTACGAAATTTCTGCTACTACGAAAAATGGTTGTTAGCAAACTTAAACTTTATTCCAAAAATTGAATATTTTACGAAATTTAAGCTACTACGAAAAATGGTTGTTAGCAAACTTGAACATTATTCCAAATATTCAATAATTTACGAAATTTCTGCTCCTACGAAAAATGGTTGTTAGCAAACTTGAACATTATTCCAAAAATTCAATAATTTACGAAATTTCTGCTCCTACGAAAAATGGTTGTTAGCAAACTTGAACATTATTCCAAAAATTCAATAATTTACGAAATTTCTGCTACTACGAAAAATGGTTGTTAGCAAACTTAAACTTTATTCCAAAAATTGAATATTTTACGAAATTTAAGCTACTACGAAAAATGGTTGTTAGCAAACTTGAACATTATTCCAAATATTAAATAATTTACGAAATTTCTGCTCCTACGAAAAATGGTTGTTAGCAAACTTGAACATTATTCCAAAAATTCAATAATTTACGAAATTTCTGCTACTACGAAAAATGGTTGTTAGCAAACTTAAACTTTATTCCAAAAATTCAATAATTTACGAAATTTCGGCTACTACGAAAAATGGTTGTTAGCAAACTTAAACTTTATTCCAAAAATTGAATATTTTACGAAATTTATGCTACTACGAAAAATGGTTGTTAGCAAACTTAAAAATTATTCCAAAAATTAAATATTTTACGAAATTTATGCTACTACGAAAAATGGTTGTTAGCAAACTTTAAAAATTATTCCAAAAATTAAATATTTTTCGAAATTTCTGCTCCTACGAAAAATGGTTGTTAGCAAACTTGAACTTTATTCCAAAAATTCAATTATTTACGAAATTTCGGCTACTACGAAAAATGGTTGTTAGCAAACTTGAACATTATTCCAAATATTAAATAATTTACGAAATTTATGCTACTACGAAAAATGGTTGTTAGCAAACTTAAAAATTATTCCAAAAATTAAATATTTTACGAAATTTCTGCTCCTACGAAAAATGGTTGTTAGCAAACTTGAACATTATTCCAAAAATTCAATAATTTACGAAATTTCTGCTCTTACGAAAAATGGTTGTTAGCAAACTTAAACTTTATTCCAAAAATTCAATAATTTACGAAATTTCGGCTACTACGAAAAATGGTTGTTAGCAAACTTCAAAATTATTCCAAAAATTAAATATTTTACGTAATTTATGCTACTACGAAAAATGGTTGTTAGCAAACTTAAACTTTATTCCAAAAATTGAATATTTTACGAAATTTCTGCTCCTACGAAAAATAGTTGGTCAGCAAACTTGAACATTATTCCAAAAATTAAATATTTTACGAAATTTCTGCTCCTACGAAAAATGGTTGTTAGCAAACTTGAACTTTATTCCAAAAATTCAATTATTTACGAAATTTCGGCTACTACGAAAAATGGTTGTTAGCAAACTTGAACATTATTCCAAAAATTCAATAATTTACGAAATTTATGCTACTACGAAAAATGGTTGTTAGCAAACTTCAAAATTATTCCAAAAATTAAATATTTTACGTAATTTATGTTACTACGAAAAATGGTTGTTAGCAAACTTAAACTTTATTCCAAAAATTGAATATTTTACGAAATTTATGCTACTACGAAAAATGGTTGTTAGCAAACTTAAAAATTATTCCAAAAATTAAATATTTTACGAAATTTCTGCTCCTACGAAAAATGGTTGTTAGCAAACTTGAACTTTATTCCAAAAATTCAATTATTTACGAAATTTCGGCTACTACGAAAAATGGTTGTTAGCAAACTTAAACTTTATACCAAAAATTGAATATTTTACGAAATTTATGCTACTACGAAAAATGGTTGTTAGCAAACTTAAACTTTATTCCAAAAATTGAATATTTTACGAAATTTATGCTACTACGAAAAATGGTTGTTAGCAAACTTGAACATTATTCCAAATATTAAATAATTTACGAAATTTCTGCTCCTACGAAAAATGGTTGTTAGCAAACTTGAACATTATTCCAAAAATTCAATAATTTACGAAATTTATGCTACTACGAAAAATGGTTGTTAGCAAACTTCAAAATTATTCCAAAAATTCAATAATTTACGAAATTTCTGCTACTACGAAAAATGGTTGTTAGCAAACTTAAACTTTATTCCAAAAATTCAATAATTTACGAAATTTCGGCTACTACGAAAAATGGTTGTTAGCAAACTTAAACTTTATTCCAAAAATTGAATATTTTACGAAATTTATGCTACTACGAAAAATGGTTGTTAGCAAACTTAAAAATTATTCCAAAAATTAAATATTTTACGAAATTTATGCTACTACGAAAAATGGTTGTTAGCAAACTTTAAAAATTATTCCAAAAATTAAATATTTTTCGAAATTTCTGCTCCTACGAAAAATGGTTGTTAGCAAACTTGAACATTATTCCAAAAATTCAATTATTTACGAAATTTCGGCTACTACGAAAAATGGTTGTTAGCAAACTTGAACATTATTCCAAAAATTCAATAATTTACGAAATTTCTGCTCTTACGAAAAATGGTTGTTAGCAAACTTAAACTTTATTCCAAAAATTCAATAATTTACGAAATTTCGGCTACTACGAAAAATGGTTGTTAGCAAACTTAAACTTTATTCCAAAAATTGAATATTTTACGAAATTTATGCTACTACGAAAAATGGTTGTTAGCAAACTTGAACATTATTCCAAATATTAAATAATTTACGAAATTTCTGCTCCTACGAAAAATGGTTGTTAGCAAACTTGAACATTATTCCAAAAATTCAATAATTTACGAAATTTATGCTACTACGAAAAATGGTTGTTAGCAAACTTCAAAATTAATTTTTACGAAATTTCTGCTCCTACGAAAAATGGTTGTTAGCAAACTTGAACTTTATTCCAAAAATTCAATTATTTACGAAATTTCGGCTACTACGAAAAATGGTTGTTAGCAAACTTAAACTTTATACCAAAAATTGAATATTTTACGAAATTTATGCTACTACGAAAAATGGTTGTTAGCAAACTTAAACTTTATTCCAAAAATTGAATATTTTACGAAATTTATGCTACTACGAAAAATGGTTGTTAGCAAACTTGAACATTATTCCAAAAATTCAATAATTTACGAAATTTCTGCTACTACGAAAAATGGTTGTTAGCAAACTTGAACATTATTCCAAAAATTAAATATTTTACGAAATTTCTGCTCCTACGAAAAATGGTTGTTAGCAAACTTGAACTTTATTCCAAAAATTCAATTATTTACGAAATTTCGGCTACTACGAAAAATGGTTGTTAGCAAACTTAAACTATATACCAAAAATTGAATATTTTACGAAATTTATGCTACTACGAAAAATGGTTGTTAGCAAACTTAAACTTTATTCCAAAAATTGAATATTTTACGAAATTTATGCTACTACGAAAAATGGTTGTTAGCAAACTTGAACATTATTCCAAATATTAAATAATTTACGAAATTTCTGCTCCTACGAAAAATGGTTGTTAGCAAACTTGAACATTATTCCAAAAATTCAATAATTTACGAAATTTATGCTACTACGAAAAATGGTTGTTAGCAAACTTCAAAATTATTCCAAAAATTCAATAATTTACGAAATTTCTGCTACTACGAAAAATGGTTGTTAGCAAACTTAAACTTTATTCCAAAAATTCAATAATTTACGAAATTTCGGCTACTACGAAAAATGGTTGTTAGCAAACTTAAACTTTATTCCAAAAATTGAATATTTTACGAAATTTATGCTACTACGAAAAATGGTTGTTAGCAAACTTAAAAATTATTCCAAAAATTAAATATTTTTCGAAATTTCTGCTCCTACGAAAAATGGTTGTTAGCAAACTTGAACTTTATTCCAAAAATTCAATTATTTACGAAATTTCGGCTACTACGAAAAATGGTTGTTAGCAAACTTGAACATTATTCCAAAAATTCAATAATTTACGAAATTTCTGCTCTTACGAAAAATGGTTGTTAGCAAACTTAAACTTTATTCCAAAAATTCAATAATTTACGAAATTTCGGCTACTACGAAAAATGGTTGTTAGCAAACTTAAACTTTATTCCAAAAATTAAATATTTTACGTAATTTATGCTACTACGAAAAATGGTTGTTAGCAAACTTGAACATTATTCCAAATATTAAATAATTTACGAAATTTCTGCTCCTACGAAAAATGGTTGTTAGCAAACTTGAACATTATTCCAAAAATTCAATAATTTACGAAATTTATGCTACTACGAAAAATGGTTGTTAGCAAACTTCAAAATTATTCCAAAAATTAAATATTTTACGTAATTTATGCTACTACGAAAAATGGTTGTTAGCAAACTTAAACTTTATTCCAAAAATTGAATATTTTACGAAATTTCTGCTCCTACGAAAAATAGTTGGTCAGCAAACTTGAACATTATTCCAAAAATTAAATATTTTACGAAATTTCTGCTCCTACGAAAAATGGTTGTTAGCAAACTTGAACTTTATTCCAAAAATTCAATTATTTACGAAATTTCGGCTACTACGAAAAATGGTTGTTAGCAAACTTAAACTTTATTCCAAAAATTGAATATTTTACGAAATTTATGCTACTACGAAAAATGGTTGTTAGCAAACTTAAACTTTATTCCAAAAATTCAATAATTTACGAAATTTCGGCTACTACGAAAAATGGTTGTTAGCAAACTTAAATTTATTCCAAAAATTGAATATTTTACGAAATTTATGCTACTACGAAAAATGGTTGTTAGCAAACTTGAACATTATTCCAAATATTAAATAATTTACGAAATTTCTGCTCCTACGAAAAATGGTTGTTAGCAAACTTGAACATTATTCCAAAAATTCAATAATTTACGAAATTTATGCTACTACGAAAAATGGTTGTTAGCAAACTTCAAAATTATTCCAAAAATTAAATATTTTACGTAATTTATGTTACTACGAAAAATGGTTGTTAGCAAACTTAAACTTTATTCCAAAAATTGAATATTTTACGAAATTTATGCTACTACGAAAAATGGTTGTTAGCAAACTTAAAAATTATTCCAAAAATTAAATATTTTACGAAATTTCTGCTCCTACGAAAAATGGTTGTTAGCAAACTTGAACTTTATTCCAAAAATTCAATTATTTACGAAATTTCGGCTACTACGAAAAATGGTTGTTAGCAAACTTAAACTTTATACCAAAAATTGAATATTTTACGAAATTTATGCTACTACGAAAAATGGTTGTTAGCAAACTTAAACTTTATTCCAAAAATTGAATATTTTACGAAATTTATGCTACTACGAAAAATGGTTGTTAGCAAACTTGAACATTATTCCAAATATTAAATAATTTACGAAATTTCTGCTCCTACGAAAAATGGTTGTTAGCAAACTTGAACATTATTCCAAAAATTCAATAATTTACGAAATTTATGCTACTACGAAAAATGGTTGTTAGCAAACTTCAAAATTATTCCAAAAATTAAATATTTTACGTAATTTATGCTACTAAGAAAAATGGTTGTTAGCAAACTTTTTTTTTATTCCAAAAATTCAATAATTCACGAAATTTCTGCTCCTACGAAAAATAGTTGGTCAGCAAACTTGAACATTATTCTAAAAATTAAGTAATTTCCGAAGTTTCTGCTACTACGAAAAATTGTTGTTAGCAAACTTAAACTTTATTCCAAAAAATCAATAATTTACGAAATTTCTGCTACTACGAAAAATAGTTGGTCAGCAAACTTGAACATTATTCTAAAAATTAAGTAATTTCCGAAGTTTCTGCTACTACGAAAAATTGTTGTTAGCAAACTTAAACATTATTCCAAATATTAAATAATTTACGAAATTTCTGCTCCTACGAAAAATGGTTGTTAGCAAACTTGAACATTATTCCAAAAATTCAATAATTTACGAAATTTCTGCTACTACGAAAAATGGTTGTTAGCAAACTTAAACTTTATTCCAAAAAATCAATAATTTACGAAATTTCTGCTACTACGAAAAATAGTTGTCAGCAAACTTGAACATTATTCTAAAAATTAAGTAATTTCCGAAGTTTCTGCTACTACGAAAAATTGTTGTTAGCAAACTTAAACATTATTCCAAATATTAAATAATTTACGAAATTTCTGCTTACTATAAAAATAAAATAAATTAAAATAAAATAAAATAAAATAACATAAAATTAAATTAAATTAAATTAAATACCATAAAATAAAATAACATAAAATTAAATTAAATTAAATACTATGCAACAAAAATCTCACGTTGCTGGGCAACGGGCTTACAGCTAGTGTAGTCTAAATATATCAAGGTATGTCTTGATTTCAAGTGTTACCTATTTAAAATGAATGTTTCATTTAAAAAATAGTACATATATTTCATTACATTTTTATGTATCGTTTTTGATATGTGGATTTTAAACAATATGGTCGCGTTAATATGTTTGCTAAATGGTAAACAAACAGTAATGTAAAGAACAATTTAAAAATTATATTGTCTTTGAATTTATATGATACAGTATTATTTGAAGATATAGTCATACTCCTAATAGAAATAATAAGTATTACATATTAATACAAACACAATAATCCTTTGTACTTCATTCCACTTTATTTAATATGTCAGGACGGGTTTCGCTCATTGCGAGCATTGTCAACTCTCGCAATGAGCGAAACCGGTCCTGACATATTAAATAAAGTGGAATGAAGTACAAAAGATTATTGTGTTTTTATTAATATAATGCCTTTCCACCAAGTATTGATAGTGAACACCCTAAAAGTGAGTATTACATATATTAAAAGCAGTACACCGAACGTGTAGTTAAAATCAATATTATAATAGACGAAAACTTCAGTCAGTTTTATTAATTAATTGAAAAATATGAAAACACACTATAACACTTTCACACAGTTGCTAACTTCCATGTTCAACAAGTTTACTGATTAATGTCCATGCAACTTAATCCTGCCTGCTTCTGTTTCCGATGGAATTCCGGTGTCCTGTACGACTGCTGTGTACTATCCATATGACTCGGCAGAACTGACGAATGCTGTCATATCATGGAAGGAAGTAAATCAATTGGTCCATAATCTACACATAGAGAGCGAATATGGTCAAATGGGAAGAATAATATCTACGACACGAAAAAACAAAAGTTGTAACATAGAAATGTAATTATGTTTAAATATAAGAACATGTTCATTTAAAATGTTTACCATAATAATATAGAATTGATAAATTATTTCAATATTTAGAACAAACAGTTATTAGTATGATTGTCAAATATAGTTTCATGATATGTAATTTTGCATTATTCAGGAGGGAGCGGTATGTTGGATTAAGTCTATTGAAACAATAGGTGTTCTTAGTTCTGTGCTAGATATTTGTAATATAATTATGAAGATACGTCTGATGTCATGATTTTGCAGGTGCGAATTATTATTCACGTTTGCAATATAATTACGAGCCTTATGCATTATGGAATTACGATGAAAAGAATGAGTAGGTTTGGACTCGAATCGAAAGTAAAAAAAATATGTGCTAATATTTTATTTCCTGTTCTACTCAAGAACAATTTATAAGAAAATGTATATATATATTTAAATCACTTATCATTAACTTAGTATTCAATAGAAAAAACATTCTATCGTACATATTCCGTATTATTTTATTTCAAAATGGCTCTGTTTTTTTTTCATATAAATATCAGTTACGTTCAATATTGTTTTTCTATTACTGTATTGCCAAACATTAGATTTAACGACAGAGACATCTGTTGGCATTAAAAAATGTAATAATGATTTATACACACATTAATCGTTGTAGTATTGATAAAACCATGCTCGAATATTAAAAACGTTACAGATAATTACAGCATGTTAATGTACATCATATTTATATTTCAAAAACATCTTATATACAAAGAGGATAGGGTGCCATTGATGTTTACAGTAATATATATATTTTTTTCAATAAAATTGTTCAATCTTAAACAAGAGAGGTGAAGTGAGTAACTAGTAAAATGATAAAATTCTTTTCTTTGACTTTTAAGTACAATCACGTCTTTATTTGGTGTTTTGATGAAATGAATATTTTTATTATACGGAGATACCACTATTGCAATATGTATTAACTGAGGTTACTTAAGAAGTGTCACCCAAAATTTATTTATTTATTTAATTAACATTGCATAAGATTGACAAATCATAAATTAAAAACTTTTACAATGAAGAAAAAAAATAGTACAATTTAATATTAAAAGCAGTAGAAAAAAAAATAGCAAGGAAGTCAACTGAGTAAGCTCCGACGAACTCTACTGTAATACATAAAAAAATAGTATCCGTCGGAACTCACCCACATCTACGTGGAATATGTCGAAATCCGAAGCAATATTGTTGAACACCGTTATAGCTCTCCCCAGTGGCATCCCCATTGGTAGGTTGGTTCTACACCTTGGGAGAACAAGCAATTCATGTCCACGACAGTATAACAACTCATCTAACTTTTTTTTAAATCCCACTTGGATCACTTCACCTCAAATATATATAAAAATATTAATATACTTTAACAAATATTTTTTTCTAAATAAAGCAGAAAAAATATTATACAAAAAAGGGAAAAATTCTCAATTTTTTATCGAGATAATAAGATAAAATACTGATATGAGGAATTCATTTAGGAAGTTGTAATGTGGAAGTACACACAGTATTAGCTAGCCAAATAAACATATTCGAAAATTATCATTTTAATTGTATTGTTGACACAAAATCTATTTGTACTAGAAGAAAAGGAAATGATTTAAAAAATTGAAAATCATTTCAAGGGAGAAAAATATTATTTTTCATTATTCTATTGAAACCGATCTTCACCTGCAGCAGTCCGTTATATTGCAGTGTTTACTATTCAACTAATGGCTGCAATTCATGTCATACCTTTAACTAAGAAAAATTGTTGTTGGATAAAAAATAATTGGTCAGTTAGTAGTAAGACTGTTAGTTCAAAAAAGTCAAGCGTAACTAGTATGTGTATTGTATTTTCATTCTCCATATAACAAAATATTAGGATAGATTTACGAAATGTGTTCCTTAGTTAGTAAACATGCCCTGGGCGATAAATTTATATTATCTTGCGACTTGTGTTTTTCGCTAAAGTAGATAAGGCGCAGCACTTTGTTGCAGTATGGGCATGCACTGCCTGGGGCTCTCTCTGGATGGGATGGTAATATCGAATTCAATAGACTGCAGTGTATTGCTAATTATAGTTGCAACATGGGTGCTTCAAATGTGCTCTAAGTAAATAAACCCTTACAGCTAAATATGTACGCTCTATAATAGGCAATGCTGTACAAACCAACGCATTATTATTACATGCACTGTTATTGTGCTGTGATAGGGTCTGCAAGTAACATGTTTGTGAATACGTAAGTAAGATTGTCTTTTCAAAGGATTTTTACATGCGCAAATTGTGTATCCAAGCCATTGGTGTAGTGGGGGGGGGGGGGGTTGCTTGAAATATGTGGATTATGTTTGCCTATCTCACCGTGAAACTTTTGAGAAATTCGACGAACGAACTCGCGAATTTAATTTTAAGTCCCTATGAAGTAGCGAGTTGCGCGCGTACTACGCAAATTTACATAAGAATACTGAGAAGAGTCATTTTAATGGTTCTAGAGATTGTTTTTGACCCTCTATAAAAATCATATTTATAGAGGGTCGTCGATCAGAATTTTTCTCGGCCTAAAAAGATTCTTAGGTATTGTCTCGCGATAACTATGGAGGTTAGAAATCCGTGGGAAAAAAGGTTTGCCTACCCCGCCGTGAAACTTTTGAGACATTTGACGAACGAATTCGCAACTTGATTTTCTAAGTCTCCATGACATAATTACATATTAACTGTCGCAGTGATTTATTTTGTTCAATCTGGAATGGTGACGCACATGTGGCTATTTATTAAAATATAATATGAATGTCCTGTGTTTGGAAAATTGCGGTTCCATGTAATATTGTTTTTTTATTAGACTCGAAAATATGATGAATCTGAAATTTCAGTAAAATGTACATTTTTGAAATATAAAAATGATTTTTTTACGTAATGGTTGTAAAAAGGACTAAAGATAAAATTAGTCTAATGGTTGTTGAGAACTTGAATTATTAGACATCCTTTTCTACTTGACAAGACATTTATCGTAATTTGACAAATCATTATTTTTATGAATCGAAGGTTTATTCCCTGCGGCAGCTTGCCAAGTCGAAAAAGATATACCGGTTATTTTTATAGTATTCTTATTCACTGTGGATGTTTTTTATGAGATCAATTTTCAAATATTATATGTCATTACAAATGACGATGAACATTTCCTCAATTTATCAATAAAAATAATATTGATATGTTTTTATTTTTGGCATGAATGTTATTATTTTATCTTCTATATAACTTGACAATATAATGCGAAATTTATTTACTCTTAGCACAACAAAATTTACTTTATTATTAAAAAATAATAATATTAGGTACATATAAATTAAATGGGCGTAGTGAGAGCAATTAGTTAACCACTAGTTCTGTTTTTTTTGTTGTTGTTGAAAATTTTCTGTTGAGATACTTCCATTATAAGGCTATATGCTACACATTTTCAGCGGACATGAATTTAAAAAAATACATTTAAAAAGAAGATGTTTAAATTTAATTTCCCGTGAAGTCGTATTCATGAAAAATGAATTTAAAAAATTGAGGCATTTAATCAATGTCGTGTTTTCTACTTATGTAATTAAAATTCCTATTGTTTTACGTAATCAATTGCGTGTGTTTTAGGAAAATATAAGAATCTAAGGAATCTCAAGTTCGCGATAGCAATCAATACCTAACCAGTTCAGAAGTTCTGATAATGAATTGTGATTTTATGTGAATTGTGTAGGTCTTATGTTTGATTATTAAATAGTACATTCGAGAGTATTTGAAACATTGTAAAAAAAACACCACTCTATTTCATATGTGAACAGTGTTTTCTGAGATTTTATTTCATCTAATATACATTTGTATGAATAAAAAGACAGTGCGCTCGCTTTTAGCGTAGTCTAATATTTATGTAAAACCGCGTAAAAAAAACTACAGTAAAAACCTTAAGATATGTAGAGCAAAACTTAACATAGCGTAACGAAAATAAACACGCGAAAAAAATAACGCTTTACCCCCGAAAAATAAAGTACACACTTTTTATTCGGCCCGTATTTCGTTGCGTAAAAAAGTGCACGAGTGAAATGAAATATGCACTAATAAATAATATTTTTTACGAGTACAAAGAACAATTTCACCAGTGAGCTCACGCCCTCCTGTGCGGTAACACAAATCAGGACGGCAATACTCATTTCGCCTTTACACATCATACCCTCCAAGTAGGTGAAATACTTCAGCTTTTTCATGCGAGGCCAGGACCGCATGAAGGAGTTTGCGTGAGATAAAAAAATATATCAAAGTGTCACATGTCCATTTCTAGACAACATGAGCTATGAATGTAGTTTTGTAGAGTTAAGAATTTATGTTAAGCACATGAAAACATTACGTAACATATTCCTATGAATTTTAAGTATTTTGAATTTTACAAACATAGTGTGTAAAAGTGATATTTTTTGTTAAAATTCCTACGATAATCTCTCAATCTATGAAATCAAACATGTCACATATGTTGATTTTTAAAATGATTTATTATTAATATAAAACTGTTATTTCACATGTTACAATATGTGACATTATCAGACGTCATATTGTCATAAAGTTTACAAATAAACTTAACATAAATTCTAATTCTTAACCTTTAGAGGAGGGTGGACGTACATGGACGTCAGCAAAATCTTTCGCTAAAAGCGTATGGACGTACTTTTAACATGTCACAGTATTAATAATCTGTCTGTGAGTGAATATAGGCTCTAAATATGACTTGCATAACAATCTGTGTACGTTTGAGTACATTTCTATAACATTTTAAAATAGATTTCAGCTTTAAAAATGGAAGAATTTAAGTTTTTAGTTTTTGACAGGTTGCCGTATGACGTCATAGCGGACTTTCGTGACATCTTTCATGAATCTTCATACATCGCAAACTGTAGAATTACGCGCGTTATATTGTTATTAAATTTCATGCGATTTTTGACAGTTTTTCTGTGTTTTACTGTATAAGACTGTGTTATACTGTGGTTTTTTTTAGTTTTTTTTTACCGTTTTAAGTGATTTGAAGTGTTTGTTAATTATCCGACTATATTTTCGCTGTAATTTATGTTTTATAATGTATTTTAAAGTGATTTGAAGTGTCTATATTGTGTTTTTGTGTTGAAATTTGTTTCTAACGCGATTGTATCGTATATAATCGTATTTAAACGTAATTTTAAGGTTATCGAATTATTTTTTATTGCTATCGTGCTGTGCTTCGTAAAACGGGTTCCTTTACACACGAAATTTATATAATTCTCATAAACTATGGCAATGAAGAGGAAACATCGAAACAGTGGCGTAGCAAGGCGGATGCAGCGGATGAGACAAACCGCCCCAGGTGGCACATTTTTGGGGGCGGCATTTTCGAAAATGTACATCCAATCATTTTTTTACGTGATTTACTCGATGTTACACGATTTTTTTTACAGAAGAAATAGTGACAGGAATCTAGGAAAAACAGTATTTCATCAAATGAGTCTGAGCGAAATTCAGATTTAAGCAAAATTCAATACGTTCGTTTAAAAATCGTGAAGAATTATATTTCGTAGCCGACAGTGACAGCAGCGAATAACTCCTGTAAGTGAATACAATTATGCATGTATACATAATATGTATATGTTTCTCATTGTATTTTTATGATCAACAAAGAAATTATTTTTTTATGTAAAAAAAATAAAATTTGCGTGAATTTGAAAAACAATTTTTGTTTTTTCATACAGTTTTTAAACTGTTTTGCGATATTTTGATTTTTAGAACCGATTTATTAAATTATATGAAAGTGAAGTTTTTTTACGCGTCACTTTCTGGAACTAATGTATCGCGTAAAAAAAGGATTGGGCTTAAAATATTTTAAATATAAAATAAATTAGGCCACCTGTAGTAAAAACTTCTAGTTCATAGATAAAAAATAGAAGTGATTTGGAAACAAAATTAGAAGAAATTTTGGGGTGGCAAATTCAAGGGCACCCTGGGCGGCAGGACCTCTTCCTACACCACTGCATCGATAACATAGATATATCGATAGAATATGATTCTTCTTCATCTGATGATGACGAGGAGACAGAAACAGAACCTAGAACTAAGCGCTGCCGGGAAGAAATGATGATTTAGAACAGTTATACTTGCACTCCAACGTTTCATGAATTTGACAACTTTGAATCCAGAATCAAAAATAAATTGAAGACAACACCGAGCTGGAATTTATTCATTTTTTTTACAAAAAGAATTTTAGACATGATAGTCAAAACAAATATTTGTGCCACAGCTGTTTTCCAAAAGTCGTCCGGAATGTCAAAAATAAAGAAGTGGGCTAAAACGTCAGTGCAAGAAATGTATGTTTTCTTTTCAACATTATTTTGATGAGTTTGCTTGGAAAAATTCAATAAAAATTCTGGATTGTATATAACTTCAAAAAATATTTTAGCCCACCAAAAATTTTAGGTTGCGAACCACCACTGGTTTTATACAATGCAGTTTATATTAATTTTTATTTTTCAAGAAATATTTAGTATTTTTTAAGTTAATATTTAAATGTAAACAGTACACGTAACAGTTTTTCAAGGATAAAACCTATAAATTTTAACTTATATTTTTTTTAAATATTTTTACATCATTCCAGCAATCATAACACATATATTCATTGGAAAAAAGTCACACAATTGTCATTTAAAAATAACTCACTCCTCACAGCAAGATTTACTCACTCCTCTAAAGGTTAAGTTATAAATTACAAAATAAAAGTCGGTGTTTGGTCCTTTAGTACTGAACGCAGGGAGGAGGTGAGATACAAATATGTTTAACACTTATCAAAAATTAGTGTTAAATTACTTATAGTAGCATAACAAAGTTTTCAAGTTTAATGTTATTTTAAAAATGAACTCTTACATGTTAGCGCTGAATCCATTGAACAAACGATTTATTTTGTTCAAATGTATGAATGTCTTTGATGTTTATTTTATATTCTTCAACACATTTATAGTAAAAACGGGATGTAGTGAAGAGATAAGCTGAACCACTTTTCTTATAATTCCGTTTCCGAAGTTCAGCGACGGGAAAACAAATAGTTCTATTCGATCAGTTTTTATTGACATGCTACATTACGTGTCAGGCATGAGGATTCAAAGTGGGTGGAATACGTATAATCAGGTTTTAAAAATAGCATAAAGCTTTTGATACCCAGATGTAAATAGTATTGTCAGGCATTATCTTCAACCTACAAAGAGAGTAAATCTACAAACAACTCTCCATGAGAACGTAAGCTCACAAAATACTCATGTATATTCAAATTAACAGTATTTTTAATAATTGTATAGTAGTACAGTGTACATACATATTTGAATTTAACGAGTTTTAATATGTTTTGTTCGAAGAAGTCATCTTTGCACTTCAATATAAATATGTATATAGCCTGAAATTATCGGTATATATTTGGTTTCAAATTACGTTTCAACCCTTGCTGTCGGAAATCAACCAATTAATCTTTTATTGGTATTGAAATACAGCCCTTAGAACCGAAACATAATAAACAAATATTATAATACAACTTTTTGATATAAAATATGCATATAAGTAAAAAAATATATTTTTTTTTCAGCGAAATTATTTAATATAATGTATTCATGGCTTTAGCCAACGAATACGGCAGGTATGCTTATATTAGTTTAACGAGTGGGTCATAATCCTCTTGATGCGCCACTGTACTCTTCTAGTGGTGCCAGAAAAATGTTTCCTACCACAAAATGAGCCCCACTGTCATGGCAGCTTTACAATTTACTCGGCAAGAATTACGACTTTGACGTTTCGAGATTTGTTTTGATTCAAAGCCAACCGGCTGCTCCATACACCGTTTTGCCGAAGGATTGCAAAAACCTGTACTTTGGTTGCTTTTTTCAATACTGATTTAGGTACCAGTTTTAAAAATTCCAAGCCACGTAATATTGGTTTTACGATATATTCAGAACAATTATTTGAAAACCGTTTTCTGCAACTGGCAACAAAAAAATCTTTTTTTTTTTATAATTTCAAGAAACAATCAATTTTATATTTTATTGATAATCCGGCTTTTGTGCTTATCACAAAGATATTTTATTTAATACCGCTTTATAATAAATCCAGTGGTGTAGTGGGGTCAGCGCTCTCACACTTATTTCTAGACTTTTTCTAGAAATTTTGTGACAAATGTTTATTTCTACGTAAATATAATAAAAGTGATTTTGGTAGCTATGTTTTGGAATATTGGATTGCAGATTGGGGAATAAATAATTTAGATAATAAAAATCAAACAACAATACAATTTTCTTCTTAATTAACATCTCTTTCCTGGATTCATTCTAACAAAGAAGTGTTAGTTAGACTTAGGCTTTGATTGAGCGAAGAAATAGTAATAAACTCTCCATAATTATATGCTCAAAATTATTCAATCGAGCTTTTAATTTTGTACATAACTTTGTTACCGTTGAAATAATCCATTCAGAAACATTAGATAACAAAAAAATAGTACCGTATTTCGAATTAACAGTTGTATCTTTTCGGTCGGAATCTTTTGAAGAATATAAAATATCTAATTTTCAAACGAATATTCATAAATTTACATCAATATTCCGTATTCTACTCTACTAAATTATTACGTAAATTCGGTATTTTAAACTTTCCGTTTATATTCTCGAGAAACTTGAAAATTCCAGAAGCTTGGAGAATCTAAAAATTACACATAGAACAACATTTGTTCTTTGTGTTATTATAATAAAAGTAAAAAAGATTTATTTTACGATATATTCAGTCAGAAAACGATTCTCAAAATTAAAAAAAATAACGAAGCACTTGCTGACATAAGTTCCGCAAAAAAATATATTTTAGACTAGCGATTGTCAACCGGTAATTTTTGGACAACTTACTAGTGGTTAAGCATAAAATTTTGGTGGTCCGCAGAATTGTTGCAGTAGTGTTATTTGAGGCAAAAGTTCAAATACTATCAGCTTAATACTTTCAATGGCTTCGGCGGTAACTTTGTGGAAGTTCATTTTAATAGAAAATTTAAATTAACTTTGATTATTCCACGTATTGTGTTACTAACTGTGACACAATACTGTGTTTAATTTGATGCAAATAAATATAGAAAACCTTTTTCGAAATAAATATAATTCTTAAAACTACTCACTACTCAAATCTGTGGGCATTTCCATGGGCTTATCATTTTCGCCAGCAATAGCTTTAAGCTCAGTGATGCATTTATTTCTTATATAAAGACGAAAAATTCATTTGCTAAGCGTCAGTTCAAGTTTATCCGTGCACTTGAACGCCTGAAGATGCCGAAAGGTGAAACCCGGGTCGTTAGCGACAAAATCTGTGTACATGTACTGTGTATCTATGTACTGTGTACATAAATTACGTGATACTAATCTGTGTACATATGTATGTATAAACAGTACATAATTTGAACAATTCAAAATCAAATATATTTTTTATCATGTGAAAATAAATATATACATAATTTGAACGATTATTTTTAATTTGTTGGTATATATGTATTTGTAATGATTCTAAAATAAAAACTATCTTCGTATTTAATATTATTTTGTACTGTATACTAAGAGTACGAACATTTCTATTGCATTTAAATATTTAGTATGTTTGATAATAGGCTACTTCAACATGTTATAATAACATATCAAACGAAATATACATATGGATATGAGGCATAAAAGATAAAAACGTCTTCGTCGAGTCTCGAAAACGAGATGTAGGAAGCCTTCCGCATTGTAGGAGAAAATCTCGTCGATTAAGCTAACACCGAAGTCGGCGAACTTATATGTCACCATATAAATAAAACATACACAAAGCATGATATGAGGTTGGGAGAGTGGGTGATGTGCACATGCAAATAAAAAAATAAAAAATGATTTTTATGAGTAGACAGGAAACATTGACAAATTTCCGACATTTTTTTTTTGTGCGTGAAATATATGCAGGCGAAAAATATACAATGAAGCGATGTTCTTCACGAGGGATAGTAATTTTGTAGTAAAAAGCTTTATTTATGCATAGACTTCCATTGCAATTGTATTGAAAATAGATCGGAAAATCATCTGTGTATTATTTTCCTTTCATTTGTAAAAGGTTTTGAGTAACACATCGTTTTTTTATTGAAAATTTATGATTAAAAAGTGTATTTTCATAATGAGGCTTCCGTGTTTTCTTTCTTTAAATTGTTTTATTGAGAATTACTTGGAACTTCATCCACTTCCCTTTGTTGCTCTTGAATTACTTTGTAAGTACAATTAAAATACTCGCAGAAAAACTTTAATAAGAAAAACAAGTCATTATTTTAAAAATATAATTTTTATTATACATATCTATATATTTTATACGTGTCCACTCCCAATGTAGAGAATATGGTCTCCTGATGTAGGTAGCTTAGCAGAAGGTGTTCTACGAGAACTTTTTGTTACTCAGTCACTCAAACTTTCTCTTCAAAAGAAAGTAGTGGGAATAGAAAGATAAGGCTGGTACAGTACTATAAATTAACTCATCGCTCTCGCTATGCCCAGTTATTGAAAGATCGCAACGGTGGGAGGGAATTTTTAGACATCATAAACACTCATGCTATTGAACAGAAATCGATCGAAAAAATGCTGTTTCTCGACCCCGAGAGATCCGGAACGGAAGCCGTCACCGTTAACCGCTGCGGCATAGGACCCGACAAAAATATTCTTTCTAGAAATATAATTTTATGTTCTCTTTTTCGGTAAAGTAAATTGGTGTTTTATTGTTATTTTGTTCAAATTGTTTTTACTCCTTGTTCAATAAATTGTTCAATATGTTCAGGTATTAAAAAAAAATCTGCGGTTTTAAAAATAAAAGTTTGGCGTGTCTTATTTGTGTTCCACGAAGAGTTCATTGTAGGGTTCGTCTCGAATAATATCCTAAATACCACAATACAATCGTCATTTGATAATACAATACAATCGAATATATTTGTTTGACTTAAAGTATTAAATAATACAATACAGAATGATTTTTTTGAATTTTCTCTGCAAAGATTTCTTTCTAAAAAGTTTTGTATAACCACATGGTTAGAATATTTTAAAATGGAAACGTGACAGCGAAATACCAAATTAAATGCTTAAAAAATAGACCAGTTTATCGGTTCGAAATATTTGCCGGCCCTATTAAAGAGGATGGGGTAGAAAGGGGATGTATTTTGCATTATGCAATTGAATAATACCACCTCTACTATTGAATCAAAGTGCAGAAGCGGTCAATGATACAATGATTCTACATGTTTCATATCCCATATTGACGTGATGGCTAATCCCAGGGGTAGCAAAGTCGTGCCTCGTTCGACAAGTTCGTGGTGCTTTGATCTGCTAACATCATAATAAAAAAATTCTCATTAGTTTTCTCGAATCTCTGTCAAATTCTTTTTTCCACGTTGTCCCCCCATCTCTTGTGATGACAGCCCAGTGATTAAACCGCCACTGAGCCAAGAATTAATATTCTAACTTTAATTCGGGTCCATGGCACTGTGGTCAAGGTCGTTGGTTTTCATGCCAGACTTCACAGATTCGAATTCCAGTATGAATAGCGTTTTTTCTGCTTGAAGGCATGTATGTTTTTGATGTCAAAAAAATCCTAAAATAAGAGAGCCCAGCGATAGTGATTAGCTAACTACTAGTTCTGTCATGACCCTTACATTTCTATCTCTACTCTCTTCTAAAAAAAAGAGGTTGAGCAATTGGGTCGCAAGCAGTTCTCGCAGAAAAACTTCTGTTGAGCTACCATGAGGCCATATGCTCGACTTTATGAGTGGACATGGATTTAAAAAAAAAAATATAATCTAAAAATAATGTGCATTAAATCCTACACACCAGTATATATAAATTTGTATTTCTCGATAATTTGGACAACCTTTATGCTACTGATATCTAGCTCGATTAGATTATGAATCTGACGACCACTGGCTTTGCCAAATGGCTATGCAAAACAATAACAATAGCCGCCATATTGTGATGAAACGGATTCTGACCAGTGAACCTAATAATCTAGGCACTGTCGACGTGATCGTCAACAACAGATGATTCCTGGAAATATGGATATAATTATTGGCGCGGCATATTTGCCAGCTGACCTATCTCAGAAAGGACCATATTTGATCTTGAGATTTGGATTAAGGTGATAGTACGTATGTCAGAAAGAATGATATGGGTTACGACAATGAATATTAAATACATAAATCATTTTAGTACGATTGATTTTAATTTTACTATGCTGACATATTATAAAAATAAAAACGGGAAGTAAGTATGAGAGGATAGAAAAACAAACAAACAATAATGATACTACAAATGACATTTACGTTAAATGATTAATTAATGAGTTGCTTTTGTTTTTTTTTGTTGATTGGTAGTAATAGCTGTACATTTAGTGGTAAAACTGTAACGGGTGGTTGTGGGTTACAAAGCTTAAATTGATTGATCAATAATAAAAGGAATAACACCATATAATATATTTTTAAAAATCTATGTCCGCTTCCAATGTGGAGCATATGGTCTCTTAGTTGAAGTATCTCAAAAGAACTGTTAAAGAACAGAGTAATTGAGAAAGAAGGGTGGGGCTAGGATAGACATAGTGATTAACTGATCGCTCTCGCTACACCCCGTTATTTAAGGATTGGAAGAATGTGATGGAATATTAAGATATCTCAAACACCCATGCCTTCGGACATAAAACGATAAATTTATTTAAAAAAATGCTGTTCGTACTGGGACTCGGTCACGTGAGATCTGTAACGTAAGCCAACGACGTTGACCGCTCCGCCACGACCAGAAAATTATAAAATAACTGCATGAGTACATTTACGTATTTCACTTTTAGGGTGTTCATTGTCAATGCTTGGTGGAAAGGCTTTATATTAATAAGGGAGCATTGTCAACTGATCAATTGACAATGCTCGCAATGAGCAAAACCAATCCTGACCAATTAAATAAAGTGGAATGAAGTACAAAGGAATATTGTGTTTTTATTAATTTACGTATTTGTTCTAATATATTATTGTTTCAACTGTATTGATGTATAATGTTATCCCAATAATGTAAAGTTAAACCTATTATATATTGAACAACCCTGCTTACAATATTATTTATAAATTCAAAGAATAATGCCTTCTTGTAATTAGTTGTCGAAATTTTAATGGCTAAATGTAACAGGAAGCTAATTTTGATATCGAACACCCTTTTCGTCATCAACTCAATGTATTTGATATTTGAGTTAATCAGTTTGCAATTTTGTCGGATTTTACCATATTGGTTTTCAGTGAAGGCCACTTATTTATAATAATATGTTTAGATTTGATTTCCACTTTGTTGTAGCTATTTGCAGTAAATTCAAAATTGGTGTGTTATATTTAGTATTTGACAGTCAGTTAAACGGTTTTGCAATTAGATTTTTGATCTAAATACGATTTTCTTTGTTCAAGCCTTACTCAATTTTTGCTGTAAACAGAGCAAAATACAACACTCTGCCATGTGATTCTTTGAAATTCAACATTACGAGATTCAACATAAAAGTATTATTTTGAAACTTCATAATGAAATTCCAAAAATCATATAAGATGATTTCTTTTTTTTTGTTCGATGGTGAGTTTGTTATGTCTTCCTGTAATAAATACACATTCGTTCGTTGTTGATTGCCCCACTATCACTCGCTTTGTGTACGCAGCTACCGTTCAACAGTCGTTTTAATATATATATAAACTAAAAAAGAAGTGGTAACTTGCAGTCATTCATTTAATGAAAGTCTTTCAAAAACAAATACATTTTTCTCTTCATAATTCAATGACTGCGGAAACCTTTTTTATCAACTGAATAGGCATTTATTTGGTATAACTCTATTAATATATGGCAAATAATAGTACATTTTTTACTTTTTCAAGAATTATGTTTTATAAATATTTCGCAATAGGTCTGCCGATGGTTACACAAATACTTTGCTCCGTCTTTCCTTTGTGTGGGCTATATTTATGATAAATATTTTCTTAGAGACTCATTAACTTGTTTATTTGATTATATATAGTAGAATATACATTTTTCAAAATATATACATACATTTTCTTTTTGAATTATGTGGTCACCACACGGCTCCTTCAAGATTCTCTGTTTCCTCCCATGTCATTCGAGCGTCCCGTAGCTCCAATGAGCACATCTTATGGATAGTTATCAGTGGTTTTCCACGACGACCAGATCCATCCGGTTATTTAAAGAGACATGCAAGATTTGGGCTATCTAGGGCATCCGCAGCACATGTCCAAGCCAGGTCTATCATCGTATGGGTTGGTTGGTTCATTTTTATATTCATTTTACAATATTTGAAGAAATAAAATCATTTCTAGAATAAGAAGAATTATTTTAATTAAATAAACTGAAATTTTTAGTATAAAACTTGCAAGACATTTTATAACTATGCATTTAGAGATTCAGAATTCTCACCATTTACGAAGAGGACATGCAATGCATTATTTACTTATGACATAATAATTGTGATCTTAGTATTATAATGATAACAACTTTAATATTGAAGAGAAATAATATGGAGTAAGCTTTAAAGCTTCTTGAGATTCTCCCACTCTGGTTACGCAACTGATTTTGGATATAACCGAAAGAACGAATAAAAAATATTTTATTTCACGTGCTATAACTGTATGTATAGTTTGTTAATGATCCCAAATTGAAATTGGACTTATAAATAAAATATAAATAAATGCAGATTTTCCCCCCAAAAATGTTGGCAATTGAAATATCTTAAGCCTTAGTGAGGCTTAACTTTACGGCCAGACTCGACTTGCTTGCCTTTTTTAAACGATTTATTTATGCACGAGTTCTTTTGGCATCGCTTTGAAAATTTACTGACAAAATTTCTATTTGCTGAGCAAAAAAACACAGCTGGTTTTCTGAAGATATACATTTATTGCAGAAAACAAACTTTGGAGAAAATCACACGGTAAAACAAAGCCCGGTTTATAACACAGCCATTTTACAGCTTTCGTAAAATGTTTATACAAATGGCATCTCTTCGTAGACACAAATTGCGAATATCATTCTTGGAAAAAGACTGAATGTTGAAAAAATCATGTATGGTTTATGTTAAGAACGAAATATGCGAAACAGCGCAGCAAGTTTTTCTCGGAAACAACAAAATGTTGACTACTATATTGCAGCCAGAGTTACTCTGATGTTTACTGAACGACGATGGTCATATTTTTCCTGTAAATGTGTAAAAGCTTACATGCATTTTACTCAAAGCGCTAAAATTCAACAAAAACAAATCATGGAAGAGACTATGTACACTGAAATTGCTAAACCTATACTAGTTGTGTATACTATTTTAAATAAACAATTCGCCTTCACAGTAAAACATTGATCAATTTTTATTTGTTATATTGTTAAAAGTACGTTAATTCAACGTATCTATACCGGGAGAAACTTAACAGAAATGATTTGATGTTTTTCGATTCATATAACTAAAATATTAGTTATACTTACGAACATTGTATTATTCAAGTCAGTTCAAGTTCATCCGTGCACTTGAACGCCAGAAGATGCCGAAAGGCGAAACCCGGGCCGTAAGTGACAAAATCTGTGTGAATGTACATAATTTGAATGATTCAAACTTAATATTGAAATTCCACCAAGCACCTTCAGTCGAAATCGTAAATTATATTATATAATTTGTTGATATCCAAGGCGTAGCTTAAATTCTTTGACTGATTCATGATAGTAAGGAGTGCTTCTATTTTGTGCGTCTCGAACCTTCGGTAGGAGACTTCACATAGTGAAGAGATGAGACGTTTATATTATATATAATATAATGTTACAATTTAAAGTGGTATTAAAAACCTTTTTTTAAGATCTTTTTTCTGGTCGCAATTTTCCCAAACCCATCTTTTTTCAAACTGAAAAGCTGAATTTAGATACCAATTCGGAATTTTGAGCTTACTTTGATAGAACTTGTATTAAGTTGTGTACATTGTGATTATCGAAAAAAGCTGTCTTAAAAAACTGTGGGTTACGTCCTTTTACCTTTCCACAGTCGATATACATATTTATGAAATAAAACGTAAATAAGTAAATGATTCTCCATATCACTGGCATTTAATAAATATTTATTATAAATAAATATGTATTTTATTTCAATAAGTCCACATTAGAAAAAGTGTATTTAATCAAAATATATAAACTTGAAGAAAAAAAATCTTTTTTTCGTTTGAATACATGAGATAATTAATACCTAGCATATAATATATGAATATAAAATTTAAAAAAATCATTATAAATTTTACAGGAGAGATATTTTTCACTCTTCTGAACAAAAGTGTGACTCGTAACGTTTTCGAAATACACAATTCAATTGGGTTTGTGGGTAAATGCTAAATATAAATTTTATATGAAAATATTTCTGTAATATTATTTTAAAGAGCATTAAATGTATAAAAAGTAAATTCAACGGCATTGTTATTCAATATGAATACTTTTGCTTAAGCCACTCTTTCCGGGGTGATAGATATACGCACGTGTTAATAAAACGTTGTATAGTAATTCTTGCTATTATATTTCTAAAACAATGAATGACATGACAGAGTAAATGAACAATAGACAAAATTGTATTGTAGTCAGACGATTCCATATCTACATATTATCATCTACCAACAAAGTTACTCACGTGTGCCTATTTTACAATGTAAGTAACGAAATGTGAGTGATAAAACCAGAAATGAAGTGGAGACTAAAAGTTGATTTGTTTTAACTTTTGGAGTCCATTCGCATTGCAAAGTTCTTCTTATTTCAACCATTTGCTTAATACTAATAATATCGAGTTGATATTTTTTAAATCTACAATGATATCTCAATCAATGCGATGCAAATATTACGCAAATTTGTATTGGGTCACTTTGTACCCCACCGGTCCTCGATCCTATTTTCAACGTTTCGATAATCAAGTGTTAATAATGGCTTTACAAAACATGATATCATCAGCCCAGAACCCTAGAATATAAAGCTCAATAACAGCTTACACAAGAGTGTTGAAGATAAAATATTATATTATGAGTTTTGCGTAAGAATATTTTAATAGTTGAAATTTTATCATTACATTTTCCATATTAACATGTAGGATAAGTAGCGAAAAGAATTATTATTAAGCATTTCAATAATCTTTGTTCAACAGAAATTTGGGCTTAGACTTTATAGAGGATAAGTAAAGAAAAATGAATATCACAGAAATTAATGTATGAAAATATTTTTTGGAGAATTCAAAACCTTGAACACGCAAACGAATATGACGAAATTAAAACATTCGCTTAGTTTAGGGTCTGGCTAAATGGTTAATAATTTTAACAAGCTAAAAATTTATGTATACTTACATAATATATTTTGAAACGTGCTGCATGAAACTATGCACAAATCTTAAAGTAAAAATATTTCTTAAATTACAAACAATTAAAAAATCTGCTAACAAAACATTAGACAGATGGAAGCTAACAGCAAAGAAATGGATTTAGTTATTTTTATGTTTGTAATTATTTATGGTTGTCGCCTTTGGAAACACGCTGATTCGCGATATTTTGTTTTTTTTCTTCACTCATTTTAACAGATTTTTTATACAAACTATAAAAACACAATTACTTAATTTTCTTGATGACAAACAAGATTCACAGTGCCCTATAAACAGTGTGAATAATCTTCCTTTGACATTATATGATATCATGCGTTAAAACAAGCCTCTTCGTCAAAAACTACGATCATATATATACGAGGGAAGTGAGTTAATAGATAATTATTCAGTGCGTTTTTTTGAATCGTAAACATTATCTTGGATTAGAGCTCAACTCTCGCACTGAAATCTATGCGTAAGGATTGAAAGGTTCACGCGACAACTTTGATAATAATACCGCGATGGTATGCAATATGTTTTGTGAGCTTATTTGACATTAATTATTATGCTAATTAAGCTTGTAATGTAATTTGTAAGCGAAACACAATAAATATGCGCCATGTCATTTTGGAAGTGATAATGTATTCATAAATAGTAATCATTCGCTCTATCAAATCAGTGGAATAATTTTGTGGATTTATTAATTAACGCTGTCGTTCATATGATGGATTTAAACCGACTAGGATGCTTTTCATTTATTATGAATAAATTATGTTAACAACACAAATTAAAATAAATATTTTTTTGATTAAATTTCAAGTGTCCCTTTTTGACAATTCCTTAATAAAGGAAAAAAGATCACCAATTTAAGTGTGATTGATAGATCCAGCCCGCTAGTATGCTGAAAATTTCACAAATATTAAAAAAAATATATCGACTGTGGAAAGGAAAAAAGACGTAACCCACAGTTTTCACTTCACAATCTACACAACTTAATACACATTCTATCAAAAGGTTGTAAGCTGAAAATGCCAAATTATTATCTAAATTTAGCTTTGAAATTTAAAAAAGGGCATATGGGAATTGCGATAAAGAAAAAAGACTGAACAAATTTTTTTCATTGATATCAGATAAAGTCAATTCAAAACCAACTTATCAGTCTCCGTGCACTAAAGTTTTGTTTATTTTGCATAATTTGCCTTTGGCCCGAAATCATCAAAAGACGTTTTTTGTGTCTCCTATAAAAAACAATATGTGTGGGTTACGTCTTTTTTCCTTTCTACAGTCGATATGATTCACAGTTTTGCTCATTTAATCCGAGATAATACAATATAAAATAACATTGTAATTTAACATCGTGCCGAGTTTGATTTCACTATTTTTTATGTATGCCAAAATGAATTAGTTCATGAACTTCTTTTCTAAACACTGATTCCACCGAAAGCTTTCGGACAAGTTCACTAAAAACTGTTCACTAATAACTAGAACAACTACCAATTGTTCGCGGAAAGGTATTATATTTTTTTATACTAATGGATTAGGGTATCCAATCCCGGAGCCTTTTTCCAATCCCGGGATTTCGGGATTGGTTAATTTTGAATCCCGGGATTGAGATTTTCTCACCGAGGAATTTGAAATCCTCAATTCGCTATACTTTTTCTTTGGATTCTCACAGAACCTCGTTTTTTTTTAGCTCACCGAGGAATTTGAAATCTCCGATTTGGTATACTTTTCCCGAAATCTCACGGAAACTCGTTTTTTTTTTTAACTCACCGAGGAATTTGAAATCTCCGATTTGGTATACTTTTTCCCGAAATCTCACGGAAACTCGTTTTTTTTTTTTAGCTCACCTAGGAATTTGAAATCTTGAATTTGCCAATTTCGTGTGAATTTTCGGAATTTCCTCAAAATTTCTCAATCCCGAAGTCCCGGGATCGCGGCCATCTCAATCCCGGGATTTCGGGATCAGAAAATTGAACGGGATCCCGGGATTGGATGCCCTAATTAGGACCGATTTCACTGTAGATCGCTTCAAATATTGTTTATTTAAAAATAACAATGAAGCTTATAATAACTGTACGTAATAGTGGAATGAGTGATTGGTATTAACTGAAATTTACTTTGATATATTGTAGCCGCATGTATGTAGAAGTTAATCCTAACTATTGTAAAGCAAAATATTTAAAAAAAATAAATTGAATAGAGGAAAAAGCATTCAGAATTGTAAAAGATTTTCATCAATAATATTTCCATATGGTTGATTCCATAATGAAATTCAATGATTGCTTGTCACTTCTGATCGTTCGCCAAATCCGCCTCATATGCAATAATTTATTTTTGAACTCGATGCAGCGCGTAATGCATTCTAAAATTGCACCGCCAGTAATGCATCAAACTCATACGACTGCATAATAAAGTAGGTATTCCTTATCGCTAACTGCAAGCCGAGCCTTGTGAGGGAGCGCGGAATTCATTCAATATTTTCTGGATACGACACGACAACTTGCGAAAGCAATTTTGAAGCTATTTTTTAAAAATATCAATAATTGATGTATTCATTTGTCATAATGAATACCGAAGTCAGTCCGTTTTTGATAATTTCATAAATATTTACATATATCATAAGTATAGCTGATGGTTTGGCTATAAACAATTGTAAATAAAAGCATTAAACTGCTTTTGCATTTATGAGTATTGGTCTCTATGGTATAGAGTCTATACCAGCGGTCGGCAACCTTTTTGGGCTCACGGACCACTAAATTCACAACTTTAATGTGCTTTAAAACTGTGATAGCTAAAGTGATGCCCTAAATATTCCCCTTGTTTAATGATAAAATAAAAATATTAATTATAATTAAACTATAAAAGCTTTATTATGTTTAATGTGATGGATGTTCCTGGATATTTAAAATAATACAATTTATATTTGGCTACAATGATATAACTGCAAGACGGAGAACTGAAAGTATTTCAAGCAGAGATCGAAACCGTTTTTTTATTGCTGTGGCAGATTAAAAGGCTTTTTTGCATAAATATGTTGTGATGAATTGAATTGGAATTTTCATCAGAAGGATTAGAAAATTAAAATAATGTTAGATTTCTCTGCGTACCACAAACTTTTTTTCGCGGACCACACTTTGCCGATCGCTGGTCTATATCATGCATATGCAGTCTGTTTCTTTAACGGGCCGCATAGAATAATAGATCAAATAATTCAATATATTATATGTTTGTATCTCACCCCTTCACTGCGTCCAGTAGAAAAAGATAAAACACATACATTTATTTTGAAATTTATAACATAAAAATTAGATATAATTCAAGTTTTCGACAGAATGTGCTCGTCGGAATTTCAATATTAAATTTGAACGTTTCGAATTTAAAAACTAGACGCAATTTTAAGTTAATTCTTTAACCTTGCGATTATTGTCTGATGATGCTTCTCATAGAGGCGAAACACTTGTCACAATTACTAAGTAGTGAATAAACAAATTTATCAAATATAATAATTTAGTTTTAAACTTTGGTGTTTTTTAAAGGAAACTGAGAATGTGTATAACCAACCGTTTGAATTTTTACACCAACTGTTAGATACAGTTGAACATATTTGTTTTTCATTTTCATCGATGCCTTATCTATACTTTATTATGATTACATATTATTTATGTATGTGGGGTAAATCTAAATAATCGTTGTAGTGAGTTTTATAGTAAAATTCGTAAGAAGGATTGATGTTATATGGTTTTGTGGTTTTTGAATGCATCTGTTGTCTGCAAACACTTTTCTAAATTGATTGAAAGACATTCTGAAAAAGTTTACCTATCTAACAATTGTCGGTTCAACCAAACTTACGCGATCTTCGAACGTACAGTCTCAATTTTACTGGCAAGAAATACTAATAACATTCTTAAATAATATGTAAATATCGATTTTCATTTTGGTATACAAGTCAGAATATCGTAGTAAAGTTACGCCTAAACGGTAATAGCAATTGACTTAAAAATATTATTGTATCATAACATATTCCTAGGAATCCACAGTGAATACTTCGGTATATACACCCAATCCCTTTTTTACGCGAAACATTGGTTCCACCGTTACGAAAAAAGATCGCTGAACGAGTAGTAGTCGCGTTAAAAAAAGAAACGGTGTCGTCCAAAAAACTCGCGAAAATCGAAAACGCGAAAAAAGAGAACTGGGTGTACAATGTACTGTAAGGTCAACGTCGTTGGCTTCCGTAACGTATCTTACTGGCTCAAATCCCAGGACAAAACCACCTTTTCAATCGATTTATCGATTACTGTTCGAAGGGTTGGGTGTTTGTAATGTCGAAAAAAAACCATTACACCTTTGCTAATAAACACCATCATAATAATCAACACTATAAACTAATATATACATCATTTAACGTTAGGTATCTTTTCACATATGAGAGCAAAGTACGCATTTGATATTAGTAACTAACATCATTTTAATTTTAACTCTAATGCAATTAACATGAAAAAAAATATAAGTATAAAAAAACTAATTTTTATTTGTGTATATGTGCGTACATTTCAATATTTTTATTAAAAAGTATATTATAACGCAAAAGATATTATAGTTATGAAAACTATAAAAACATACAGTTCCACCAATTTTTAGCTGTACTTAAATAATATAAAATATTCATATACACTCCAGTAATTAAATCTAATAAAAATCAATCAACCACCGGACAAATACTCGCATATTTTTTTTATTGCTTACGCTTACATCATAAAATTTTAAAACATATAAAAAAAGTAATTAGCATAAATTCAATTTATTCTAATGATTTAAAATAGCATTAAGAGTGCAATATAAAATTAAAAGCCTTAGGTCAAATAAATGCACATAAATTTAAAAAAAACCTGTTATCGATGAAATATTTGCTTATTAGAAAATTATTTATTGGCTACGGTATTGATGATTGCTTTTCATTATTCATTCCTTAAAGCGGGGTTGTCAAACATTGGGTAGTCAATAACACTTCTTGAAACGATTTTTCCTACAATAAAAAAAATGTTTAAATTATACAATTTGTCTTCAAAAAAACAGACCTGCGCTTTTTTACGATGTCATTTGTTATGTGCCAAGTTAGAAGTTGAATACAGTGCTGCCAGAGCAAAAATTAATACAAAATACCTAATAAAAAAAATGTCGGGTCTATAGCACAGTGCTTCGAACAGAATGTTTATGAATCCCCCACTCCATTACAATTTTAAAAAAAAAACGGAGTGTAGCGAGAGTGATTAGGCAACTACTAGTCCTGTCCTGCCCTATCCTTTGTATCTCTACTACTCTCTTCGACTGAGTAAAATACAGTTCTCGCAAAAAATCTCCTGTTGAGATACCTCGATTAGGTAATATGCTCCACATTGGGAGCGGAGGTGGATACAAAAACTACTAATATCGAGATCGTTATAATCAATATATAAAATTCGACATTTTGTTTACAGTAAAAATGAAAACTAATCAGAAGGTCATGTGTTGCGTTTTGAACAACCCTGCCTGCCTTGACGAATAAAGACAAAAATAAACTTTCGCAGAAACGTGATGTCATGGTTTAATAAAGATATGCAAAAAGCAATGATGATGTTATGCTAACGGTTGATTGAGACTTTATTTAAATAAGTATCAGTGGTTCTAAACAGTTATTTTTAAGTAATTATGATAATTTATGATCGAAAAATTTAAATAACACAAAAAGTTAATAATTTTTTATCATTTAATGTCGGGTGCAGCGGTTAACGTCGTTCGCTTCCGTGACGGATCTCAGTACGAACAGTGTTTTTTCAATCGATTTCTGTTTGAAGGCATGAGTGTTTGTGATGTTTACGAATTAACTCCCACTCTTTCAATCATAAAATAACCGGACTAAGCGAAAGTGATTAGTTAACTACTAGTCATCTCCTAGTCTTTTCCTTCTATCACCGCATTCTTCGAAAGTCGATAAAATAAATAATAAACGGTTCTCGTAGAAAAAACTCCACTTAGAAGCCATATGCTCCACATTGGAAGCAAACATGGTCTGAAAATATATTTATACAATAACGATAATTGACTGAAAAGTCCGTTCATCCGTGCATTCATTTTTGTCTTGTTGAATAAACCGTTTTTTAAATATGTATTGTCTATTTAAAGGTTTTTCTTTTACACACTATCTCTGGAACCGCACCACATTATTGACCACTGAGAAATTCAGATTGGGTTAACCCAAATCGATTATTTTGTTGTTGCGAGAATGACGACAATTTATACGATTTAAATATCACCAAGTGCTTATCATTCAGTGCACATACAATTCAATGATAGTTCTCATACAAAATACGCCAGTTCTTCGCATTAACCCGGGCAGCTATGCATTGGACCATCCATTGTAAGTGTCATTTTTATTGTTTTGCATTATGTTCAAAAAAAGTTTCGCGTGATTATATACAATTGTAATTTATTATTGAGAAAGTAAGCATACACTTTTTTATGCTAGATAAGAACGAAACACATGTTTATATTTGGTAAATAAAATTAGAATTATTAATTCTCGCTTCTAAAAAATGGCGGGTGGTAATTTCGTATCTTTTTTTCTTTGATAACGTTAGCATGGGTCCATGCGGGTGGTTGATGCAGCTGTTCATACGAAATGACAATGTGAAAAGATATTAGATACTCTTTTTAGCTTCCTGAAGCGATCTATTGTGGTATATCTATTTACGGTTATCTATTGCTGTGTATTAAATTGATATAATGTTAACACCTTCGATGGATTCGGCGGTAACTTTGTGAAAGTTCATTTTAATATAAAATCTCTTGGTATAAAAAGTTCGATAAATATATTTTTTCTTTTGTTTTCATTGAAAAAAAATCCACGTTTAATTTAATGTTTCATTAATGTTTGATCTAATGTTTAATACTTTCGATGGATTTGCCGGTAACTTTGTGAAAGTTTATTTTAATATAAGATATAAAATAACTCAGATTATTCCACGTATTGTGCTACAAACTATGACACGTGTTTCGCCTCTTTCAGATGCATCCTCAGACAATCTTACTTTCACAATGTTTGATTTTAATATTTTACTATTCTGACATATTATAAAAATAAAAACGGGAAGAAAGTAGGGAAGGATAGAAAAACAAACAAACAATAATGAACAAATGACATTTACGTTACAAAATGATTAACTAATGAGTTGCTCATTATTTTGCTTTGTGATATTTTTGCATCAATAGTATAATGAAGAAAATGTGATAGCTGTGTGGGTCATATATTAAAGTTATATTGTATCCTACAACTGCATTAAATTCATCATTATATAATGAAAATCATAGTTCAAAAACATGCCTTTTGACAGTTTGTTATCCTGCTGTTGCATTTATGTAGGGTTGTGTTGATTGATTTTAATATATGAAAAAATAAAATTAATAGAATATAATTTTAAGTGATTTATTAAGCTTGCATCGTAATTTCAAAATTTTAGTCAAATTTTAGCAATTTGTCCTGCATTAAGATTTTTATATCTGGTAGCCTTACGCCAATATTTATGTGTCATAAATATTGTATAATTTTTTATGTTTGCGAGCTGTGGAACAGCTTCCGCCATGTCTTTGAATAATCAACGTTATGGTGCATTTATTTGATATATCACTACAGAATCATATGCAATATAATCCGGTTATATTTGTTTTAAGAGTACTGTCTCCCGGATGCAAAAGTCAAAAGATGACGTCTTAACTTTTCTCGCAGATTTTTTGCTAACAGCTCTCTCGGCTGAAACACTCGAGTGCATCGTGTACTCAAGGCAACAAATATGACGGTCGTTAAAAATACTACAAAAATAATTATAAAACGTTTGCAGTAGAAGCTTGATGTAACGGACTTCGGATATAATGGACAAAATATATGGTCAAATGCGACAATTGCTAAAAAAGAGTAAATTTGAGTACCACTGTTTGTAGACAATGTTCTGCTCGTAATAACCACAGTATCTCGTATTCGAATTTAGGATAAGATGCTGTCTTTCTAATAGGCTTACTGTAGCACTGACGCTTGCAACACTGGCCGCTCATTCATACAGCAGCACAGCAGTTTTATTGTGTATGAGTTACAGTGTTCATACAAATCTCATGAATGTTCAAAACAACATAATATTTTCGATACATTTCAGAAAAATTCACTGACCTTCTATTGTTTCTCTTATTTTTATATTAAAAAACGTATTTGGAAAACATGCTTTTATATAACGAACATTCGACTTTTACAGACACCCCTTTATCCACATTAGTCCCTTATATCGAGGTTCTAGTGTAATTTAAATTTATCTTTGTAAAAAGTATGTGATTTTATCATTAACAAAATACGCAATAATATTAAGCGAAGTGTAGAAAACCGTAACAGCAATAATACATTTCTATGGCAGGTTTAATCTTTTTTACCCAAGACCTCGAATATTAGCAGAATGCTTTTACTAAAAAATATGTCATGTAAAAAAAGCATCGCGTTATATTCAGACTAAATAATTTCAGTAGCATGAAATAATGCTTGAAGAAAAGCTTTTTGTTACCTTATTTAAATTGATTTCTACCACAAAGTTCACAATAAACCATTTAGTATTCTTTCATTTGAAATAAAAACAACGTATGTGCTGATTATAAGCATCACGACAGAAATGTCCTTAAAATGAATGGTTGTTAGTCAGTCGTCCAACTAGACTTTTTAAGTATAAGTAAATTCTTTTATTTATTTAATTATCACTTTCAAATAAACCAAATCAAATTAGTATTAAACTAAAATGTCATTTTATTAATACAGATTGTATGATTGTCAGTATACCAAACCTTCGTTTTGTAAATACATAAATACCAAATCATAAATATAAGTTTCATAGTATTTTGGATTTTGGGATTCTGGTAAATGTTAATAATATTGATAATATTATTACAGAAGCAATCAATCATCCCTTTATAGATAATTTGCTTGAAGTGTTTTTATTTATAAAATTACATCGAATAATCGTGCATGTCTATTTATCATTTATCATTTTATTGGAATTAACAGAATATTAAAGATTTAGAATGTACCTATGTTGAAATACCTGGAATTTTCTTTAACTTTCGATTTGTCATGCGTAAAATATAATTCGATATATTATTTATTGTATGTACGTAAATATCCGTACAAAGATTTTTCTACAGCGAACAAATGTTATATATTTTGCTAGAGGGAAATGAATTTTGTTTTATGAAGTAATTTATGAAATAATCTCTTTTATTTATTCGTTTCAAGTAGTTATAGAATTTTACTTACGTGTTAATTGATGTACTATCATATAAAACCTAAATTTAATTAAGGTTTTATTTAAAGCAATATTTTAAGGACATTTATAGTTTTTACTGTAATAGTAATATTGTTTTTTGCAAAAATTATACTAATTTTGTTGATAAGTATAGATCAAAGAATTTATGGTACTTTAATGAGAATATTATGATTATTAAATTCCGCTTACTAACTCTATCTAACCCACGGTTTCCCAATCTATGTTCCGCGGAGCCAGGGTTGGTATTCCGCGGGCCAAAGTGGATTTTCCACAAAAATTTGGAGTGGTTTTATACGCTGCAACACATTTAAACATTTTCTACTTCATATTGAAAGGCGAGTGATGGTCTATCTCCACATATGTTATGATGTCAAATATCTAGGTAAAAGAAGAAGTTTTGAATATAAATTGAATACGACAACGAAAAATGTGCCAAATTTCTATCGCCGAGGGTGAAGGATTATTTTATCACACCCGAAATCATCAAAGTCATTAAAGGCCAACTGTACGTTGTACGAGTTTTCTTTGACCCTTCAAAATAAATATTGAAGTGGACCGAAATAGATTTCCAAACGCAATACAGTACAAAACAAGAAAAAATGTTTAAGCATATTTCATTAGATAAATAGTATTACCAAATAACATTATATTCAATTGATTGAAAATTCTACAAGACTTTATTTCGCGAATTTTTTTCTGCAATCTTTTCTAAGACATCAAATCTCAGATCAGGCATACAATCAATTCTAGAACGGCCACGGTGTAAAGCAGTTTTAAATAAATGTCAACTTTCTGCTATGCAGGCTTGAACCTATTACTATTTCCATGAAAAAATATATGGCATAGCGTAAAAAACTGTGAAAATGCAATCATTAAAAAAGAGATTTAGGCAAAAGTAAATGATCGATGAGGTTTGCTAGGTGTAAACCAATTTCGGGTGTTTTTTTGAGCTTTGTAAAAAATGAATAAAGAAAATTTTACCATCCATTTTTTTAACATTCGTTTATTTATATTTTAAAAATACATAACAAATTAAACAAAAAAAAAATCAAAACTTGAAAAGTTGAAAAGTTATCGGCTGGAAATGGGAAGGGTCCAAAAAAGAGGTGTCCTGGCGTACATGATTCCAACAAAAAATTCCAACTAAAAATGAAAAAAAAATCAAATCTGCTTCGGGCCATAGAAGAATATATAGAGAAAGTTTACACAAAATTTAAAATAAATCGGTTTGATAAAACTTGAGATATTATGCACGCCAGTTTGAAAAAAGTAGTTTCGAGAAAAACGCGTTATAAGTTTTGAGTTTCGATCTATTACGGTCGGACCAGCTTAGTTGCTGCGTCACCAAAGTCGGTAAATAATTAAAATATTGAAAAAAGAGAACATACTCTCAAATGTCTAAAGTTTAGAAAAATATAAAATAGAAAGAATCGATTTTTTAAAATTTCTACACTAGTATACCACCCTAAGAGATTTATTAATTCGCATGTGATATTTTAATAATAAAAAAACTATTACGAATTACCCATCCCAAAAATGAAACTAATTGTTCCGTTGAGATTTCTAGAGTTGCGAAGTGTTCCATCCCAGAATAAGTTTGGGAAACCCTGATCTAACCAATGTATGACTTATTCGTTTGGGGACATTCGAAGAAGGATTTTTATAACATAAAATATATGAGAAATTAATTTCAATTGGAATTTTTAATTCTCAGAGAAAACTTTCATAAGTTGTCTCAACTCACAATCGTCACGGTCTCAATTATGGGTGGGGAACCTTTTAACATCGGACAACCGAAATTCATTAAACTGTCACCATATAAAGATATATAATACGTTCAAGAAACTTTATAATATAAACTAAAAATATTTTTCTAATAATAAAAATTACGCAGTGGAAATTTAAATTCAGTTTAACCATTCTAAAGCTAACGACCCACCGGTGTGTCGCATACCTACTAACCACACACGCTACCCACCAGTGCGTTCTCATTATTACGACGTCAATAAATATTTTTTAGAGTTTGCATCATTGAAAAAGGGTCCGACATCTCTTAATTAAGAAATCAAAAAATGAATATTAAGTTTTCCTTTATTAGTTTTAAGAAAATTGCTAGCTTACAGGACAAAAAACGTTATTTTTTTCTAGCTGTTAACAGGTCGTAATTGATATCTAAGACGCCAAATCCAGTCTTAAATATTTAGAAATACGATCTTCAGTAGCTGCCAATTTATCAATATGTATATTAAAATAATATCTAAATATGTTAAATATACAATTATTTAGTCCGAATTTGTATCCGTTACTTTCAAAATAAAAACTGATATCTTGTGAAGTACATCAACTGACACCACAATGAAAGTTCTGCATCTTAAATTTTTTTTATTAAAATAGTTTTGAATTATAAATCTCCATTTTCACGTTATGGCAATGCAGGTCCGACTCCACAGTACATGCAAAATAGGCAACCGCATAGGGCGCATAAATGGAGAAGTAAAATATTTTGTTATACTTTAATAATATTAAATATCTATGTAGTGAACTTTAAGCAATAGCTCTAAAACTAAAAGAATCTTTGCCATCACAAAAAGTACTTCTCTTTAAAGTGCAACAAAATATTGAGCGAGTGCTAAAAAAAAGGTCCTATTTTTTTTAATTTTGAGATTTCTGCAAATTCCTGGGTTTTTGACATTGAAAATCCTGGAAGAGCTAAAAAAAAGTTTCCAATTTTTTTCATTTTGGGAATTCTGCAAATTCCTAGATTTTTGAAATTGGAAATCCCGGAAGAGAGAAAAAATTTCTCGATTCCAAATCCCAAAATTCTACACGATTTTATGTTGAATGTTGCCAAGGGCGGCAAATTACCTCGCGCTGGCACTGGAGAGCACTATCTCTCTCGTTTGTAAGATTCATTTTGTTTTTGCACGTAACCGGATATGCAATGGATGCTTAACACACATGTCAATCGACAAACTTTCTGGCTTGAATTTCGCTGCAATGATTGACGCGTCAATTATCTTTTACCCTCTTAGCTGTGATGCGCCGTATGCAAGAACTGAAACTCGGGAATATCCATTAAGTTAACCCTAGTTATCATCAGCCGAGATTAATTTACAACAGTAAAAGCTTTTTTTCACGAACAAATTTACCTTTTTACATCGCATCGTTCTTTTGTCGTAAACAGATGCGTAAAAATATTAGATTTGATTGATTTAAGTTTATAAAAACCATAAAGAAATGAATTGATAAGAAAGTTGCACCAAGCATTAACACATTAAAAGTAGTCTTCAAAGAACCTTAGCTAAAATGAAGAATAGTGACAATTCATTTATCCAATCTCGTTGGTTGACGGAATACAGGAACAGGACCGACTCGAAGATTTCTACGCCTGTGTGCGAGGCGCCTCAAGTACCTCTAAAATCTAGAGCTAAATGAGTGGATAGTGCTAAAATCTTAGTGCGGCGCATGTGCGCTTGTGAACGCCGTACGGGCGCCTGTGTGCTCCGCACACTTTGCACTCACGACAAGCCGGCCTTGTACAAGAAAGTCGATACGTATTTTTTAAAAGTATAATGAGTTGTGAATATAATATAAGAATGAGATTTCATCCTCGATATAGTTTTTCAGAAGTTATATATAATATTTAAATAAGCATGTATCTATCACAAACAAACAAAACACTGATTGGCTTTTTATCTTTCTATATATTGCTAAGCATGACATACACGATATCATTTAATATTCAACATGTTAATGCGTGACACAAAGCTTAGATTTAAAATACGTAAAAACAGGATTTACTGGAACGCAATGATTATTAACTGAACGGAAAAGAATTTAATAATGTCATTACTGAAAAAAAACTTTGTTCTAGTTTTCTAGCATTGCAGTAGTGGGATATAATTATATTTTTTATGCCGTCATTGTACCGTGCCCATATCATTTGGTTTCATCGAATAAAATATGTATGCAAGAGTTCTTTTGCAGCTATTTTGATATGTGAAAAATTAATGATTGCTCGAATAAATTATGGCGCGGTCCACTCAATAATGCATATCTATTCGCACGCTAAAGCAGGAATTGCATACGAGTTCAGAAGCATGCTGTACTTCTACTATCGTTCGGGCTGGGGCTTCTTTATTAAAAAAAACAAACAAATATTTTTGGATTACGTGATTTTGTACAATTGTCACTTGAATATAAAAAAATATCATTTCCGGACTTTATTAAAATTTATTAAATGATATAGGTTTAATGGTAATGGCCTTAACAAATTGAATGATTGAAAGTGGATGGATGATAATTCCGGCATTAAAACTGATTAAATTTCACAATAAGTTAAAGTAATCGTAACGTTTATGACTCTAACACGATCCTGACCAGCGTGGGACAAATCATCGAGAAGATCGACTACTTAACCTTTTAGCTGCCGTAGATAATTAGTAATTACCTAGCACGCCGGCTATAATTTGCAACTATAAATTTAATTAGTTATTGACGAGATAACTTGTCTCTGGCGAAAATTTTTACGATATATCTCGTCTGTGGCAGCCATCGAGCTAAAACACCTCAGAGTTCCCATCTCGGAAGAACAGTAAATATCTATTTGCTTAGGACAAGCTGGAATCACATTTCATTAAATAATTTAATAGAACTCCATTATAATTCGAAAAAACTAGTGAAGTACTTAGTTAAAAAAGAATTATAAATAAAGCTTACAGCTATTTCGGATACACGACATCTTCAGAAATATGTTTGAGTGAATTTTAGTTGATCTATTTTCACGTACTTTTACATGGTGACAGTCATACTGAACCTAATATTATGACATTTATTATTTAGGTTAATGTCTTTCTTTTTTATCGTGATTAAAAATGGGAACCATTTTACTGAACCGTGTATCGTTTGCCAAAATTTCATTTGGTCTTCGTATGCCCTGCGTTGATGAACAGTTTTTTCATGCTTTGCAAGGTGAACTATCATTTTTTTTAACTTTCATAAACAATCAATAAAGGCAACGCTGAAATTGTTTTTTCACAAAGACTGCAATATAAAAGCCCATCTCTATATTGCAGGTCTCACGTGGACGGATCATGCTTTAGGTGCAACTTTAATGTGAACTTTTTAATTAAAAGGGAATGGCAAAAATATGCAACGGAGTGTCGTACAAATAGAATACTGCGTCATTATAATGGCCTGTTCAATAATATATTATTCATATCATTTGCGGAACAGTAGACGGATGTGGAACAGGCCATTAAAAGTAATGCACGGATATGTTAATGACTCTCATAATGTTGGGACATCGCTGTTTCAGCCGTGTCACAAAATGTGTAATTTTGTTTCGTACATAGTAGAGGTCTGCACGGGCCGAAATTTTACAAAATTACCCGGTCCGAGCCCGAAAGACTCATACCACAATTGTTACCCGAACCCGACCCGAACCCGGATTTATACTCAACAGACCGAAAAAAACCCGTTTTTACAAATTTACGACAATTTACGATTCTCTATAGAACTAGTAATAATACAAATCATCATGGCTGACTTATGACACGAACATAGTCTGAAATATTTTTCTGAAGAATAAATTTCTTACCCGGGCCCGGCCCGAGCCCGAATCTCAATTGCGCTTACCCGCCCGAACCCGCCCTGCGGGCCGGGCCGGTTAAGGGCCCGCGGGCCATGCCCGGGCCCGTGCAGACCTCTAGTACATAGGTACCTTGTTTTTAAGCTTCACTTTCTGGTAGTATTATTCTTTACAGTTTTACAACCAAATGTATGTAAAACGCTTGTGTACAAAAAAAAACAATATGTAGAATAACACGAACCAACATTGGCCATCGTCAATAAACAGAAAACAAAAAAGTCAAAATATGTGTAAAATCCCAACTGATATTTGGAGTCAAATATTTATAGGAAAAATTTTACTTCAAATGTTTCGTTTGTAAATATGTGTGGAAAGATGATTTAATATGATAATTGGTACTTTTCAGAAGATGCATAACAAAAGTTTCGTTATTGAAAATCAACGTTTTATCGATAAATCAACTAATTCAGTGGCGTTAATTCAACTGGTCTCTTTCATATTAATGAATACGTTCATTTTTGATAGGTATTCATTTTTTTGCATATTCAACTCACCTCAATTTCTCCTAGAATTTACGCTCTTTTACTTTCACACACTAATTATCCATACTGCAGAATACATCTGGGCAATCTTTTTGACTGAAGCCAGAGTCAATATTTTTGGATACATCGGTTTTTTTTCCTAAGAAAGAAGTTTCATAAAAAAATATTCTCTAATTCGTATAGCGGACTGCAAAAATATAGAAATCTCCTAGAAGTCTCCTCCAGAAAAACCTGTTCTCATACTACATGCCATGGCATATGATAGTTGAATTTATTTATGGCACATACAAACGCTGCAAAATTAAAACAGTAAAACAAATGGACATTAAGTATATTATTCACATTATTCGATATATGTACAACCTAATAGTTAAGTTTGCCTGAGATGAATAAATGTGCGACAGATAAGCAATTTTATTAACATTATACTATAATAAATAATTTAAGCCAGGCATGTTATAAATATAATATAGTAATCACATCAATATATAATCAATAACATTATATTACACATTGACATATGTACATTAGGAGATACTTCGATTTGACTAATAAGAACAGACTAGCTTTTATAAATTGCAGCTGATGACTTACATATTATACAAATTACTTGTGACATATTTTTCTCTCACATGGTCATTGATTTTGTTTTGAAGAACTTCACAAATGTGCTGTTGGTAGTTAGGAATATTGGTGTGCCAAGTGAAATATGTAGCGACTTACCTATGGAAAGATTTATATGTTGTAAGTATAACGAGGGTGCAAATTATTTAATGATTGTCAAATACGAAAAACAATTAGTTTACCTAAAGATGCTGTATGTATAGACTTATTAATGAGAAAAGCTTTGAAATATTTTTGAAACTGTAATTTGTGTTAATTGTCTTTTTTATTGTAATGGAGTTATGTACGCTTCCAGTTTGAGGCATATGTACTCCGTACTGAACTTATATTAAGAACATTTGTTATAAAATAAATGCTTGGCACTCAGAGTGTTAGGATAGAAGAATACTATAGGACAGAAGAAGTGCTTAGCTAATTGCTCTCACTGTTTTGAATTCATACTTACGAATACAAATGCATAGATCGATAATCAATCCATAAATGAATCTGTTTGTATTGAGATTTGAAACCCTCAACACCGCAACCGAAGTTAAAGAATTTGACCATTCGGCTGCAGGCCTAGTATTTGTGCTTAAATGGAAATTAATATCATGACAATGTTTCTATTTTATCTCAGTAAATATTGAAAGAATAAAACACCCATGATCAATTATACGCTTTTACAACCTAACCTTGTATGTTGTATTTTATTAATTTAAACTTTTTTGTACATTTTTTCATACATCGAAAGTAGGATGTTTTTTAATAAATTATTTGTCGTTTATGTCTCTATTTGCGCTTAAACATGTTTCAGAATTTTCATTGTCAGATATAATGAGCATGGGTTATGCTATATATTTTATATATTGAAATATATGTTTAAAAAAAGTTTCACTACGATTTCAATTGATCGATACGGAGCTTTTTTCTATTATTAATTTTGGTATACATTTAATTTTTGTAATTCGTCACCACACCATACCTGCAGAAATTGATGCCTTAGTCGATGATTTTTAGTCAACAGCAAATGAAAATGAGTTTTTAAGGTAAAGATTTTATAATCTATATAGTATGTAAAATACAGATAGATGTATGTCAATATATTACAAATCAAGTTTAGTGTTAAAAAGGAGGGACAGTTGCCTTCTTCTTTATCTGTGTCGATCTACCTTACGATAAAATAAATTGCTTTCTTTTCCAAACTAGTATATTAAATTCACATAGTGAAATTGTTCTAGACACAGAATTAATATGTAAAAAAATCATTATGTACTTACATAGTTGTTGTCACTTCTTTTACTTCCCAAATTCAGCTTTTACGGAGACTGTATGTTAATCTTATAATAACATTGAAAATATCATTTTTTTAACAATGATATAATCAAAAATGATTTTTCACAAAGTTACTGCCGAATGAATAAATAAAAATGATAACTGTACCAGCTGAAATAACTTTATTTTTTTAAACCATAAATTCAACTACTATTATAAAAAATAATATATGGTGCATAATTATAATCGCCATCTGTGGTCCAATGGCTACAGCTTTGTCCTAGCAATCCGGTAGACCTTGATTGTCGATGTCTCGAGAAAGTTAATATTACATGTAGATAATTTCAATTTATATCAATTGATATCTAGGGCATCATGGTTTTTCTTCTGTATTGAGTTAAGCTCGTGTGATTTGTCTCTGTCTGATTTCTGTTATCTCAAATATGTTAACTTTTCATAACAAATACATATTAATCAAGTACTCATAAATCATATATGGGCAACGACCGGCCCGCCGAGCTATTTTGTCCGGCCCTGATTCATCTCGGCGAAGTAGCAGAGAAATAAATTAATAGTTCCAGGGAGAGGCAATATTGCTAGACTCGTAATTCAAGTTCAAGGCCAATCTTCACAGATTTGCCGCCTGTGTAGGCGAGTGGTCAACGTCGTTGGCTACTGCTACAGAGGTCAGGGGTTCGAATACCAGAACGGACAGTTTTATAAATTGATATTTCAATCGATTTATGAATTTATGTTCAAAGACATGGATGTTTGTGATATCTTAAATTCCTACCTTCCACCCATCCTCTCCCATTAATGGGCCGTATCGAGAGTGATTAGCTAACCACTAGTCTTCTCCTAGCCCTTTCCTTCTATTCTTACTCTCTTTTGAAAAAGAGAGGTTGAGCAACTGAGTAACAAACAGTTCTCGTAGAAAAACTTTTGTTGAGATAAACTCCATTTGAAATCCATATGCTCCATATTGGGAGCGGACATAAGAAGTAACAACGTGTTTTATTTAATTTAATACTAATTTATTATGTTTAATAATTTTGCCCGGCCCTTGACTCGGAGACAGAATGATAATTTACCACCAGACCTAGGAAAGGTTGTCCATGCCTGTCATAAATAATAAGACCAAGTACATGTATTCAAAATGGAGTGTTTATAAGGTTTATCCTGTCTTACTTGATAAGCTATCTATTATTTCATATTGCTGGCTTAAAATGAAAATCACAGTCCTTCGTAGCGGATTTAAGTATCGTTAATTATAACTAAAAAGTTAAAGAATAATTGAGGGTTTTCTTTTTATCAAAGGCAAAAATATTAAATTAAATTCACAAGCCTATGCATAAGGGCTTGTATACATAGGCCTTTGCAGAATTCTAAAAAATGGGGTATCGTTTGTTATAAGTTTGTTAAGTTTCGAAGCTTTTTTCGTCTCTAAGATGGTTTGAGTATCTTACCCTCGCCAAAGCTAATATTTGAGTAAAGTTTATATGTATATACCATCCTTTTGGTTCTCTGGGGGATGAAGAAAACCTTATCAAAGTTTTTCTTTCACATCACAAATATTACTGTAGGGCCTAGTTGTGTATAAATACATAGCAATCTTTATACCCATGTTGATTTTTAGTGTTTTTTTTAGCATCAATGAATATTTTAGATAGAAAAAGTAAGCATAAGCATTTATTTCATATCAAAATAACAAAAAAAAATCGATCAAAAAACCGAATCAAAATCTATATACTGGCAAACGTTAAGCAATAATTGGTGAGGGGCAGGGAAGGTAAGCCCTTTCTCTGCATTTTTTTTAAAAATTATTGTAGTTTTCAGATGACACTATATCTGGATGTCAGGCAAGACTATCGAGATAATTTTCACGAAACATCACAGGATGAACAAAATGGCATAATAAAACCACCCCAAAGAGAAGAAAAAACAATGCTAAACTAATATGCATGCAAAATTCTGTAGTTTAGTTTCAATATAAATTGTTTGCTGAAAAAACTTTTTTTTAAACGGTAAAAACGGTATTTGGACAAACAGACATTTTTCAATAACACCATCATATATTAAATGTATAGTCAAAAGAAAAGTAATTTTTACTAAAAAATAAAGTTTTAAAAAAACCAGCGGAAATACTAGGATTCCAGTTTCTTTATCTCAATAACTAGATGAACAATCAATCAAAGTGTTAGAAATGAAGTCATATTTTTTATAATTGAACTAGCCGGTTCCCGGCAAGCGTTGCAATGCCACTCGAAGAAAGAAAGTGTTTGTGTTTTAATTGTGTATATTGAAGTGCATGCTTTCTTTTTCTGTCTGTTTGACGTTTGCTGCTGATTGTCTATGGTACAACACACGCGCCACTTACTGTAATTTAATTGTACTATAACATTCGCGCAAGTGCAAGCATACGTTGTCAAAATGAACTGTATGGCAGACATACAAACATTGATTTTTATATTTAAGATTTATAAACTTCTTGGAAGTGCAAGCAAAAAGTTTGTAAAGGTTTTATTGGAATCGGGCGAGCGGTGTGACAACGCATAAAGTACGAACAAACAAACATTCATTTCACTCTGATCATGATTGAGTGACTTTTATTTCATACGTTCAGTCTTTTTTCGTATTCGAAATTATCGTTCTATGATTACCGTTTCTAAAAAGATGTGCTTCACTAAAAAACTGCCTAAAACAAATATAAATAGTAAAAAAACATAAATTAATGTTATTGTGTTATTACTGTTAATAATCTGTAATATATGGGAACCTTAAAAATATGAATTCCAGAATATAAGATATATATTTATTCATCTACACTTGTATGACTTGACACACCTAATAGATTAAAACCTCGCACAAAAAGACTTTCAAACCTAAAACGTATAATCAATGCATGCATAACCATCAGAATACTATTAGCATTTACATATAATAGATGAAAAAACATAAAAAAGAAATTTTACATTATATAAACACGAAACATTCGTTTACTAAGCGGAAGTTGAAGTTCATCCGTGCACTTGAACGCCTGAAGACGCCGAAAGGCGAAACCCGGGTCGTTAGTGACGAAATCTGTGAGAATGTACATAATTTGAACGATTTAAATTTTATATTGAAATTCCACCAAGCACCTTCAGCCGAAATCTTAAATTGTACAATACTTGAACATCATATAAATAATCACTTAAAACTCTCTTTGTTAATAATTTCCCATTCGAGGTTATATAAGAACATTTAATAAGAGAAAAATCGTTTAATATAAATAAAGAATGCTTTTCCATCAATTATTGACAGTGGACACAGGAATTATGTATTATTCACATGCATTTAAAAATAACCATAAAATAATGGCTTACTATCGTTATGTAATATAATTCACAATGTACTTTTGCTGTTAAATATTACGAAATATTGTTTTGACGTTCTATATATAAATAGTGAAGTATAAATTGAATTAAAAAGAGTACAGTTTCTAATTCCAAATAAAACTAATTTAAGAAAATCGCATCAATAACAAACAAACAATGCACGAAACACATTTAAATGTAATGTCAAAATTTAGACCATACGATTTGACAGATCTGAAATCAAAACAATCGAACATCAAATTTGAATTGTCAAATCAATACAAATCGGTGTCAAAAATCAAACGGCGGCCATTTTCGTTTTGGAATACTCGGCCGTTTTTACGGTAAACAACATTGAAATCTACGAATATTTTAGTTTTTCGACATTGTTAGTTAATTTTAATACGCCTATAACCTTCACGGAAGTGCAAGCTAAATTTTTGTCAAAGTTTTATTGCAATCGGATCAGCGGTCCATAGTGACCGAAAGCTAAGCAACATTCATTTATATATATATATATATATATATATATATATAAGTATATCTTACGGCACTTTGTGGCACAACACGTCTTCAAATTACCGGGCGTACTTGATCATTTAGAATTACTGGCTCATTTGTCACTTATGTGATCATTGGTCAATGGAGATTTATATATGGTTGTGTTGCGCTTGACAAGCTGATACCGATGGTGTTAATATATATAATTGATGAAATAAGTGCGAATTTCGCGTGCAGCAAATATGCTACTATATACTTTTTTATCCCTGAATATAGAGTAGCATTTGAGTGATCGTGTCCATTCATTTTTTAAAGCGTTAACATGATCTCACAATGCAACGTTGCCATAAATTTGCCCAATGAGCATGGGCTTTGGAGGGGGGAATCGAATCGCGTCGTCAAACCAAGGCCGTCTGAGTATTTTTCAAACTGTTTTTTTACAGGTAGGTATATAAGTGATATGTATCAACGTCGTATCGAAAATATTATGTACCTTTCAAACGGTATATACGGAAACGGAAATTTATTTAAACTTTATTGTGAAATGGGCTCTTTTATTGTTTAGTTTACTATGTTTTATAGAATACATACTTGATTATGTATTGACTATTTTTATATAAATATATTATTTTAAAATCATCTATTTTTTAATGTATTATTAATGAATCATGTTTATTTTCAAATTGAATGGCAGAAAGAAGGGTCCCTGGGACAATTTATGGATCTCCCACTGTATAACATACCTACCACATTGAAACAATTTCTTATCTTATATAATCTTACTTGTATATATTATTTGCTGTATTTATTTTTTCGTTTTCTTTTTGACTATTCTTTTAGTTTATTTAGGTATTAATTTCTAAATTTAATATTTTATTGTAGGTATTTAATTGCCACCTGTGTGGTCGAGTGGTCAACGTTGTTGGCTTCGGTTACGGGCTCGAATCCCAGTACGGACAGTTTTATAAATTGATTTTTCAATCGATTTATGAATTTCTGTTCGAAGGCATGGATGTATGTGATGTCTTGAATTCTCCCCTCCCACCCGTCCCATCCTATGAACGGGGTATATTGGGAGTGATTAGCTCACCACTAGTCCTGTCCTAGCTCTATCCTTCTATTCTTACTCTCTTTGGAAAAAGAGATGTTGAGCAACTGAGTAACAAGCAGTTCTCGTAGAAACACTTTTGTTGAGATAAACTCCATAAGGAGTCCATATGCTCTACATTGGGAGCGGACATGGTAAAAAAAATATATATCACTACATGTTAATAATATTATTATTTTTTATGTTACTTACGATTTATAATTTTTATTTAATATTATAAAATATGACGATGAAACATAATATGCACCACCCGCCCATCTTCGCCATCCTCAGATTCAGGTGATAATGACATAAATATTTTTTAAAAATCAAACTGAAAAATTTCTTGAATAAAATATTTTATTTTATAAAACGCTTATGTTTTTTCTTAGATTCCGAAAATTTAAACATCAATGAGGATGTTCCGTCAAATGATCAGCTTTAAATTGTTAAAAGGGTTGACGTTCATTAAATCATTTGATAGTTATATTGTTTTTTGTATAATTATATTATTTATATTACAAGATATGTAGCTATATTTGTTTTCCAGTGTAATAAAAATTGACATATAGGTTTTTTTTGCATCCCTTAGTCAAAACCCATAAAATTATTTGATAATTGAACTTTAAAATATTTTTATTCCATTTTTTGTAAATATTATCAAAACTATTTGCGTGCATGTAGCCCCTTGTTAAATTTGGCTGCATACGACAAGTCCTTTGTTAGTTAAAAAAGCAATATCATCAAATCAGTACATAATTGCAATTTTTATTAATGGTTTGATTATGAAATTGTATAAAACGTTGTGCCTTTTAAAATTTCTCGTAAAATACATGTATTTCGTGTGTCGCGTTTTTAGTGTTTACGAATACACTTTATTCGTAACTCTTGCAATGGTCTGATGATGCTTCTTAAAGAGGCGAAACACGTGTCACACTTTGTTACACAACAAGTTGAATTACAAAACTATCAAATTTTCTGTAAATAAATGCCGCATGTGTGGTTGAGTGGTCACCGTCGTTGGCTTCGGTTACGGGCTCGAATCGAACGGACAGTTTTATAAATTGATTTTTCAATCGATTTATGAATTTCTGTTCGAAGGCATGGATGTATGTGATGTCTTGAATTCTCCCCTCCCATCCGTCCCACCCTCTGAACGGGGTATATTGGGAGTGATTAGCCCACCACTAGTCCTGTCCTAGCTCTATCCTTTTATTCTTACACTCTTTGGAAAAAGAGAGGTTAAGCAACTGAGTAACAAACAGTTCTCGTAGAAACACTTCTGTTGAGATAAACTCCATAACGAGTCTATATGCTCTACATTGGGAGCGGACATGGTAAAAAAAAAATATATCACTACATATTATTATTATTTTTTTTTAAACCATGTCCGCTCCCAATGTGGAGCATATGGACTCCTGATGGAGTTTATTTCAACAGAAGTGTTTCTACGAGAACTGCTTGTTACTCAATTGCTCAAACTCTCTTTTTCCAAAGAGAGTAGGGATAGAAGAACAGGGCTAGGACAGGATTAGTGGTAAGCTAATCGCTCTCGATACGCCCCGTTCATAGGATAGGATGAGTGAGAGGGGGGAATTCAAGACATCACATACATCCATGCCTTTGAACAGAAATCATAAATCGATTGAAAAATCAATTTATAAAACTGTCCGTACCGGGATTTGAACCCGGGCCCTCTGTAGCGGTAGCCAACAACGTTGACCACTCGACCACATAGGCGGCTAAATATGTTATTAATAATAATGTTATTAATTTTCATGTTACTTACGATTTATAATTTTTATTTAATATTATAAAATATGACAATGAAACATTATATGCACCTCCCGCCCATCTTCGCCATCTTCAGATTCAGGTGATAATGACATAAATATTTTTTAAAAATCAAACTGAAAAATTTCTTGAATAAAATATTTTATTTTATAAAACGCTTATGTTTTTTCTTAGATTCCGAAAATTTAAACATCAATGAGGATGTTCCGTCAAATGATCAGCTTTAAATTGTTAAAAGGGTTGACGTTCATTAAATCATTTGATAGTTATATTGTTTTTTGTATAATTATATTATTTATATTACAAGATATGTAGCTATATTTGTTTTCCAGTGTAATAAAAATTGACATATAGGTTTTTTTTGCATCCCTTAGTCAAAACCCATAAAATTATTTGATAATTGAACTTTAAAATATTTTTATTCCATTTTTTGTAAATATTATCAAAACTATTTGCGTGCATGTAGCCCCTTGTTAAATTTGGCTGCATACGACAAGTCCTTTGTTAGTTAAAAAAGCAATATCATCAAATCAGTACATAATTGCAATTTTTATTAATGGTTTGATTATGAAATTGTATAAAACGTTGTGCCTTTTAAAATTTCTCGTAAAATACATGTATTTCGTGTGTCGCGTTTTTAGTGTTTACGAATACACTTTATTCGTAACTCTTGCAATGGTCTGATGATGCTTCTTAAAGAGGCGAAACACGTGTCACACTTTGTTACACAACAAGTTGAATTACAAAACTATCAAATTTTCTGTAAATAAATGCCGCATGTGTGGTTGAGTGGTCAACGTCGTTGGCTTCAGCTACGGAGGTCACGAGCTCGAATCCCAGTATGGACAGTTTTATAAATTGTTTTTTCAATCGATTTATGAATTTCTGTTCTAAGGCATGGATGTATGTGATGTCTTGTATTCCCCCCTCCCACCCATCCTATCCTACAAACGGGGCGTATCGAGAGCGATTATCTTACCATTAGTCTTGTCCTAGCCCTATACTTCTAATCCTACTCTCTTAGGAAAAAGAGAGGTTAAGCAACTGATTAACAAGCAGTTCTCGTAGAAACACTTCTGTTGAGATAAACTCCATTAGGAGTCCTATTAAAAATATAAACCACCAACCAATATCTTAAACAAGTCGCAGAAATATTTCCTACACTGATTATTAGAATAATAAAATAAAATGGTGGAAAACTTTTAATTTTGTAATTTTTTCAATAGTTTCTGCAAAACAAAATATGAGATGGTATGAAAACCTTCAACATGACAATCCATCATTTACTGCAAACACATTATGTATGTATGTATGTTAACGATAAGTAGTTCAACAAAAATAACTCTGCTGTGTTATGACGACAAAATTTCATATATAATTCTGGCAACGTTGCATGAGCCAATAAATGTGTTTATTAAAATGATCAACATAGCGACGTTAATAATAGATGATTTTTTTAAAAGTATAAAAATAATATTTATAGATATATAATAGCTGACTATATTTCAGGTGTAATGGAAAAGGTATCAAGTTGCTACTACATCTGTGTAATTATATATGACATGTGAAAGAGTGAGCAACTAAGGTCGGTTATTCACATATGACCCACTAAATGTGGTGGGATATAAATATATATATATATATATATATATAAGATAAGATAAGATTATGTTTCGTATGAGCTTATTTTTTTTAACGGATGACCGAAATTTAATCAGAAAATTGTTTATTTTAGTTCGTTAATTTATTCATATGGAAATAAAAAAAATAGAAATAAATATTATGTTTCACAAGAAAGACGATTTTTACAAAACATTTGTTTTAGTAAAATTTTACAATTAAAAAAATACATTTTTACATTAAGTTTAATTCAGATTTTTACTTGAATCATTAACGTCAATCAATTCGAAAGACGATAAAAGAATTTATGTTATAATAATATGAATAAAATTATATTTCGTTTTACGTACATAGTCTAAGGGAGCTATTGTTAGCTTGGTAGCGTGCGGCGACAAGCAAATGAAGTAAAAACGGTACAGTTTATAAAATTCTCATGATTGATAATTGCACAGTTGAGTGGTGTTGGCTTACATTGATTTTTAAATCGCCATTCTGTGTAACAAGCAACGGAAGTTTAATACTTTCGTTTATAAATGAATTTGTCCGGAAAAGGGAGTAATCGTATGATATAGTTTTTGTTTAAAGGAGTTGAGGTTATAACTAAAAAGTTTTTTTTTATATTATCATTCGTCGGTATACTAACAGAAAACGACAAAAAACCTTTATTTGAGATAATCAACTTTCTTGATTATCATGAAACGAACTGTCAATGACCGTAGGCAAAAAGACAAAAAAAAACAACAATTTACTGAAATATTTACAGTTAAAAATCATGTCTAATCGTCTTTTGGTAGTAATAGAAATAAGAAATCTGTACAGCTAAAAAGCGTAGAGTTACTTATAGGTTTATACCAGTAATATATAAATAAATAAATTGAATGTGAGTGAGATTGAATTTTGATACAATATAACTTGTTGAAATCTATCGTTCTGCATTTATAACTCACCCAATTTTTGACCGAACCTTTTCTGGCGTTATGTCGACGATGTATTGGTCAAATTTTCACTTATTAAAGTGTTTGCACTAAAATTGAAATAATTTGTCAACCTATAAGCAGCAAGAGAGGATTTTTTAAAAAATGGTGCATGTATTCATTCATTATATATATGTATAGCCGCATTCAAGTTATTTCAATTACTATAATTTTTAACAATATTTTGTGAATTAGTCTCAAAAATAAAATTTGTAACTTCCGTAGCTTAATTAAATATAATTTCTTCAATATACTTAAGAAACACTGTGCTAAACAAAATGATCATGTCGAGAAAAAATGATTGACAAAATTGAAAAAATTGAGTTTGAATATTTAATTTGTATATGTAATTAAAATTAACCTTAAAACAACTTGGTTAGATTATATAAATGTAAGCAATGAAACTACTGTACTGATGAATTACGGTCGTCAAACTCCAAATCTGTTTGTTTAATACGTTACATAACTTGACTTAAATATTTTTGCCGGCTATATATATAAGCAGATACAATATCAGCTAAGCAACGGCTGTGCTACGAAATACGAACACATTATCCTTAAAAAACAGCACATCATATTTTACTAGCTCCATAACTTTTAACCGTTTATCTGAACATTGTATAACGTAAAATATTATATTGGGAAAATAAGCTTTTCATTACAATTCTTATTTTAAGTAGATAAATTGAGAACCGGACTAAAATGTATCAATCACCTCAGATCAACCTGTCGCCTTAATATTTCCCCGTCTTTTGTCATATTCCTCTCATCAACTATATACATCGATGGAAACATATTGAAATATATCATTTTTGTACCTTTCCCCCGATTCATATCGGTCCGGTTGACGATTTTATATGATAGATTATGATTTTCTTATACTTTTTTTTAGGATTTAAATGAATTTCACAATAACATTATTGCTGAGAATAATAGTCATTTCAAAAAGAGATAAGTTGCTTCCTTATTGCAAAGGTAGATAAGGACTAAAAAGTTAATTATCTTTATTACTGTTTTATAAACAACGATTGTATTTTTTGGACTTAGATTACAACAAAAGTTTCCTGTTTCCTAGAAGACTGTTTGCTTTAGTGATATTTGATTTCATTATTTGTGTAAATTGTTGGTTCGCTATCGCAAAAATGATTGAAATTATACAATATAAATGTTTTATAATACATCGTTAATATCCAGTGAGCTGAGAAAAAATAGTATTTGATATATATATACACAGAAGCTGGCAGGAGGTTACAGATAATGCCGGTGGATACTCTCCCGACAATCAACCCATGTTTATTTAAATTTTATTTATAAACACGGTCATGTACGCGTAAATCATGTACGCGTTGTTTTCTATCTCATGTTAATGCGTTTGATATTTGAAGTGATTTAACTACATTAAACTATTGATCGTTTGAAAATCAGTGCATCAGCTCGAACCTTTGTAATGGAGCCCCCATCTCATGGCACCCAATGTGGAGCACCAATTGAGTTATTAGTGTGCTATAGCTAATTTGACAGAACAGACTCATTTGCCGATGGTGAAAAAATTAATAATCGCAATTTTGTGAGTAAAACAAGTATTATGTATTTCTTTGAATGTATTTAAAATGCAGTAACAATGTTTTCCGACATCAAAATCCTAAGTTAGATATTTTTTGTATTAAAACATTTGTTTGTTTATCGTTAATATTGTGTGCAAAAATAATGGAAGCTGTCTTTACATATTTTATTGTTTTATAAAACATTTCTTCTAAATAAATTAGCATCGCTCGACGTACCAAGAGTAAATATTTTTAATAAAATACCTAGGTGCAAAGAAACATTTTCTTTTTTGATCGTGATACCCAAGTCATTGGCCTTTGTTTAAAATGAAAAGGTGCTTAAATAATAATGGTGTTTGAATTTTATAACGAAATGTTTACCTTTTTACGTTGAAGATTTTATTTATCGCACTCAAAAATAAGTACGCGCGAGTACTCGTCTAAAATCTCTTTAAAATACCTACTATTTTCACGTTCAACGGGTGATTAATGACTGACTGTATTGTTATTGAGGAGTCTGTAAAAGTTTAATTCATGAAAGTATACTGTGATTTATCGGTTCATCTTTTTATTACGATATCGCTGTTAAAAGAAATGAAATGATTAATATCAAAATACCGTAACGTCTATAAAATAGTTTTTTTTAACATGCTTAGTAGCTTATTTTGGTTTTTGAATTTATCACGAACTTTGGACGCCGTCCAATGTGAAAAATTGGATGAAGCGAAAAAATATGTAATACAAAGTTTTCTTTTAGATTAAAACAAAATACACGTAATATAGAATGATTTTGTAGTTAAATAGAAAAAAGAAACATACATGTCTTCAAATTATTTAGATTTTATTTTCTGGTGAGTGTTTTTAGTCAACTATATATATCGAGTCGATAGATAACTATTTATAATATAATATAAAGATGTCTCTTGACATTCAATTGTATTGTAATATATACCTGCTACCTTCTTGTGTAAATACTTTATCTGATGATTCAACAAGCATGACACATACTGTTTAAGTGACTCAAGTATTTTCGCTTTTAAATTAAAAAGTCTGATAAACGTTTTATACTGTTTTTAAAAGATGACATCTTGTCGAAAAAATGAAATATCCCTTGTAAGAAGTATGAGTGTTGAATAATCGAATAATGGGGAAGAGCAGGGTTTCTCAACCGGGGTCCACAGAATGTTTCAAGAAGGCCACAGAGAAAATATTATTTTAGGGGAGCTACAGCACAGTTTTGGAGGGCCACAAGTACCCTAAATACAATGAACAATGTGTATTTTATATTCGAAAAAGGTATTCAACATTGGTAAATAAGCTAAAAAAAAGTCTTACATTTTTGAATATCTGTGCAAACCGTCAATTCTCAACATTTTTTGGACGAGTGAGCTAAAAAGAAAATTGGAATATATACCTTAATTCCCCGGTTTTCTAAATCGGCCAGCGAGAATTTTTTAAGTTGACCAGCGACCTAAAAATAAGCACTTAAATTTTTCAATAATTGTACAATGTGTCAATTCCCATCTTTTACAAATAACAAAATAAGGTGTTAAAATAAGTTGAAAATTATTTTTGATCTTTTTATTACGGGTATGGAGGCCACGGAAAAATATGAGACTCAAAAGGGGCCGCGAGATCAAAAAGGTTGAGAAACTATGAGCAAGAGTATATTATGGCAGGTTGATATCTATTGTTCTATATAAACATCTTCGACAAACACATTATGTTATGCCTAACAAACATAGCACCGCACAACTATTATTTTGTGAATACAGCAGCTTTTAGGTCGTCCTTGTGGTGTTTTGTATTACAGGATAACTGTATTTATCTAGAGATTGTCTTTCTTTGGTGGTTTTCTGACATTTTGACAAAATTCTTTACGTATTGTTTATTTTTCTGTATCATATTGGTTCATGAGCTTGTTGCCATCATATTGGTTCTGAGCATAAAATTTTTGTATTTATCTTATTTTAAGCACGGAGAGAATATTGATTTGGATTAATTATTATGAACAGACTTAAATTATTTTAAATTGTAAAAAATCTCACTCATTTCACCGAAATCTGGTTTTATAGCTCGATTTTTCATTGTCCTTTGTTGTCAACACAAAAATGTTGAGCTGAATTATGAAAAAATATGATTAAGATCGTGATTTTGTTTGCTCCAAATAAACAACAAACAAAAGGTCTTCCATCATTTTTAAGAATAAAAAATGTAAATATGGCCGGGTCGTGATTTTATACATTTCTAGAAAAGGGAGAAATCTGAAAGGTCTCCGAGAAATTTTGATTAATAGGTACGATTTTTGAATATAATTTCTTATCAAAGTATTCAATGATTCACCTCAGCGATTTTACGACAAATCATGATATAATGATAATCATTATCAAAATAATTGCTTTTGCTTGATGAGCGTTCTTTATGATATAAACTAATTCAAAATCATAACTATTTCTTAATCGTTTGTTTTAATATTTATTATATTGATATAAAATAAAATGATTCAGTGTGCCGTATGTACATAATATCAGTAAATTTGCCATAATTCCTGACATGACACGACAATTAATTGTAGGTTAAAATCATAGCTGCTCGCTTCGTAAGTAGTTGAATTTTAAATAAAACGGTATAAAAGTATCTTTTTGGAACTCAACAATACTTTTTGTCATCCACTGTGATGTGAATCTCCAAATTTGGGAGAATTCGCTTTATCTTATCTCACATGATGTATAATTGAGGATAAAGGCATTTTTTAATTTAATTAAATTCCAAATTGATATCAACAAAATTTAATTAAAATATCATAAAAAAAAACATAAATAAAAGTAAAATATATGCTGCCGTTCTGTGCTTTCTGAGATAAAATGAAATTTTATTGCAGTAATGAATAAACTTTATATCGGTTTGCTTTATTGTTTTTAACTGGCAATTAAATTTATATGCGTGTTTATTTTTCTTTTCGATGAAATTTTATAGTCATGCGACAATTTATTTTTCAGGTTATTAAAAATAATAATTTACCTTCTGTTGATATTAAAACGATACTATCTGCTATTTTAAAGACAAAAAATGCTAACTGAGCATTTACTATTTCTAAAAATAATAAAAAAAGAATAATTTGTCAACAAGAATTATATTAATGACGTTTTTTATATCGCATAATTATTAGTTACTTTTTAAAAGTTGTAACAATGTTTATATATTTGTATGAAATTTTATAAGATAATACAATGATACGATTAAAACGTCGATACATGGCGAAGTGGTGAATGTCGTTGACTCCCTGACAGATCTTGCGAGGTCAAGTCCCTACACGACCAGCATTTTTTCAATCGATTTAACGATTTTTATTCTAAGGCGCGGGTGTTTGTGATATCCAAAAAATCTCCCCCATCCTTCCAATTCTAAAAAATGATGGGAAAGCGTAGCGAGAGCTTGTAGCACTAGTTCTGTCTTAGACCTGTCACTTTGTCTCTAATCCATTAGAAAAAGAGAAAAGGTGTAACCCACATGCTCCACATTGTTTATAACAAAAATACTCAGATATAGGCATTTTCAAAAAAAAGGTAATGGTGATTGTAGCGCTAGTAAAAATCATTTTTTTCTTAACGGAACGACAAGCGTACATGAAAAAACTTTATTGTTTGTAGTATTAAATAATCATATATAAAAACACGAGAAAATGTATACATGCATTGAAAGTCCTAGTTTTAAATTCATCATATGTATGTCGTATGTAAGTAATTTATGTATTCTCTTCAAAGTTCCTGTATATCAGTGGCGGCCGGTCAATTTGGCATTGGATCAATGCACCCTTTGTATATGGAGGGGTGGTTATATTTCATGAAATAATATTCAAACATAACATTTATACCATTCACTCATTTTAAATTCTTAACAAAAATATAGATTGAGTAAAAGGAATTGGATATGTGATCCTGATTTTTTAAATTATTTAACGCTTAAGTGTGTTATTATCTATATCCGCTTCCTGTTCGGAGCATATCTCCAGCATAGGTTACTCTGACATTATCTATTCCCGCCAGTTTCTTTGCTTCCTCAATGGTCACCAGGGGCATCAGTTGGCTACACATGTCTGAGCCAGATTCATCATGGAGTAATTTTTATTTTTGACGTAATAAGCGACTGGTTAGTCCGCTATCTTATCTACGTATTCCTGACAATGCATCTTTAGTATTCATAACAGGCATCTGTTTTCAAACTACAGTTACTTTGTACTTTCGTTATGTGTCATGACTCACAATCGTAAAGCAGTACTGTCAAAATAAATGCGTTGAACAGGAGTATTATATCAAGTTTTAAAAGTTTTTCTGTCTTTCTCATTTAAAATGAATTACACATTACAAATAACGTATTACTATTTGATCCAAGTTTTCTTATTTCGTAAAACGATATCCCTTGCGCTATCTTTTTTCGTGTTTGTTATTAATGATTTCGTATTAGGTTAGAAAGCTTTACAATATTGTGTGCACACCCAGGGCCGGCGCCATCATACAGCCGAAATAGGCAACCGTCTAGGGTGCATAAATGGAGGAGTAAAATATATTTTTATACTTACAATATTATTTATTATCTATGCAGTGAGCTTCAACCAGTAGCCCGAAAACTAAACAAATCTTTACTTTAAAAAAAATAGATTGCTCTTTATAATGCAACAAAATATAATATCCAGAGTGATAGCTGAAAAAAAGGGTCCCAATTTTGTTATTTTGAGAATTCCGCGAATTCCTGAGTTTTTGAAATTGTAAATACTTGAAGAACTAAAAAATAGGTCTGGCGTCTTTCAGAATTTCAAAATCGCCGAGCAAAAAAATCTCAATCCCGAATCCTGAAATTTTACACGATTTTATGGTGAATGTTCCCTAGGGCGCCAAATAACCTCCCGCCGGCACTGTGCACACCGTTTATTGAATTAGAACGACACACAACAAACAAATAGTAGGATTATTGGCGCCCTCTTCTGATGAAATATTTAGCGATGCGCTGGGCGGTGTAGGCCGAACCTCTCCTGCTTTCATATCAGTCTTAACAATCAATCAAAATTGTTATGTTCTGCGCCCTGCATTCAGTTCTATGCTGATTTATAAATTACACAGTTATTATGTTTCATTTCAAACGTCCACATCATGCATTAAAAGTGGTATGACTATTATCAGAGAAAATTAAAATCAATATAGTAGAACAAAAGTGAATACTGGGTCCATGGTCGAATTCTCAACGTTCTGGACTTCGGTTGCTGAGCTCACGGGTTTAAATACCAGTATGATTACTTTACGAAGGCGTGAGTGATTGTAATGTTTACTTGTTTGTTATTAAATTACCTTCCACCACCTTTCAAACTAATCACAAGTCCTAGCAATATCCTTCTATCCCTACTCTCTTAAGTTATTAAGATTAAATGATAATATTATATGTGATGATAATAAATGATAATATAATATGATAATATTATTAAGATTAAATGAGTATCAAGCTGTTATCGTGAAAAAAATATTTCTGAGATAAATTCCAATATGTCTCCATATGCTCGACATTGAGAGCAGAAATGGTTTTAAAAATAAACCATTCATATAAATCAAATAGCTTGCAATTGTTGTAGTAACCACGTAGCCAACGTTATTGGGCGTTAGACTTAATTTCTCGCGTATTAACGGGTTCAAATAATTTTTCGAACACTAAATTAAATCGATTGAAAAAATGCTGTTATGGGATTCGAACCCATTGAATCTGTTGCGGAAGACAAAAGCGTTGGCCACTGCGCTACGGATTTGACGTGTTCTAGATATTATAACAAAATGTTCTATAAAATAATATGATAACCAAATTTTCTATATACGATAAGCAAATGTTGTAAGCAAGTGTACCTTTGTTTTCAACACCTTAATGAATGTTATCAGATATCAATGGCAGTGTTTGTTTTGCGTGTATCAATTATGTAATAAAACACGTGTCAACTAAAACATATTTCGGTCAGCTTTTTATGCGAACAGTATGATAAATATCAGAAGCGCGCGTTTGTACGACGAATATTATTTCAAGAGTTGAAAATCTATTCTCACTTTGACTATTTCTATTGAATGTTCTTATTATTTTCACTGTAAAAAATGGTCTTAGTACAAAAGAACTTGTCGCCGGATATGGTAAATATAAAAATATATTATATTGGTTCTTTGCACAATGAAACCGTACTGTTCGATACATAATGTATGGAACAGTTCTGATTTTGATACCAGATGACTTTTATGTACATGACAATTATAGAAATCTTCGCTCTTGCAGTCTGAAGTTGGTAGATACTTTTTTTAGCTGTCGACATTAATTATTTTGAGTTATATTGCGTATTTTTACATAATGTATGCATATTAAGTTCGTTTAATAATTATGGCGCATATATTTTTACGAATAATTAAAAAATCCACTCATTCACCTATACATGGCGAATAACTCAGATAAAGAAAGCTTTTTGGTAACGTATTGGCAGCCCACAGCTGGTTACATAATAAAGAATAAATTTTTTAATTAATTTTTCACCAATATTACCAATTTTTATTTCTTAAAAAAATGTACAGATCCCGGAATCGAAAATTTTGGCTCGGGGTTGGATTCCCTAGTCGTCACGTCTTGGCGACTAACAAAGCAAGTTAAGAAAAAAGCTTATAAAAAACATCCTGACAGGATTGTCGGTCATCAGGTCTTGGCGACTAACAAAGTTAAGAAAAAGCTTATAAAAACATACTTTTCGCATTTAGCATTTAAAAATACCAATTATTTTTTACACTTTTTTTTAAATTACATTTTGTTTTTATAATGGCAGTGTAAAATTTTCACGTGTAAAATCAGTTGATAATGCTCGTGATGAGTGAAACCGGTCCTGATTCTTTTAAATACAAGTGGATGTAGTACAAAGGAATATTGTGTTTTTTTGTTGTTGAATATAATATCTTTCTACTAAATATTCACAGTGAAAACCCTTAAATTGATCAATGTTCTTTCTATATAATATGATAGTATCCAACAGCAAGTGGTTGGTTTAAAAAAGTTTAACGAATAGCTATAAACTAGAAAGAAAAAGAAATAGCTATAAACCTATAATTTTTTTTAGAACTAAATACGTTGATATTTTTTACTTATTTACAATGGAGTTCTTCAAGTAAATGCCAATTCAATCAATAAAAAAAGTTTGCCTACAATTATTCAGAGCTTATTTGAAGTTTCGCGAAATCAGAATGTGAGTAGTATGCCACTGCTGTAATAAACATTTAAAACGTAAAAATTGTTTTCCCTCTTTCTTACGTGCTGTGAGTTTTCGTATGACGCCACTTGTCATAATCTTGTGACTTGGTATTCCCGAGAGGACACTTTTTCACGATAAGGGTGAATGAGCCTGTGTCCTAAGCATGACTTTTTTGAAAAATATTGTAGTGTTTTTGAGTTTGAGTTTGAGTAATGTACTTCCCATTGCTAAGCATAAGTTTCTGATGTTATATGAATTTAATCTATCTCAATATTTAGCTGTAACTAATTATTTATAACAATGAGTAGCATAAATAATAACTTCTGATATCCATTTACAGTGACTTTTCCCCTGTAACGCGGTAAATCGGCGTCCCAGCACTTTTTTCTTGGAATTTTTAATGTTTCAAATCAACATTCCCAAAATTTAATTTTTATTTTCCTGTGAAAACTTTTGATTTTTTTCATGAAAACCATTGGTTGTTTTAATATAATGTTCCAGGAATCGCAACACTTATAAATATGTGTCAAAATAAAAAAAAACAATACCATGTCCATAGAGCTACTCTGTGACGAGAACTAGATGTCAAATGCTTGATTTCACGCCCACCCGCAACAGTTGTCCTTTTAGTTGATCAAACTCGTCAGTATACCTTTGTCACTTTCCTGTATTTTAAAATAAGTTGATCGGTTTTCATCAAGGGGATGAAAAAGCTTCCGTGGCGGATCTCTCAGATTCAAGTCCCAGTATGAATAGCATTTTCTTCAATTGATTTACCGATATATCTTCGAAGACATGGGTGTTTGTGATATTTAATAAAAATCCTTCCACGCTTTCAATCATAAAATAGACGGAGAAAAGCGAAAGTGATTATTTAATCACTAGTCCTGTCGTAGCCCTATCCGTCTATCTTTACCCTCTTCGAAAAAAAGAGGTTGAGAAACTGAGTAACAGGCAGTTCTCGTTAAGAAAACTTTTTAAAGATCCCTCCATTAGGAAGCCATATGCTCCATAGGTTAGAAATATAACTTTAGTAAAAAACTTCAACAAGAAATGAGTTACGGTACCTGTTTTATCATAAAAAAGCAGTGCCTATTTACATGTCAACTCTAAATTATACTCTTCGAAGTGACCATCAATCTGTTTTCAACGGATATTTAATATTTTTTATTGCAAAACTCTGGTTTTAAGACCTGTATAGCATTAGCAAGACGTCAATAACGGTTTTTGGGACTTTCTAACTCTAAATGAATTCTACAGTCAGATCAAAAGACTTCCTTCCTCACCATTCCTCATACAGGTACAATATGATTTTTCACTTATAGGACTTTAGAACATACTGCACAATCGATGCACAATCAACCTCAATGAGTCAGCTAGATTAATTTATTTCTAATTCCTTTAAGTCAGCGTTTCCCAAATGATGGGTCGCAAAAAACAAAATGCCCGGTCACCAATTTCCTAAATAAATCTGTATATTTACTATATAATTTCGTAATACCTCTCATTAATAAATTATTGGTACATTTGATTTCTATATAGGTTTATCAGAGTAAATTATTTTGTATTATAACATATAAACACTGTATAGACATAAATATACTGTTTTATTTTACCTATAGGCCGATAGTATAGGCCATAACAAATTTAGTGGGTCACTAAGGAGAAATATTAAAATAACCGGGTCGCGGGTAAAGAAATATGGGAAACGCTGCTGTGAGTGATTGTTTAAAGCTAGTCCCAATGAACGTGAGTAGACTTCTCCGTCAATGGCGTTGTGGAAGGCGGTCGTAAAACACCAGCTAAAAATGCGCATACACAACGAACGGCGAGGAGAATACGTTTGTTGTGGGAATCGACAACATGAAAAAGAAATATGTAATTTTAAAAATGTTTATTAACACTCTGTATTTAAAATATCTCATTTGTTCCTGTTAATTTAACATAGACGTTGAATGCTTGTTAATTTCTAAGACTCCTAAGTGAACGTACGTACACTGCTTGTGGTAGAAGCACGCGATTGTATTTTACTTTGAAATGTCTAATTTAATATGACACTGCTAATTGGCATGCCATGCAGATACAAGTACTTTCTTTGAAATACCTTCTGTACTTCAAGAGAAAGTTTTTTTTATTCATGTTAACAAGTTTTCTTTGTGATTTTTTTACGGAAGTAAGAATATCTTTCATTTCATCTTTCGCAGTCAATGAGATGGTTGAAGACGATTCTAAGGTATAATTCATTAAAATTGAATTTGATTGCGTGGAATTGTTTAATAGTTCTATTTATTTTTCATTTTTGAAAATAAATTCTACTAATTCCCCATTTATTTGTTATTATTATTTTTCGTTAAAATAAACCGTTTTAATTTTCAATCACATTGTATGAGATCTCAAAAATTTAAATTGTGAATATTGTTGTGTCACATATCAATATTTTGAATTCTTTTCATATTATTATAAACAATAACTTATCTCACCTTTATGAGTATTAATTATTTTTTTATTAATAACCCTATATCATTATAAATATTGATCTGTAAAAATAGCTTGTGTTGAGAAAAACCATTCCTGATCATAATAAATACATGTGGATTTACTACAAAAGAGTAGTAAAAAGGCATTCATTTAAGAACTTACTTGTTACCAGGGCTGTGGAGTCGGAGTCAGAATCTTTAGTCGAGTGTTTTCCGGAGGTGGATTTGAATTCGGAAAAAAAACCGAGGAAAAATAATTTAAAGATGTTGAAAAATTATTAGTTTATTCATCATATTGATTGGTAAAATCTTGTCAAATTATTTAAGTAACTAGAATGATCTGATTGTATACAGACATGTTAGTTAAACGGTAATGTTTGAACAAATATATTCGGAGTAGGAGTCGTCTTTTTTTACCCTACTCAACAGCCCTGCTTCTTAAACTATATTTGAATTAAATTATGCTTTTGAGTTTTGTCAATTTTTAAAGTTTCATCAGAGCGTTAACGTGTATCATAATTATTTTGTTTTCTACTTTTCTTGTTTTGTTTTCTTTCTGTCTGAAATTATTAATAGTTCTTTTTAACAAGTTGTTGGCCGCAGACTGATTAATTGGCTCATAAAAACTGTTTATTATATTGTTAATGTTTGCAGCTAGATATAATGTACGTTTGACCCTTTGCACGAAAGACACCACCTGTGTGTGACACACGTTAAATTGAAACAATTCAACGCTTTACAAATATTTAACCATACAGATAACAATGAAAATTTAATGGCATAAATAAATTAAAAAGGTATTATTCAATTTACTCAGCAAACGAAATAAAAAGAAAAACTCGAATGTAAGCGTATATTTGACATTGTATAAAAGAACTCGCAAGATTGACAAAACTAAATGAGCACATAGACTTTGTTAACAGACTAATGGATCTAATAAACATACATAGCAAATAGCCTATCAAGATCTCCCACTTCAGCAATTCAACAAGGGGTAAGCCTTAGAAACTATTCCTATCTATCGACTTCCATGGATTGTTCTCATAAATATCATAAACGTAAAAAAATCGTTCAAATCGTTACATACTGATTATTTTATATCAGACTTAAACTGGGATTTGTTTTGCTTTTCTACTACTAACATTGCTATGGTCTTCTTACATAACAAAACCGAACATACTTGTAGGCTAATGGATAATCTCGCTTTTAAATATAAAAAATGTTGGAAGCGTAGGTTGTTTTATGATTAAAATAGGAAAAGTGCGTCATCATACTCGAACGAAACACAATTTATTTTTATTTTTAACATTATGAGACTTCAGACAAAGTTTAGGTCTTGTTATAAATATTTTTTTAATCAAACTTGAGAAGTTTGCTCTGTGTTCAAAGAAAAACATCGCTCGTTCATAGCATAAAAGCTTTGTCATTATTTTTGGGTAAACAATTGGTAATAATCTAGTTGTTAAGGTTTTCCAGTACCCGAAACTCAACAAAGAATCTTGATTAAGAAAATAAACTTTACAACACGAAAATGCTTTCTCTCCTCTTCAAAACGAATCATTGTCATATAATTTATTCTAATTTGTTTGAAAACTTTTTACAAACGGAAAAATCAAGTGGCCAAGATAAGATTTTAAATCATTTATGCAAACATATACCTATACGTCTCATATCAAATATATTTTCTATGACTGTCAAAATTACAATTTTTCATTACTAAACAAAGTTTTTAGATTTTTAAGTACCATCTTTCGTAAATTGTATTGATATATTTTAAATATAAATTATTTAAATCAGGTTTTTTCACTAAGAGAGACGTGATCTAATTATTCTAACTCGTTTTTCTGCTAGGTTTCATACTAAGACGGTTATCTTGAATGGCTTGCTTATGGTTATGAAAAAGGGTATATATCTTTATTTTACTGGAAGGTGATTAAGATAAAATCAAAGTGACCATATTTGTTAGAAACCTTCGCAGGCACTTGGATGTTTGCGAGCCCTTGTTGCTAACCAAATTCCTTTACAATTGCTACTGAAAAAACCCTAAAATTTTAATTGTTTGTCTATTTTCACTCGCATTAATAACTAAACAAATATTTTTTTACGGTATTTAAGCAATGTTTTAGTTGCATTTATGTGATTGAGAATACAAATATTCGAAACCGATTCACTCAGACGATTATTTCCGACATAAAATTTTATGCTAGAACGACAAGGAAATTCTATAAATTTATATTCACATAATAAAACGTAAAAAAAGAATTTTCTTGTTCACTTTGATGTATCGTATAGTATATAGAACTATGTTTACCAAAATTGAATATTTCTCGTATGAAAACATTTAATGTTTAGTTTTACCCTTTGCGCCTAGAAAATGTTTGCTTTATTCATGTATGAGAGTGTATGGAATATACAACATATGTATTGTGATACTATTATTGATAAGCTAGCGAAAACGGCAGAGGTTGAAAATTCAAAGTATGGTTACTCTGTAGATATAAAATCTCTTAGAATGATATTCAAAATGAAATACAGCGTCGATAACACATCGCGACCCTAGAACAACACCACCACAATCCCAAATGTCATGTTTTGAGTAAATCACATTTAGAGTTTTCAACTTTCTTTTTTTCTCTCTCAATATAAATTGAAACTTAACTGTGCCACACCACATGGATAGTACACAACATATAATATTATGCTTTTTGAATATTATGATGATAAGACTTTTGATAGAATAATGTTTTATTTTAAAGATATTACAACCAGCTCCTGTAACTGTAACATCTAAGTATTCTGTATTTTGAACGACATCCGACTAACACTGCCATAATACAAAATGAGGCTGTGTTCCTTTGTAATTAATTCTACTGTGATAACTGATAACCATGTTTATAAAAGAGTCATATAGAAAAATATAGCTATTATATTTTGTTTAAGACGTAGATATAAAAATAAAATCTTGTTACGACATAGTCATATTTTTAGTATGGCTGTATTATCCGAGGTTTTTTGTAAATATAATACTAGCATGAGATATGGCAGTCTTATGATATCATTAATACTGAACAGACAGTTGATTTTAAATTCACAGCTAATAACCTTAGATATAAAAAACTTTTATTTCTTATGGCACTTATCGTAGTGAAGCAATTTAATACCTACCGTAACTCTTCCTGCACAAGGAACAAAATAGTTGGACGTCTGGGTGGAATACTTCATGAAATCGTTGATATGCATTTATTTACATCTGTAGTAGCGCTTCATGCAAATAATAAAAAGATTAAAAAAATACATACAATTTATAGTGATTATATACAATACAATAAAGACCATAAAATTTACAATGCACACAGAATGTGTTTCCATAAAGAAAGATTGTATTGTAAGAATTATCAAAGATAATATCATAAGTTGTATATTTTTAGCCGTTAATTTTTGGTGTTAAATGTATTTCTAATGAATATAGAACACAGTTAATATTGGGCAATTATAACCAGGACTGTAGAATCAGAGTGAGAACTCGCGATTTTGGATGTTTTCTCCGAAATTGGGGTCGGGAAAATCGAAGAAAAAAATGTAGTAAAAAAGTATTAGTCTATTTATCATACGGGTTGGTGAAATGTACATAAATTATTCTAGTAACTAGAATGATTTGATAGTATCATATGTATAAGTTAAACGGAAATGATTAAAAAAAACAATTTTGAGTCAGAACACTCTTTAAAAAAATGCTCATGCTTGTATTCAGAACTACGCAGCACTGTTATTTTTTTAATATATCAATCGAGAATGAGAGAAAAATATTTAACTTTTTAATGTGAATTAAAAAAACGCGTATTTGTCAAGTTTTCTTAAAATAATATTTCTTTTTTTTATTTATTTATACCAGTATAGTAAGCCTGCCACATGGTGAAAAGGGTTTATCGTTTGGGAAAAAGCACACATCTTGGATGGAATTCTTAATATATCCACTCTGAACGATTTCCACGCTTTGACGACTCCTTGCAGTGGATTCAGGATCACAGAGTGGGTCGAAATCATCTTATCACGTGGTAGATACAAATCCTTATTCCATTATTTTACGAGGCAGTGTGTCTATTATCATATATATATATATATTAACTTGAAAATATTGATAAATATTTGACGAGAGATAAAATCACATAATTAATAAGTATTTTTTTTTTACCAAAATTAAATTTTAGGAATATATTTTTTAAACCTAATTATCCAGATGATTACTAGATATATTGTGCAAATGAATAATTGCTAAGCCATCATGCTAATGCTTAGTAAAAGAGCTATTTGATAATTATAATATTACAATTAAAATTCGGCAAATATTCTTGTAATATTAAAATAACATGAAATAAACTGATTATTTACTCGATGAGATAAACCACGTGCAACATTTCAAATTAAAATTGTTTTCTTTAACCGGAACTGGTTTTAAGTTTACCATTTAGATAACAGGGTAAAGTTGTTACCAATAGGTTACAGGAGACGATGTTACGCGTAGATGTGAGTGTAAAATTGTGTAAACAAAGGGATTATGTGTTTGTAATTCAAATAAATATACACCAATAGATACATAAGAAAAGATTTTAATTATAGTCATCTTCATCAGAATAAAGATTTCCTTATTTCTTAAATTTATACTTAGTTTTTATGATTTCAATAATTAATTATTAAATAATATATCGCACCATTTTTTGCTTTCATTGCAATATTGAACGTAGCGTGAATATTTTAAAATCTGGAAAATTATTTCAGCGTGGATCTATTTACTCCCCTCTCTGTACTTGCCGAAATGAAACGGATATGGAATCTCGCAAACACGCGCATGTTGATATTTTGTTTTATTGAAAAAGTTCCTTTGAGCCCCCCGCGAGAAGTTCCCATTTATGTGTAATGTTGGCGAAACCTCTATCGAAATGAATAATATGGTTTACTTTGTAACAATTTAATACAGTTTCCAAAGTCAAACATTAGCTTTTTATATTTACGTGTAGTATTTTTCATGCAATTATTTATTATGATATTGACAAAAAAGAGAACTTCTTTTCAGATTAGATCGAAACTGGTAACGAACATGGTTACATAATAAGATGAGAAGATATACGGTGACAGATTGTTAACCAACCATTCAATATATTTTAATAAAGTGGGTACAGTTTAAATAGTTTAATTATTGGAAGACTCAGCTTGTATTTAAGTATAACATTTAAGAGGTGTTTGTAATTTGTAATTGTTTCTTAATTAAGATAACAAAATATTTTTGCTAAATCTACATACATGGCAAAACATTGGAGATTATAATTTGAATGATATTTTTTTATATCCATATTGGGATCAAAGCCGAAACATCACTAAGAATATAAAAATAAACCGATAATTTTAAATATTTTTAGCAATAAAATAAAGATATTGTTTATTTCAATCATTTCGAAAAATATTGTGCTTAATACATATTTTTTTTATAACCGTTAAATAAATATGTCCAATCAGAAATAGGTTAGGTATAACTGAAAAATAATAATTTAAGAACATTACTTAGACACGAAGAAGAAAACAAAATGAAATATTCGACCTAGAATATTTTCTCGACAAATGAAATTCCGTTTCATATCATTTGTTGATTGTCCATCAAAATGAATTTGTAACGCAAATGTTTTTCAAATTTATTCCTTCAACATATAAAATTGCGTGGGCGCCAATTTATTAGAAAGTGATTCTTGGAAGCTTTACTTCCGTTTAATAATATTGTTATGGAGCTATGTAAAGTCAATAAACTTAATAATACAATTCAACGTAGATTCGGATGAAAATGTCAGTTAATGAATTCGCTTCCTTATACATATTTAATATAACACATTTAATGGTAAATTAAAGTGCTTAAATAACTTATTAAAAACATCAATCAAAAACATCATATTCAATAATTAACAGGATTTTATTGCCTAAATGTTTCAATGCACGAGAGGCGCATCACGCAATATAGAATTCATGCGTGTCTTATATACTTTTCTTTGAATATCTGGACCTTTAATTACTAAAAAACTACAGAGCATTCATTGGTTACTTGTTAGAAATAGTCAATCCATATCGAATGTGGAAAGGAAAAATAAATTAACCCACACACGACAAATTTTAGAGGAGACACAACCTTGAAGTGTATGTAGACTGATAAACTGGTTTTTAATTGACTTTATCTGATATGAATTTAATATATTAAAAAAATCATTTTTAAGTCTTTATTCCTGATCGCAATTTCCACAGGTCTTTTTTTTCAAACTTAAAAGCTAAATTTAGATACTTATTCGGCATTTCAGCTTACATTCTATTGCTGGAATATGTATCAAGTTGTATACATTGTGATTATCGAAATAACTGTGGGTTACGTCTTTTTTATCATTATTATTGGTTGTAATGTTTTCTTTTGTTTGAAACGATAGAAAATGACAAAAAAAACCAGTATTTTTTTTAACATAGGTACTTAAAAAGTACGTAAGTTTGAATGAATGTTTATTTATTTAAAAATATACACATTTATTTCTCTTTATAAGACTTGTTTGCGTATGCATATAATAATTAAATTAATTTGGGCGCATGCATAGAATGCTATAATACTAATAAAATTAAATAGCATAGTTTTTTTCTTAATATTGGTCGTTATCAATAACTTTACATACCTACACACGGATCGTAAAAAAAATCGTCAATTAAAATAAAATTCGGTGCTTAAACTGAAGATATTATACGACATATAAAACGAAATGCACCAAATGGAAGGCAAATTAACGTAGTGTAAAGTGTCGAAAGCCACACGTATTTGCAGATTGGCAACCTGCAGTGCACCGACGTCGAATAAGCGTCGCGACGTCTTATCGAATATTCCCGCGGACATATTTCCGTCCTCCTCCGAGAAGCGCTTCCGACAGGTGCGGCCACTGCGAACGGTTTCCACGTCTCTAATAAATTCGTTAAGAGATACATCCTCGCGCTCCACACCGGCCCGTTTCCTTCGTTACGAATGGGAAATTTACAGCCACGTAAATTGTGCAATTTTCAAAAGCGTCATAAAGTTAGGATGTATTTCTGTGCAATGGAATTTTCAATTCACTCCGGTATGTCTGCAAAATGGAGATATATTATTTGATATTATCACATAGTTTTTCAATGCGGTATTTTATTTATCATTCATACTGTACATCGAAGCCGTACCCTGGCCTTTAGCAAACTATTCACAACTATATAACATATAATATAAGTATATATAATACCTTATCCAAGTATTATTTTTTATGTTATATTTTTTTTATAGAAAATAAATTACAGTTTAAATTTCGGTTTTATCAAGCAATGTTTCTTCCATAATAAAAATAATGAAAGATTTTTAGTACTTTTTCCACATAAAATTTATTAGATCAGGACCGGTTTCGCTCATCGCGAGCATTATCAACTGAGCGAAACCGGTCCTGATCTAATAAATTTTATGTGGAAAAAGTACTAAAAATCTTTTATTATTTTTATTATAATGCCTTTCCACCAAGTATTGACAGTAAACACCTTAAAAATGTTTCTTCCTATCAGTTATTGAATTTGAAACAAGTTAACCTTAAAATACGTTTTTTATGGAGATTAGTAAAATAATTATCCAGTGAAAATAAAAGACTTGCATAATATGCATATCCTGGAAGACATTTATTATATAGCTTTATCGATCAAATTCAACTCTGCTCGCTCCCTTTGCCATGTCACTTTAACGCTGATAATACTTTGGTAAATGTTAAAATAATTATTAGAATATTAAGGATATAATATCACATTGATTTTCGTATTATCTTGATTTGAGTCATTCTAAAAATTACGTATTAACTTTAATAATATAAATAAATATATACATTTTTTTTTATTTGCGTAATTAATAGATATCGTGCTAAAAGTTGATACTACCCAAAAAGTACAAATATTCTTTATTTTTTATTAAACGTAAAATAACAATTTAACGTTGTTTTTTAATCACTGTTTTATTTATGGAAATTTACATACAATAATACTTTTTATTTCTCATCAAGAATTTTACAGTTAACGTCATACAAGTGATGAAATAAAATACAATTATTAAGTATGTATCTATTATGTAAAAACATGCTAATTTTATCGTAATTAAAAATTCCACGCAGCTTAAAAATACATAGAAGACCATTCATTAATTTATGAATTAAATGTAATGCTAAAATAATAATAAAAAAAATCAAACATTAGTTTTAATCAATTGATTTAAAAATATGTATACGTTTTATGTTACTATAGATCGGTTAAAAAAATAAAAACCACATTATTGGGATGATCCAATATACATATACACACACACACACACACACACATATATATATATATATATAGTGTCGTTCGCAATTAGGTAATTGTATTCAAAGGTATATTGCTTTTATTCAAGATGCGAAATTATTTTCTTTGATTAATTTGAGCTTCTATCTTCAAAAGCCCACCAGCTTCAGTAGGGGTGCATGCCAAGCATTTTATAATGAAACGTCAGAATTACCTTTGTTATTAAAACACACACAATCTTTGCTTGCAACAGAAGTTAATTAAAGCCTTCATTTATAAGTAAATCTAACCCTCCCTCAAAGCAATGCCGCGAGTCACGTAATCCCAATGCAAAATGATGTTTTGCAAGAACGCAGTTTCCAAGCAGGTTATACAACTGTATATACAAACATATTATCCATTTAGTGTCATCAAGTTTTGGAATATATTATATTACATGTTTATTTATTTTTCTCCTTCGCCATTAACTGTCATATCTTTATTTTATATTTATTATTAAATTTTGTATTGAACGAATACTAATTTCTCATTTTAACAAATAATTGCAATTCTGTTTCATTATAAATAAATAGCAGTGTAACAGTAAAAATTAATACGACATTGAAATTTTAGACACACAATATACGACCAAGAGAGTTCAGGAACCACTTACATACAATTATTATATTTATGTGAGATTGTTGACAATTAATTGTTAATACAGATTCTTTTTGGCGTTTCTCAAATAAGCGAAACACGTGCCAAGATGTGTAACACTATCAGAGTAATTATAAATTTATCAAATAGATTTTTGGATAATATAATTATTAATTTGTTGAAGTTTATTGATAGTCTGAGAATGTTATCAAAACGATTATATGGAACTTCGGTTAACGATCAGAAAGTTTATGGCTGATAAGTAACTATTATAGATTCTCATTTTTATATTAGATAGATTCTATACATCGTTGAAATGATGCCAAAGATTCATTTATCTATAAAATGTATGGTAGGAGCTAAAATCAAATTAAATTTTGAAAATTCTGTTTACACAAAATCAGCCGTTTCTTTACAAATATCGTTTAGGTTTTTCTTAAAACATATTTTTTGTAAAGATATCACCGTTTATTAATTTTTTACGAGCGTTTTCTCTGTCACCGTTTGATTTAATAAAAATAGAACAAAAAGTCACAAAACGATAACGTCTAACGATATCTTAATTTTCAAACTCTCAACACTATTTCACTGATGGTGACAAATGATATTATTAATTAATACATACTCATACATTGTATTGCAAATATATTTGAATATTATAAAGATATTAATCTGAGCAAAAAAATATAAATAAAAACTCCATTTATTTTTGCTGTTGACAGTGAAACAACCTGCAATTTTATTTAAGGGACTAGATTTTTCATTTATGTGAAAATTCAAATTTCAGCCAACAACCTGTTTTCTGTCTGGAACAACGTTCTTATGGTAAAACACGTCTGGGAGATTTATTTTTGAGACGTCTTTTTTGTTGACTTGCCAAGGGCTTAGGGAGAAAGACCAACATTTTACAGAACGACACGTCATACTCGTAGTCCAGATTTCGAAATAAATTCCCAATAAACAGGATGAAAAACACAGCCTTCTTAGAAAATGTATTCTTTTGATTTCATTTGTTTTTATATATTATTTGCTATACTAAATATAATATTAAATAGGTATTTTATGAAGGTATTGTTTTCGAAAATCACTTATCCCATTTTAACACTCAGCTAAAATACAGGCTAAAGTAAAATGCTGATACAATGGACTAAAGCCGAACGTCCGTTGTATTATATTATAATAAAATAGTACTTTTAAACATTTTTTTTGTGAGAATATTAGAAAAGTTATAAATATTTTATACACGGTCGCTTAAGTGTTCATAAACTTCATGTAAATTAAAAATTCATACGAATGAACCTGCCTTACCGCTCGTCAAATTATTAGCCGACACTTGATGAAACATGGTCTGTACAAAAAATGTTTTTTTGCGATAACTTATGAATTTAATTATGAATAACAAAATGAAAGAAATTTTGTTCACTTTATTAAGATTTGATTTTGATATTCTTTTTTAAAAACAAATTATTGAAAATTACAAAAGTTGTAATATACAAAAAAAATATCTCCCTTTTTATTTTCTTTTTAAGTAGACATATAAAATATCATTATTAAAATTTTCAAAATATAAGCAAAACGATCGCGTATCTCAATAAAATACACATATTTGATTCGTAGATTTTATAATGTATTTTCACCAAGGATTAATATTCTACAATGTTTATTTTTCTATCATTATTATTGTGTTTGAAAAACACCAGACTAAATAAGAATTGGCTAATTTGCATAAAATTAATAACTGTGCAGATCTCAGTATGTGTAATTGTCCCGACCAGAAGTAATATGACATCTTTACGATTTTACAAAACCGTGTGGTACTTACTTCATTGAAGCAGTCTAAGCATAATATGTCATATAATAATTCAAAAAGCAAACGTTGTTAAACTCTGCTAAAGTAAATCGCAGCTTTTCTTTAATGCCCTGCCCTTCCTTGTAAAATCCAAACTTTCTTATCCTTACCATGTATCATCTAACATAAAACAATGGATAAGCTCTCGCATAAATAGCTCATATTGCAATGTGTGATTAGTTTTCGGCTAGCAATTAATTTAATGAATATAGTTCAAATATTTTCCTAGTAAATGATGCTTCCTTTTTAATATCAAATTAATAGAGCTTTAATTCATAGGGAGTGTTAGCGTCAAATTTCTTTATTCATTATTGTTATTCGATCTCTTTCTGAGGAAAGTAAAGAAAGATGGCAAAAGAAACACACAAAAGTGTTTGGCATTTGTTTATATAATTGGCAAAGAAATTGTAATATATATATATCCATATCCGCTCCTCAGTCGGAGCATAATGGTTCTTCCGAATTTCTCCGTCCACCTTCAGCCTTCTTGCTTCTTCCCACGTCGAGGGTCCCGTAGCTCCGCCGAGTACATCTTATCGATGGTCATCAGTGGCCTTCCACGACGGCGGAATCCATCCGGTTGGTAGAAGAGACAACAAGTTGGTTGTTGATTATCCCACTACCACCTCATTTTCATGCAGCCGCATTTCACGGCCGCCTTCCAGAGTTCAATGCAATCAAGAAAAGAAAAGAATTTATTCCTCACATTTTTGGCCCGATACAGAGCTGCACGGGACCTATCTTTTAACCATGGACTGTTGTGCTTTAGCAGAATTTAGGCATCCGCTTTCTTGAGGCATCCGCAGCACACGTACAAGCCAGGTCCATCGTCGCTTCACCACTTTGGACGTAATTAACGGCTGCTTAGTCCGTCCCGTTATCTCCGTGTTTCTGACAAAGTCAAACCACCGCACTCATAGTATTCGGCGCAGGCATCTGTTTTCGAAACACAGTACATATACGATTACCCTGTGCTTTTGTAAGGTGCATGACTCGCAACCGCAAAATAGCACTGTCAGAATGCATGCGCTGTACAGGAGGCACTTGGTTTTGACCGAGAATAGGCGTAATATATACCGACAGAATAAAAGCTTTATTTGAATTTTTTTGCGATGAGCGGATCGATCTTGAGAGTTATATAAATGTATGAAATAAATGTAATCAATTAAATGGTATAAAAAAAACAATGAAAAATTAACGCATTCAAAGTGATTGATTAAATGCAGACCTTGTAACATGCAGTTAAATGACACTAAAGATAATGTTATCTACAAAATCAATTAAGTCTTTTAAAAAGAGTCGCAAAGTTATAAGTTTAAATTAAAGTCGAAATTAATTTTACATCATCAAGATTTATTTTAAAACTGTCGTTTAATTGCATTACTATGTAACGTTTGTCTAAGTTTCATATTATTATTCGTGTGTCATATCCCTAAGATATTTAATCGTAACATGTAAGGCTCCCAACGTTCAGGAGGCCAAGACGCTACAAGCTTTGAGACAACGGAGAACAGTAAGATGAACTAATTTAGTTTGAGCAAACATCACGCGAGTTGGTGGCACCAGACATCTGATGGCTAAACATTCGAGTTAATTGGAGAAGCGCTGTTCTACACGAAGAATTTCCGCTTACTTCATAAGAATTATTTTAATTACTCTGTCGCAGTGCGAAATAGCCATTTTACGTTGACATACAACCAGAAAATATAGCTCAGTGTGTGTACGATATTGCATTAAATTTGTGCTTTCATTAGCACACAATCTGACAGAAATTAAATTGTTATTCCACCTCGTTTTGGTAATGTAAAAAGTATTTATTTGGCATCACGACTAATGCAATGTGCTTAATATTTTTATATCGGAAAATCATACGAGATAAACTCGATCAGAATTGATAAATCACTCGAGGACAACTCAAGCACAAGAGACATCAAAAACAATATCTCAAATTTAAATTGAAAACATCTCAATTTGACAGTGACCTTACTGAGATTTGAGCAAACACCCTCCTGATCGCTAGGTCAAAGCTCTTACCAACTAGACTAGACTTACTATACCACGGAGAGCGATAAAACGTATTGAAGGTTAAATTTATGTTATATTTAAAATATTTACTAATAGAGCTACAGATTTTTTTTGTTTCTATTTTTAATGGGTTTCCAGAGATTCTCGAGAGAATACAAGTTTAAAATATGGTAGGATATACTTGTCTACTCCTAATATGGATCATAAAGACTTCATTCTTTCCTTGTAAGCTGTAAAGAAACCTCTTAATCTCTCTATCATTATTTCATTCGTGTTAAATTGTTTTTAGTTTATGGTCATTGTCTACTGGTGACGTCTTTTGTTTACACTTCTTGACCCAAGGCTGGAATATTCAGCTGAAAATTAGCATTAAACATAATTTTTCAATTAAAATTTTAAAATATATCGAAGAATATTGGCGAACCGGTATTTGCTTAGAATAATTATATTATGCTTTGTAAAGAACAGTTCTGACGACTGCGTGATACTTAAATACTTATCAACATTGAATATTTTTATTCACAATAAATCAATGCTATTTTTATTTACACGACTAAAGAATCGTGTTGAAGTGAGTTTAAACAACAGTTTTGAAAATATTTATGTATATATATATATATTTAAAATATGTTAAGTGTTTTTTTTGATAATGAAAATTGTACAAGTCCAAAAAGCTGAAGCGTGAGCATTGAATCATTGAGTTGCAAAAACCATTTTGGACGATTTTTTATGAATAATGCAGACTTATCAACGCTATATTTTACTTTAGCGTTATTCCTATCCAGTCAGACGGATGAGAGCTTCAAATTCTATCCTATCTGTCGAGAAAATCATTTCGAACATTTGGGTCATTTGAAAAAAATCACAGTTTAAGAGCTGATTTTCTAAAATTGACAAACTTTTGATACACGTTAAATGCATACAAATAAAAAAATAATTCCAAAAGAAGAACGCATCATGATAGATATGTTTGCACAGCAGTAATGCTTTTAGAGTGCTACTTGCAACTCAATGATTCAGATAATTTATCAGATATTAATAAAAAAAATATGTAAGATACACTATAAGAATAATATGCAATATAAAAAAAAGCAATAATTGATTTGTTCAAACCTAATTCTGATACTAAAGTAAAGAAAAAATATGTGAACCAAAGCATAAACGACATATTATTATCTCATTACAGCCGTAAAACAACGTATTACATGCAAAAGAATGTCAAAAAATAAAAGGGAAGATTTCTTCATCTCTACGATATTTTTTTTGTGATATAACAAGACACTATGCTGTTATAAGATTGCTTTATGATGGGGGTGTTTATTTCACTTGTGCCTTCACATAAAACAAATACAGGACCAGTCCCAGATTGAACGTCGTTCGTGCTGCTATTGTGGAACTCAATACGAACGTACACTGGTCAATCTACTGGCACCGTGATATATTACACCAAAATCAGTATATTACTGGATCATGTGATCCATGCTATGAGTAAAACAACGTTTCTCCTGAACAATAGTTTTGTATTGGTAACAAATTATTGTTTTTTAAAACGTGTGCTTTCTATCATCTGGAAAAGTTTAAAAAAAACTGTAATTAAACATAAGTTAATTTTTTTTATTGACTCTCGTAACATACATATTTATTATTAAAATGCATTTAATAAATAAATGTTTTATTAATTGTGATTGGTGATTGATTACACACACACACTTTAAGTTCGTAATGGTTGGGGATGTGTGTGAGAGTATTTATTTTTACTCAAGTTTCAAATTATTATATTGTGCAGTAGATTCGGTATTCAACTATATTCTAGAATATTCAAGGAAATATGAAAAAAAAGTTTCTTTCTCCATTTTAAATGTGTAGAATATTATTTATTTGAAATAACACGTCAAACATTAAAAATCATTCAAATCGCGAAATAGATTTTTTACTCCCTGTCTATTCTAGAAGTGAAATTTCGGCTATATTCAATAGATTCAAAAATATTCAAACTCAAATAAAATTTGGTAGTAAATAATTAATTTTTTGTATTGTCTGGTAAAAATACTACAATTTCTATAGTTACCTATAAACAAACAACAATTATTTATTTTAACTGTTGCATTTTTCATTGTTAAATATGAATCAGTTATTCGATTTTATTTTAAAAAAAATACAATCAATATAAAAACCTTCCAATTGCTTGATATGTGCAATATTCACAGCGCGTTAAGAAAAATCTGATGCTAGCAAAAAGCTTGGATTGTTTTATATCAAAAAGTTGTCGAACATGGCCCGCGGCCGAGCGTAATTTGAGGATGAAACTTTTTCTTCTACGCTATTCTTTCTTTTACTTCGCATCCTTTATTCCTATTTTTTTCTTACCGCAGATTGCTTCATCTACATCAGCTATCCTTAAACTCCGGATTGCAATTCTAAATGGCATATTTATGACACAATAAAATTAGTTATTATTAAACATATGGATATATAGTACCTACCAAAGAAAGCACCAATCAGTGTATTCTTTCAAAAAATAATACACACTTTTCTACTAAGTCCACATTCATTTAATATGATCAGTAATGGTTGCGTTAATGACAAGCATTTTCAAGTGACAAGGTTGCACGTTAATTAAGTACTATTTATACTGTATTAATGTGAATTCTTATCAGTCGAAAATACTCTGAAAATATGATGAGTGTTTTATTTTTTAATGTAATACCTTCCCATCAAAAATTGACAGTGAAACAACACAATAAGTATTAATCTACCACTAAATTAATTATTATACAAAAAAAAACAGAATTAGTTTTTATGTTAGTATTGTTTTTTGTTGTTTTACATTTAAACTATCAACATCTTAGGTATTATTTCTAATACTTACATGGTCGACATTATGATAAAGAATACTGTATTATATTAGTTACAGTTAGATACATATTATTAGTTGAGTGTGGGTGGCGGGTGTTGCGAGCTGAAAATGTTATCAAACACCTTTTAATTTAAAATATATAGAAGTATTTAATAAGTTGAATCATAGTTCTCAGTAAGAGGCATTTTAAGTATTTAATAAGTTATCAGTGCGTGCAACTATATGTCAAACTGGTATCAGCTGTTAATCTGTTATTTTGTCGTTTAGTTTTCAACACACTAATTTATAATACAACTATAATTTGACTTAAATATTAATTTTAAATAACTTATAACTGTCTTCAAGATATATTATTTAATTAAGGGAGTGCTATAGTTGATTATACAGCTTATTTAGAGTAGAGAGAGAGCCACGTAGCAAATTGGGTAATCAAATTGCGGCCGCAACTTTAAAAAGTTAAGATTTTCTGATTTACGTTTTGTTCTTCTCGATAATTTTTACCGCCACGTCCCAGCTGGCGACTTGAGACACAATTTTTCGTGTACAGAATTTATTATTTTTAAATTATGCGAAAAGTCGGCACCGTAGAATAAAGAAGATAATCTATTTGAGTGAGGAATTATGTGGCGAAGAAGTTATGAAAATTAATAAAGCTGTTTTGTTTTAACTGGTTTGGCAATGTACGTCTTAATCTTTAAAAATAGTATAGTTTAAATACCAATAATAATTAATAATCCAGCTATATATCATAAATATAATTATATATTTCCACATCAATACTACAACATAATTGAAACATCATTTTTGGGAAAATTAAATTAAATCATTTTTTGATTTAAGTATTGTTTATAATAAATAATTGTGTTTTTTTATAATTGGGAACAATTATATAATGCATAGTTAAATTTAATATACGGAAAAGTGAGATCCTGGCGTATTCTTCTATCCCTACTATTTTCTTCGAAAAAAAGAGGCTGAGCGGTTAACTAACAAACAGTTCTCGTAAAAATATGTTAAGATGATTGCATTAGGATGCCAATTTTTCTAAGCTGGGAGCGGATTTGAATAAAGAAAAAAGTTACGTAGTGAGGTGGCGATATAAATTTTCATTTGTTCGTTCTGTTTATTGGTATAAAAATGTGTACTTATTTTTTTATATTATAGAAGTGTTTTGAATATGTCATCATAAATATTTCAATTCATATTGAAATGAATATACAGATATTCTATCTAACTGGACATTTTAATAGTCGATAAATCTTGAAAATCGTTATATCGATGACATCCAAACACAAATAAAATAAGCCGTTAACAAAATATGATGTTCCATCGTGTAGAACTGAACAAATAAAATGAACACTTGACAACCAAATAATGAACGACGCAGTAAAATTGTCAGTAGCCTTGAAAATTTACTGTGCACTAAATTTGTTCCAAATCCAGCAGGCTTTTTTATATTATAACAACATAGTCCATATACTCCGGTGTTGAATTTTTACTAGACGAGTGCGTTGCTTCATATATATTTATAGCATGTTTATAAAGGTAAATTTTTGTAAACAAATAATCAAAGATGTGAATAAATATAAATTTGAGTTTCCTGTTCTATCATTAAGATCATTTAATATAATATTAAAATTTGACAACATCTAACTTCTGCCAAAAAGGACGCATTTTCTTCATTTGGGTAACCATTTGTTTGTAAACAACCATTCTTTTGATATCACTAAAAATTCCAAAATTCTACATTTAAATAACAAACCTTTAAAACTAGATTATTAAGAAAATTTTGTAAATCTATATACATAAATTCTTTCCTGTTTCAGATATATTGAATGAACACGTTTTCTTTGCGACTTCTCATTTAATTTATCCGTTGCAATGGCATTGACCAACGTTTACTATTCTCCTTTTTTGTCTATAAGAATTGACATGGTTTGTAAAATCCTTTTTCGAAATCTTCATTGCTGTTAGTTTTGAAAAAGTCTACTACTCGAATGCATTATCTGGAATTAGTTAAATCAACATTTAATTGTTGATTTTATTAATGCAATATTATAATTAATTCGTGAAAGATTGTGTTTATTTGTGAACTCCTTTCCAAACCAATTGTTTTTTACGCCCTATGAATTTTATTTTGTTTTGAATACATAACATTGTTATACTGTATTCTCTTTTCAGTTGACAATGCTTCTCATAAGCGAAACCGGACAGACATCGAATTGCAAATTAATGAGTCGGTTGCAAATTTGTTTTTAATAAGATTTGGATGAAGTTAGCTACTCGTTCACAGATCACACAATAAAAAATAGCTATTTAAAAAATGGATGCCAATTTTAAGTCAACTACGATTGTATTTTTTTTTACAAGAAAGATAACTAAACTAGCTAGTTCAAGTAACATCGAATGATTAATTCTAAACTAGTCTGTGAATAGATATTTCCGGCAGTAAATGTTGAATTTGACAGCTGATTTAGAACCAAATCTTGAAGTTAACATCTTAGGCGGATACAAGCGTATCCGCTTGTAAGCTACACGCTTTGGCCTGCATTGTTGGCCAATTGCATCTGAAATGCACTCACTATTTATATCGTTGGTCAGATAAGTTTTGCACATTTATTGCTTTGCTTATTTCCTCAACAAAAAAAACTTTTTATCATAAAGTTTTGAAAATTAATGCGATCCATTTAGGTAACGTTATGGAACTGTAAAATCACAATTGGACGTTGCATATTTTTGACCGAAAATTAAACATTTTACAACATTAAAATAAACATATGACATGAAATACGTTTTTTTACATTGTAAAATTAGCATGTAAGACCGGGGGTGGAGAACCTTTCATTTCAAAAGGCCACATTCATTTATCTGATTCAACATAAGGCCGCAGTAAAGAAAACGTTAAAACCGCCCTCCTCTTTGTTCGACTGTAGAGCATATAATGGGCTGATTAAGCTCTTTTTCCAAACGCTTGCGTATAATTTTTTGATCAAAGTGAATATTTTGATCATGTCAAAAGGCCGCATCAGAGTAGCCTAAAGGCCGCAGGTTCCCTTACTTTGCATTAGATGCTTGTATATATACTAATTAGTCCTAAATATTATATATTTATTATAGGTTCTAAGAATGGGAACGGAGTTGCTTATTCATTAAAAACTTTTTGTATCTGCAACTATTGATGAGTCAGTCGCTCAGTGATTAAGGTTTTGGTTTGACCTCTGTTAGTGACAGCTCATCGTATCCCACTGCTAACACTTATTGCTCACGCATATTGATTTCTCAAACGATTTTTGTAAAAGTATAATTATTTGTAATGTCTTAAATTACCTCTCATCTATTCTATTTCGATTACGTAAGTATTTTTCCAGCTCTTCTATCCTCACTCTCTCCGAAATAAAAATGAGGTTCGACGATTGAATAAAAAACTTTTGTAGACCTAGTAACCATTGCATAGTGCATAAGCTCCACGTGAGGAGTGGGCTTGGTAAAAAATATTATCGTTTCCAATCTGTTAGTTTGCCAATTTTCAGTTTTTTTTAGCCAATGATATATTATTTAGCCTTGCACCTAGAAAAATTATACATATATACCCCTAAGTTGTCTTTTACTTTCGACAGTTCATTCACTTAAAATATATTCTCGTAATAAATCATTTTGTAAATATAATACGTGTGCTGATTTCCAATTTATAAACAATTGAATAATAGCCAAATTATACGATATAATTCAATTCTATATATTCCATTGGTCGTGTTTATGCTAACGTTATAAACTAGTTTTTAATGATAGTTAATGGAAGCCAAATTTCGTCCGTCTGTTTTTACTAAAATAGCCATGACTTCATTTGTTAATAAAAGTCATTAAAAAGGAATTGCGATTTCGTCACACAATATTTAACCCAAATCATTCATTACCTGCTCGGAGAAAATTGTCTTCGAGTTAAAATTCTTGATCAAATTTAATTCTAACAGTGTTCTTTCATTTATTTTTTATGATGACTTTTCAGTAAGTAAAAATCGGCTAATTATACTTATCTGCGGAAAATTTTGTGAAAATCATCAGTATGTGTTGGTTATGTTATATAATAATTTAAGAAAAAAAAAAATAATACATATTTTGATATTCAAACAAATTATGGTAAGCAGATTTTTTATTTATCTAAATGTTTAAAAAGTTTAAAATGTTTAAAAGCTTACCAAATTTCTTAAGCAAAAATTACAAATTACACACATTTATATCTATGCGATCATTGAATTAAAGCAAGAGTAACAAATTAATAATTAGTTCTGCTATGTTGTACCATTGTCTATCTATCCTTACTCTTTTCGAAGAAGAGAAGGTGAGTAACCGAGACACAAGAAGTTTGGATAATCACTATGTAATTTAAATTGAGATTTCCATGGTTATGCTAGCCTCTATATATGTATATCTATAATACAGTGGAAATTGGTATTAGAGGTATTGGAATATTTATTGTATTTATTGAATTTTCTCTATAAAAAATCATATAATATTTTATCATTGTCCACTTTGAATATATTGCATATGGACTCCCAATGGACAGCACTAACAGAAGTTTTTTTTACGAGAACTGTTTGTTATTGCGGCGATCAACCTTTATTCGTATAATTATGAAGTAAGTTAATCGCTCTTGGTACATCGCATGTTTTTTTGTTAAAATGTGTGTAAAAAAAATGACAAAATAGCCACTTTAGTCTTCTGACACAAATTCCGTATGATAATCAAGCCCGCGGACACCAAAAGCAAATAGGACAAACGCCTAGCACATTCTTTTGGCTATCGTACTGGCACACATTGCTTACTATATTGTATACATTACTATCTATTTATTTCCTAGCTTCGTCCGGGATAGATTTAAAATCATTTCATCCTGTTATTACAAAATTATTTCAATACTTGGATTTATACAATATTTTTAATTCATGGTTGATCGTTATAGTCAAAGATCGTTACCGTCAATTTGGAGATTTTTTTAACATAATATATTCATATTATTTTCAGACTTACAGTCCTGGTTCTCCTTAGGCGCTTTTTTATTGAAAGATTCACAAAATGAGTGGGCCACTGAAAAAAGCAATCGATTTTTTAATGGTGAAATCGGAATTTACTGCTTAATTTTATTTTTCGTTTCATTGATTCCAATTCCACGTCACGTCAATTCCATCGAAAATCGATTGGTGCTAAGAAAAAAATAAAAAGAAGACTGATGTTATGTACCGCATAAATTAAATTTCATTCTTGATTCCTGGATTAATTAGCCCTTTCAGTGCAGAGGTTAGGACAAAGAACTGAATTAATGACGCTAATCCTCTGTTTCATTGCGGAACTATTCTCAACTACAATAATGAACAAACACTATTTTCATGTTTGCCAACTGTACGTTTCCCATTTGCAAAGCGTACACTCGCAAAGGGATATTTGTTGCAAAAACAGTTGAAGAAAATCTCCTGGCGGAATAATAAATACGGGAATTTTGTTTACTCCGCTCCAAACAATAAAGTTGGTCTCTCTAAACAGAACACGACAACTGAGAGTCGTGATAAACTTTGTCATACGCCATTTGTTTTTTGTTTTTTTTCGTGCATGAAAATACCACTCTTTTGTTTTTATGCGTTTTGAATTAGGAATCTTCCCGCAAAGTTTTTCAATCATGAGACCGAAGAAAGTTAGTTTTTAACTCGATTTTAATTGCTTGCCGCAAGTCCTAGCAATAACCTGAAAATTCAGTTACCGTTATATTCAATAATCAAATTAATTATAAAACGTATCAAAGCAACATTAAATGGATTTTTGAACAACGGATTAACAAAAAAAATATGAATCTAAATCCATATTGCAGTTATTTCAGAGGTTTTTTTAAAGTCCTCTGTCATTTTATTCAAGCAATATTTGAAAACACCGGTTGTCGTGACTCGTGTCCATCAGATCATTTGGAATATGATCGGAGCCGGTTTCGCTCAATGAGCACAATAGATATTTATACACACTATTAATGACTCCTCAAAGAGACATAATTGAGAAGCTTGGGATAAATAAATACCAGAACCACTTTTTCATGAACAGAGAAAAATATTTTTTTCTTATGAAAACATGGAAAGTTTTGATTGTAAGGTAATATTTTGACCATTAACTGCTTAGAAAATACGAGGTTTTTAACGACATTGCAATTGAATTCTGTTTTTTGAATTAGTATTCCAATATTTAAACGATATTTCATTTTTTTTTCAAAACTGGATTTGATCGTGATTGATCCTAACCTCCTCATATATAAATACTGTTTGTTACATACAGGATTTTTTAAATAACTAAATGTATTTAATTGAGAAAATTATATCAAAATATAGCGAAACATCCAAATGTCATTTTTTCTTATAATTTTATTAAGCCTTCGTAGATAATTCAGTGGTGTATGGATCTTTGTTAAATTTAGAAAAAAGGTGCTTTGAATTTTTTTGCTAATACTGAGTAGGCTGTTTTTGCCGACTTGAACTTAACTACGGAAACTTACTTCCTGTGTTTTTTTCACCCTTAACAGTAGACGTGAAATTGTATTATTAGGAATGCATAAATCATCTGAGACCCTTACAAAGCCATGTTTAGTCAGATTTTATTAATTATAAGAAAATTTCGTGAAAACTCAATTAAGAGACATCAAGTAGAATAACAAAGCTTTCAATTTTCATTTTATATTAAAGCACACACCCATTCGATTAAAGTTTTCCACATCTTTTTATAATGCAACGTCCGTTTACAGAGGAATGATGTAAAACAATGAAAAAAGTAATTAACGTTTGGTTGGAATATAAGTTGTATAATTTTTTCTTCGTATTCTATGGTATCTTCTTTTAATTAATAAAAAAATAAAAACATATAAAATAACATCAGTTATCTAAAAGTAATCAAGAATGTTACGTGTAAATTTATTTTTAAGTTTATGGCTTCTTCTCTGGCCAAGGCGATTTAAATATTTTTGTTGGTTTTCTTATGACTGTAATATATTATAATGTTTGACTGTGTGGTTTGGAGTTTTTACGATATGGACTATTAACTATTAAGTGTTTATTGCGATCTTTAACGTATATTAACAGTCGGTTAAAGTCGTCAAATAGATGGTAAAAGTTAAATAGTCATCGTAAATTGAAGGGACCATCCACCCAACTCTAGCTAGGATGTGGAACGCAATCCTCTGCGCTTAATGAAATTCTTTATATTTGTCTGCACCCTGCAATATCTTCTAAGAATGTCAGGCTTTTGACAACTGTTTTTAGAAACAAAAATGAGAGGAGAGATAAATTAAAATCGAAACAAATTTTTGTTTTTTGAAAGTAATCACTAATAATAACGATTTAAATAATATATATAATGGTGAATTCTCTTTATTGATCCCTTGGCCCAATTGTTATTGCAATACGTATCTTTTTTTTATTTTTCAATCACAGACCGTATTTTGGTGTGACATGCTATCAAAGGCGTCGGCAACCTATGACCCGTGGGCTACCAAGTGACCCACTTGTGTTCCGCAAATAAAATCTAATATCTAAAAATGAATGACGTTGCTGCACTTAGCTGGGCCCGTGTACGGAAAATAGCCATCTTGTCGTGGTTTTAACGTGTTGGGAAACACTCTTCATATTAGTTCTTCTTGTAAGTGTGAGAATATATTTTCAAGCATGAAACTTACTGAACAACTGAAAATACTCAGACGTTTGTATTCGTTTCAAGGTGATTTAAAACCACACTTGACTAAATTGACGTAGACAAAACAGGTGAACGATTGATAACAAAGAGAAAGTTCATAAATAAAGTTTACAAATTATATTTTTATTATACAAATTAAATTTTTAAAATTGTTTTGTGCTGTTAAACGCTTAAAAGCGTACCTACTGTAATTATTTTATCATTGAAATTGATTTGTTATTCATTAAAATACTGCTTTGAAGTGAAAATCCCTGGTGACGAAAAAAGTTATCTTTATACCTGCAGATTTTTACTTGCAGTCAGATAACATCTCTATAATTTTGTGTTGAGGTTTTTTTATTTTTTTTATAGAAAACCGTATTTTTCACCTTTTGAGCTATATAAAACTAACAATAATTTAATGAATTTACGGTAAAGGAAAATTCTAAAAATGAATGAACATTTACAATCTTATTCAAATGGGTTCCCTTCAATCCATACGTCGTAAATAATATTGTTTATTCGAGATAAAGAAATGATTGGCAGCTAAAATTCATTTTTCATACCAAATACTGTCATATTCCAAGTCATTGGTATTAACTCAGTAACTCAGCAGTAAAGATAGGCCTCAAATTAAGGCAAAAAATATCGATACATAATATGAGATGCTGGTTCATTCATCCATTGTTAACAGGAACTATTTTTTATTAAAAATTTTAACACTATTTATAAGACCAAAAAGACTAATTTCATTACCCCATTGCATGTCCCCAATTTTTTTCCCCCGTAGAGCAAATGCCGTTTTGTTTTTGTTTTCCGTAGACCCCCCTCCCCATTCCTGCCTAATATAGAATTTTCCTAATCTCAATAAAATACAATTTTCTTCTTAGAGTGATGTCTTAGGGCATGCAAGTCGAGTTTAGATTCGTAAAGAGAAAATGTAGGCTTAGTATTAAAACCTTATTTTTGACAAAACATATTTCTTGTGATTTTTTTAAACTTTAAATTCCAATGTTTGCGTTCAAATTGTAAAATTATTCTTATTTTAACCATTCAATAAATACCAATAACATCTTACCGTTATATTTTTGTAATCTTCAATAATACAATATGCATATTACAAAATTTTGTCTGGGATCACTTTGTTCCTCGATCCTATTTTCGACGTTTCTTTGCTTACGAGTTAATATCTTACTTAATTTTACCTCACTTCTCAGAAATCAAACATAAATTCCCTCATGTTACGAATGTTGTATAGTTTATTATTATTGTAATCTTACATGTTGAAACTTTTTAAAATAATTAAAAGCTGATTTGTCTCCAGTAGAAAAAGTCTAATTCTAAATTAAGTTGAAAATCTGGACGCTTAGTTGAGTGAGATCAGACAAGCTATAGACTTGTTAATGTGCGTTATCTATGTATATTTATTAGAGTTGAAAATTCCAGGGACTCGGATTAGAAATAGGGCGATGTCGATTTATTGTTTTAAAAGTGAACACTTCGAAATAACAAAGTGCACCCGACCAACTGAAGTGTAGAGCTTGTTCAGGTTTAAGCCACGTCCAAATAGTAACATGACACCGCAGTTGTACTTCGTTATAGTTATATTATTTATATATATAGTCAGCGGTATTATTATTTTTTATGTTATATATTGCAAGGAGGAAGGAAAGAACTAGTGCAAGACTAAGAGTTGTCTAATTGACCCCGTTACGTTATGTTATTAGGATAGGACAAATGGAAAATAATGTCAATATTACAGACATTTGTGCTGTTGAATGACAAACAGCTCACGAAGATAAAAATCTATCGAGATGATTATTTAGGAGTCCAAATGTACTACTTTGAGAGTGTGGAAATTTAAAAATATTTACACTTACTGCAAACAAAGATTACGAAATATTTACAAATATTATTGTTAGACACATTATTTTAACAAGCTATTACATTGATTTGGCCTTTCTTTTCAGAAATATGATATAATAGAGAATGTCTCATATAAAAAACATTAAGGATGTCTCTTGGTTTTGCAAAGTTTTTGCTTTCCCTCTCCACCTGTCACTGCAGTTTAACTACATTTTTTTGATAATAGGAGAAACAGATTTTTTCCACATTGGGTATTTATTGAGCGCACACTTTTTTATTTCTTTCAAATGTCTTTTTTAATAAAAACGACATGATATTATTGTAATAATATTCATTCAGTCTTTTTTTGAAGGCCTAAGAATAATTAAAAGGGAAAAATAGGAATGTTCGCCTCAAAAATCTTCCTCAGTGTAATCTACCAGAGAAATTTTCTGTTCACTGCTTTGTCGCGTATCATAATTATATGCAATATTTTTTCTTGAAATCTTATGCCTGATTATTGTTCAATGTTTCATCTAGTGGGCTTTATCTTGTGATAAGCCGGAAAGCCCTAGTACAGTGTACAAATTAGTTCCGGGTGCATTCACTGAACTTAATAACGATAATTTTAAATTTATTATTATAGAAGGGTTTAGGAGTTAAATAGCGGTTCTGAAGTGCAATCAACACGAATGTTTGTCCTGCTGTGCCACACAAATCTTTTGTTAAAACACAAGAAGGCCGCCAAAAATAGCACGCTCGACGGTCTATGGAATTTTAAAATAAAACGAACCGTTTTTGTTACTCGATTAAGTTAGATGACTTTTTTATTTTCAGTTTACTACTGCAACATACTTTTATCATATTTAAATAAGGAAAACTTTGATTCAATTTTCAGTTCGTTCATGATGTAATATAACTGGCCCAGAACAGAGAGATGCACTGAATTTAGAAAACATTGATTTATTGTAGATGTCACCATCAGAAAAAGATAGTTAGTATATGATACTGCTGCCGTTTTTGATATGCGGTTCGAATATTCAGGTAAAAATGTTTGGTTATGTTTCGTTAATCATAGCAAAACTCTTTTAGTTTTCTGTGATTACAGTTTTTATCGAGAAAGAATTTTCTTCCGGAAAAATCAATAAGCCCAGCTACGTCTTCAAATATATTATTATCGATACAGAGACATAAAAATAGGTAACAACGCTTTCCATAAGGATCTTTATACTAAAGAATCTTGATAAGTCGAAATACAACTTAAATATACTTTACTTACTTTACACGAGATTTATACAACATAAACATAAGAGCTTTCTTTATACAAAAAAATATGTTTTTGATACAGAACTGTCAAATCGTTTATAACATTTTTCCACTATAACAATATGAGGAGCAAACATTCAAAAAAGGCTTTGTAACAAATTTGTAAAAAATCGTTTAATATCAGTTTTGATAGTGCATAATTAAATCTATGAATGAAAATTGTTATTTTCATTCATAGATTTAATTATGCATAGTGTCAAAAAAAAGGTTTTTTTCCTATAAAAAATAAATCTCAAAGTTGACACATTCAAGCAAACCGTGGTTTCTCCAACACTTAAATCATCATTTCCCAAGCTCTGTATTTGTGTGACAAATCACTTTTTGAATGTTTGCTCCTCAATTATGTTTACTTTTTCTGGGGAAATACTCCTTTCCTGCATCCTTCAGCTTTTTGGCGTTGATTTTTACTGTTCGTTTTCTCAACAACTAAACCGCATTCCTTGATATTAACAGACGGTTACGCCGTTTTGACAACAGCATAGACAACATTTTTCAACAAACCAATAACTCCAAAATTCTTCCTCAAGCGTAAATATGTTTTCTTGTCATAGTACATATTATGTACCACGCTTAAACGATGCACAAAAACATACCCATTATTATTCCATAAATAACTGAACATTTGTAGTTTTGGAACAAGTGGAAAAACAAAAAACAATTAAATTTTGTATTGAAAATAAACTTCCACAAAGTTACTACCGAATCCATCAAAAATATTAATAGTTTTATTTGATACAACATTGTTCCGGGAAAGGGTTCAATGAACCTACGCATAATTTAGAATGTATCCTTCTTTGTGTGTAAAGTCTTATTTCATTTTATAATTGTTTCAATTATATTCAAATTCACCTTTCCTTTTAAAATCTATGTATGCTACGTAAGGTGATGTTTTTGTACACGGAAGTAAAATTCAACATATTATATATCATTACTTCGTTGGTATATTATTTTTAGATAATACCCCGACACTTTGTCTGCCTTCGACGCGTACCGTAAAATAAATCATACTGGTATTTCGTATCATTTTACATGGAGTGAGGAATTTGCTTTTCGGTTTTTTGATTGCCTTTTAAAACAGAAAAATGTTTGTTAAAGAGGAACCAGAAATCAGTAAAGCTGCCAAGTTTATAGTAAAACTAAAATAAAGGCATGCTTGCCCTCCTCCACCCACCACTGCTTTCTAATCCGACAACTTTAAGCGGCAGTATTCAGTGACGTAACAAACGTTAAACGTATCTATAGTTTTTTTTCCTTGACTGGTAGTGATTTAGGAGTAACTGCCCAAGATTTAATGGAGTTCTCTTAATTGTGCAGAAAATCAATCTCTCAAGATAATTGACAAGCTTCTACGTGTTGACGTCTACTCACTATCCGTATGAAAAGACAATAAAATTATTATGACTGTAAGCTTGTTAGATTCGAATAGCCAAATAAGAATGTTTGTACGGACAGAAGAACTTCGATATAGTGGACCAATATGTTATTTAATGCATGCCTTTACTTTCGTCCAAAACTATATGAACACATTTTACCCGATTACTGAGTATTTATTTATTTAAAATTACTAATAGAAAAGTTTTACAAATTAGAATATAAAGTCTATTTCCTATGTGAAATTATTCCGTGTTTTGGTTGACGGCATGATGTTTCGAAACCGTCACAAACTTAATTGTCAGAAGTAATAATGAATGTATTGTATCAAACGCTGCTCTTAGAAATGAAAATGTGGTTAATTTATGTGAAAAGTAAGGTGAATTCTATCAATAAAAACACGATGGTTTTGCAAGATAATTTTTCATATATTATATTATAGATATCCATATGAAATTTATAAACCATTTACATTTTAATGTCTGGTCTGATATATACACGCCCGGTATATGATACTGTTACTATATATAGACTTATTTTAATATATTCAGTTCTGTATAGCATACCAGAGGTGGCCACACTTATTTTCTAGGAGCTACTAGTTGGTTTTGTCATATTCGACAAATCTGTTGAGGGTATCCAGGAGACTATTGGTGGGTTAGAAACAAACTTTACTAAAACTTAAACTAAAATTATTGATGGCGATCGATTGATAGCGCTTGCATTAAATACGAGAGAACAATACAAACCCATCATAGGTCCATGAAATAATTTCGCGTTCGACGCACTAGCCCCACCTGTTCAAAATTTAAATATTGATGACTCGATACTGCATCAACTACAAACATTTTAGTGTGTTATCTGTGTGTATTTTTTAAAATTTCCTGTATGGATTGCATACATTTATACCGACACGATCGACAAAATCCAAGATTAAATGCTGCGGTAAACGCTCGTGTGACGCCCCGTATTCATTATTACCCATTCGCTGTTATTCTAGAGCGCAGTGTTTGGATTTCGCACTAAATCCTCTGAACAGAAAAAATATCGCTAATGGAGGATTTATTGCATTCTAGGCGGAGAATTAAGTCAATCGGAGCATTGTGTTGGTTCAACGAAATGTTTTTATGGATAGCGATTGAGTAATGGTATCCAGCAATAAACGACACAACATTTTGTTTTGAATTAAAAGTTGACCAGCAGCTGATTTGTTTGATTTGAACAATACAATATGCATGTGGTCTGACGTCACCGTATTAGTTAAACAAATACACTCGATAGTTTTTTTAAGCGATACATTGTTTCCAGAAATTGACGCGTAAAATAAATTTTATTTTCTTGTTATTTGATAAATTGGTTCCCAAAAAATCAAAATATCGCGTAAAAAAGTATCAAAAAATGTATGAAAAACTAAAATTTGCACTTAATTAAACTTCGCGCAAAAATGATTTTTTTACTTAATAACCATTGATTGAATTGGCATTTACTTGGTTTAAATATAATCTTATTTACAATCGTGGATTTACCTAATAAATTAATTAGGTAAAAAATTGTGTAATTATAATGTAATTTGCTAATCCTTTAAATTGTTAATAGTGGCTTACACCTTTTTATTTCAATTTAAATTTGTATAAATATCACTGTTTATATATTTTTCTTATCAGTTGATAATGCTCGCGATGAGCGAAACCGGTCCTGATCTAATAAATTTTATGTGGAAAAAGTACTAAAAATGTTTTATTATTTTTATTAGGTAAAAAATATCAAAGTATTTACTTTTACATTTTTTATAAAATGAGTTTATAGCTATTTCGGCATGCGCCATCGTCAAAACTATATAGTTGAATATAGTATTATATTTTACTATGATTTTTTACCTAATAAATTAATTTATTCAAAATAAATGTACAAAGAGAAACATATACATATATAAAAATGCATAATCGTATACACTTTATATGGGTTATTCGCTGCTGGTACTGTCTGTTATGAAATATAATCACTTTTAAAGTGTTTACTGTCAATACTAGGTGGAAAGGCATTATATTTAAAAAATAAAATACTCATTTGTACTAATTGCACTTATTCATCACTTTGAAGTGAGTTAATCACTTTGAAACTAACCATTTGATCGGTAAGGATGTGACTTGAAAGTAAAATAAGCAATCTTTATCAGAATCTATTAAAACATCAATATACGTAAATTTCAGACCGAGAATTCGGACCTGGTCACTGCAATTGCGTAGGACGCACTTACATAAATGATGACCATTCGTCTCAAGGTTCAACAAGTTTCATAAAGACATAGAAGTATAAACGATACGTTTTGAACAAAATTAAGTATTCCCTCTAGAAAATAAACTGAATGTCTTCCTATTAGAGTCGTTGGTGTGAAATATACAGCCTGTGTATATTTCTATTTAAGTGTCCTAATAAATAATTGGATAGCAAGTTATCTATGTAGTAGGTAATATTGTGTTCTCTATTAAACGTAATGAGTATGTCTTCTGGCCCTAATAAACAGAATTATCACTGAATATGATCGGCACAAAACATAAAGACTAGCGTTAAAACGTCTACTCTGGCTGGTGTTACGCTGAGAGGATATCGCGATACATTATTTTCTGTGTAGAATTAGTATTTGTTGATCGAAAGTTTCATTAGGAACAACCGTTCACATAATCACAAGTATAATGGCAGTTTAGTTATGTATTTTTTAAGTTGGATTTACTTAAATAATAACGAAGGAATGTAAAATTAAAAAAGATACTTTAGTACTATATCCACTTATCGAAACACTCATGCTTGCTTTTTCCTAAAACATTTTTTAACAAATGAAATACAAAATTTTTGAATCTTTTAAAAAGCCTTTTTTTGAAACTTGTGTATAACTGTGATGGTACGTATGTATGAAAAAAGTGATCAGAAAACTTATTGTTTAATTGTTTTAAAAATAAATTTTAGGTCATTTTTTTGTTACTCTTGTTCGGTCAATCTACACCATAAATATGTATTGACTGGAGAAATATGACATGTTTTAATAATTACTTTCATTATATAATGTTGAAATTACAATCTTCATGAGTAACGAATTTGAATTGTTTGAATTTTGTACTTTTCCATGAGTTTTGTCGCTAACGACCCAGGTTTCGCCTTCAGCATCTTCAGGCATTCCAAGTGCACGGATGTACTTAACTGACGCGTAGTAAACAGTTTGTATCGTTTATATACAAAAATATAAGTAGATCACTAAGTTAAAAGGCTATTAAAATGTAAATTAGCGAAAATTGAATGTATACAATTTTCAATTAATTAAGTGGGTTTTTTCCATTCCATTTCATTCTTGAAAACCATACGTTTAATTTTGACTCAGGTATTGATTTGTTACATACTAACAGGGGCGAGTTTACCAAGAAATCTTAGAGATTAATCGAGCTCAGCTCAACAGTTTGCCAATTTTAAACGAGCAACTTTATCAGCAAGATTTATTTTAAACATTCCTATTTCCTGGTCATTAATATTTTCAAAAAATCCCCATAATTATAACAAACCCACTTAATTCATTGAAAATTGTATACATTCAATTTTCGCTAATTTACATTTTAATAGCCTTTTCACTTAGTGATCTACTTATATTTTTGTATATAAACGATACAAACTGTTTACAACGCGTCAGTTCAAGTACATCCGTGCACTTGGAATGCCTGAAGATGCCGAAAGGCAAAACCCGGGTCGTTAGCGACAAAACTCATGGAAAAGTACAAAATTCAAACTATTAAAATTTGATATTGAAATTCCATCAAGCACCCTCAGTCGAAATACTTAATTATACTTAACTTTATGAGTATTTTGCGTTCTCTCATTTTTTAGGTTTTTTTTATTTCTCGCGCAATCCATAGCAGAAAAAAAATATTCTTACTATGCAAAAATGAGCACGGATTGTTTTATTAAAATATAATAACCAAATCAATCAATGCGTCCTCATAAATGATGAAAACAGTTTGATGACAAATTAACAGATCCGATTTTTTTATCGTTTAGTGTCGAATTCCGGTTTACGTAATATAACTCTTATAGGAAGCAAAAAAATAGTAGTTAATCCAATTTGAAATATCTTACCACTAATATAAATAAGTACGTGTTAAGATAAATCAACAACTAGTTGATTATCATGTCTGACGCAGATAATAGGAGCATTAATTCGTTCTTTCGCTAAGTCAAATTGCTTCCTCATGAACGGTTAAATAATATTGACAGTAAAGAAAACAAACTTGACTGGAAGCTCACCTTTAGAGCTACATCTGCCTGTTTATAAATACTCCCATCTACCCCATTAACATACTTAGCGTTGGTGGGAAGATAAATTCGTTAGTCAAAAGTGTACGTAAACTTAATATTTACGCGTTGATACATTATTTTCATCAGAATTGTTTCTTATGTGAATAAATTTACTTGATAAGGTGATTATTATGTTTCTTTTGTTATATTTTAGGTTCAACTCGGTTCAGCAGCAGAAATTTATCATAACAACATATTTTCATTATTACAATATGAAAACTACTGTGAGTATAAAACATGCATGTAAAAATTTTGTTTGGCATTATTTATATAACATAAAAAACATTCATTTAGTTGTAAGTATAATAATATAAAACATTCAAATAAAGTTTCGCACAATGTGATTTAATGAGAAAAAAATTAATAATCATACATGATACTTTTATAAGACCAATTAAGAAAATGGTAAAGGAAACATATAGTATAAATATAAAAAAATTGAAACACGTGCCATATTATACTACATCCGGGTTTGTCGGATGGGTTATATCGGTGATTATAAACTGGCATTTCACTGTTCCGCTAAAAAATGATTGATATAATAGAAGTGCATGCATTTGATTTTTGTAAGTACAAGGTTTTGCAGAATTTTAATCTATTTATCTCAACTTCTAATAAAACGTAAAAATCTACTTTTATTTTAGATTTGTTAACTACTTACAGTAAATTATAATTTGTGTTTTCTTAAAATATTCAAAAACGTGTTGAGCTTTACTTCTAATCAGGGCTGTGAAGTCAAAGTCGTAGTGGGGGAGTAGCACTCGAAAAAAATAGCAACTTCCGAGTCCTTAAAAAAATGTGTATTCAAATCGCTTCGGTCATGAGTGACGTCACTGCAGTGATGTGGTGGGGCCAGGTCGGTGACCTGGCACCTGAAAATTAGTCAAGGCGCCGCCCTACCACCTTTTTGACTTGTAACTTTTTCAAGTACATACATATAAATATGATGAGTGTAAGGGCTCAAACATTTTTAGAAAAAAATCTTTTTTTATTGATTTAATTGTTAAAACTTGTAGTTCTTTAACTTCGTACGTATATAAAAAAAATAGGGAAGAAATCAATGACCGACCTGGTACCTATTTATTTACCACTACACCACTGCGTCACTGCAATAGTTAAAGTTGTGCTATAAGTTTAAGATCAGAGTCGGAGTCGGAGTCATTTTATTATTTAGCGTCTCCATAGCCTTGTTTTCTACTCATATCATTGTTTGAATTATCTTCAAATATTTCGAAAAAGTGTTTAAATTACAAACTTGCAAGTGTGTAGTACTTTAATAGAAAATTTAAATTAACTTTGATTATTCCACATATTGTGTTACTAACTGTGACACGTGTTTCGCCTCTTTCAGAGGCATCTTCAGACTTACTATCGCAAAGTTTGCTTAAGTAATGAAGCAAGATTCTGTAGTACTTTCGCTCAGATTTTAATGGTAAGAAAAGGCTGGACTACTTTTCTCACGTGGAATCATATTGCCGATTTCAAGTGACTTCGACTCCAGCTTCGACCAAAATATAATGATTTCCGACTCCCATTCTGATGTAAACACTATGAAATAAAATTATTAGTTAACTAATTCGTTTGTCTATACTTTATTTTCAGAACCGGTAATCAGCGAAATGAAATGAATAACAAAACACAGAAGTTCATGCCGTCATTTAATGTAAGAAAATGTCCATCCGGTTATACGAGCTCTCTATCCTAAAACTGAGTAAGAAGAAAAATCGAACAAGTACTCACATGAGGGACCGACAATAAAATATACATTATTTATCATCTTATTTATATGAATAAAAATATTTATTATACAGTACTATTTGTAAGTAGAGAGATATAAGAATCACCAGCGTGGAGGTACAATGTACGTCAGTAACAGAATAAGATGCTTGTAACCATTAGCCTTTGGGTATTGTTGGTCGGTGTAAAGTATAACCCACCTTTGTGTGCTTATTTCATATATTCTTATTAAGACAAAAGGCGTCAGGTGTATTTTTATATTCGTACTGAGAGTGAGAAAAGTTATTTGCACATGAGTTGAGCTATTTATCTTTACGGCGACTTTTTACCTTTTAAATATTTAAAAAAATAATCACGTTATATTCTAGTTAGAGCAATAGTGGGTGTTAAATTATTCGTAAATGTGAGGAGTATGAACATACATGTACGTCGGTGCCATTTTTCTGTGAATGAGTATGGAAGTACCAACTCGACACAGGAGTGTCTGTCTGTAAGCATATATATACTGTAAGTATGAATTACATATATTTATTGGAAAAAAGTCACAAAGTTATCATGTTAAGAAAGGGCAGTAAATTAAAGTAAGGTCTGTATAAATCTACTCACTCCACTAAAGGTTAATGCGTTTAATATAAACTTTATACAATCCCTCATTCCTTACACATATTTGACACTTTCAATGGTCACTTACTAGCTATTGTCATTTCATTATTTTGGCAGATCAGATTATTGTTAGAACATCTTTTTTTGTAATATTTATTTTACAATTTTATCATGTAACAGTAAATAAGTCAATCGCTGAAAAAATATTCCTGATCGAATTATAATATTTTTAAATCTGTTCTGTGATGATCAAACTCCACCAAAAATTCAAAGATCAATTGATTATATAAATTAACATGTCGATTTTGGTTATAAATACAATTACAAATTAGAGGTAAGGGAACATACATAGGGGACATCAAGTAACGTTAGTGGTAATAGAGAGACGTCATAACTGGATAGTGATGCGGGTGTCTCCGGACAGATTCAATCCTGTTTGTATATATTTTTTTTCTGACCGGTGGGATTTTAGCGTCTTAGACGTCCGTTGGGTACTATCCATAATATGTACTGAGTTGGTATGTCATAAGAGAAACGCATCAATTGGTGGGAGAGAGAGAATCACGGATATGCCACCTGGCTGCCACATCCTCTCAGCAGGGAGCGACTATTGCCAAAGAAGAAGACGATATCACCCTTGTACGAGAAAAGACCAATTGAAAAATTGTCAGAATAAGTATAACTAAGATTGAATTATAATAACAAAAAAATGTCATGTGTGTCAGATAAGGAATAAAGCTGGGATAGTAGTACAAATACTGAAAATGATTACACGTGAAATAGTACAAGGTAAGGTGAACACATAAATTGACCAACTGCTTGTTACAAGTGGTTTTATCGTCTACAGTGTTTCAAAATACTGCCTCAATTAACCATGGATCAATTGATTAATATAAAATGTTGGATTATAAAGTTGTCTTTAATAATTTAAGCGGCATGTTTTGTACTGGGGAAAGAAGACAACATTAACTTAATCATAACTATTTATGAGTTCTGTAACCACCTAAAAGTTGTTTTTATCCAAAAAATGACTCGCCCTATGCGGTTTACTTTATGATTCTTATTCAAGTCATGAGAACTCTGAGATAGTTTATAAAATAATTACTTCTCTGAACAATTAGTTCTTGCAGCATGTTTCTTTACTATTCATGTTCTACGTGTGAAATTCGCTGCAAAACTTTTAATGAAGCAGAATAATAATTACCCTATTTTTTAATAAATATTTACGGTTAAAAAATATATGCTTTGAAAACACAGTAACATAAACGACAGTATTATGCACTATTGAAATATCAAACAAAAAATTTTAAAATTGACCATCTTGATTTTTGAGTTACCTACTAAAAATGAAAATTAAATTACCATAAAATTAACGCACTGAAGCAAGAGTCGTCGACTTTCCAACACTTAGTGTCGCATCTACTCAATTTAGCGCAAGTACGAAGTAATTTTTTCATGAGGAAGGGATTGTATTTTTTTAAAGATCAAATTTTTAATTTATGTATGTTTATGTAATTATATTTTTTATGTATTTATGTAAATCCATTTTTAGAGTGCTCTCATTGGTGCATTTATTTAAGTGGACATGAGAGAATGTTAAAAAAAATATTTTATATTCAACTAATTATTCATGAGATCCTAATGCTGATGCTGCGAGTCTAAATAATTAAAATCTGTAGTACACACTTAATTGTTTTTGAGTATGATTTTAAAAGATTTTACTGATTTTTTATCGTTTAGCGGTTATATTCAATGTGACTTCAAAAAACAGTTAAATTTACGAAGATGTTTGCGATTTATTTGAAACACGAAAAATGACAAAAATGAATAATCTATATCTACTTTACATAAAAATTTCAAAAGATCCACAAATTTAAAATTTTAAGCTTTTAAAATGAAGAAAAAATCGAATACAATTCAATATTAAAAAGCAGTAGATGTTTTAAATTCAACTGAGGTAAGCTCTGACAAACTCTACTTTAATACATACAAAATAACATTCATCGGAACTTATATCCACGTGGAGGATGTGGACATCCGAAGCAATATTGAAAAAAAACTGTTAAGCTCTCCCTAGTGCAGTGTCTGCCAAACTTTTTCACTTCACAGCACACTGGTGAATGGGACTAGTACCGCGGCACACTAAATAAAAATGCTCTAAAAAAGGAATGACACTTATTCAACGCTTGCATTCTGCCAGTACTGCTTTACGGTTTCAAATCATGGCACCTGACGAAGACTCAGAAAAACCGTATACTGAGCTTCGAGAACATATGCTTGCGTCGGATAATGGGGGTGAGGTGGTTTGATTTTGAGGAATTCAGAGATAAGGGAGCGTATAAGACAGCGTCCCGTTACGTCAGTGGTTATGGAGAGACGTTAGAACTGGCTGGGTCACGTGCTACGGATGCCTCCGGAAAGCCTCAATCCTGCCTGTCTTTTCTTTCGACCGGTGGGATTTGGGCGTGCCGGACGTCCGTCGGGTACTATCCATTGGATGTACTCGGCGGAACTGAGGGATGCTGGCATGTCATGGGAGGAAGCAAAACAAATGGCGGGAGACAGGGAAACATGGAGGTGCCGCGTGGCGGTCATATGCTCCATATAGGGAGCGGACATGGCCAAAGAAGAAAAAAGGAAATGTACATTTAAAATATAAAATGTGTCGCATTGACCACAATTTATAAACGTGCCAAATATTTGTTTGAATGTGTAGATGTTGAATTTATTTAAAATTAAAGAAAATTTAAATGAATAGGCATTGCTTAAGATTAACTTCTTACACCGCGGCACACCTAAGACTTCTTGCGGCACACAGTTTGGCAGACACTGCCCTAGTGGCATCCTCATCGGTAGGCTGGTTCTACACCTTAAGAGAGCGAAAAATTCATGTCCACGACTTCTTAAAAAATAATCAGGAACATTTAGCCCCATCTTCTCAAGAATGGTAAAATACTCATTTTGGCCTCGCATAAGCCAAAAAAAAAAACAAACGTTGGTAATATCCATACACCCTCATATAGAGAAGTTTCAAAATTTCTTCTGAATCTTCTCCATCATAAAGGAACCTTTTAGGGTTCAAACAATATACCCACTCTCAATCTAAGAATCACTAAGAATGTTTGGAACCAGATTGACAACCGCTCGTCTACAAGGTATATGTTTTTATAGTTTATTATGTTTTGACAAGAAACGCGACAAATACCTCCCTGTGGAAATTAATGTGGGCAAGACAATTTTTCTTTAAAATGTGTTATTACCATATCGAAACATCCGCAGCAGAAGTGGATCCACAGCATAATGAAAAGAACGCTTTGTCCACATTAATCTGGACAAGGGTGTAAATGTTTCAATTTGTATATATTTTAAAATGAAAAGCTATTCTGAACCGAGAAAAGTCTGAAAAACTTACTGGAATTTGAGATTTTTTCGTCAAATACAATAATTTTTAGTTTCTTCGAGAAGTAAGAACTTGATTAGCATGTATAATTAAACAATTGTTAATTTAAAGTCGTAGAAGTAGCAGCAAGCCCTCAATGAAAAGAAAGATACTCTTATTTAACTCGTCTAGGAACTACAAAGTTTATAAGTGAAGCCATACAAAAAAACTTAGACTGGTGGAGAGGTTTAAAAGTGAGATTATAAATTTACATATTTTTTATTGAAAGCATACACTTATTTGTAAAAGAGAAAAACTATTTAAATGTGGGATCAGTGTAATTTTATGTTACAGTAGTTTAGTACAGTGCAGTGCAAGCCATTTTTTTTTATACGCTATATCGATTAATAAAACCATCTTAGATAAAATTAGCAGATTATAAGCTTGCTTGTTTAATGCTTATAGTGAAAGAAAATGTTCTCGGGGTCTAACGTATAATATGTCGACGACTCCAATGATTTATATATTTTTCCTTGATGTATGCGTTGTATGTCAACATTCGATCTTATATAAGGTAACTTGAAAACCCGCTATAAATACTTCAATTTATTATTTATCAATGAGAATTTAAATGAATACTTTTTTGTAAACATTAGTTAAAATATTTATGATAAATAGAAGAAAATCAATTTGTAAATGGTTCCGTTAAGGGATTTGAGCTTATAAACATCACAATACAAACGCCCAATATCATTATTCATTTGGATGAAAGATCGAATACAAGCTTATGCATTTGCTGTAAATTGAATTATACATATTACAAGCTATATGAAATAGTTTAAATGTTCATGAATAATTCTTATGGATCATATTTAAAATAACAACAATCACATTTATGTGATTTCTTCCCGGTAAATGTATTTTTATGGCTCATGTGTCAATGCCAGTCAAATATCATAAAGGACATCTTAAAGAGAAAAAACTGTTTTTTCGAGAGCTGATTGTTTTACGGTCCTTCTTATTGGTTTGAGTATGGCACAAATAGAGCGATACTTCAGAAAACGATGTTTAAATTAGATATGTATTTAAAAAAAATGTAAATTGATGGGAAAAAAAACAAAGAACTAGTCCGGATGAAAAAGTTAGTTTTTAAAATATTATCGAGTCTAACTAGAATTTTAAAAATAATATTTCGGGCGTAACAATCTACGGTTTTATTTTAACTGTAATTATTTATTGACGTCTTTTTATGTGGGAAACTGTTTATTTGCTTAGTAGCCAAGCCACTTTAAGTCATGCTCGTCTGTTTGATATAGATACAGCCATTAAGCCATAATGTTGCTTTTAGATTAATATGAGAGAACGAGGGGATATTTCTTGCAACGTTAATGGCTCCCGGACTCATATACTTGCTCAGTAATTTGAGAAAGCGGATAAAATATTTAACGTCACTCAAATCACGGCGTTATTTTAGGGGATGAACACCGACGAGCCGGTGTGTTGGTGGCTTAACACCCTTTTGTCAGTTACTACTGTCAAACGCGTCATCGTACTGAGGGGGATGAAAAATATCAGCAATTTCACATCATACTACAATATTTATATGAAGGAAAAAAGGGAATATAATAAACTAATTGTAGATCAGGAACTGTTTTTTTTCAAAGTATATTAATATTTACTACAATTTTTAATTACTTATAAGCAATGTTAAAAAATATTATTTATAATTTATAATAATATGACAAAAAGAGGTATGTATTTTCTTAAAGTATTCAATTAAATCTATTATTCATCCACAAAAAATCTTTTTTGAATAAATGAGAAACGATTATCCAAAAGATGACACATTTACACGAAATTTAAATATGTATCGAAACCTTCTTCGTAAAGTATAGTTACTTCAAAATCAGCACTTTACAGGAGCTTGGTGTTAGTCAAGTTTTTGATCGTATTGTACCAAATTATATTTATAATTGACAGTGAAAATTTGGTGCCAAGTGATCAAAAGCTCAACGTATACCGAGTTAATATTTATTCAAACATTCAACCATTCTCCTGTAAAGTTACAATATTTTACGTAAGGGGTGTCGATACGTAAAAAAGTGTTTGCTTGAATTGTGGAGTACATGCACGCTTAAGAGAGCTTCTTCGTAATACAATGGAGTTCTACCAAATAAATGCCAATTCAATCAATCAATAATTATTTCTCCTTAATCAATGTAAGTTCTCCAATAAAATAGCTTCAATTTGATATTGACATGCCCGCTTTCTAACGGGTTATGTAAAATTTGTGAAAATATGCGTTTGGAATTTGTCTGCATGTTTGTTTATGGTTTTTGGTGTGATGATTTTGTACGAGATTGCCAGAAAATACCCGAGATTATTCCGAATCCACTTCATTTATCTTCCAAAGTGACAGCATTTCGATTCAGAAATGGGCGTACGCATGGATTTACATTTTGTTGTTTTGTGAGGCTGCAGAAAATGCATAATTTATGGGGAAATATTGGAATTTTAAATAAAAGTAGCTTGTTGTAGGATGAATATTTTTTGCTGAAAAATATTTTAGGATTCTGGATATATTCTATGCTAATATAACACTTCATACACTCATACGATTTTATATTTATTTATAAGAGATTATTTATCATCTAACGATTAGCTTCTTTTCAAACTGTTTTTATACTATTAGTCGTAAACTGGATGTATATTTTGGGAAAATTGCTCAATAAGACTAATTGATTTTGCATTAATGTTATATTTTAAATAAAAGTAGAACTATTATTTCTACATATATTTATGGTCAAACTTTTTAGAATAATTCCATTTTCACTCATGACTCAACGCCAAAACTTTTGACTGAATTCAGAAATAAATTAGAAAGACTTTATTTATTCAATAAAATAGACAATTGATAATTTATACAAAATAAATAGTTTTTGATATGCGTTTTTCTGAGTATTTTAATGTTTCTTACCAATATTCGAAGAAAAAAATTTATTTTGCTTCGAAAACTTTTTATTTTTTATGTAGGTGATTAAAAATATTTTTTTAAAACATTTTTTCGCAAAAATTCGAGCTACAAAATATAAATAAGCAAAAGAAAATCAATCTTTCAATGTGATGTAAAGTGAAATAAATCTCCAGGAACTAAATGGAAACAAAATGGGTCATTTTCTGCATTTTACAAACGCGGGGGTCTAGGATCTGTTAAGTTTGAAGGCGTTTACGAAAAAAGTTATAATCTGAGAAGATTTTAATATCGAAACTCTTTCTACACTAGTCCTATCCTTTATTTCTATCCTTCCCTTTATATCTTTCTATCCTTGCTATCTCAAAAGTTAAGTAAATATTAATAAAGGTTAAGTAAATTAACAAGCAGATTTCGTTAAAAAATCTGTTGAAACACCTGCATTAGAAATCAATATGCTCCACGTTGGGAACGGAAGTGGATTAGAATTTTTTTTTTTAGTAAAATGCGTGACAATAAGTGAGCACCCTTTTTTAAGATTTCAGATTTTCATACAGATAATAAATAAACAAAAATAAAAAGTTAACGACCTCTTAAAAATTAATAAATATTATATCTTTAATAAAAAATGAAGCCATATTACAAATAAATTAAGTTTGACAGTGATAATCAGTATTGAAAATAATCAAAACAAAAAAGTTATGCAATATGGTAGGAGGAGGAGGCTAAAATTTCTCTGGCGTATAGCTAAAACCGGTATATAAGATATAATACTGGTATTTCATATTAAATACCTATTATTATATTTGAAAAAAAATAACACGTTTCCAATCGCACAGCGAACTATCTATGCAATTGCATACTTTGTTTTCAAAGATATACAGAAATATGTTATGTACATTGTATATTACATAAAAAAATATGAAATTAGTTCATTCGAATTTATTCTGAATATTTGAGTCGATGTTGAGTGAATTTTATCCTGATTGCAGATTGGACATGGAATAATTCTTAATTAACTATATATAAAACAGTATTATATTTTTACCGAAAGTAAACAATCGCACATTTTTTTCCAAAGATACTAGGCAAAATATTTCATGCATACAAATTCATATATGTACTAAGGTAGCTTTTTAAATAATTGATTTGACGTTGAGTGAATTTTCCCCCCTTTGCAGATTGGAAATGAAATGATTCTTAATTATATATGAAATAATATTCTCTAGGGTAAACACGCCCCAAAAGCTTATGCTTACCCAACGTTTTTATTAATGCACTGCCTAGGTTATTTGATGAGTCTTCAAGGATATCGCAACATTATTTTGTAACAGCATATTGGTTGAAAATTACCATCATAAATTGTTGTTTCCTTTTTTTTAATAAATTAAATAATTTGTTTTGTCACCCGAAATATTTTTTTTGCTTGTAACTTTGAAATGCCGTTGGGCAGAGGTCGAAAAAATGGGGCTCGCGATTCACATGCGGCTCATTGGCCTCTTGATTGTGGTTCTTCCACAAAATATAACATGCAGTACGATTAAAACTTCGTGTTCTACTAGCAGAAGTCGGTTTTCGATCTTAAAACATAGAGTTGGAAGGGGCGATTTCAGCGAACGTGCCTAAATCAAATTGAAGACATTTTAACTAAAAGCCAACATAGGAACACCCTAATCAAGTTAATAAAAATGTACCAACCTATATAGTTTATGTTAAAAAAATTGGCTCTTTAAATAAATTTCAATCGTTGTATAGTTGATATTTGGCTTTGTTGACTAATGAGTTTGCCGACTACTGCCGAAGGGCATAGACAATATTATCAATTAAGAACGTTGCCGGTTACTATTGCCTAGTGGTTGTGCTCTAGCTGGGGTGATACTTAGTTAGGCGATCAAGGATAAATGTTGGTGAATGGATATTTGTCCTAATGTATTTTTACAGATTCTAAATCAGAAAACAAAAGAAGTAGATTGAAAGCTATTATCTCTACAACAGGGATGCACAATCCGGGACCCGTTTGATTTCAATAACCACATTTAATCACCGTTAAAAATTTTAATATTTTAATTCAAAAAAAATAATTAGCTTCAGATATATAAAGATATAATTAAACATTGGATTGAATTACAAATACGACATTTTTAAATATTTCATATTAAAAATTATATAAATGTTAAAAAAATCTATTTTTTAATTGTGGCCCTAACCCATCATATTTTTTATACAACCCGCTAGAGGATTGTGCATTCCTGCTCTAAACCAACTATCCTAAAGTCGATAATAAATTATGTATAAGTAACCTATCAAGTAAATATAAATAATTTGTTAAATATATTATTTATTTTGACGATAAAAAATGACTATGTAGCTGAATATTTAAAAAATATACGTCTCTTGATAAGTTATGATTTATTATCCGAGAGAAAAACATGTTTGAACAAAATAAATAAAACGTTGATTTCGGTGCTATTTTGAAATCAATTTGTCTTATTAAATATTCAACATCAAATCCGAAGGATGTAAAAGCACGACAAACCCCATGGCAGAAAGATATAACTGTAGATAAGTGATAATTCTTCACCAAAAATGATATGATCAGGGCTGTAAAATTTACTTGTAGCTGGTTAAATCATTATGAAAACGTATTTCAATACATAGATTTATGTTTACAACGATAAAGCAATGAAATAAAAATGAAACTAAATTAAAATAATGAAATAAAATAGATATATTATAAATATTTACATAAATAAAGTAAGGAAAAAAATAATTTGCGTTGCTTATCTTCATAAGATTGTTAAATGTCTTCCTTTTAAGGCTTAGAGTAATGCATTTTTTACTTAAACGAACTGCAGTTTTAAGTTTTAAAGATTCTAGGTTGAAATAATAATAAACGTTAGGTTTTTTTTTTATTTAAGTCAGTGTTTTTGTATTAATATTGATCCAATCACTTATGTGTATTCAAACATTAAGTTGTAAAATATATAATGTTAAATCTGGTTGTTTTTTTTGCGATGATCAGCAAAAATCGTACAAAACTATGATAGATTTCGTTCAATTTATTACTACGCATCAATAGTTTTTGTTGATTTTTTTCCGAAAAACTTGGTATATGGCAACCATAATATTATCATAAACCTTTTCCCCTCGTCCAATACATCCCGTTTATGATTGAGTGAAACATTATATAATCCTCTCTTGTTTTCCTACTTTCCCCGTTTCTTGCTCGAGTACATTGTGTGTGGTATTTATTTTCTAGAGGAGATAAGTGCTGGAGAACATTCCGGATTATCAGATGTATTCGTTTAGATATTAAATATAGACCCTACGCTATTACTGGCGTCATAAATATGCGGTAGGAATTATGCTAGACACAGCTTATGGAAGTTATATTATATTACATGCTGAGATTAATTTAATAATTTAAAATATTGCGGGTTTCGAGTGTTTCGACGATGTCGTATCGTGATAATACCAAAAATAATACACATCTTTGAAACAATTCCAAATTTTTTATTAAGATCTGAACCAGTAACACTTGCAACGAGTATTTTAAACTGACAAGATACATTTATATATGAATTTTTAGACATAGCCAAGCAAAACTAAAAAGGGTGAAACTCACAATCAATAATACAAACTATAAATAAGAAACACTCAACTCTAAGAGCTCTACATAAAAACATGTTTTCATTTTATTGATTTTGATTTTAAGCTTAAAAAGGGATTCATTGTTATGAATCTTTTGTCTTAGAAACTATCAATATATTTTGCCTTCACGCGCCCTTTTTTCAATATTATTGCAAGTAATTAAATTGTATACCTTTTGACACATATAATTGACACGACTTGTAATGATTACGCCTACATCTTGGCTACTGCTGAACATAGCAAAGGTAAACATTGTTTTAATCACGTCTGCTCTCAATGTGAAGCATATGACCTCCTATCTCATCAATTTTTTTTTCTACGAGAACAGTTTGTTGCTCTTTCGCTCAACCTATCTTTCCCAGAGAAAGTAGTAGGGATAGAAGGATATGGTTAAGGCAGGACTAGTGGTTAACTAATCACTCTCGCTCCGCCCAGTTATTGAAGGATCGGAAGGTTGGGAAGAACATCACAAACACCTATGTCTACGAACAGAAATCGATAAAATAAAAGCTGTTCGTACTGGGACTCGAACCCGTGAGATCCAGCACGGAAGGCAACAACGCTAACCCCTGCGTCATAGGACCGTAAAACAATAGTTAACAATATATTAATATGTTTACAAAATCTGAAATAGATAAAATCTGCAATTAAATTTCAAAAAAACCCTATTCTTTTTTGGTAAAATATTTTGCGAAGTTTAACGAGTTGGTATGAATCTGGATCCAAATATTATTATTCTTTATCATCTTCAGTTTACTTACGAAGTTTTAAATAAATATTATGAATTAAAAATAAAACTTAAATTATAACCACCCTGTGTTGGTAGTGCGAACGCCAGTGGCTTCCGTAGTGGATCATATCTTACAGACAACATTTTTCCTAATCGATTTTTCGAATTCTTTCCGAAAACATAGGTGTTTGTGATGTCTGAAAATTTCCTCTTATACTTTGAACTCTAAAATAACACAAAATAGCGAGAGGGATTCGTACACATCTAGTCTTGTGCTAGCTCTATCTTTTATATATGTAACGAAAAATTGACGTCGATTTTTTTGTTGTGTTATCTCCATTGGGAAGTCATACGCTCCACATTGGATTTGGATACAAACATCTTTAAGGTATTCACTGTCAAGAAAAGGCATATTTTATTAAAAAAAAAAACATTAGTTTGGGGTAATTCTACATTTATTTGATCACAACCGATTTTCGCTCCCCACGAACATTTTCGACTAAAATTCATCGGTTCTGCAAAACCGATCCTGATCTTAATAAATACATATGAAATAAGTACAAAAGAGTTTTCATGTTTTAATGTAATTGAATGAGCAGACAACTTACTATGTATAAAATTCAATAACTATAGTTGAGTACTATTTTTAGAGATTATACCTACGTAAATGAAATTTCACAAAATATCTCGGGCAAAGTTCATCAACTAATTTATTTATCCACTACCTAAAAATGTGAGCCTATATGAAAATCCTAAAATAAGATAAATTTACTTTCCTTTGTTGAAAGCTTTGCGGGCTTAATAAGCTCTTTAGGCATTTTATTATGTATACCTACTAAAATACGAATTACAGTCAGGGTCAAAGTCTGATGAACGACCTTTGAGCTTTTAATATGATGCGATGAACTCGAACAAAATCTTGTGAAAGAAATAAATTAGGAAACTTGTGAAAACTAATAAAGAATTATCTTATTATAAAAGTACTGCGTAAGAAACGAATATATGCATAGCTTTTCTTAATTTCGTGCAAGCCTCAAATTATTACTATAGTTTATAAAAAGTGTGATGTTGAAGTTTTCTCAGGTTGAGCTTTGAAAGCGGAGTTTAAAATAAAGAAAATTAATTATAAGGCAACATATTTTTTAGTGTTGAGTGAAGGAAATTGAGGCGGATAAGTTTCATCCCAGACTGTAGAGGCAAGAAGAAGAAAAATATTTTTTTGCTAGGACTATAGAGTTGGAATACAAGTCTGATTTAGAACCGTCTTTTAAGGAAATCTTATGACTCTAAATTATTGTTTAACTCAGTTGAGTGCTTTCTTTTTTAATAGAAATTGACTTTAACGTTGGTTATTTGAAAAATCACCCGTTTATGAATATGATATTTTTTGATGACATTATTTTCTACCTGAAATACCGAAAAACCTATTTTTATTTACTCGGCCGATATTGCGACACCATTTGGGCGTATTTATTCGTTTGCTTAAACCTTTTTTGCTATATTAGTTATAAATATTTGCAAAATCCGTATTTAATATTAAATACCGAAATAGCTGTATTGGTATATTTGTACTGTATTGCATTCCCTAGCCCGTACGTACCTTACAAGCATTTTTTTTCGTTACGAAAAATTTGTCATGCAAGGTTAAAAAATCTGAATCTGAGTTTGAAAGTGATATAAAATTAGAAACAAGAGAGAAAATTCATGTTATTTAACTAATACCCATATACATTATTCTTAAGTGGTCTAATTTTTCCATTACTAAAAATCTTCGGCTGCCAGAATCACAGCTGAGAAATTGAGGGCCTACTTTGCAAGTTCCACATAGTTTTAGTCATCAAGTAAAAAAATACGTTTTATGATGGTTTATAACTGTCACAGTTTCAATGAACTTTACAATCACTAAATGTTTGTGATATTATTTAAGCAGTGAATGCGTAATAAGTGTGCAAATGAACTTTTTAAAATCTTTAAATGAAGTTTTACATTATTAAAACAAAATAATAATGAAGATCTGCAGAAAAACCGCAGTTTTGGCAGAATTCTGTTCAACCGCTGGAAAATTGAGAGCTACACGTACGTTTAATGTCGGATGCAAGAGATGTATAGTTTTAAAGATGCATCACCAAAACTATAAGTGCATATACTGCAGAGTGCAGACGTACGATATTGAAAATAAACTATCTCTCACGAAGAATACTTAGTATTTAGGGCTTTCAAATATCATAATATCGAATAATCAAGCATGGTAGTATTAAGTTACAGTTATAGTTTAAGTTATAATGTTTACATTTTATCATGAAAAACTAGTTGCAAGCGAGAGCCTTAAGTATTATGGTTTTTTCATGAACAAAAACGATAGAAAAAACAATAAAACATTTTTAGTACTTTTTCCACATAAAATTTATTAGATCAGGACCGGTTTCGCTCATGATGAGCATTGTCAACTGAAAGAAATAAAATGAAACAGTGATATTTATACAAAAGTTAAGTAAGAAAAACAAGGTATGACAAACAATTGGTATTACAACTAAGCAAAAGAATTGAAGCAAAATACAAGGGAAATAAAGTATAAATAAAAAGTTGAAGACCGCTTAGCAATGCAAACTATTACAACAAAAATCAATTAAGTATGAACTATCATTAAAATACCTTGTCATACCTTGTTTTTCTTACTTAACTTTTGTATAAATATCTCTGTTTCATTTTATTTCTTATCAGTTGACAATGTTCATCATGAGCAAAACCAGTCCTGATCTTATAAATTTTATGTGGAAAAAGTACTAAAAATGTTTTGTTATTTTTATTATAATGCCATTCCACCAAGTATTGACAGTGAACACCTTAAAAGTGAAAAACGATAGTGTTTTGTTCGTAGTGGCTTAATATGTAAATATTACAAAATAATAATACATGAATATCAAAAAAAGCTAACTTTATATGCAAAAATACTAATCTACGTAGCTCCGACGTCCATTGAAATAATAATATTTAAATGGTAATAAAATCATACCAAAAATACAAAGGTATAATACGAACTAATTTATAATAAACATTTATATCAGTATTTATAATACATTAGGTTTATCTGTTATTAACAAAAAAATAAAGGTTTTTGTCCTTGGGAGACCTTAAAATGAGAAATATCTTAAGTTTATTAAGTAAGTGTTTACACGTTTTAAACATAAACGGTGCCACGATTCTACCGAAATTATTTGAGTGCGAGAGGTATCTCGTGATTATCATGCACTGAACATTGTTGACAAACGTTGACACTAAGATGGATTTTTTTAAATATTTTTTACAAATGTACAAAAAGATTTGTCTTTCATGTAATAAATGTCTAAGACAGTTTCATTTCCAAACTATTTCACTTAATTAAAATAACAGCTTATCAGGTATATGGAAATATTTATTTTATACTCGTACACAAAATAAAGAAAATGCTTTGTAGTAGTATATTAAAGATTACAAAAACACAAAAATTCAAATGAAAACTAACTAAGTTTTGTGTTGTACCTATCCAAATAATTCAATTGTCATTTGACAACAAACAATAATTTCAACTTGGTAATATTTTGGATTATGTTAACAATGAATCACATATTACTTTCAGTAGAAATAAAAAATAAAACAATCTAGGTTTTTACTTAAATAAATCCATTTGATAAGCTGCATAGGAACTGTTTACTGTGCAATCAAGTCTAGACGTTATTCATGATAAATGTAAAAACGGCGAAAGTAAAATCAAATAAATCGTGTTTGGCCAAGGTTAGTAAAGTAACAAGATGCCAGGGTATATTTATTTGCAAAGCGGTTTTCGTATTCAATTTAATATGGAAATACTTTTAATAAAGACTGCCCATTACCAATTGGTTTTTCCTTCACTAGCTTACCCTAGGAAAGTTACCTGCCAACAAATCATGCTGCATGTATATTTAGTTTACCCTCTGGGTCAAACTAAGGCCTGTTATTACGAGTGTTTATGCGTTACGATAATAAACTCCGTCACAGGGTTAGCGAAACAGATAGAAAATCTATGAAATAAATTGAACCCTTGAGAGGTGTAGTGAGCCAACTAATAAACTTGTAAAACTTTTTTTAGGACTTTTAAGTACTTTACTTGGTTTATTATTTTACGGAGACTGCACTTTTACGATACTTTAGGACGAGTAGAATATTAAAACGCATCTAACTTTTTTCCTAAAATACAAATTGGCTCTCTTCACCTCTTATAAGCTCAATTATTGTAACCATTTTGTACGAAGATTCTATGAGATAGATAATGTATTTTTTGGCTTGTTTTTGCCGTTTACATTTTTATTAATCGATTAAAACACGTTTTAGTACTAATAAAGATATTATTTATTTGTGTAACATGAAACATCCGTGACCATGAAAAATCAACTACATAATCATAAAGGGTAGTGGTTAAAAAACCGTATTGGACATTACTTCTTTCTGTGTCATGCTGTACTGCGCTAGCATGAATTCTTTTGATAATGTTCCATAGACAATGCTATAAAAGTACAGTAAAACATATTTAGAATGTTGTCTTCAATAACAGACGTTTGAAACAAACTTACTGCAAAAACATAGTTTAGTTACCTAAGTAACAACTTAATAGTTCTGAGCAAACAGCAAATGGAAAATTTGTGATTTTAAGATAAAGTCTTCAGCCTCGATTTTGTTATGCTACATAGATAATTATCAAATCATAGATATAGATATGTTTATGCCGATCTAACACAGCTAAATTAAGGAATTAATAGGCAGGAATAATTGCGTCGACAATAAATCTGGGTTAATAATAATTATCTTTAAAGATTGCTGTTTTTATCAAACTGGTAGAATAAATGCTCCAACTGACAATTTATTTATATCTACCCAACTTTTGCCAGTCAGATGACGATTTATTAAATTTATTTATCAACCCTGTTACTCTCCGTTTCAGACTTTATAACCCTTTACATAAAATCACCATAACATAATTTACTAAGAAAAATCACTTCCATATCACCATTAATAAATTATAACAAAAACTATTGATAAAATTCACGATTATCATTCTGTTGTAGGTTTCAGAAATATATTTATTCTATCAATAGAACCTTAACATATTTCAACACATTATTGCTTATTATCACGCCAAGCGTTCGATTATTAAGAATAGCTTTCCGATTATGAAAAAAACAGGTTATCAGGTTGGTCTATACCAGGGATGAAAAACCCGCCATTTTTTGTGGCCCTCCGATACAATTCATATTTTAAAAATAAATAATTTGATATAAAAACCGATAAGAAAACTCAAATTTTAATTATTTAATTATTAGTCACACATTGACAAACACAAAGCAATTTCTATTTACCTAAACTGTTTGTCAGTCAGACAAAGAAAGGTCTAGTAGATAATAGATTAATCTGTTATATAAGAGAAAACACAACCCTAAGCACCGTTAAAGTTACTCTCTTCGAATTACTTCTAAATGATTTTATCGTATTATATTCAGGTTTTTATTTGAATGTATGTATGTTTGCGTAGGTATATAACACTTTGTATATCCATATATATAAAATGTATAGGCAGTGCTTTTTTCCATGTAACGCGGGGGAACGGGATTCCGGCAACCTTTTTAATATCATTTTTAGTGTTTCAGATTAAAAGTAGCAAAATTTTATTTTTAATTTGCTTTGAAAAATTTAGTAAAGTGAGAGCGATTTTTTTTTCACTAGTTCTGTACTAGCCTTATCCTTCTCTTCTTACTCTTTAAAAAAGGGAGGTGAAGAAACGGAACTGGATAACTAAATACGTTGCTATTTTTACCCTATTATAATGGTTTCTACCAAGTAAATGCAAAGTCAATCAATAAAAAGGGAGATTAAGCAACCTAGTAACAAGCAGTTCTCGTAAAAAAACTTCTGTTGAAATACCTCTATTAGAAAGCCATATGCTCCACATTGAGAATAGATAAGAAAAAAAAGCTTGACAAGAAGTGAGTTTCGGCACCTTTTTTCCAAAAAAAAGCACCGTGTATGGGTGTTGGGTATAGTATAAATCAAGTTATCTATGACATAAAATACAATTTGTAAATGGTGCCCAGTTATACTGTCTTTACAGTGGATTGCTCAACTCTAAAGCGATCATGCCTTTTTATTGGCAACGATGGAAAATTAATAAAATTAATAAAAATACATCAGTAATGATGTAGAATGGAAGAACTTTGACGATAACGCGCCCTAGCAGTCAAAGTTCCAACAGTTTGGAACCGAAAAATAAATAATAATATGAAGCTATACTACTTATACTTGGCCTGTAGCGATTCATTTCATAGGACGAGTCATTAGCTTTCAGATTGCTTCACATTAACAGTTAGTATCAGGGCGTCAACAATGCAGGAAATATGAAACAATACGCAGAATTTGTGTCAAAAGATTCCGTTATAAACACAAAATATGGAAACAATGAGAAAATATATTTACTGGCGCGAGTAAAATATTCATAAATAAATAACGAGCGAAGTTTTGCTTAAGTTTGCCATAGTGCGCCGCCCCACGCCGAGGGGGCTGTTTCTAGACTGGTAGCAAAGCGCGGACCAAATTTTTAATGTCCTACTTAGAACAAAAAGTTTTATGTGTTTTATTATTTGCGGAACGGAGTGTGGCAGAGGATGTAAAAATGTCTCAGCTGTAAATAGTTTCGGGTGGACGCGATCGGAATGGTTTATCAATTGTGTATTTCCAATTGGACCACATGCCTGATTTTTTTGCTTTTATTAAATTGTAGTGCAAACCTCAGTTGTCGTATCTAGACGTTTGAGAATAGCATGCCATATGTCTTTATATGTGTAAACGGAATTTTAATATACCAATGGTCGGTAATAGTCATGTCCGACTTAATTTATAAACTTAAGACAATACGGGTAAATTTAACAGTAAAAAATGTGATCTAGCAGAAACTGTGACGAAATGATATTGCCTAGAAATTAAGAAAATATACACAAAAAAGCATTTATTAAATGAAAATATCTAAAAATATATAGAACACTATTTGTTATAGCGTCGTTTACAATTATAAAAAAATGTTATTATTTAAAATAAACAAGGCAGCCAATAGAGATAAAAAAGGAAATCAACTCAAAAAACCCAATGAAATATGTGCTTGAAGATATAATAGTTACACTTCTATCCAAACTAATGATTTGATTCGAAAGTTCAAAAATATCGGATGGTAATATGTTAGATCTTATTGGGTGGTACGCCGTCTCATATACCAATCAAGCACATGTATAAGTAAAGTAAAGTGTATAAAGAGAAGAAGCAATAATCTGTACAAACACACCCTGACATGCTTATCAATCACTATAAGTGGACCGGTTGAAACAAATCCAGGAGTCATCAATTTATGCACAGATGGTGAAAATACTACAGAATAATTCTTATAAATTTAAACATAATGTGTGTAGTTATTTTCTTATTATATATCGAGTCAAAAAAATAGCAATCATAAATGGTTGAGTTAAACAAAATGGAACCAACTACAAATTTGCAAAATGGAGATATTGTGCTTCGAAGTTATGACATGTTTTTAGAAACTATTTGTAAAAGTTGTGAATAGGATTGCTTCTGTTCAATTGTTACTCATCTTTACATCACTTTTTTATTAAACATAACGAAAACTTTGTGCTTTTTCTTAACAAAAATATTACGTTAAAGAATTTTCCCGTTAATCAAAAAGGAAATAGTTAAAATAAAACAGATTCTAAGCAAAACTTCGACCTCTTCATGAAATCGAAATTTGGAATATTTGGATATGTTCCCATAACTCAAAATACCTAAGAACATCAAATGGTTATATTTTGATAAACTCAACCTAAATAAAAACTATTGCACACATACATTTGTCAGTTCGAGTGCATTCGCGCACTGAGTAGTACCAGAAGATGCCGAGAGGCGAATCCCGGGTCGTGTTCGACCAAGATTTTTGTGGAAATGTACATAATGAAAATAATTCTAAATTAACGTTGAATTTCTATCAAGCACCTTCAGTCGAAATTTTAAATTATACATACATACATTTGATGAATATATCAAATATTTTAAATTATATTTTGACTATATGCATATATAATTTAATCAATGCTTTTGGTACTTTGTACTCTCATGCTCTTTTATATAATATTCGTTACACTTTAAGTCTTTATAAAGCCAAGGCCGAAATTGGTTAAAATATTAACCAGTCGCGTTAAGGTCGTAATTTACAACACTACCCAGTACCCATAGTAAAGTCAAACTCAATATCTCAATACACGGTTGAGAATTTTCTTTGATTATTAAATTGATCAAACGGCGTAAAGTTTTCATTATTCTATGAAAATCAACGTGACAGTACAAATTCTAAAATAATTGATTTTCCATATAAAAGGTTAAATAAGGAATGAATAACTTGTTCAATAGTTTCAATGAAATACAGAATATAAACAAAAATCTATATTATCTTACTGTCAAAATATTGTATAAAGTTCCGACAACGTCTCATTCAAGTTTCAAACAATTGAGAGATATCGCCATCTTGACTCGGCAAACTTTCACAGAATGGTGTAAATTTAAAGAACTATCAACGGAACGATATTGACTAAGTGAGTAAAGATATCGCATATTTTATCGGAGACTGTGGAACGACTGGGGAGTCCATTTCCGTAGATGTCTGCAGCGGTCGTTTCTGTCCGCGAGTTGTCTACACGTCTATCCTACTACTGCACATTACTTGATATTTATTTCAACGAACTGTCCTTTGTGAATTATCTCGCAGCTACGTTTTCACATTTTACAGGCGTGTTTTGGGAGAGATAAAAATAAAATGCATCGTTTTAAATGGCGTATAAGAATGCTCGGGCAACGTTAATGGGTGTTATTGAATACGGTTCACTGTTCGATTAATGCTGTAAACGAGCTATTACCGCAGATTTATGTATCACAAGCATATCAGAGCAGAATAGGGATTTTTTACAAACCAACAGAAGAATTTTAATGTCCCGAAATGTACTCAAACTAAAGAAAATATATTTTGACTTCACCACTAGAATATTAAGCAGGAATTTATTCTTTACTCAGATAAAAAGCAATCATAAATTTGCACTAGCAACCACAATGACTATAGAATATTTTTTTAATATCTACTTAATAATCGTATCTTAGTAAAATATTAACTCATTGTTTCAATTACATCTTGGAATGGTAATACAGATTTAAAAACACAAACCACAACTATGAGAGAAAAAGTTTTGGCAACAGATATAAATATATCATTGATATATTGCAGAAGGATTACATTCATTCATTTGAAATTAAAAGTGATGGCAGTAAATATCAATCTTTAAGTTAGATTATATTGTTAATTGAAAAGGTTCATGTTATGAGATTCAAGAATAAAACAAAGAAAAAATACTGAAATGATTTGAGTTGTGAAATAATCACGAAACGACCCCATTTTTCTTGTATTTCGTTCAATCGTTCAATTTCTTTAATTTAATTATCAAACTGTTTTCTTAATTTAATTTACCTTGTTTCAAACAAACAACTGAGTTTTACTACTTCATTCAATTTTAATTCTTGTACGAACGTTTCATGCACTGATTTATAGTTTCTTAGTCAAAGCTCAATATGCTTGTAAACAATTCTTCCATCTTCTCCTGTTCCTCTATTTGATCCTGAAAATAGGTTATAGAGAAGCTGATTAGTCAATTTATTGTCCTTTTATAACTGAATCATTCTTTCCTTACCCTCTTCAGAGATTCCAAGTTACTGAATTAAAACCAGTTCTCTCCACTTAATAATTAGTTTTTTAAGTATCTTTTGCCTTGAAACTGTTGGATTTTTTATAAGTGATATTACAAAAAGGAAATATTGAACCACTTTTTATTTCGTGATTTTGTCAATATTTAGTGTGACAACCAATAATGCCTACCGTAAACGGCCCCCCCTGGGAAATCTCAGTAATGCCCATCAACCGGCCACCTAAGTATAGGGTCGTAAAAACGGCGCACCCTTCCATGCCTTCACTCTACGTCACTGACTGAATAATTCTTGGCCGGAAATAGGTTTTCCCCGATACAATTCGCAACTACTCCTAAAAACTAAAATTGGATGGAAAATAAATTTCGGTTTCATTTTATTGAACTCTCTTTTTGTGGAAGCAAATATTTTGCTTTTTATCAGTGGCCTTAAAAATAATAATAATCCTAAAAAGTTTAAATGATCATCCGTTATATTTAAATCTAAAGTTATATTTTAACTAGGTTCATACAACATAGTTAAATTTTTCAATTCTTCTAATATTATACAATTTATAGACTATTTATATCCCAATTTTTAATGGTTTTGGCAACTAATACCCGGATAATATTGTCAAATTGCCAAAAGAGCTACATGCAAATATCATGGGTGTTGAAGTGTGTTGATGGGTGTTTTCTCAGACTAAAGACAAACCGTGTAAAAACAAGTTGTACTGAATAAATATACAAATTAAATCAAAAGTTAAAACACACTTTTGTACATTTAGAAAAATCAGGACTGGTTTTGGTCATCACGAGCATTTTCAATGATAAAAATGAGCATTGATTAAGGGTTATTAATAATGTATACTTTTATCAGTTAAAGACTGGTCTTGATCTTTTTAAGTAATTGTGTAATTATTATAAAAGAGTTTTTGTTTAAATATAATAATACCTCTACATCAATAACTGACAGTGAATACGTTGAAATCGATAAAAACTACAAGCTGAATCTAATGTAATAAAATCTACTGTAATATGTTTGCTCAGCATAAATTATTTACTGAAAAAAAAAATGTTTTGAAAATCTAATCAATAATTTACGTATTGAAATTTCCGTTTGACGGAAAAATTGAGTATTGTAAAGGTTCAAAGTCACTTTGACATTTAATACCTGTGTAAAAAAAACTTGTCCCCAAAATCCAAAAGTGCAGCTTCGTCAATTTCCGTTTTAGCTAGCGTAAAAATTACTTTCACCGCGGTGATATTTTAACTAAATTGAATTTCGCCAGAGCGAAAAAATGCACTTAATCAAATGCATCGCTCATACGCTGCGCCAGGGTGACTGCAATTTCCCGCAGTATCAAGAACCCAGAGCTTTTAAGACCATCATACCTAGTAAAATTCTACCGAAAAGCTTTTTCGGGAAGTGGTACTTTATACTGACTCTAATAACATACATAATTTATAAACATTTAAACCATAAAATCCAATATAAGTTTATTTATTTTCCGATAGTCACTAAGCAACTTTACACACAAATAAAAAAATAAAATCAAGTTGCACGAAAAAATTTTAAATGAAATTTATCATCTGTTTTGCTTTATGAAATTCTCGACAATCTTCAATTCTTGAAAAAAAATACTGGTAATGTCCTTATCCGAATCGAATACAATTATGTTTTTATTTATTTTATTATGACAATTATACTAGTCAACATATATATGAAGTAGTTAATACCAAACATGGTCAAAAGATGTTATTTTTTTATTAATTCTGGTACGCAGATTTATTACCTACAATTAAAATATTTATGTTTCAGTTTCAAAATAGTACTGCAAGTGTGATCAGTTTAATCAGTTGATGGAATGTCATTCACTGTTTAGTATGGAATGTAAACATTTAATGATCAACTATTCAATCAAAATTTTGGCTCTCCTGAAAAGTAAAATGAAACTGACTTGACCGTATTTGAAACTGTATCCCTCAATACTTATTGGCAGTCCTACAGCTGAGTGGCAAAGGCGTTCGTTCTTTAACTCAGACAACGTCTAGAAGATTTCGTTTAAACATGTCCTGTTAAAATGCTATGTTAGTAGCCTATACATGCTCCAAATAAGGAACGAGCATGAGAATAAATATCTAATTTTATAGTTTTGAGGATTATTTTAATAGTAGCAAAGTTGCTTGATAAATTGTTTTAGATAATTATTAATTATGTAATAGTGTTATGATATAAAGAATTGGATATAAATAGTATCTGTAGTTTTTTTTGTATTCTTTTGGCAATGTTTCAGTTGACTAAAAAAATGTAATGAAGAATGGATAAAAACTGTCTTTATTTGGTTAAAATATCGCAAAATAATGTTTTACAAGAATTATAGAATATAATTTTGGGTTTCTTATTACGATGGTCTGAAGTCTATATATCATATAATTCTTGCAGAACTAAATACTTTGTATATTTTTCAGATATTGTGATTTCAAATAAATAACATTTCAACATTTTTTTTGAATGCATGCTAATGTTATGTATACACAACATTAACCTCTGTGCTATGTTAGTTCTCTATGACATAACTTGTAACAATAAACCTTTCAACGGACTAAACCAATATCCAATTCCTTCTCTTCAGTTAAAATTGAGAGTTCAAATCAAAAAGCCGAACAGCTTAGTAGAAACTCCTCAATACTCACATCGATATTATTTTGATTTAATATGATTTAAGTGATTTATTATAAAGTATGTTATAGAGTAAACTATGTTATAGAGTAAAGTTGAAATAACATTGAATTAAAAATAAGTGTCTTAGTAAAAATATATTCACAACACTAAAAATAAGAGGTAATAGAAAATTTCCGTAAAAATAGCTTACAGTGTAGCTTTACTAGCGCTGATTTGACTGTATGAATTTTCCTGCGATGCACTTTGATGTGCAGGTTGCGGATTAAACATTCGGTGCTCCGCGCTAAAATGCCCTTCCCAAAACGACCGCGGATCTTCTGATACGCCTCGCCTCCTCTGCCTTCCCCCGATGCCACTCGGCTAAATCACGTCGTAAACAAACCGAGCTGAATTGGATTACAGCATCAGTATTGGATCTTGCCACGACTTTAGTTGAGAGGAAAGAAGGGTCATGTCATAACTTAGGGCATGTTTCAGAATAATATTTTTACGCTATACTGTTTTTTACTACAAAGTAGCTTTGCTAGATAAAAGTACGTAAAAAATATTTACAAATTACCTCCTCCTCGCTGAAGCTTGAAATTTTGTAGCTTCTTTACTAAGCGATCAAGTTCACAAATACTGTGATAGGAAAGCACAATTTTGTACCAAAGCATGCATTTCCAGTCTTTGCTTAACTGATTTGTGTGTAAACTTAGATAAATTTATTTATTTTATGACCGATATTTATCAAAAACTAAATTAACAATTATAACAACAGAAATAAACGAAAATATTAATAGCTACTAACATTACTCGCGATTTATTTTCGGAGCGAGTTTCATTTATTGTTTGAAATTTCTACTATTGTTCACGATGTTAAACCCCAAGAATAAATCCCCACTAATAAAAGTCATTACGACAAATACCGCTGGCCTAAACTTGGAGTCCACATGTAGGTAGTTATTAAATCAAAACATCGCCCTACTATCACGAAAACGTTTATTTAAGAAAATTTGCAATCACGAACTTATTACATAGAATATTTAACAACAAAATTTTGAATTATTACAATACACAATAACTATTACAAACCTAGCTTGCTCACACGATTTTATAAATGTAAAATAAAAAAAATGACGTTAAACTCTGCGCAGAGAACAAAATGGAATTTAATTTTCGTCGAAATGGAAAAATATTATTTCTTTCATCTCGAAAAAAAACACAAAACCACAAAAGAAAAATAACTGCAAGTGAGTTTACAACTAAAGGTCTCTGGAAGTATCCTCCAGAGACTGGGAAGTCTCCCAACACACGTCAGGTGTGGATGGTATCCCAAAGAGCAAGGAAGAAAAAAACAAAAATCACATCGATATCGAAAAACAATGTTGCCATTTAAGACCATTAACAATAAACAATAAACAATTGATATTACGGGTTGCCTGATAACAAAATTCAAACACAATTAATTTAGCTACACATTTTTTTTAAATCCTGCCAGTTTTCCTCACAAAAGTGGTTGTGGAAGCGGGTGCCAATAAAAACCCAACCTTGACAAACCACTCTGCCTTCTTTGGCACGAAGCTCCTTCGAGCACTTTAAAAAAAACTGGTGACTTCCAAACAAATTTCCTTGCTGCTCGACTCTCTCGTCAGCATCTTCTGGTAACGCAGACCGCATGATCTGCACGACGTCCAAACGCGACCAGTGCTCCCTCACGTCTCACGGTCCATGCATGAATGCAGCCTACTCCCCAGGACAAGCCAGTGGGTGGCAGCCACTCCAGGGCGAAGAGCTGCGAGGCGGCCACAGGATCCCGGATCACCCAAAGTGTTCCTCCGGCGAATCCATCCAGTCCTGATCACGGCACTGTGTTCCCATTGAACGACTTCTGGCGTGTCTCGGCGCATCCTGCCCGAATCTCGCCAGGTCTCCCCGTGGAGCTGCACTCTGCCTTCCTCGGCGAAGTTAGGACGTCAACATCATCTGGTGAGAAGGGCAGCACTTCCAATCGCTTTGGCAACGTCGCGTCTGCAAAACTAACGATTATACGGCATCGAACGGCTCGATAGACTTAATTACACATTAATGAATGTACTTAACACGGCAACAAAATTACAGTTGAATTTAAGAAAGTTGGACGCCACATCATTTTTATTACAAAAATAATGATGAAAAAAATTAACTTGAGAAACAACTTGATTTTTAAATTCAATGATTGCAAATCCCCATCCAGAGCAAGAGATCTCAAGGCGTGAAGTCCCGAAATTGTCGAACTTCGAAAGCCACCACATTGGGCCCACTTAACATTACTCGCGATTTATTTTCGGAGCGAGTTTCATTTATTGTTTGAAATTTCTACTATTGTTCACGATGTTAAACCCCAAGAATAAATCCCCACTAATAAAAGTCATTACGACAAATACCGCTGGCCTAAACTTGGAGTCCACATGTAGGTAGTTATTAAATCAAAACATCGCCCTACTATCACGAAAACGTTTATTTAAGAAAATTTGCAATCACGAACTTATTACATAGAATATTTAACAACAAAATTTTGAATTATTACAATACACAATAACTATTACAAACCTAGCTTGCTCACACGATTTTATAAATGTAAAATAAAAAAATGACGTTAAACTCTGCGCAGAGAACAAAATGGAATTTAATTTTCGTCGAAATGGAAAAATATTATTTCTTTCATCTCGAAAAAAAACACAAAACCACAAAAGAAAAATAACTGCAAGTGAGTTTACAACTAAAGGTCTCTGGAAGTATCCTCCAGAGACTGGGAAGTCTCCCAACACACGTCAGGTGTGGATGGTATCCCAAAGAGCAAGGAAGAAAAAAACAAAAATCACATCGATATCGAAAAACAATGTTGCCATTTAAGACCATTAACAATAAACAATAAACAATTGATATTACGGGTTGCCTGATAACAAAATTCAAACACAATTAATTTAGCTACACATTTTTTTTAAATCCTGCCAGTTTTCCTCACAAAAGTGGTTGTGGAAGCGGGTGCCAATAAAAACCCAACCTTGACACTACAACGACATGTTTGAAGTGTGTTTCGTTTAACTAAACATTCTTATACAAGTCCGTTGTCATTGACTTTTTTCTTAATAATCCAAATATTAGAATAGTTTTCCTTTACAATCCGAAATTGTGTATCTTATAAACCATATTTTTTAAAATTACTATTATATAATTTTATTAACTATTTAACTATTTTTATAATTAGTTCGTTTATTTGGAAGAAATGTTATTAAAAACAAATGTGATATAATTACGTAACGACAACTATTGTAGAACCAGACAGCTTCTACACTTAATAAGATAATAAGATTCACTTAATGATGACACTATGCTAAATTTTTGATTGAGTTGACGTATTGTTTATTGTCAAACTGAAATGTACAAAACATGGCACCACAGTTGACGTCAATGCACCTTACACTTGACAAATATAATTTGAACAGTACTCAATATTAAAACATTAAAAAAATATAAATAAAATAAGAAAGAGAATATAAAATATTATTTATAATATATATAAAAAAACAGATGACCGACGACGAACGATCGAACAGCTTTGGAATCAATGACTCATGACGATGTGAAGAACAAATTTTAAGAAAATATTGTCTTCTAACTATTGCCGATTTACTGGTAACACCATTTCTCGGTTATTTTATATATACCTTGTATGTGATCTCCTTAAAAAATATTAAATTTTATCATATTCTTACTTTCCTCGAAAACAAAGTTAGAGCGACTGGCTTACAAAAATTGCAGATAAATACATTTTCTAGATATGCTGCATGTAAGAAGTGATGAAGTAAAATTGTTTTAGTTATATTTGAAAGGCATAACATAAAGATATTATAATTGCAATGAGACATTATGTTCCTTTTTTGAATCATTTTTCGAATAAAACAAAACAAACGAACGATTCCTTCACATTGAAATGACGTTTGAAAATGAAACAGTTTAATTTGGGGTTTTGAAATTTGTTTTAAAAAAAATCAAATATAAAAGTGTATTTGATGTTTTTATTATAATATAATAAAGAATGGTTGACTTTACACTTAACATATTTGCCTACTTGTTAAGTGTTTTACAAATTATGTTTTACGAAAAACCAGTGTGCCGTGGTAAGTGAATGACTGTTGGTGAAAAATATGAAAAACAATACACTCGAGTTGTTTATTTTGATTGAGCTATAAGCAAGCCCAAAAGACACAAAAAAATCGAAGTACATAAATAATGGCAGTATTTTTATAAAAAAATAAATACAAAAGGGAAGTTTTTTATGTTTTTTGTTTTGAATAATTTTTATTTATTTATATCTTCCTACCGTATAAAATAACCGAAGTGTTTTCCAGGAAATCAGGATTAGTGATGTGCTCCGTCGTACGAAAAATATGCGAAATGTTTTATTTAGTAAGAGTGGTGGCTTAAAAACTTTCCGTAACATTTTTGAAGCTCTTTTAAGTAAAAATTTATTTGTTTGCAAAATTGTGATATAATATGTACGTTTTATGCAAAACCGCATAGTATATTCCACTAACGCTTCACTCAGCTGAGGATTGCAATACAGGAATACTATATCAATACCGGTATTACAAAATATGTTTAAATAAAGCAAAAATACGATCAATTGCTATATCCGTCACTTAAAAATACAGCATTACCATAATCCGGTGATTTTATTAAATAACTTACGGTTAAATTAAGTAGTAATACACCAAAGGCTCATAACTCTTGGCATATTTACAATATTTCAATTTCTCGCGAACAATTTTATTAAATTCTATAATAATTTTCAACATCGATATAACGAATTTGAATTGTTTGAATTTTGTACTTTTCCATGAGTTTTGTCGCCAACGACCCGGGTTTCTCCTTTCAGCATCTTCAGGCATTCCAAGTGCACGGATGTACTTGAACTGACGCGTAGTAAACAGTTTGTATCGTTTATATACAAAAATATAAGTAGATCACCAAGTTAAAAGGATATTAAAATGTAAATTAAATGTATACAATTTTCAATGAATTAAGTGGGTTTGTTATAATTATGGGGATTTTATACCGATATAACGGTTTTTTTCGCATTTTTCAAACCGGTATTACTCTAGATTCATGCGTGGTTCATGAATATTCTCGCCATCTAGTAAAAAATAAATTCCGCTTATTTTCAATAAACGCATACATGCAAATTTTGTACAAAATAGTCACTTTGATGCATCAAAGCAATTTAATTTAATTGGACGTCATTAAATTTACGTAAAATCAACAGAATGACACATTTACATAATCCAATTTTCATAGGATAATTATCGTCATCAATGTTCGTTCAATTGGTTTTCCAATAATTTAAGCCTTTGTTAAAATAACTGGTTATGACGTCATCGAAATAAAAATCAGCATGCGAGATTAAAAACCATAGAGCGATGGTAAATCAATCGTTGTAGGATTAAAAAAATGTATTTCTTGAGAATATGAGTAGCCATTTTAATACTAGATATACGTTTGAAACCCACCAAAAGCCGTGAAACATGAAAGGAGGGAGTCGAGTATACCCTGACATTGCTTATTTTATTTCTTTTTTTTTGTAGAGCTATTTTAACGTTTGTGTTTTCATAACGAAAGATATGCTCATTTTTCGTAAATTTAAAATTAGTTTACTCAGTTGAGATTCAACAGGTGGCGTTCATAACTCATTTCTTGATATGGGGACTGACATAGGCAGTTTTTGGAAAAAGGCTACATTTTGTTCCTGAAGTATTTTTTAGCGTATCGAAATTAACACCCTTGGGATTCGAAAACTTATCTGTGCTTGAAGTGCGTAGACTTTGATGAAGGATATTATTTTTCAGTCAGTTATTAATTTATATTAGTTACCGCAAAATATTATCGGTAAAACTTAGCAAGAAAGTTTTATTTTATATTATTGAAGGTCGTATTTTGATTTCATTAAAACCTGATATTAAAATTACTTAAAAGTTTGCCGCATTGTAAACATTTATGAGGGTGTTGATAAGAGAAAACTGTGGCGATAATAAAAAATATTTACCTTAAAACTTTCATAAAGTTTGTAATATAAAATGTGGTTACTTGATGCCGAGTGGCGCTTTTCGTCAAAAAACTTTTATTTCGTATTTGGTTTAAGAATATATGTTAAATGGTATAAAACAAACATATATGTTTGAAATTTATGAACATCATAAGTTGACAATGCTCGCAATAAGTGAAACCGGACCTGAACTTTTAAATAAAGTGGAATAAAGTAGCAAAGGAATATTGTGTTTTTTTTAATATAATGCCTTTCCACCGAGTATTGAGATTGAACACCCAAAAAGTGATCTACTTTCACCTTAGACTACGATTTAGCATACTAATAATTCGCTAGATTGCAATGATCCCAAAATATATAATATCGATTTAATAAAATAGAGCAAACTTAAAAAATAAAATGGAATCGCTGATTTCCGACGACGCTGACTCTAACTTTGCAGTCCTGGTTTAATTAAGCTCATGGTGTATTTTATATATATTTTTTGATACTTTGAAATACTTAGAAATTATAAAACATAAAAAATGATGAATTCCACGAAAAATGGTCCTACTTATCATTTACTATTGTCTCTAAGAAGGAAGATTTATTTAAGCAAAATAGAACTTTTACTGTGGGAATTTTGCTTATTGTATTATTTATGTTTCCACTTATGCATACAATTTAGAATATAAAAACAATATGACTCAGGCACCTTCCGCTCTGTTTTATAATATGCACAATTTATTTCCAACGACATGGCGCCATTCTTTGCCAGCTGATTATAAATAATCTACTTAGACCAGGGAAGTACACAGTTTTAGTAGGATGGGAGCGATTTGCTGATAAAAAAACAATAACGGCTAATATCAACAAAGAAAATTCTTAATAAACTGAAAGTGGTAAGTTTAATAGAAAACATGTAGTACAAATATTAGAATATTTTTTGACAGTTATATCAGCTTCAACGAAGGTTTAACGGATTTTGGTTAAAACAGTTAAAATACTAATTATTACTTTTTAAGATATCAACCTAGAGCGGTAGATGGAATTTCGGTCAGCTCAACTTCATCCGTGAACTTAAATAATCGAAGATGCCAAGATACAAAAGGAGAAGCGAATCTCTGTCTTAAATGACAACATAATGGAAGGGATTTTTGGAAGGTTTGAATTTAGTTAATTATTACGTAGTATTTAGTTAATTATGCAGTACATGTAAATTGTTCAATTGTACATAACTATTAAGTTAATGTTGTATAGAATTAATATTATTTTGACTAGAGATTGTGACTAGAACAGTTGTTGATTATCGATACACAAGAATTATGATTTTTTGTCATATTTTAATCTGAAGAGTTCTAGATTTTTTTCTAAATTTAATGAGATTCCCAATAATTCTCGGAAAACACAAACAATCTAAAGAATTGCCAGACGTCACGTTATTTTTTGAGCCCAGTAAACTGAGAATTGGAGGTCTGCACGGGCCGAAATTTTACAAAATTACCCAACCCGAGTCTAATATCGCAATTGTTACCCGAACCCGACCCGAAGCCCGGATTTATACTCAACAGACCGAAAAAACAGTTTTTTTTTTTACAAATTTACAACAATTTACGATTCTCTATAGAACTGGCAATATTTAAAATCATCATGGCTGTCAAACATAGTCGGAAATATTTTTCTGATGAATAAATTCCTTACCCGGGCCCGGCCTGAGCCTGAATCTCAATTGCGCTTACCCGCCCGAGCCCGGCCCGTGGGCCGGGCCGGGTAAGGACCCGTGCAGACCTCTACTGAGAATACTTTTCAAATTATTATTTAATTTTCATATTGCTTCATTTATTTTCATTTTTAAAAGTTTATAAATAGTTTTTGTAGATTTGTATTGAAACTTAAAATAATATAAGAATTTATGATACAGATTTAATGATGACATCTTTTTTTATCGAAGCATGACAATATCTTAAAAAAATCTCACGAAACAAGAATTTCGAACTATGGTTTGAATATTTTTCATAATTCATCGTGATTATAAAACTTTCATTGTACAATAATTGAAAATCCTTAAAAATCTTCAAGGTGTTTTTTTATTCCTACGTTGTCATTTAAGAACTGTTTTCATACCTAAGAAATGTGTAGACTTAAAATAGACTAGACGTAAAATTTCACTGTATCACTGAAATACCATTAATATCGGATGTAATATCGGAAAGTCAACTCTTGTTTGACAGAGTCAACAAATATGAGGCTATCCTATACTCCTATCACAAACGGCCAGTTTGTTTTGAAGTACCTTACCAGAATTATGTACACTTCTCGGTGAGCCTAACCGAGCTGTCAAGCGTATGATTATGGTGCCTATTTAAGGATTTTTAAATCCTGTCATTTATAATTTTCGCTTGACTCAAATTATGATTGACGTAAATTTTGCGAAATAAATATTTTTTTAACATTCTTCCGTTGTTGGTGCCAATTTTGAAGGAAGTGTGACATAATAGTTTATTTTTGTGCCTATGCTGTGGCCTTATTTCAGACTTTTCAAATATGAAAGATTAACTACATTTACGTACATATAAAGTTGCACACAACATAATCAGTTTTTGGCCGCTTAAATTATGGTTGTGTTTTCTTGAAATCATAATATTCCATCGATAATATTAGTTTACAACCAAAATAAAGCTAACAAACACAACAATTTTAATCTTTTTTATGGAAAAACAGGCACTTCTTTCCAAAATCTACCAAACAAATTTTAAGACTTTTAAAACAACCAACGAAAGCAAAAAGAGTTTTTGTTGTCATATATTCAAATATATTCACACAAAAAGAAACAAAAAAGATTAATTAATGTACTTCAATAACCGAAAATTAGTCATTCACGAAATAAATTAAAAGTTAAAGAACTGCTAGACACTCTTCTACGTTTTAATCCAATTCAATAATACCACTATAATGTGTTAGGAAATAAACCCAGATTGTTAATCGTTCTTTGAAACACTAGAATCACATTTGATAAGTGTAATATTGTAATAATAATTAGGATGTTAGAGTGAATAACTTGATGCATTGTGTATCTCTTCAGAGCCAGTATATATAGCTGAGCAAAATAAAGATTTTAACATAGTTCTGACGATGGCGCAAGCCGAAATAGCTATCAACGCATAAAATTATTAAAAACTGTAGAACTAAAATACTTTGATATTTTAAATCTGTTATAATGGAGTTCTACCAAGTAAATTCCAAAACAATTAATTAATTATACACAACCTTGAAGTGCACGGAGACTTCTTATCTGGTGTTTAATTGAAATAATATAATATTAATCCAAGACATTGTCTAGGAAAAACCTTTATTTCAGTCTTTTTTCTTGGTTTTAATTTTTCACAAGGTCATCTTTTTCAAACTTAAAAGCTAAATTTTGATACTAATTCGGCATTTTCAGCATGCATCCTTTTGATAGAACGTGTATCAAGTTTGATACTTTGTGATTATCGAAAAAAAGCTGTTTTGAAAAATCTGTGGGCTACGTCCTTTTTCCTTTCCACAGTCGATATGATTAAGCTGAATGTAACTCTCCTGGACTCTATTATTTTCTAGTGTCCATGGGCTTGAGTCCCAGCACGAACATTTTTTTAATTGCTTCTTTTAATCAATTCAAGGATTTGTGTTCAAAGACAGTCCAGTTTATATCTCCTTCCCTTCATCCGATCCTAAATATATGATGTAACAAGAGTGATCTGCCAACTATTTATCCTTTCCTAGCCTCATATTATTTCTTTCTCCTTCTCCGTATCCGAAAAAGAAAAGTTGAGTGCACAGAGTAACAATTATAACATTTAAATAAAAATAATAAAACATTTTTAGTACTTTTTCCACATAAAATTTATTAGATCAGGACCGGTTTCGCTCATGATGAGCATTGTCAACTGATAAGAAAAAACAATAAAACAGTGATATTTATACAAAAGTTAAGTGATAAAAACAAGGTATGACAAACAATTGGTATTACAACCTAGCAAAAGAATTGAAGTAAAATACAAGGAAAATAAACTATAAATAAAAAGTTGAAGACCACTTAGCAATGAAACTATTATGACAAAAACCAATTAGGTATGAATTATCATTACCAAAGTAAAAACCAACAAGATCCAATCCAGTAGAGGATTTTCCAAACTCAATTTGGTTGACAGACATTAAGATTATTTATTATATACACTAATTGTTGGTTTTTACTTTGGTAATGATAATTCATACCTAATTGGTTTTTGTCATAATAGTTTCATTGCTAAGTGGTCTTCAACTTTTTATTTATAGTTTATTTTCCTTGTATTTTACTTCAATTCTTTTGCTAGGTTGTAATACCAATTTTTTGTCATACCTTGTTTTTATCACTTAACTTTTGTATAAATATCACTGTTTTATTGTTTTTTCTTATCAGTTGACAATGCTCATCATGAGCGAAACCGGTCCTGATCTAATACATTTTATGTGGAAAAAGTACTAAAAATCTTTTATTATTTTTATTATAATGCCTTTCCACCAATTATTGACAGTAAACACCTTAAAAGTGATATTTCATCTAGTTTTATTAATAATCATGACAATTTCAAGTAGTAATATAAAAGTTTTGAATTTAATAAAAATAGTCAATATAATAATGAATATTTGAATCCAGTTTATCAAATTGAAAAAAAAACCGACTACCAGCCCTTATAAGAGTAAATTAAATTTTGTGAAGATTTTTCATAAGAAGTCTATAAGTTTTCCATTCTGAATATTTGAGTAATATTATGGAAATTGTAGTAATAATGAATTAGGTTTTCATTGAAAACACTGGCTTGAGTACTTTCATAGTAAGATAAAACATTGGACTAACTTTACTTACTTATACACACACATCTATTATTCATCCCGCTCAAAGTTCCTTCAACAAATTTAAAGTTAAATAATTTAATGTTATTTCAGGTGATTACCTACATAAAACACACATTGGAATTGTTTCATTTCTTAGAACATTCTGAATGTATTTAAAAGAAAACATAATATTTAAACTAAGTAAATAACAATTTTGATAAAAACTTACTTAAATATCTCTTAATTACATTTTAATCAGATTATATCAGCGGTGGGGAATCGTTTGACCCTAGGAAAGTCGCATTTTTTAAAAATCTATAATCTTATATGTCTGCATTCGGTAAAATTTGATACGTTGGTTCATACTTTGTAACTTCAATGTGTGACAAGTTGTGTTACGTGTTTTGCCTCTTAAAGAAGCATCATTAGACAGAACGTCTCAAGATTCACGAACAAACTAATAATTAATTCTTATTCTTATGTTATAAATTACAATATGAAAGTCGAGTTTTTTTCTTTTCTAGTGAATGTAGGGAGAGAGGATAAAAATAAATTATTACAAATTAAATACTTATATTACGTACGGTAAATCCCAATGGAAATAATTTAACAACGGTGAGCCGCCTATTTCAATTAAAAAGCTAGTCACTAAAGATTCCTTTATATTAATTGAATGTTTTAAAAAAAATTCCAAGCTATTCACTCTTAACTCTTAATTATTTCCTAGTAAGGGTATTTCAACATTTTGAATTTCATTCAAATTGTGATAACAGTCTATCAATTATCTATAGGTTTATTCATAAACCTTGCGATGTTCTGTTTAAAGATGCTTCTTCAAGAGGTGAAACCCGTGTAACAATTTGTAATACAACAAGTGGAGTAACAAAGTTTACCACTGATAATACGTAAGTTGTAGATTTAAATAAATGCGCTTGTTCTTTTCTTATTTCAGATAATAAATAAATCAAAACTTACCTGTTCATTATTATTTTTTAATCTCCGTCTTTACTCTGAACAACCAATTTTCATTCAACACCTTTTGTTTCTAACGCTCTGTTGAAAGTGAATACGCTCCAAACCAAAGCCCCCTATAAGCCTGCTATGTCCAAACACATTTATAAAAATATTGAAATAATATAAAATTATTTTCTTATTAGAATAATAATTCGTATTCCATTAAATCGATAACGAATTTTAGAGTTTTTCACTGTCAATACTTGCTGGAAAGCCATTATATATTAAAAAAAAAACACTCTTTTGAACTAACTCCACATTTATTTAATACGATCACGACGAGGATTATTTTCAACTGATCAATCAACTTAGTTGAAATTGATCTTCATAAACGAAATCAGTTCTGATCAAATTAAATAAATGTGGAATTAGTACAAAAGAGTGTTTTGTTTGTTGAAAAGTAACTTAAAATTAATTATAGCGGAATAATATACATATATGCATAATAAATTGTAGTTATTTAAACACTTAGTTTTCTAATAAAATCAGCGCTCATACGTTGAAAGCCACATGTTTATGGATGACTTTCACGAGTAACCAGTTTAATCGTCAAATAAGATGACAAAACTAAAGGTTGCACCCACAGTGTTGGCTCACCACTTACGGAACATAACAATTGCATTGAGCTATTTGGCTAATAATATATCCTATTATAATTTCAAATGCTCACCGCCTTGCTGCAGTGAACGTAATGGTACCTTTCAACAGGAAATATTTATCCACTAATGTAGGCTATTCCTAGCATTGTATGAAATTTTCATAAACGGCTAACAATTTCATAAAGAGATTTTTTTAGATTTTATATTATCAATTTAAAATTGTTAAAACTGATTGTACTCTGATGCAGCTAATTAAATTTGGCTAAAAATATATCCATAAATCAATGAACGAAAATCTCTATATTGTGATTTAGGCTTGCTAACCGTATATGCGTAAATTGTTTCTTTGTGTGTTTGGCTGGCGACAATGCAGTTTGAATTGAAACTGTTGGTTTTGAATGACAAGAATATCAAAATAATGGATATTTATAATTTTATTTTTATTTATACTTTTGAATTCTCAAAATTTATAAAATTAACGAGTCAAACAAGAATAAACGTCGCTAAAAAATCAAAAGAATATTATGACCAACTAATATAAAAGATTTTTTTCGATTGTATTCATTCAATTTTGTCTGCTTCTTTCAACTGTTAGTTGTTTGTCTATGTATCTTCGTACACTTCGTATCGCTTAAAACTTTGTCGTGGGTGTTGTGAAGTAAGGTTTAATATATTTGCAATTTGGCAAGTTCGAAATAACTTTAGCCGATTGTGTTAATTATCACGTCGTTGTTTATGGTCTAACAGAATTGCTGTGCCCTTGCTTTCAATCGTGTCTTTAATATTGGAAAGTGGATAAGTTATTAAGTGTAAGCTTTTATATTTTATAGTCTATAATTTAGTGATATATCAACGTCACCCAATGAAAAATGAATTTAGCTGTTACTTCTTTCGTCACTTTACTTTATTAGTCAAGTATTTTAAAAGCCAATTTATTTATGCAATTCAATTTATTACGTTATTCCTTCACAGTGAAGCATTATAGCTTTTTATGAAGTTTAAAAAAAAAACTTTGTTATTCTACTGATTGATTTACTTGGCATCAAATGTGTAGCACGATAACTGGAAGAGCTCGATTATCAATTTCTTTTTTATTTACTCAGAGTTGTCGAATTCTGTTAACGGGCTTCAAAAAATCTATGAATAATATTTTTCTTACGAAACAATTTTTTGTAATTTATTTCATCAGGCTAATAAGCTAATGTGTTTTGAAAAAATAATCATTTCGAAAAAAGTAAAAATTGTAGTTTCAAGGAATGTAGGGAATGAATGCTCAATTAATTAAATTCATTAAAGCCACTAATAAAAAGCATTGACTGTACTTTTGAATAGATTTCTAGATCAGACATGAAAATTAAAAAATAATTTTCACGAAAAATAAATAAATTGCACGGGAGGAAACAATTTTAGTATGTAATACATACACTTTGTAAGAATTTAATAGAATATCTTACAATATTTAGTCAACTCACAAATTATGATATTAGATGATATAGAATAAAACATAGTTTTCTCTAAAACCGTTAACTGACTATCAATATATAATGTATTTCAGAATCGATAAAGGAAAGAATTCGTTTATATAGTGATGTAAGAATATAAGAAAAAGCTAGAGTTATATATTCAGTACCATACCAAACTTTCTTTGATGCCTAAAATAATAAACATACTACCAAAGCAGAAATAAAAAATCTATCATTTTTTATCAAGTAATTGATCAGATTCATAAATGTTTGTTTCTCACCAATCCGTTATTGTTTAAATGATATTCATGGTTCTGGAAACCCGTGTGGTGATGTCACCAAAAGCTCTGGACCGTGCTTTCTCCGCAAACAACGCAACTCAAGTGCCGAATAAGCACAACATGCTATAGATAAGCGATCCTCTTTGGTCTGTTAACTAAAAGCTCTCTCCACTCATCCCTGATAAATTTGAAAGCTTAGAACACGACCTTGAAAAAATATCAAAGTAGTTGTTTAGAGATTTTTGTACCATTTCGCAAGAATATCCATATAATGAAGCATTTTAGAAACTTTTTTAAATCAAAATTTAGCGGAGAAGCCATATCATAATCAAGAAACAATTTTTTAATTACGTTTTTTTTAACCCAAATCTTAATCGAAGATTATCACATATTTCATTCTCAATGCTTAATTGGTCAGTCAAAAAACGAAAGGAATGATTAATATTCCTTGCAAATTATGACTGAATTCATTTCAAACTTCTTAATAAAATTATGAGGCAGTTTTCGCTTTAAAAAATCATTTAATAAATACAAAAATTAAATAAAGCATCTGAAAAAATTGTCTTTTCTATGATTGGTTTCTTTAAATGCAATAATGGTATTGTCATCTCAATTGATTTAAACTACCAACATGCAGTTTTTTTTGTTTAAATGATATTTTACTGGTTAAAATAACCGCCTAAAAAATAATTTGTTTGATGAGTCAATGCTTAGATTTTAATTTACGTTAACATAGAACAAACAATATTTCTTTTGTTCGACATGGCTTTTACTTATATATCCCAACTTTTATTGTATAGATTCACGAAAATAGTTTTCACAAAGTATTCAAAACTGATGAGTTTTTAGAAATTTGTCTACATTTGTCACGTTTTATAACGACGAAAAAAAACCTTGCGACAAAAAAGATCACGTTATAAAAGTTGCAAAACTTTTTCAATACCAAGTTCAAAAGAAGTTTCACGAAAACTGGAAGTGATTCAATTTTTTTGTTAGACCGGATTCTTTTTATAGGCATTTATTGAAATAAAAAATGTTTTGATAATTGGATCTGTTTGTTAAGTTTGTCATTGAAAATAACGTCGCTACGTAGACCAAATCATCACTCATAATTCAAGGGCTTGAGATCACAGGGGCGTATCTACTATTTACCAGTGGCGTATGGTGAGTGTTAGCTTTGGATGTGCTGTGTATGGAAATAAAAAAACCTAAACAAAACAATTAGGCATAGGAAAAAAGGTTGACTAACTGAATCACAAGCAGTTTTCGTCGAAAAACCTATATCAAAATACCTCCATTCGGAAGACATACACTCCACACTGGGAGCGGACATGGATTGAAAATATATACATATCAATATGTTTTGAAAACTATTTGTAATTATAATATAAGGGTAAAATAAAATAAATAAATAAATATAAATATTAGTAATAAATTATATCACGCCAAAATATCAATGAAAAATGACCTGTTAGAATAATCTAATACAAAAGAAGAGACTTGAAATTTGTATAAAATCGCGTATAAATTTTTGAATGTATTCAAAATAAAACGCATGCACTTTGATTCTGTCATCATAATTACTTTTCACTCCCTCTTCTCCAACAATGGTAACTAATATTATAAAATACCTTTTTATTTAGATGAATAATGCTGACTTTTAGAATCAAAGTGCATGCATTTTAATTTGAATACGTCCAAAAATATATTAAAGCTAGTGGCAAAGCTATTTTTTACTCTCAAACTGCACTTTTGTTTGATCTTATAGAATTCATTTTATTTTTATTGATATAGATGTATAGAGTGTTCACTCAATGACAAAACCTTTAGTAGACCTTAGTGAGTTCAGATATCAGACGCACGTGACTTTTCGGTAAAATAATCGTTGCAAAATATAACGCTATCAACATTCATTAAAACAACATAATAATATATTATGTGTATCAACGCTAAGAAACCATCAAAGTCATCCCTTAGACGAAAGATAACTTCATTATTTTTTACCACCTGGAGCTAATGTGCAATCAACCTGAGAACGTGTTTAATTAAAGACTTATTAGATTTCTCTCGTTAGACATAGGCGGAACAGTCCCCATTTCATTGATGCTGAAACTTTTTGAAACTAACTGCTAATGCTGCTGTCACCGCCACTACAAAAGGCTCATTGAACTAATCTATGTTGTCACATTTATAATACAGCGTTGAGGTAGCTGTTATGCTATTTTGCCGATCTTGCAGATCTGAATAAGTCTCAACGTGGTGGCTTAAAAAATACTTATCGATACGATAACAGTTAAAACATTGTTATATAGATAGGCAACGAAACAAAATATGTATTGTAACAAATCTATGAATTATGGTTTAGTTAATTCACGTTCTTTAACAAATTACTCATAATAACTAATACTCACATTGACAGTCTTACGTGCCGGTGAAAACAGGCCTGCTCCGATCGTGTTATGTGTTCGATTAGTTAGCATTGATTTTTAGTATGTAATATGTAATTACAATATATTTTTTTCATAATGCCTTTTTGCGTTACATTAAACATAACGTAAAAGAAAACATTATAACAGATATTTTTTTATGATTCATATAGCCAGATTTTTTTTATTATAAAAGCAAAAACGTCTCAATGAAAACAATATGAGGTGCTGAAAAGCAACAGCAGATAAATCTACATATTTACTAAATCTAATGAAGAATAAGTATTTTCACATAATATGCACCTACTGGTTTTTAGCTTGAAAATATCAATAACAGTATAACACAATTTACACGCAGAAACTGGTAAATTAAATGCGTATCCAATTTCCAATTTTATTTCGGGTATATTTATTGCAATAAACGGCTGACTGGCTTTTAAAATTGACAGTGGTATTATTCTCAATTGGAAATACAGCAAGATGTAAAAAATAAGCTAAGGATAAAAAATGTTTATTACTATTATTACAAAGTGGACCACTTTGTTTTTGAAAATGAGTATCAGAAAAAATAATACAACGTATGAACACTACCTTTATCATCATGAAAATGGCCCTCTTCGGTTTACTTCTTTTTGTGTTGTGCGCAAGTATGTTTGTAAACGTATGTGTATGGGTATAGTATACGGGGACGTACATATAATGTAATTTGCATTTTAATGCATATGATTCCCACGGGAATTGCTTACCTCTGTATCGATCACGCCCTTCCGTCAAAAACAATGGAAAAATAATAAAATAAGAAACATCAGCGATGAAGGAGACTCGAGAAACATTGACCCTAACGCGTGATGAAACTTAAAGTTCCATTAATTTAATATACAAAATAGATATAAATTTTTGACCTTTTCTTGCAACTAAACTAGTCCGCAAACTAGAGGTTGGTCATAAAGGTCATGCTCGGATCGTTACTGAACAAAATTGGCATTAATCGTATGAAATGTGTTAATTTTGCTCCACAATATGCCCGTATGCAGTCGCAATAAATGCAAATTACGATTCACATATGAGACGATACAAGGCGCCGATCGAATAACTTTCCCTATTAATACTCAAGTATATGCATTTATTTTGATACGCATAGCGAAATATTTAATAATACTTGAAGATTTGGCACTGTTTGCTTTCTTCAGACGTCTCTATTGAGGTAAAATGGAAATGAGGAAAATACGTTATATAATTATTTCTTCAATGTAGAAAATGTTGTGAATACTTTCATGAAAATGTTGTTTTAGTGAAAAAAATCAATGTCTAGACCGTTATAATTATTTATTACACGCGATAGGAATTTACTTTATTACAAAGTTTACGAACAATTTTTTTTTATAACAAACTTTACTCAACTAAATATAATATCAAACCACTTGCTTGACATTAAATATGATATAATACTGTATTTTTTGTAGACACCACCATTCGACAATGGAGAATCTTTTTCAAAGTGAGATAATCTTTTTGTCGTAAAGTATAAAAAAATATGGTTAATGAATTGGAATTTTTCCTCATTTTTAAAAGAACACTTTTTCACAATTTTATCAAACGAGCTTCTGAAGAAGCTTCTGTCAGCTACTGGTTTCTTACAGATGTCAGTTTGGTTCTGGTTAACAACGTTAAAAGTATAAACTTTATATTTTTATAAACTGGGACGAAGGAAAGGAAAAGTATAAAGAATTGATACAGATAGACTTAAAGACTTTAAACTGTTAATATAAAATCCCAATAAAAACAGCATTTTTCAATTTGTTTCAAGTCATTTTCTGGTCGAAGCCATGGGTGTTTGTGATGTCTTAAAATTAAATCTCTCACTCGGAGCTTAGCAAGACTAATAAGTTAACAACTTAGTCTTAGTCTTGTCCTAGCCATTCCCTTATATCCCCTACTTTGTTCGTAAAAGAGATGTTGAACATTTGAATAACGAACAGTTCTCGTAGAAAAACTTCCGTAGAGATGCCTCCATTAGGGGGCCATATGTTCTGCATTTGTAGCGGGAATGTTTTTTTTTTTTTAAATAAAGTGATGTTTTAACACTTACTTCACATCGAAGTAATGAATTGATTTAATATATTATATATTTACGTAAATTAAAATATAATTACATTAGTAAAACAATAATTATATAAATGTAACTTCTTATATTTTAATTAGGCTAAACATGGACTATGTTATATTATAATTTACAAAGTTCTACATGTAATTAGGTTTTTGTTACATAACAAATTAAATGATAATAGCCATGTACAGATAGACATAGCCTGTAGGTTCATACATTGCAATGCAATAGGCTGTACTTGAAATTATATTATATGTGTGTGGCTTTAGCTCCAGTCGACGCGTCATGTTATCAGATAATTAGCAAGTTCAATTAAGATCTTAGATAAGAGAAGTTGTGAACATTTAAACCAATCATAAGACTAATATCCCATTAATTGTGATCTTTCAAAAACAGAAGAAGTGTAAATGAAATTATCAAAAGGATTCGTTAGATTATGTTCAACTAGAGTAGACCTAGACATACTTTATGGTTCAAGGGATAGATTAAAAAATTGAAATGAAAGGCAGGCCTCAAATAAAATATTGTTTTTAATATAGACTGTTATTTGGCACGGAAAAAGTATTTCAACATAAAAAATAAATAATTCTTTAACAATTGACACGACTTCGTATATTTCAAATGTTAATTTTGTAGTTGATAGTTGACTAAATTTTACCAAATAATTAATAAATAAAGCCAGAGATGATAAAATAGAAAAGTCGAGAAATTGTTCAATGATTAATATAAATTCTCTATATATATTTATTATATCGCAGGCCACACAAAAATAGGCGTCAGACCGCATTTCTGAATTAGAAGATTTAGATTTTGGAAATAAATATTGTATATCAATTATTGAGCTTTCAATTATGTGAATCAGAGGATCTATTTAAGTGAAAATTTACGCAGTATGTAATACGTGTAACAATTATCTCAATTAAACATAATTTGCTATCATAAAAACAGAATAATATAAAGGTTTTTGGTTGTGGTATTATTATTTTATAAAATATTTTTTGATGATTATATATTGATTCAAATTAATCAAAATCTGGTTTTTCCCTAATTATTTAAATAAAAATCCACGACTTCGTGAATGTGAGACGTTTTTCGCCTATCAATTAATAATACACATCAGCACTTTGGGCTTAATAACGAAGCAGTCTAATTTTTTGTGCTAAGATTAACTTAGTTATTTTCCGTCTGAATTATATTAATTTTGAATCAGATGGCTCAGTTTTAATAAAAATATGGAACGAGGTAATCTTTAGTATAATTTATAAATTCACATCTTTAGAAAAGAAATATCATTATTTCCTATAATATATATTATGTACAGTGTGAGTAAGAAACTTTTCCGCCAAAAATAAAGTTGACGCGTTCTTTATTTTGACGCATTCAATTTATTCAAACAAGTCAATTAATAGATGAGATTAACTGCTATTGACATTGTTTCTAATAGAAAACGCTAAAATAATTTACCTTCACCGCTATTATACTGAATGTTTATTGAAACATTAAATATTCAAAACGTGTTTGAAGTATTTTATTAATTTTATTGGAGGCTATTTAACGTGTCAAAGTGTTATTGACTGAATTGAGTTTGTTCGATAACGCTTAGACACTAATCTAATCATCTCGACGATTTCTCTCTCAACCCAAACCGCCAAATGAGATTATGAATTTATATTTTGGAGCCCAACAGAGAAGAGTGGATTTTCCACATTAAGCCGCTTAAAAAGCGCGAAAATGTACTTTGGAATAAGCTCTCTTTTTGATAGTGTAGGGCGATTATCATTTCCGTATATTATATGGTTATTTATGAATGTATTAACCAACAAATTACGGTAACGACCTGGTTTCTGATATAAATGTCATTAATTTATTTCTTGACGAGTTTGTCAGCAGAATCCTCCAATGTGTTGAAACAAGTTATTATTGTTTTACTTTCGTTATATACAACCTTTTCCTTATTATGCTGCAACGAATTCAAAGTCCAGAAACATTCAAAAAATGTGTTATTAACATTTTTTTTAAATATAATATTATGAATTACCCGACCAAAAAATAAGTGTTCCGTTAAAATTTCCGGATTTGGAAAGAGTTCCATCGCAGAAAAAGTTTGGGAAACCCTGTATAATAAAAAGCTATTTTTTATCACAAAGTGTTAATAAATATTGAATATTCTCTGAAACTTCATTTCTTCCTATACCTATTTTTAATACTGTGATATATTTAAAATGTAAAAATTAGATTCAACGAATACTGTATTAATTTTTAAAAATACTGCTTGGCTGTATGTATTTCTTTTAAGGTTTTTTTGAGAAAATATTTGAAATTCTAATGGCACAAAAAATATTTATCATTGTGATGTATCCTTTTCAATACGGATAGTTAAAAGTAATATAGCTATTTGAAAAAAATATGACGAGATATATAATGAGGTCGTACCGTGATGTCTCCACGGTTTTGCTAAAACTATTTTATCTTCACATTATTTTGATCGTATTCTTTTTTCAATACTCTTTTATGCGGTCTGAAATTTGATTCCCGTTTTAACATTTCTATTTGCCTTGCAAACCTGACACATATATATATTGCAATGTCATGATAATCTTCGACTCGGCTGTTGTAAAATTTACATTTGAACTTTTAGCAATGCAAATAGATGTATGAGATTTTAGTTCGGAAATAGGCTATGCAGTATTTAGAGCAGTGGCAGAAACACTATAATCTATATGAGGCGAGTTCGTTAAGCTTGCCATGAAAGCGCTGCATTGATGCAATTATTAATATCGAGAGTGCTTTCGCTTCAAAGCTCAACCAAATTTTACAACCTTCTCCACTTCTATACCCTATATACATATAATCATAAAACCTTTGCCGACAAAGAAATAAATATAATTCTTGAAACTACTTAATACTCAAATCTGTGGGCATTCCCATGAGCTTATCTTTTTCGCCAGCAATGGCTTTAAGCTCAATGATACATTTATTTCTTATATAAACACGAAACATTATTTACTAAGCGTCAGTTCAAGTTCATCCGTGCAGTTGAACGCCTGAAGATGCCGAAAGGCGAAACCCGGGTCGTTAGTGACAAAATCTGTGAGAATGTACATAGTTTGAACGATTCAAATTTAATATTAAAATTCCACCAAGCACCTTCAGTCGAAATCGTTTTGAGTAAAGCCATTTTGAAAACCCTTTTTAAGCATTTTTTGTATCTTTTTTTCAGTATGCTTGAAAGATTATTCACAAATTTCAATACATATTCAATATCTATTGAACAATGATTTTATAAAAAATATTGAAACAGTTAAGATATTTTATTTTGTCCTTTAGCCAAGTGGTCAAAGCTGTTAATTTTTGTCCTAATAGATTGCTTGTCTAAGATCAAAGGTTTGAATCCCACAGTGAGAACTTAGATTTTGACAGTGAACCCCCTTAAAGTGATTATATTATTGTTAGATAATCCATTATAAGTTAGTTTGCTTCATACAGATAGCGATTTGTTTTTAAAACGTGTATTTCTTTATAAAATTATAACACGATGCATTGTGGCTTCAAAAATATTTTTTAAGTCGAGAATTTTTCAGTTCTATTGAACAAGCTTTGGGTCTTTAATATGACGGGACCCATATATGTAAAAGTATTATGATAATTTTATAAATATATATCTTTAATTAATATGTTAAACCATATCATTTCATTTCAACAGTTTTTTTCGCTATTCTTTAATGTTATTATAAGAGAAGTCACTTGTCATTAAATAACTCTGTGCACATATTTTAGAGAGACTGAAATGCCTCAAAAAATAGATTGAGTATAATGAAGAATTAAGTAACACGGAAGCGCAGTAAAAACAGGAAGTATCATGAAGAGTTGAGAGTAACTCTGGAAATCCTTAATTCATCACCGAATCAAATGATTACGCGGTTGTCTTCAAATGACAGAGGGTACTTCAACTTAATTACTTTTCCTAATTAGACCGAATTCATCTCTGTTAAAACACGAGCTGGCGGTAACAAAGCGCTCCTAAGTCATTTTTCTACCCCTATACTGTGTACAGTGAAAGCTCAAAGCTTTACAAATTTTCGTTGCAAATAAAAAGCGATTTAAAAATTTAATTACATATAAATAACTTAATGTCTTAACTTGAACATTTATTATAAGTTAAGCAGGGTTTGTGGTTGATAATAGTTGTAAGCAAACCGACTTTAAAGCTATAATAAAAAGGTGTAAATAGTGTGTTCCATAATATTCATAATTATATTAAATACATACTTTCCTAGGCTTAAAATAAAAATATGAAACGATTACTTCTTAAACAATAAGATCAATGTATTAAAATATGTATTATGTTTGTTTATTGTAGTATTTGTACAGAGCATTATCGGGATAATAACAGATTCGTATTTACATTTTGCCCTGCGAGAAATTATTGTTTAATACCTTCCCATCGCAGTGTTTTTAAATTGAATATAATAAAGAAGTCAATATTATTTGCTTCTAACTTGATCATATCATTTATGAAGAAAGTCAAGCTCCATCGTAACAAATAATTTGGATTGTTGTGGTTTTAGTAAATGAAGATAAAATTTACTTAATGCGATTTTTATTAATTATTAATTGAATAGCGAAACAAATCAAAATTAATGGTAAACAGCGCATAAGATATTTTTTTTCAATGTGGAACATATGGCCTCTTCATGGAAGTATCTCAACAGAACATTTTCTACGAGAACTGTTTGTTATTCAATGCTCAACCTCTCTTTTTCATAGAGAGTAGTAGCGATAGAAGGATACGGCTAGTGGTAAACTAATCGCTCTCGCCACGCCCAGTTATTGAAGGATCGAAAGGGTGAGAAAAAATTTTTAGACATCACAAGCACCAAAGCCACAACGCTAACCGTTACACTATAAGACCCGGCAAACATACAATATAACAAAAGTGCAAGACATAGCACAAGCTAAATTAGTTTATAGCGCTTTTTTTGTCAAATTTATTTAGGTCAATTTTATAAACAATTGTTGTTGAAGATTTTATTTGTAGTTTTTAATATTTTTTTTTATATTTCAAACTTTTAGTTGAATAAAGCGATATTCTTTCATCAATAACTGGTTAATGAGAAAAGTTATGTGAATACCAGAAAATGTTTAGATGTTTAAATTCGATATAGTGGATAGATACTAGGGTATCCAATCCCGGAGCCTTTTTCCAATCCGGGATCTCGGGATTGAGATTTTCTCACCGAGGAATTGAAATCCTCAATTTGCTATACTTTTTCCCGGAATCTCACGGAAACTCGTTTTTTTTTTAGCTCACCGAGGAATTTGAAATCTCCGATTTGCCAATTTCGTGTAAATTTCGAGAATTTCTTCAAAATTTCTCAATCCCGAAATCCCGGGATCGCGGCCATCTCAATCCCGGCATTTCGGGATCAGAAAATTGAACGAGATCCCAGGATTACGGGATCCCGGGATTGGATGCCCTAATAGATACTTAGTTTAAGGCAATAATGAAATTTTGGCTGTTGCTTGACAGAGATTTATTATATATAATTAGAAAAAACTACCAATTAATCAAAAAAAATATCATTGGGATGGTTGAAAAAAAACATGATATCAATCAACTGCTTATTATTCTATTCATTTTAACAATAAATCACAACTTTGGAATCTTCTTGTATGCCAAAGTCATCATTTATGATTTTTTTTAGAATGTCATTACTAAATTATGTACGTTTCAAAATATGTTGAGCATTGTATAATATAATCCCATGGTGATAGCTTGTTCCTTTTTAATTTTAATATAAAAATAACTAATGTTATTTGAATTAAAATAACCCAAGGCGCTTATGAAAAAAATCGCAACCTTTTTTTATAGCTTTGAAGTTTCGCATTTTTTTTACTTTTACTCCATATGTTAACATGAAATTTTAAGCAGAATTTATTTAAAATGGTCTGTCTGATATTATAATTATATTGTTGTTTTTTTAAATAGTAAAGCTTTTTAAATGCAAATTGTACTCCAATAGAGTTAATATATTTTTTTATGCATACGCACATGTTGTTTCCTTAGATATTTTATAGCACCATTTAAAAATATAAGTTTGTTTTGTATTTTGTAAGACTTTTTCACGCTTATAAGTAATCTATATTACTGTATTGTTATGTTTTTTTATAATTTGAAAAAAACTGTGTATTGTAATTATATACATGTCGTAATATACCAAGTTATATGAATATACAAGTGTTAAAAACTGTTAAATAAAGAAAAAAAGCAATTGGTATGCAAGTAGGTAGATGAGAATATTTTTAAGTGATGTATGTATGCTTCATACATGGGGTCTAATTTATTAAAAAAATTAGTAACCAATCAATCAAACAAATTTTATTTTTTCAAGGGATATGAATACAAAAATGGGCTAACAGTAGTTTTCAGGATCGAATAAGATGGTTGACAGCAAACAAAAACATGACAATCAAAAGATAGAGGATTATAGTTCTAGACCACAGAAATATTTACATGTCAAATAGTATTTGAAATTATAATTATTTTAGCCATTAAAAATACTGTTACGTTAAATTAATTCAAATACATTAGGTAAAATTATTTCCGTCGAGCTGATCAAAATTTTTAGCACAATTAGAAACTTATTTTGTTTTATAGAAACGTTTCATAGAGGATAATCAACCTTTTAGCTAGATGAACAAAACATGGAGTAAGTATATTTTATACATATTATTATTCAATAAAAAAAACTCAAGTTAACTTTTCAGACGAATATTTATGAAAAAACTGACTGTAATGCAGACACAAAATAAAAAAGCGGAAAAATATATTGTTGTTCGTATAAAGATAACTGTAATACAAAATACACTTCCATTTTGGTACTTGGTCACGTTTTAATATGTGATCATGCAACCCTCCCTTGTTATTATAAAAGAAAAGGATGGCAAAAGCATACGGGGGATAAAAATAATTACCCATATGAATATTGAATACGAAAACGTTTTACTGAATCTTTTTTTCGGTATGCTACACACACTATTGTAAAAAAAGATATTTTAAAAAATACTCCTAAAATGATGTTGTATGTAAAGTATTATATAATGATACTTTTATTATAAACAAAGATTATTAAAACGTTACATTAACACGAGACGACTGAATTGAGCATTCGATAAACATGAGCACACACTAAATGGTTTGTTAATTAGCATAAATATTTTTTTATAAAAGATCAATGTTTATATACATACTGTAAATACATACTGTAAAAAACGTTGTTTTGGAAAATAATTACATTTTCACTCACCAGCTTATGAAAATAAACAAAAGAGTATAAAGTCGTAGCGGGTGTTGTTGGTTGCAACATTAAGTAAAATATGAGGAAGTTTTAAAACAGTTTTTCAAAACATAAAAACAGATTTAAGTATTCGCCAACAAACAATGTTTAGGGAAGATTATTCAATATCCGTTGCAAAACAAATTTCTCCAAAGTTATAAGTTATTAAGGAAAATCAATATTTTATTTTAATTCTTAATGGCGTATTTATAAGATGGTGTAAAAATAGCCAAGTATTTTTGTTCTACAAATATTATTTTATATTTAGTTGATTGTGCCATTATCAGAACTATGTTTAAACTTACATTAACTCAGCTTTTAGGAGAGATACACAATATATCCTATCATTGTTTCTAACATCCTAATGTATTTTAGAATTTTATATAATAATTCGACTTAAGTGTTTCTTGGAACATTCACTTATATGCGATTATTCAGTTTTAATAAATTTAAATTAAAGTAATTATTTATTTTTAGTTGCATAAGTGTTTTATAAGACTTTTATAATGGTAAGTAAAAAGATAAACGATAGTTAAGAGAATGATTTTTTAGCAGTTTTCTTTAATGATACAGAAGTATACAGAGGAATAATTATAAGAGAACTTTGGTCAATTGTTGGATCTCGGATATTTAATAAATAAAATATATGGAGAGGTGTACTAACTATCATATGAACAAGGAACACATATTCTTGAAGTATCGTTTTCTCTTTGAATGTATTCTTTATTTCATGCAGTGTTCTTTTATTATTATTTTTTGTTCGGCATTTTTTTAGTATTCCTGTATATATAACAGGTAGTATACAAAAGCTCCACCCTTCATATATAGCCGTAATTAGGAGACACGGAAAGCTTTGCCCTTTTGGTTTTTGTCCTTCTTCCCCTGTAATGTGCAAATGCCCCAACGGAACCTTCCAATGTTATCACTCACGTGACATTAAAGCTGTTTTTCAGAACTTTTCATAGGGGATATATTTTTTATGTATTTTTAAAAATCTGATTTGCATATTTCCTTTTTAGCATATTTTCGAGCGATATGTATGACAAAACAAATATGTTGATTATTATAGGAGCCGATATCAATAAAATCAGATATAGGTCTTGATTGGATGGTTGTGTATCAGCATTTTGCTTCAAATATTATATAAATTCATTATATCAGAATCTAGACAATATATGAAATCAATAGAAATATATGTACATACAGTCATTATCAAGAACCTGTTTATTTCAATAATAAAGCTCATTTTACTGTTTTTGTTTAAATCCACATATTTATTTAGTTAAGAAATTGTTGATGCTATTTGTATTATTAAAGTAACATTTATTTATTCAAAAAAATAAAATAATTGCTCGTAAATGGCTTTTCAAATATTATATTTAAATGGCTTGCTTATACAATCATATTTTTTAACAGACGGATATTTTTTGTATGTTCCAATTAAATTTTCATTTAATCTATGAAAAAGCAATTATTCTTGGACATATTTCGAAATAAAAACAATAATTTTCGAGAGTACCTTGTTTTTTTACTAAACATAATTTTAGCTTTGATTGTTTTTCAAAAAGTACATTGCTTGCAATTAAAGCTTCTTTTTCTTTGTTCAGTTTAAAAATCTAAAAACACTTTTAATTATTTCAAAGATTTGTTAAACACAATACTTTCAAATTCGTCCAGGGAGATTTTTGGAATTAAAACAAAAAAGTGCTATAACAATAAATGAAGTATTTTTTTATTTATTGATTTGGCATTTACTTGGTAGAACTCCATTATAATAGGGTAAAATATCAACGTATTTTAGTTCTAAAGTTTTTTACATTTATGATTTGATAGCTATTTCGGCTTTCGCCATCGTCAGAACTAAGTTCAGAAAGCCGAAATAGCTATCAGCTCATAAATATAAAAAACTGCGGAACAATTTTTAATAATAAAATGTGTTGTTTTGTATTTAATACTTATTTTAATACTTTAATATAAAAATAATAAGACTTTTAAAAGAAAAAGGGCATTGAAAAGTATTATTGTCACCATTTGTAGTCTTATTGGTATGAGAAATATGGCATAGCGACCAGGCTGAACAAGAAGCAAGTCAAAGCTAAGCCAATATCAGATTTAGATTTATTTTTTTACTTAAATTTTAGGTCTTAGGTGTCAGTATTTTAACAATTTGTCGAATTAGATTTAACATCGTGAATGATGAAAGGAATCTTTGTATTTATTAATAAAACTAAAACAGTAGTCGGCAACACGAAGTTCGCTGGCACTGAAACGACAGCGAAGCATATTTAAGTTTTCAGCCAAAATTATGAGTTTTTTTTATATTTCGAAACAGTGGAAGGAAATATATTCCGACTTTTAACCCGCTTTTAAATTTTTTAATAAAAAGTAAAATACCAAAGTTAGCGTCCCGTTTCGTTAAATGTGTTTTTTCAAAAGGAGATACTTTTGTCTTTTTACCAGTCTTTTTGGTTTTTACGTGATTAGTATTGATTTTAGTTCGTTCATATTTACAAAAAAAAACCGAAGAAAAAACATTTTCGACTGAAGTATCTTATAAAATTTCGTGTATAAAACAAGAGAAACGTTAAATAAAAATATATTGTAATATATTTCATAATACTGTCCCGCCCAAGGTGATTATTTATTTTTTGAACAATTTTCGTAACATAATTTGGTTTAACAACAAAATCTGAAAATAATGCTTATGGTTATTTAATTAAGCAAAAGTACTATTATTTTAATTCTTCTAAAATGAATTAGTATAATAATAAAGATTACTAAAAACCTGAGTTTTTAAAACCCACCAAATCTGAGTACAATATTTTGTAAACCCGACGGATCCGGATCGGTTTCTGGTCCAAATTCAAATATAATAAAAACATTTGAATTTTTAATTTTTGGAAAAAATTTTACTGTACTAGCTTGAACGATATTTTATTTTACTAACTCTTATATGATAAAAATATATTATTAGGTACACCAACGCTATAAAAGAGACGTTCCCCTAATGCCAATGGATGTTTAGTGAAAAAAATTGTAGACATCGATAATGTTATTCCGTTATCCGTTAAAGTAGGTTTAATTGTGTTTCACGTCACAGAGCCGAGTCTCTCAAGATAAATGGTTAGCTTCTTAGTGTTTTTGAAAAGTAAAAACTACTGTTTTACTTTTCCGAAATCATCAGGTGAATTATAGATTTTTCAGAATTAAATTTAACTTTTTTCATTGTTTATTCGTCAATGTCTTTTAAAGAGCACGTACAAAACGTCTAGAAACCGTAATACATAACTTTTAATACACGCCAATATTGTAAAAGTAAACAGTTTTACAAAATACGTATTTTGTTAAAATTGCAATAGATTTTTTATAATAATAATATGTGAAATATTGTGTGTATTAGTTAATAATCGGTATCAATTTATTCAAGTCTCATGTATCCGAAAAATCGTTTTTTCACCACTACGAGAAGGAAATAAGAAAAAATACTGTAGTAAAAGCTTTGTTTGTAGATTCAACGTAGCGTAGAAAATAACATAAATAGTACACATTGATTAATAGAAATAGTGCATTGTGACATTATGACGTCTACTGAAAGATTTTTGTTGTACTGTGTTCTGTCATCATTTCCGCGGTGGGTACAGAATAATTGCGAGAATAGAGCATACCACCGTGAGCGATAAAGCACTCGGCAAGAAGTAAATGGCGTGTGAAACCCCAAAATGAAGACATCCCCCACGCGCAATATATTCTATTGGCAAGGGTGTGCATTTTACGTTTGCCATTTAAGATATAAATTATTGGATGAACCATTATAACAACGGTGAAAATAAATTCTTCTTCTTCTTATATACATTGTACAAAAAGCCTCTACACCAAGTATTGACAATGAACACCATACAAGTGATAATAGTACAGAAGAGTGTTTTTTTGTAGAATAAAACTTATTATGTTTATTATGCTATGTACCATCCTTGCTACATTTGTATGAAAGCGAATCGATTGTCAGATTGAAGTTAGGTGACGATTTACATTTACTAAATACACATTTTGTAATAATCTGTTGCGGCCTCGATCACAGCAAGTACAACTGATATAATACCCGCGATCAGCTGATAATACTCGAGATTTTTTATTTTCTTACTTATTCAATATGAAATAGTATTTTCAATAAATACAGTAAAGTTAATATTCTAAATGCAATAATAAATAACTTATCAGATGGATCCATTATAGGTAAAGTGGGCCAAGTGGTATTTTAGAAAAAATAAGTTAAATGCGTTGTATTATTCTACACGTTTTAAAGTATCTTAAAAGTGAAGTAACCTCAATTTATACACATTACAATAGTGTTATATCCGTAAAATAAAAATATGCAATTCACCAAAACACCAAGTAAAGACGTGAGTGTACATGAAAGTGCAAGAAAAAAAGTTTTACCATTTTACTAGTTGGCTCACATCACCTCTTAAGTGTTTATATGATATAAAATAATTACAATTAGTAATATGAAAGTATTTAAAAACTGAATTTTATTGGAATCACAGCTATCGATACTTTTATATTAGTTTATCACTTTTGTTAATAAACACATACTAATGTGTTCACAGTGAATACTTGATAGAAAGGCATGAATCAAAATTAGTTAATAATGTTCGTCTTGAGCGAAACTGGTCCTGATCTTTTAAAATAAAAATGGAATTATTATGGTATAAATAAGTTTGAATCGTTCAAATTATGTACATTCGCACAGATTTTGTCACCAACGAGGGCGTTCAAGTGCACGGATGAACTTGAACTGACGATGCCGAAAGGCGAAACCCAGGTCGTTAGTGACAAAATCTGTGCGAATGTACATAATTTGAATGATTCAAATTTCAGTCAGTTCATGTTCATCCGTGCACTTGAACGCCTGAAGATGCCTAAAGGCAAAACCCGGGTCGTTAGTGACATCATCTGTGCGAATGTTCATAATTTGAACGATTTAAACTTAATATTAAAATTTGACCAAGCATCTTCAGTCGAAATCTTAAATTGTATAAATAAGTGCTTTATTTTTCAAATAGTTTATTATAAATTAAAAACTTTTTAAATTTTGTACAGTGAAATAATTTAAGTTATGTTACCTTGATTAAACAAATAAGAATTACATACTAAACAAGTAACGCTTATAAATAATATAATAAATGCTATGAAAAAAAATATGGCGTCTTTAAACTGAGGCTTTTGTAACTAAATACGAAAATAAAAACATTTTTACTGAAGCTGCATCCTTGTAAAATACTATGCTTTTCTTGTATATTGCAGCAGTAGACAACGGGTTTCAGGAAAAGCATTGGGGTTGAAGAATCGTGTACGCCGCGACGCTCCGATAAAAGACAACGAGAGGGAACTAAATAAAGTAACATGACACGACAATATCTCACACTGTCCATTAAAACAATCACGCGGAACGCCTTAGAACGACGTTTGTCCTACCAATGTTTTTGATTATTTTAAACACAACAATATATATTTTTACATTTATCTTTAAAAAAATGCCTTTTCTTCGTTTTATTTATTTATGATGGCTATTTTTCAGTACCCGAGACTTTTAAATAGGCTGTTTTTTTCGCCATTTTCTCTGACGGCCTTGAAGAGAATACATAGCTCATTTTTATTATTTATTATATATTTGTTTTACGATCAACACTCGTTTCACTTAGCTGAGAAAACCCAATAATGGTCAGTATATACAATTTTAAAATCAGTGTAATTTATTGTGTTTGATTAAGACTATTTTAGCAAAGTACATATTGATAAGGATACAGAATACACCCAACCTTCTTTTAAGGGGGTATTCTAGTGTAGAGGTAAAAGAAATGTTTTATCAGAAAATGGCAGCCGTTTGAAAAAAAATACATTTTTTTTAACTGTTAAAATTTTAACTTAAACCTGCTACGGACTATACAAAATGTATAAAGAAAGTTCACACAAAATTTAAAATAAATCGGTTTGGCAAGACTTGAGATATTATGTACGTCAGCTTGAAAAAAGTAGTTTTGAGAAAAAAGCGTTTATAGTTTTGAGTTTCGATCTGTTCCGGTCGGACCAGCTTAGTTGCTGCGTCACCAAAATCGCTGTAACTCTGTAAATAATTTTTGAAAAATCCCTTCGAGGACATACTCTCAAATATCTAAACTTTAGAAAAATATAAAAAGGAAAGCATCGATTTTTTCAAATTTCTACACTAGAATACCCCCTTACCACGAATTAAAATTTCCATATAAAACAGCAGTGCAACAAAACGTATATAAAATAGAATAAATATACGTTAGTGAAATATTGTCCATTAAATTTATACGTGTACTTTCGAAACTTTGTTTAAAAAAATTAGTTGTATGAGAGGTATATGCATAGTCAACTGTGTATAAAAAATAATCAATATGTGAACTTATTTCAAAGCAATAGTGAGCAGGTTTCGATATACAAAACGTGAAAGAAATAGAATTTATTTTTAATGAGAAAATTAAAAAGTGACACCATGTTTATTTGGCATGTTAGATGCCAGTATAAACATAATATAATCCAAATTGAAACGTCATAATCTTTTTAAGCACATGCGGCACGTGCAGAATTAAAATCTCATAATGATAAAATAAATACCACGATACGGTAGCGAGTTTCCCGAAATGACTTGTTGAAATCCTTTTTTGTACCTCATTCATACACTCCCTCTACAGAGGGTGAACCTGTAACGGGCTGGCTGGCGCAAATTCGAGTGATATAAAAATAATATTATACTGCTACCACGTTCAAAGTCTTGTTCCGCTGAACGTTATGACCCTTTTTACGGGACGAGCCTTCAATTCTATGAATATAAGACGAAAGAAAAAAAAAACAATGACCTATAACGATGGAGACTCGTCCAATAAAAAATCGTGATCCAATTTACTTACAAGGGACCTCCACTCATGCGATCTTTAGTAAAAAGATCGTTTCAAAGCGTATTTCATTAAATGCCCTATTATTTTCACTTTGTATATTAAATAGGGTCTATACAAAAACCGACTTTAAATAAAGTGGTCTTCGAATTTCAATACAACCCAAAACCCGGTTTAATCCGGCTTTCGAAGTTTTACAAAAAAAAAGTTTAACTCAATTAATATAGCAATAATAACGAAAGTTAAAACTTCATGTTTTTATTATTATAAAAACATTTTTAATTATACAAAACCGGTTTTTCACATCCGGTTTTTGTAAACTGACATGAAAAAATATGTCTCGAAATAATATATAAAATCAATGGAATAATACACCTTTATATTATAATGCATTATAATTAATATTTTTTTGTATTTAGACTTTCATCGCTATCTATAAATTGCATATATTAATATTTTATATATGTTATAAATTCAAGCATTTGTTATAAAACGAACATTGTTTTTTGTGCTTTCAATGAATTCTAATTGTTTTGGGTGATTATTAATGTTGATTATTAATTGATACTATTGACCTACTAAATATATATTCTGTAGCACTATACTTAATCTAAAGTGACTTATTATATTAAAAACAATAAGCTGAAAATCTAATAAGAAAATATGACTTGTAGTTTGTGTAAGACTTGAGAAAGAGGTATATTTATTTTGAATATCAATACTTGAGTGATTTAAATGTGAAAATGTTGGTAGAAAATACATATAGGAATAAAAATGAAATGGTACTGATTCCAAATTGGAATACAATGAACAGAGTTGGTTTAATTCAGCTCAGAAGATTATAATTTCTATTTTTAATTAAGCTAATTTATTAATTAAATTTTAATTTTTGTTTGGTAATTATTTTGAATAGCCGATAAATAAAAGCGCAACGTTACATTGATATATCTTCTTTCTGTCAATCAGGAAAATTTAGACGTCTTGAATACGTGACGTTCTTTCAGTGGAAAATGTTTGCAGATTTTAAACGAAAGCACACTACAAAGTGAAATAGCTCTGCTTGCAAGGGCTAAGGTACTTGAACCCAAAATGCTGAGAATATGGTTTATGTCATCTGCAAAGAAAATATAAACTCTCCACGCGGAATTTTACGTTGTTGCTTTTTTATTTTATTAGTATGCAACCAGCGGCAGTCTGCGCAAAATTGCTACTTGCATTTAAGTTATGTTACACCTTTAAAAATTCAGCGACTGTGAGAAGCTCATTGTTTTATGAAATATTTTTTTTATTTAAGCGAAGAAAATTTTTTCGTTAAATATATCTCAATTATTTGACAAAAAAATTCAATTTAATTAACATAGCGAGAAAATGGTTAAAATTGTATTCGGTATTCATCTGAAAATATTTTTTTAGAAAACAAAACGTTCACTGATCTATTATTCAGTAAAGTAATTTTGTTAATAAATGGTGTTTTTGAGTTTGTAAACCTATTTTTTTTTCCATTATTGTGAATTCTTTTACTTGGTACAGAAGCAGTGATATCTGATATTCAGTCAAAAGCTTTCTTTTAGAAATCATTGAACTTGAGGCTACAAATAGCCCATATAAGCCCAAATAACATAAATTTCTGCTCGAAGACAAGAATGTTTGTCCTGTCTAAGCTCTATCCTTTTTATCCCTTCTCACTTAAAACTCTAAAAAACTCTACTAAAAAAACAGAGTTTGAGCAATAGGCAGTTGTACAAAAACTTCTGTTGAGATTAGGGCTTCCAATTCACCGGACTTACACACTAACCGGTTTTCGGTTTTTTTCTGACAAATAAACCGGGTAACCGGTTTAAACCGAAATATCATGTTTATTGATTAGGTATGCAAAAAAAATCGTAGAAATTTTTCAATATTTGGCATAACAGCTAATACTCCAATTTCTAACAAAAAAAAGATATCTATCTTAATGGGACTCTAGTTACCAACCTGTTTCCCATGGCAAAGTAACGACACTAGAACTTGAAACATACAACTAGAACACACAAGGCAATATATGTAACAATTACTATAACATGTGAAAAAATATACGTCAAATAAAAAAAAGGCTTGATTATAAAACTCATGGACAACTTTGAGACAGAAGTAGATTATTCTACAAAATGTATATATATGTTTGTTGTATTTTGTGAATTGTTTCCTATATGACGCAGTAAATTCAGTGTAAAACATCTTTCTTTTTGTAAAAAACAATGAAAAACAAGAAAAGAGAATTTTTGATAAAACGCGGTTAACCGACCGAAATAAACCGGTTTTCGGTTTTTTTCAAAACACGCGATAAACCGGTTAACCGGTTTCGGTTTTAACCGGTTTGGAAGCCCTAGTTGAGATGCATCCAATTGGAAGCTATGTTGTCCACTTTGGCAGCGGACATGGATTTAAATTTAAAAAAAAATGTAATTTTAAAATCTCTTTGATCGTCCAGCTTATTAGTAAGACTTGGACTTATTAGTTCCAAAAACGTGTTATAATTTAAAAAAAGCTATATTCAAATGGTAACAGGGTACTTTAAGTATTATACGTCTGTGCCTGAGATTTATACATTTATCGACAGGTGTTTAAAGATAAGTTACATTTAGAAAATTTCTTTTAAAGATCGAAAAAAAACCATTCTTTTAAAAATTCTTGAGAAGTTTATTGGCATTTTTTTAAGTGTCATTTATCTGAATACCAGACCTAAAAAAGTTTGAAATTTTTCACATGTACCTACATATTTAGCGCCAAGTTTTGATTTTTAGAGCTGTCTAACTAATAAACTAGACTATCGGTACAAACAATATTCTCTTTGAAATAATTTTGAATCCTTATTTTTAATTTAGGCTTTATTTGTAAACATAATATTTTGGTATAATTCATATACATAGAGTTAATAGTTAGTGTGTACGTGTTTGTACAGTGGGGTTGTTTTCTAGCTACCAGCTATTTAGTTTGGTTCAAGCCTCTAATAATAGGGCGTATTATTCAAGACAATTTACCAATTCAACCGTTTGCTTTTATTAGCTAAGATAGTTGATCATTTACATGCAATACATATTTATAGTATTCGATCCTTGCATTGTAAGGTACAGGCGGACTTCTACTTTCGCGCAATGCGCTATTTCGCACATTTTTAGAAAATCGTTATTTTCATATTTTTTTGCAATAATGCAAAAATGTTTTGTTTCGGCAAGTAACACCTGGCTTGACAAATTTAAGACGAGGTATTAAATTCATCGGATAATCGGCTAATTTGGATAGAGATGCTGGGAATACTACGTGTCTCATACAGCCCATGGACCAAACGGTGATAGCTACGTTTAAACGATATTATATGAGGTCAATAATGAACCGGGCAATCAAGACAACTGACAAGAAAGGTGGGCCTGCATTAAAAAAAATCTGGAAGAATTATAATATATGGAACGCAATAAACAATATTGGAGACGCGTGGGCTGAAATAAAAGCGTCTACAATGAAAGGTCCATGGAAACTGTTACTCCAGAAACAATCACAATTAAAATGAACTAAACTTAGATGTTAACAGTGAAGATTTTAATGAGATGGTTGAATCTCACTTGGAACACTTAAAAAATGAATATCTAATCCACCAGCAGGAGTACGAGAATGAAAGGTCCGCCTGTATTCAAAAACCACGTAGTCGATTGAACTGTTGAGCTTTGTATACTGTAGGATTCGAGTACACGAATGGACATGCTCCTACATTGAGATTTTTAATCGAATACATTAATGTCTGTGATTTTTTAAATGTAAACTTCAGGCGTGTCGTGGTCAACCCAATACATGAGATAACAACTGTTTGTATTTATATGAATATTAATATGAAAATTTGGTTTCTTGGATTTAAAGTTTTTTGATTGGATTCGCTGACTAGTAAAAGCGACAAATCAAATGTGCTTGTTTACAAAGCATTGTTTGAACAAAAAAAATCATTGAATATAATTTTATTATGTAGAGGCATTTAATTTGAGATCAAATGTTCATACTTTGTTTTAAGAATGACATTGATACTTAGCTCTTATGGTAGCGATTCTGTTTATGAAAATACCTTGTTAAATAAATAATCGTACTTGTTAAGGTAACTGATAAAAAAGAGCACAATAGAATACTTAAAAGAAATTAGACGATTGAGATATTTTTAAAAATATTATTTCACAAAAAGTCTGCTGTGAAGAAAAGGCATTTTTTTAGTAAATCATAATTTCCAGAATAGAGCTGCATCGAACAAAAGTTTATCGTAGAGTTTTATGACACTTATTTCTAATATAAAGCAGCCTGAGAACTATACTAGATGTTTAAGTAATACTTAACTGTTTTCAAAATTCAGAAGAATAAGAGTTGGTCAACTTAAGTTGCGTTAAAAGAAAAAATGTTTTTTATAATTGATATATGTCATTGTTTTAAGCTTTTCTACCCTTCTATCACCGACGAAACTAAAACAACTCTACTCATAACCAAATATTCAAATGTTACAAACACGAAAATAACGAGTTTCTCGTCTGGTTATAGTATGGTATAATAATAAAAGATGGAAATTGTTACATTCCTCCATTGTATCATGCAAGAAACGATGAAACTTTGAGTGGCAAAGCCTTTTATACTTGACGTTACGACTAAAACGATAAACCGGAAGTAGAACCTGACGCTGGAAGCAATATTCTTTGTTGTTGTTAGAGGTAACAATAATGGGTCAGTTTGAATGCAGTTTTAGCGAGACGTCTTCTTCTTTTTACTAAGATAACGTTTATCGTTAGCGATAGACGTCGGTAAACGACGTCATACAGAATCTGCATTTTTATTGCAAAGGATTAACAGTTAAAACTAAGCTGTGTATAATTATTCCAAGAAGACGGTTGACGCTTAAAATTGAATTTGAAATAATATTTTACTTATCTTTTAACCAAGTCCGCTCACTTTAAGTGTGGAGAACATTGACCTTAAACGTAAATACATATTATAGTAAGTATCCGAAACGAATATTTTTTTATATATTAAATGATTCATCTTTCGCCGTTTAAGCCGTCATTTATCATACAAAAAGCTTAGGAAAACATTTAAACCCAACGATCTTTAATCTTCATAACTATGACGAGACAAAGCCTGATAATCGTTATAGACCAAGAGCGGTTCTGCTCGACGACCAAACATAGATTTTATGTTTCGTCTAAAATTAATAAACTATTTAAGAATCAATCACTATCATAAAAATTACTCGCTTTGGTTGACTTCCTTGTGTACTGTATGTGTATATGTATGTATGCCCATGTGTGTGTATAACTATGGATATAGTATGATGAGGGGAAGCATATATAATGTGATTTGCAAACAAATGCATATGGAGTCCCCGTGAACTTTCTTCTGCTAAAGATTACTTACCTCTGTAGCGATCACGTCATTTCGTCAGCAACGATGGTAAGGGAGTACAAATTTTCAAAAAAATAGCGACGAAAGAGACTCGAAGAACTTTGATGCTAACCCGCCCTAGTATGTACAGCTCCATAAATTTGATATAAAAAAAGAGATATAGATATAATGTAGAGATAAAAACTTCAATAAATATCTTTGTCTTGCATAAACAACTATCAAAGTGCAAATCTATTCACCGATTGAAAATTTTAAAATTATCACTATAAACTATCTCACACAACAATACGTACTACTTCATTATACACTTTCATGTGATGAAATTTTTGCAGTCATACCTTGAAATGTCTTCTTATTTTTCAAATTTGTAGTTTTTACAAAATCAATTGACATTTAATTCTATGAGAGCATGACTTTCTTTCATCTCCTTTGTGACACAATTCTTTATAAATCATAACATTTTTATATGTCTACTCTTTTTTGGATGCGCTGCAATTTACAATATACATTAAATAACAGATTCCAAAAGAGAAGTTGAGTGGCTTAATAGTTATCGTAAAATAGTTTATAAAATACTTCGTAAAAAAACCCAACAAAAATTAAAAACTGAGAAATAAAGTTTAGCAGTATTTTGATGTTAAATTGGATACCAATTATAAATTTTTACTTTAGAGAAAATCAGTTTATAATAAAATGCATTCTGCAGTGATTTGATGACAAATATTAGTATGTATCAGAGAAATAAGCCACGGTTCTCTAAAACAAAATTAAGCCGAGTTAAGCCGTTCATTGAATATTTCATTTCCCTTTTGAATATTCCATTTAGGGGATGTTGAATTTTCCGAGTACGTAATGAATAAGGATCACAGTCCGATTAAGCGATTGTTGCCTTCAACGGAAATGCATCCCTTGTTATCTTACCCTGTATAAATTTTATTTATTATGTTTTGTTTTCAGAGTGCAACGTAAAAACAAAATAGCTGGTACTTAAATATTTTTTCCGAAAGGAAATTTCCATACTATTGAATTGAATTGATTTTGAAATCGGATAGTAGAATTCACACCAAAAAAAGGAAATTTATTCTATAATATTTTTATTCTCAATGACTCTCTCGTTGTAAATTTAGCTAAAAAAATATATATTGATTGATTTGAAATTTACTTAGTATAACTCCATTTTAAGGATAAAAATATATCAATGTATTTAGTTCTACAATTATTAATACACACATAGTAGACTTAGGATCTTTACTACAAAGATGCGTTTACACGTTTGTAGTAAATATTTTTTCACCTTATTAATTTAAGACAACTAAATGTTTAAATGTGCATACATAAAATTGCCTTAAGCTGTAAACTTTTAATGACCAGTCACTTCTTATATTCCTATGATAACAAAATCCATAAAAAAACTTCCTACTCAAAGTAGAATTATGTACACCTGACGTCTGGCGTCTTGCCATCAAAGGTATAATGGGTATTTTAAAGTTAATATTTTCTTTCATATAACCGAGAAGCCCGGAAAAATCTTGTTACCACAGGCCTCAAATGAGTGGGAAGAAAATATATGTGTTTTTTCAAAGTTTCTTCTATAATAAAAAATATGAGTTGCTTCGAAATTTGTGCTAATTTGTTATCCAATATGCGAGGCAGAAAGGTTCTCTCTGCGTTGATTTATTTAAATTTTCGTAAACAAAGGAGTAATTCAAAAAAAATATTAATATTAATCAAGCCGAAATGTTCGTATTTTCCAATCCACCTCAGAATTTCTTTACATATTTATTATTAAAGTACCCTTTTCTCTTCATAAATTGTTCATCTGGAATAATTTTACAGTGCAGGGGTATTATGGAAAACTCTCTTGAAACTGTTGCTTACGTGGAAGTTTTCGTGCACATTTTGGTGCTTAACCGAAAGAGGCATTTAGTTTTAAATATATATATATCAAAGTTATTTAGAAAAAAGTAAATATACAAGTATATCTTTGTCTTAGGATATATATACCTTTGATCATAATTAATCTGAAACGGTATGAAAAAAATAGATCGATTGAACTGAAGGAATAAAATGTTTCAATTTTCAACCAGTTGGCTTACTGTGAGACAACATTGAATAATCCAAGACTTCCAAGTCACTTTTAGGGTGTTCACTGTCAATACTTGGTGGGAAAGCATTTTATTAAGAAAAAAAAATGTTCAATTGTACCTACTTTCACGTTATTTATAAAGATAAGGACCGGTTTCGCTCGTGGCAAGCATTGACAGACTGATTGACAGTTTTCAAAAAATGCAATATGGACATGGTCAAAAAAAATAAATTAAAAACAATTTAACTCAATGGATAATTATCAGGAAAAGGGAAACATAATCTTCGTAAAAATAGTAAATATAAAAACAACATGAAAAAGGTGACTGGCCAAAACCTTTTGTATTGCTCCCGCATAACAATATGAAATTGCATTGAATGTAATATTTTACAACGTCGTAATAAAAACTGCTCTATAAAACACCATCTTATGCTACAGCGAAATTGTTCATGAAAATTGTTCTCCACGGTCCTTAAATTTTTGCTCGTAACATAAAGTGTACTTTTGCAACGATCAAAGCACTATTTAGGCCGGGAAACAGAATCAAGGTGTCATACATGTGACATAAACTTTCATGTCTAAGAGTCTCAACAGATTGTTATGTAAGATTATATTTGCGCTTAAACGCGTTGACGAATACGACAACGCTGTGGGGGCCAGATGAAGGAACTAACTGTCTACTGAAAACTAACAAACTAACTATGTCATCAAAAGGACACCCTTTTAGAGCAGTGCTATGCAACTGTTGTTTGCGGGGGAATTTTGTGAGGCAGTGATGTGAGGTGTGCCCCGACGCATTACTTCAATGTACAATAAGATATTCAATATTTTTGCCTAATGTATCTTATATCCAATACTCTGTCTGCGAATAGTTATTTTTTTAAGTGTATTTAAATGTATAATAACTACAGTTTCTTATAAATTAACTTCAACAATATTTTTATCGTCATTTTTTACTTTTTGGTTTTTATTACTAAAAATTCGGTGTGCCAAGAGTAAATAAAGCTGTAGAGCACTGCTTTAGAGTATTGTTGAAAATGAATAGATGAAAAACTAAAAAATAAATAGTCTTTGTAAACTACATCTAATAAACATTCTCGATTACTTGCTTTGACGAAATCCAGATTGTCCTTTTGCTAAACTTGTAACGTAATTACAAATATATTTAAGAAATTGTATAAAAGGATCTTTCACTTATTTAAAAGTGTTGTATAGGTTACGGCAGGGGTTCTTAACCTATTGCGGTGACGAGCGCACTTGAAGTTTAGGAGAAAAGTGGCAGGCGCAGGCCGGATTAAAAAAAACAGATTTGCATACATAGTATTAAAAAGTAGTATATATTTCTGTATTCATTTTATTATTGTTTCCTTAGCTGCTTTTTAATAACATTAGTATGGTTATATTTTTTCGAATTCAATAAATCTATTAAAAAATATAATGATTTTTTAAAACTGCATTTGAAACTTTGCCTGGCGCACAAAAAAGGCTCCGTGGGCGCACGTGCGCCCGCGGGCACGGGGTTAAAAACCCCTTGGTTACGGAATAGTTAATTTTTGATAATTTTAAAGCAAAAAAAGCTCTTTATGCTGAATCACATAAAAAATGAACTATTCAATTACCAAAACAGATTTGAAAATATTGTTTTGTCTGGAGTTACGATCCTATTTTCGACGTTTTGGAATCGAATATCATTTGGAAATAAAATATTTCATTATTTTTTTTTGTTTGCATACATTTTTTAGTCTGATGCCTTCACGAGGCTAATGCTGCAGTTTTAAATAAAAATCCTTGAATATCTATTTCAAATTCCTCGGTGAGCTATCTGGGAAAAAGTATACCAAATCGAGGATTTCAAATTCCTCGGTGAACTAAAAAAAAAAGGAGTATACCATAAATATGTTGCGGCCCACGTAGAGAAGCAAATATCGGAATGCGGCCCGGAAGAAAAAAAAGGTTGAGTATGGCTGGTCTAATACATTAATAATGATGAGTTTAAAAAAACAATGCTTCAGAAAATGTTAATGCTTAGATGAAATAACACGGAGCCTCATCTAACGTTAGCCTAAAAACCAGGATATTTGTCACGGTTTACTCAATAGATTCTGACACGAGCCAGCATTTTCTTCAAACCAGCATGATTTTGGTGTCAACCAAAGCTAATAAATTGATAGGGTAGTGCGATGATTTTGAATTTTCAGTTTTACATGTTTTGAAAACATCGAATATGAACATTTTTTTTGTATTATAAATATTATTATTTATTTGAATGATTCAATATATTTTTTAATACTGTTTGAAAATTAAATAATTTAACATCTTTAAGATATAAAATAGACGACCATTGTGTGTATGTTAACTCAATTTCAACAACAGCCGGACATACAATATCTTTGCATTAAGCCAGCGGTACTCAACTTTTTTTTCGACAGGGCCACTTACGTTTTTTACTACGTTACGTGGGTATCAAGGGTAGTGCGTAAATATACCATTTACATAATATAGTGACATGACATAAATGTAAGTCCACCAAAATAAAAATGTATCCAAAATATACATTATTTTACGTAAAATTTTCCAAACAATAACAGATAAATATTTTAAAAAGCATCTGGTGACTTTGATTGTTTTAGGCGTTGAGCCACAGGTTGAGAATCGCCACACTAAGCCATCCAAATACAAACTAAAGTTTGTATCAATTATCAACGGAACTGACAGATACTAAAATAACTAAAATAAATTCTCAAAAAAGTCATACTTTTGTCATATGCAGAAAGTTTTATTTTTACAATCTGATCAAATTCAAATCATTTATTTGTTTAAGACAGTCGATAAGTTGTTTTCATATTTATAATACAAAAAATATTTAAAATACCTTATTTTCAATTAATATTAAAAACGAAAGCTAAACTTTACGCAATATTTCATAAATCCTACATTACATTCAAATAAATATACGAAAACTTATTATATTAATGCCTTGAAAGTGGTTTGGTCTCTTTTTGCTTCTATATGTCAAATTTTGATAAACTTTAAGTTATACTTTTATTAAAACATTCCAAATGATTTCTTGTTAAAAGTTTTTCTAGTTGAAATTATTTTCCTTTGACAAAACTCTACAGAGATGTCTAATCAATTCTTAAAGGTAAACAGTTCAACTTATATTGAAAAATAAGCATGAAATGTTTTCACTATGTTTATTTCTAAGTAATGTGTTCATTTGATGACATGCTGAAAAGATCAAATACGAAATGTTTTCAGCTAGTTATAAACAAAACTTATCATTGGGTGACTGAAAACTTTTCAGTGCCTCGACTGGAATAATTTGCTTAAAAGGCTTGTCTGAAATACTTATTTTTATATTGAGATAACTATTCAGTTTATAAATATATATTCAAGCAGTACATGGCAAAATGAGATATATTTATGAAATCAAATGGTTTTTTTTTGTTAAAAACCATATGAAAAAATTGTGGAAATTACTATATTTCAAAATTTGTCTTCAAATAGCATGATTTGTTTTAACATAATAATTGGATTGAAAGCTAAAATGTGTCCCCAAAATTTCACTCTGCTCATGGTACAACACTATGTAACTTCCACCAACTGTTTTTTTTTTTTATATCAAATTTATGGAGCCTCAAGTACCAGGACGCGCAAGCCCCTTCATCGATAAAGTTTTTGAAAAATTGTAAATTGTATCCCCTTACCATCGTTTTTAGACGGAAGGGCGTGATCACTACAGAGATTAAAAGGTTTACGGGAACTCCATATGCATTACTTTGCAAATCACATTATATATACTTCTCCATGCTATATCCGTACATGTACACACACATGCGCATACATACATACATACACACATACAGTACACACAAAAGTCAAACAAAGAGAGTCATTTTCGTGATGCTAATTTCGTTCTAAAATTGTCAATTTTAGACGACATAAGATCTATGGAGGGTCATCGAGCAGAACTGCTCTCGGTCTAAAACGAATCTCAAGCAGTGTCTCGTCATAGTTATAGAGATTAGAGCTGTGAAACTTTTGAGATATCTCACGAACGAACTCGCGGATGGTAGGTATTTTGAGGTTTCTGTGAAGCAGCGTGTTACGCACGTACTACGGGGCGTTACATATCTTTCTCAGTGATTTATTTTGGACAATCTGGAGAGTCTTCATATGTTTGCGGTGGGCATACGTTCATATTGGAGCAGCGTACACCATGATTGGTCGAGTAATTGCTGTGTAGAGGAGCAGCTTGCTTTTGAGAGCAAGTTTGCTTCTCGCGTTAAGCATAAAATACAACCTTGCTTTTGAAGCATTAGCTTGTCGTTTTTTAATCGCAGCGTGTTCATTAAATTTAAGTGACTCTCTAGCGTGAGTCCAAGATACTTAACCGAATTGGACCACTTGATCTCTGCGTTGTGCATGCGTATGCAAGCAAAATTAGGCTTTCTGATAAAACTCTTGGAAAACATTACTGCCACGCTATTTTCGGTATTAATTTTGATTCGCCATTTGTCGCACCAGTCTGCTATTGTATCAGCAGCTGATTGAACTTGCGTGACAGCGCTTTGATTTCGAGATTTAGCTAAAATAGCCGTATCATCTGCATATTTTGCTATAATTACGTCGTTTTCTCCTCCAGAAGGAATGTCATAGGTGTATATATTGTATAATCTGGGTCCCAAAACAGAGCCTTGCGGAACTCCCACCCGAGTTGACCTTGGTGATGATCAAATTCCATCCATTTTAACATCTGACTGTCATGAATGAAGTGAGAATTTTTACCAGTGGTGATCCTGCCTTCGACATTTTGAATACAAGCCCTTCGGTCCATACTCTGTCGAAGGCTTTTGTTTTTGTAGCATACGCGGCAGCTAAGTTAATGTTTGTATTGAGATTAAGAATCTCAAAGTCAATGCTTTGGTTATCTTTTATCACGCTGAGGAATTATCATATCGTCAATAAAAGTCACAAATACGTCCCATTGGACTATTTTTTGCGTTTGACTTAAGTTATTACTACTAAGATATGTTGGATCACCTAACCTCAAGATGACTCCATTCAGAATAGCAATGTCTATAACATGCGGTACTCCTCCGTTTTTTGGTAGAGTTGTTGGTTCGGAGGGTGCAGCTACAATTGCTTCAATATTATTAATATAAGATTTTAGCTGTCTTCCGCGTGAGTTTGTTAGTCTACTGTACCAGTCTAGGCGTTTCGCGTTAAAATCACCAGCGGCAATTGTAGGTACACCGATAGGAATAACTACTTCTAGGTCTCTAGTCAATATTTTTCCGTCACGAGGGATATAGATAGAAACGAATCTAATGAGGCCTGAATACTTTGTATTTACGACTGTCTTTACGTTGCTTCTAGTTTGCCTTCAAGTGCTGGCAATGGCACTGCACAATGGTCTATGTGTTTTTTTTATGTATATTGCGGTCCCTCCTCCTGAGGTACGGGTGCGATCAAAGCGGTACAAAGAACAGTTTGGTATTGCGGGACGGTGTGAAGGTTTGAGAAAGGTCTCATTCACTAGGAGGATGTCAATTTTATACCTTGATAAAACGTCAACTATCTCCAGTTTCTCATGTCTTAAGGTACCTCCACTGTTCCAGTGAAGAACCTGTAAGGATGCCGGCCGGATTTTATTCGCCATTGTTGGGCGGAATATTTAACCAGAAATTGGTTTCCGATGTTCACAATTTTGCGCCATTTATTGAGCATGGATTTATAATCCAGATCAACATTCACCTGTGGCCATTCTGAGCGAACAGAGTTAATCTCACTCTGATCAATACGGGGAACAGGTTTTAATTGTTTCGCCATATTTTGAGTTTGTGCTGTTGATAATCTACTATTATTGGGAAGAGTTAGCAAGGGCCGCTCGTTAGGTTTGTGTGTCGGCGGCCTAGAATTAAGGGATTTTCTTGGGAATTTTGGGCATCCGCGGTAGTTTGTCGTGTGAGACCCGCTACAGTTTGCGCACTTAGCTGGGCTTAGCTTAGCCCTAGTGTAGGTGCACCCATTAGTAGAATGGTCACCCGCGCATGTCACACATCACGCTTGACCATGACAGCATGATGCTGAGTGGCCAAACCCTTGGCATTTGTGGCATTGTCTTCCTGAGGTTTTACTCCACAGTGACACAACGCTAATTTTTATTTCAAAGAGTTTACATAGGCTGAAAATTTTTTTCCCTTTCACATTATGTTCGAGGCTTAAGATTATAAGAAGGATCGCGGCCTTATTGACATGGCACTTTATTCTCTGTACATTTATAATAGGAAATTTGAGCCGTTTAAGCTCGTTCAAAATGTCTCCGTCCTCAACGCCTACTGGCACGCTTCTCAGAACTACTTTGAGTGGTTTGTCTTCATGCGCCATGTATGAGTGGTATGGTACATTTCTTAAGTCTAGAAATTTGGTTGCTTTTCGGAAAGCGTCGATTGAAGAAATCTCGATTTCTATGCCATCTTTGAGGTCTGTTGCCAGGCTTATAGATAAGCCTGCAAGTTTAGCATCCCTTAGAAATGCTATATAGTTTTCTTTTTTATGAAGAACAATCGGGGGATTTTTTTGTTTTTTGTCGTATGTTTTAGGTGAGTTAGAAGGTTATGGCAAACCGACGCTGGACGAAGAGTTTAAATAGATTGTTGGTGTGGTAAGAACTTGATACGGAAGCATTAACTTATATTTCATTGAATTTTTCAACTGCTGCGTTAAACGTTTTTAAATGATTATCAGGAGTGTGCAATACTCAGTTACTTTAAATCCTTTGCACTAACATGTTAATTAAGGTTTGTAGTGAAAACTCAGTAATCAAAGATGCTATACTCTTAATAAAAAGCTATTATTTAATGTGTATTCCTTAGCCGCTTTTTGCTTAAAAAAAGATACCTACACCTTTGCCAACCATTTAATTCTTGAAAACCATACGTTTAATTTTGACTCAGGTATTGATTTGTTACATACTAACAGGAGTGAGTTTAAATTATTTTACCAAGAAATCTAAGAGATTAATCGAGCTCAGTTCAACAGTTTACCAATTTTAAGCGAGCAATTTTATCTACCAAATTCTCCATTGTTGTACCCCTTTTAAATAATTGTCATTTTAATAATAATTCAAGCACTTGCTATCATTAAATATTAATTCAAAGGCTTAAAAACAAATCAAATCATTAATAATAGGTCGGATAAAACCCTAGATTTATTTTAAACATTCCTATGTTATTATCTGGACATTAACATTTTCAAAAAAGCCTCATAATTATAATAAACCCACTTAATTCATTGAAAATTGTATACATTCAATTTTCGCTAATTTACATTTTAATAGACTTTTAACTTAGTGATCTACGTATATTTTTTTATATAAACGATACAAACTGTTTACTACGCGTCAGTCCAAGTACATCAGTGCACTTGGAATGCCTGAAGATGCCGAAAGGCGAAACTCGGGTCGTTAGCGACAAAACTCACGGAAAAGTACAAAATTCAAACAATTCGAATTTGTATTCCTTGAAGTAAATGTTGAACCGTCCCAATATTCCACAGTTAAAAATGTGATAAGTGAAACCAGTTCAATTAGTTCAACAGTGTTTTAGCTAATAAAATGGTAAAAATTGACGGATGAAAATTATTTGATTAAATCAATTAAAGATTATTTCTGTACTTCAGAGCCAACTTGTCCTATCTCGAAAAATTGTACATAGGACACATAAAATTTCACATTCCCTATTAGTTCTTAAGAGTATGTAATATAAAATCGTGTATACTAAAAAAAGTGCAAAAAACAATCATGAGCGAGTGACGCAGGAAACACAATTTAAGCTTTTTTTGTTGATCTTTTTGCTACATTCCTTTTTGTTTTTTATTAATAAAAAATGTTTTTAAAGTTTTTGCTTTATTTGACGTGCATTTTTTTTGAAAAGTTTTGTTTTGATAACATTGCTATTTTGTTTTTTTTTAAATTGTAGAACTTTCGGCTCTCATATTTTTTCAAATATTGAACATGAGTCAAAATGGCAAAATGTTACTATAATTAATTCTTATTGAGTTTATCTCACGTGATTTGAAACATAAATGAAAATCAGATGTTAAACTCTCTTTATCAAAACGATAAGATGATAGAAAAAATCATATTGGTGATCAAGTTGCAACCATTCTAAAATCATTAATCACCATTAATATCATTTAGTATGCTCTACTTTTCTCTAATTTATGTCTTATTTATGGTTTCTACTTCTAAGTCGTAAAGAATATGACATACTTTAATGAATATGTTCGCCATCTCAGCAAGTAAACACATAAATCTCTTCCAAGCTGCTTATCTTCAAAAAACGTTTTGTTACAGAGTCTGTAGTTGGTAAAGTAAGATTTCGTAAAAATATGGAATTCATTTTTTATCAAACAAAGCGAAATAATAATATAATGGATTGCTTATAAAGCATTATTACTTTCAAGTAGCTTCTTTTCTATTTAAATGTTTTATTTTAGTTTTCATACATATTTTAATAAAATAAAACTTCAAGACAAAGCTTTTGGCGTATAAATTAATAATGAGTTTAAAAAAATTATGAAAACTTGCAATGATTTGCCACTTTAATAAATAATATGTTTCTGTATATCATTTTCAGAAGATTACAGCTGTGAAATACATAAAAGAGTTTTTTTACTAACGTTATAAAAATAAAAAATATTTTTTAAGCTATACGATCAACAAATAGTCTTACTCTGGTTTTCGATTAGCTCTTTTCAGAACGTTTAAGGTTGAAAAACTTGATTTAAAATATTACTAACAAACTTTAGTTACAGTCAACGCGGGTAACTTTGACCCAGCTCTGAAGGTTTTTTTGTATTTTTATAAATCCCCGTTGTTATTATGTGTGGTATTATTTGATAAAGATGAATATCAGTGTTTTAAGATTCAGTTCACAAAACGTTTTTGGAAATATTTCTGTGCTTGATATATTAATACAGATACAAGTTTGCACCCCATATCGGGTAAATTTGGCCCATGCCACAAAAATTCACAATAATTACTTCAATCTCAAGAGTTTTAAGTTCTTTGCAACTTTTCTCTACGATTTAGTGTATTTTGTAAATACTAAAAAAATATAGAACGCATTTTTATAAAGTAGGAATACAAATTAAAAATATTGCCGACTCAAGTTTTTTAAAATATGATAGACACCTAACTGACAGCTGACAAAATTCCGCAATGTAGAAAATATGATGCTCTATAATTATTCATAGTTTTACGTTCAAAGAGCTACACAATACCATTGCTTAACTATGAAATATACAGATGGAAATGGTATGACGATAAAATTAAAACGGCACATTTTGAAACATTTTTTCTTTAACTAGGCCAATTTTAGACTGATGGCAAAGTTTACCCGCATTGACTGTACTAATAGTTTTATCTATATTGGTATTTTCTGAATGATTTTGCATTTACTTTGTGAAAATCTACAGTAATGTAAAAAAAATAGCGAAACGAAAATTGTGTTATATTGTTGTTAGCAGGGTTGTGGAGTCGTGTAAAAAAAAGAAGACTACGACTACAGCTTTAAAATTATTTTCGTCTCCGACTCCGAGGAAATTTTTCAAAAAATTCATTTTAACTAATATATATGTATTCCATCAGATCATCTTTAGTCAGCCAAGCATGAAATATCAACACTTTGGCCTATTTTGTTTGAATACACATCATTAAAAATATTTTTCAAAAAAAATTTGAGCCGTTCATTTTTCACTACTCCAACTCCGGCCAAAATACCGCGACTCCGCGACTCTGACTACACAGCTCTGGTTGTTAGAAATTAAATTAATATCTGAGGAAGGAAGGTGGAAAGAGATGAAAATGTCTACAGATATAGATTCATAAAAAAGTCATTACATGAATGTGTTCATGAGGTCATTTTAGTTATACCAAAAACTTACACCGGAAACGATGTTTTACATTATATATGTTTATTTTATTCCATAAAAATTTGCATTTATTTCAGTAAAAACAGATTTAAAACTACTCTAACCATCTTATCACGAGTGGCGTTAATTCAGTTACTTAGTGATAAAGTAACTCTTAATGCTAAGTGGCAGAAAGTTTGCATGTTCCTTTAGAATAAAATCAAATAAGAGAGTTTTCATTATGTAACAAAATGTATGCAGTACTACTCGACTTAAGCTTTTGCTTACAATTAAATAAAAAAATCCCCTGGTAAACGAGTTATATTAAAAATAAGTTATCATAAGAGGAGTGATAGTATATAAGTGTACGCATTAATGTGGTAGAGCAGGGGTTCCCAACCGGTAGGGAATTCCAGGGTTACAGGGGAGGAATCGTTGAATCTTTAGATTATTTTAAAGTTCTTTAAAGTATTATCTTAAATACGACATGACATGTTCATCAATTATTTTTCAAAACATATATTCATAATCAGTATAATGTCTATGCATCAAAAAAGGTTCCCGATTTTTTTTATTAACAATACCAAAGACATAAGAAGTTTAATTATATGCTTATTTAGAAACCGTACCTGCATACTCAAAAAGCCGCATTTTAAATGTGGGCAATAAATTAGGGTATTATACATATCATCGCTGATATGTACATATGTACATATCGACTGTGGAAAGGAAAAAGGACGTACCCCACATCTTTTTTTGATAATCATAATATATCAAACATGATACGCGTTCTATCAAAAGGATGTATAATGCAAATGCCGAATTAGTATCTAAATTTAGCTTTTAAGTTTGAAAAAAGATGAGCTTGTGAAAATTTAAACAAAAAAAAACGACTGAAAAAAGGATTTTCCCTAGATAATTTATTTAATTAATATTAGATTATGTAAATTAAAAACCAGTTTATAATTTTCCGTCCACTTCCAGAAAATTTGATCACTTGGTAATAATATCCATAAACAATATAATAATAAAAAAAAAATCATATAGACTCGCGAGGCTATACGGGTAAGGCTTTTTAGTATTATTTAGTATACTTATAACGTTTTAATCATAAAAATTAATTATGAAACATAAAAAAATGTTCTAAAAGTCTTTGAGGGCAGTTTGTTATTCGAATATTATATAATCAAATGACAGTTTCACAGACGTTGATTTCCTGTCGTTAGAAAGACCTATCAGCCCCTCCCAGTAATGACAGTCTCAAGAGACGTTATGCGTCAGCAGCCTTAGAGGGTACTTACCAAGATGCGTTAAGTTTTAAGATATTATACATACGGCTGGCTTAGTAGGCACTCTATGCAAATCTAGGCTATTGAAGCCTTGCCAGTACTCGAAAACAACGAGCAACATCGTTGCAATTTATGGCTGTTCAAAAAGAGATAAAATTCAGCATTCTATATTATATTTGAAACTTTATGATATTGTCCACTATAGAGAATTTATTATTATTGCTTCATCGTTGAACGATTTTTGAATACTATTCTCATTTCAGGATGTTAGTGCTACGTGATGTGTACCATGGTTTCAATTTTAATATATTTGTTTTTTTAAACTATGTCCGCTCCCAATGTGTAGCATATGGACTCCTAATGAAGTTTATCTCAACAGAAGTGTTTCTACGAGAATTGCTTGTTACTCAGTTGTTCAACCTCTCTATTTCCATAGAGATTAGGGATAGAAGGGCTAGGACAGGATTAGTGGTAAGCTAATCGCTCTCGATACGCCCCGTTCATATGATAGGATGGGTGAGAGGGGGGAATTCAAGACATCACATACATCCATGCCTTTGAACAGAAATTCATAAATCGATTGAAAAATCAATTTATAAAACTGTCCGTACCGGTATTTGAACCCGGGCCCTCTGTAGCCGAAGCCAACAACGTTCACCACTCGGCTACACAGACGGCAAATATTATTTAGTTCCATTTAATTGATTTAACCGTTTGAATACCGCGCAAATAAATCATTAATATGCCCCAGAGATACGGCGTGTTTTTGAGAAAAATAATTTTGCCTAATATACAGTCGAATTCGATATTTTAAAAACCTATATTGACTCAGTATAGAAAGCACTACACATATTCATCAAAATATCGCTTAAATTCTATTAGAATACCAAGTATTTGATTTTTTAAATGTCTTAGATACCCGTGTTTGCTAGCATATGTTCTGGACACCTGTGTCCGCTTGGTATTCAAGTGGTTAAAAAAAATTAAAGAGATACAAAAAAAATTTACGTATTGTTTTTCTTTTGTGAAAAGTCATTAAAAAATAATACTCAAAAATATACAGCCATATAGTTTATATTTTAAAATTTACAAATACACTTTGATTGCAAATAAAAATATCTCTTTTATTAAGTCTTTATTGGGTTATATATTGTACGACTAATTTTTACACATGATAAAAAATCTAACTCTTCATAAAAGTACATATTAAATAAAAAGTAGAAGTAAATAGAAAATATTTTTACATTTTCTGCAGGATAAACTATTTTCAAAAAAGAAGTTTTTATCCCCAAGCCCACAAAAAAAATCAAACGAGAACCAACATTCTGAGCCCGTAAAAAAAATCACCTAAATATAAATACAATAGTTATATAAATAATTGATTTTTATTTCTTTAAATAAAATTACAATTACAATGACCGGCGTCAAGTAGGTATAAGCAGTGTTTTTTTTAAGAAGAAAGGTGTCGAAACTCATTTTTTTTCTTTTTTAATTCATGTCCTTTCCCAATTTGGATGATATGGTTCCTTAATGGAGGTATCTCAACAGATTTTTTTACAATGCTTGTTAGTCAGTTGCTAAACCTCTCTTTTTAAAGAAAGTATATGTAGAAAGATATGTCTGGTAGAGGACTAGTGGTATGTAGATATCACAAATATCAACGCATTCTAACAGAAACCGATCTTGTAGGTCTAATCTTAGTTATGATCATTCTTTTTTTACTGTTATTGCTGTCAACAAAATATTTTTATACGTCTTTCGGTATATAATTTTCAATGGAAAATAATAATAAAATTTTGCGAACAATATTTGAAACATTAAAAATGCCGATAAAATGGTGCCGGAACGCCGTTTAACCACGTTAAATGAAAAAAAACAGTGGGTATAAGAACACATAAATATTTTCTTATATCCTTGATGAGAAGAGTAACGATTTATTTTGTCAATTATAGTTTTATCCAGATATCTCGATTTGTTTTGATAATCTTTCAAAGCGTTTTTACTTTACAGCATGGAGCTTACAAAAAGCTTTAACACACGATGAATCAATAAACATGCCAAATGGAGTTTCAGTTCAAGCAAACGTGCGCGAATAATTAACTTGCGAGTTGAAATTATTTCAAATTTCCAATCCAGATCACTGTTCGTGATTGTTCGCTTCAATACAAAATAATTTCGATGAAATAAAATCATGTAGGATACAATATATTAAAGCAAACTAATTCTAAAACTTATTGTGATAATTAGCTGTTGGCAGTATCGAAATAATAATTTCGTTTGTCATAATTATTGCAAATAAACGGTAATAATTGATTGTAACTGAAACAGACAATACAATACTAAAAAAAACCCTACCAATTTAATTAACGATAATTATATAAGATAATAATTTAAGAAACGAAGCGATGTTAAATGATTTAACTCGTCAATAACTTGGTGGAGAAGCATTATATTAAAAAATATAAACACTTGATTTTTTTTGTATTTTTGTTTCAGTAGTATTAATTTGCCGGTCATATGTATTTTAGATTATACATTTATTTATAAGATTAAAATGAAAGACTGTGAATGGAAACTTTTATTTATATATAATCAATTTATGGAGTTTTATTATAATGGCGTATATACCGATTTTTTTCCCTTTCTTCTCAACAACTTTGTTTCCATCCATGAAAAACAAAGCGAAGAGAGAAAGGGAGATACAAGTTAACGACCATTTATTGGATGCATACTTTTCTTAACTTCTAAGAAAAGAGAGATTGAGACAGTGACATACATTTTGAGCTGTAGAGGTGTGAAAAAAACGAGTATGATTTTAAAAAGACGTAAAAGTTATTGCGTATTTTAATTTTTTTAAATTTCATTTATAAAAAAACAATCGGAGTAGATTGACTTCTTTACAACTCATATTTTAATTTCATAGCCTTGCTTAAAACCGGCTTTCGAAAAATAATTTTCCCTTAATATTCTCAATAAGAAATCGATTTGCAGCAATAAGATCAGGATATGGTTAAAAATATTATTTTAATTTCATTATACATAGTTATATTCCATGGATGAAATCTCAAATCACTAAATTTAATCTTAGAGTGCCTACTGTTAACGATGGCAGTTGGCTCCTGTCCAAATTATATACATTCCAAAACTATCAACCCATTTCGGTAATAATATTGTACCATTTTCAAAATGCATAAAGAATATTTACGACCTACGTAAGTATAAGAGCAGATGGTAATGCTAACATTTTATATGAAAACTTTTAACATTTGAGAGTTAGCGATTATAATGTATATTGCAACACATATTCTATAGAATAAATACAATTTATAAAATATTTTAAGCAGTCTGTATATATTTTGTATTTGTAGAAATTGGAAAATTTGAGAATTTAATGTAAGAAACATATTTTTTTGAAATTTCAAAAAATATTAAATTGAGTAAATATTTATTTTTTGAACGTTTTTTTTCAAAAGAAAAGATTGCTCTATCAACTGTAATATCTTGTCAAAAAAACTCTTACCCCTTTCCTTTCTATACGGATATAGCTCAATCAATTTTGGTCGTTTATATATCGACATAATATAGACTATAGATGGAGTATAGTTTCTCAACTTTTTTAGGCCCGTGGCCTCTTTTGAGTCTCATATTTTTCCGTGCCCCCTTATATCCGTTTTTATATTGACACATACGTTTTTCAAGATAATGTGAGAAGTTGAAAGATTCCAAAATAATTTTCAAATCCTTGATAATTTTGCTCGCTAGCAGATTGTACCCAGGAGTTTACGGATTTTCTAAAATCGTTATTTAGCTCTTCCAGGATTTAGTCGTGGCCTCCCAAAACTGTGCTGTGTCTCCACTTAAATTATTTTTTCTCTGTTGCCCCCTTAGAACATGCTGTGGCTCCCAGGAAACTGTGATATAGAGTACTCCGCGACACTATCCAGTAATATTGTAGATAACACCACAATTATAGTACAATTATTCTACAATACAAATAGTATAAAAAACCTGTAATATTCCAACAAAAACTTCATGAAGAAGCTTTGAACAGTCATAGTAAGGAACTGCTTTTTTGATATATTTTAGTTTGCCTTCCATGTATGGAAAACTGTCATTAGTAAAAATGTAATACTTTTAAAAAAAATTGGAATAGTAAAATTACATTGTTTTTTTTCAATCATATTTTTGAAACATTACATGATTAATTAAATTCTCATCTTTGAAAACATACATGCTACATATTTTAAACACATTTACACTGGTAATTTTTTAAAAAGTATTAACTTCGATCTACAAGATTAAATTTACAGTATTTAAAAATAAAACCTGTGATATAACACGTTTTTTCAAATATAAAATTAAATATGTAATTATAAATATGGCCATAGAGTATTCAACTCTGTATTGAAAAGTATTCGTATTTTCTTAATTATGTCGAATTGTAAAAGTTAGGGTTAAATTTTCTTCTCAGCGAAGCATAAAACAAAACATTTGATTAAATGATAGAATATATTTAAACCGTATGGAAATCTCTCACACCATTTATTATAAGATCAGAAATTGCAAACCTTGGCATAAGAAAACAAATGTCTACTTTTTTACATTTAATTTCACTTTTCGGTTCGCTGTCTACGATTCCGAGTATACGATTCCGAATATTGAAAGTTTGAGATTGAGGGTCAGGTCCAGCTCTATAGAAACAGCAAATATCCAGTAGTTTTCATTCTATCACCAGATGGCGTACATGTCGTACTTGTTAGTGTCTGAGCTGTCAAACTATTTTTGATTCTTGCTGTACTTACATATTATGTAAATTTTAGAAATAAATAGAACACAATTTAACAGCCTTCCTATTTTGAATGAGCAGGTAAATTTTCCAAATACCCCACATTTATACCCTATATGGAAGTAATTATAGTCATAAAACCTTTTCCAACAAACAAAAATAAATATAATTCTTAAAAATACTCACCATTCAAATCTGTAGGCATTCCATTAGTTTATCCCTTTCGCCAGTAATGGCTTTAAATTAATGATAAATTTATTTATTATATAAACACGATAAATTCATTTACTAAGCGTTAGTTCAAGTTCATTCGTGCGCTTGAACGCTTTAAGATGCCGAAATGCGAAACCCGGGTCGTCAATCTTGTGTGAATGTACATAATTTGAACGATACAAATTTATTTTTGATTCCTTCAATCATAGCTATGTTTTCAATAAAAACAATAAAAGGTTCAAATATTGTCTAAAAACAACAAATGTCACGTCCTTTTTTCATATATATTTTTTAAATATCTATTTAGTCAAAATAAATGCAACACAACTTTTACATTCGTATAGTACACATAAGACTTGTTTCTTCAGACATGCGACTTTCATTTGCAAGATGTTTTTTTCACAAATGCTGTTTTTACGCCAAGGTATTCAATTGCTAAAATGTATTCAATGTTATATGTTAGAAAGTATTTAGTAAAGCAATTGGATTTTAAATTGTTATTTTTCTCCGTAGATTAACCGAATTTTCGAATTCACGAGTAGTTGCGGTTTCTGTTAAATTTTCTGAAATATTCAGCGATAGGAATATTTATGAGAACGAAATATTTCCAAGTATAATACATACCTTTAGATTCATCTCATCAAAAAACATCTCTCTTAAATGTTTTTATACGATATGACCGTGCTTAAATATTTTACTTCACTCACTTGTTTATTATGTTTATGGCGAAGGATAATTTTGTTTTTTGTATGCATAGATAAAAAAAGGCTTTCTCAGATGCTCCATAATAAAGTGTAAAGGCTCTAGTTTTATATACTACTAGAGGTTTATGGTATTTGCATTGGGGAGTTCTTTTTATATGTTTTCGTTGTGTAAATTTTCCCATGATCATAAAAACGTCCATTTTTCATTGAGTAATGCCTATTTTATGTTCGTGGTGATTATTTTATACGAAAAATTGCACTTCTGTTGTGAAAACGTAAGATTTTTTTTTCTCACACGACACAATGTTTAAAAAACAATTTTTAAAAAGTTGCAAAACAGTTGACATATTTTGTTAAAGTAATAATAAATGTAATAAAGTAAATAACTATACATTTAGATCGAATATCGTTATCAAACAGCTGATAGCAGTACGTTTCAGACATTCAAAACACTGTAGTCTGTAATTAGTGACAAACTGATAAAATCACGGTTTTAACTAGAGCCATTCAATTGCGGATTTTGGGATTGAATATTTTTCCAATCCCGGGATCGACTATTCAACATAAAATCGTGTATAAACTCTTGCTCGGCGATTTTGAAATCCTTGGATTTTTCAAACAATTTTTTATCAATTTCAAAAACAATAAAAAGACGCGAGACTTCAAGAAAGTCAACTTTTTTGAATAAATTGATAACGTTCCTGTTTAAGCCAGTAATAAAAAAATAATTTGTGTGAATAAGATTAAGGACATACTTATTAAATATTTGTTACTGTTAATTTTGAAAAAAAACAAGACCTGTAAAATATATTTCGATACAATATTACTAACCATGATTGTACTAAATAATAGATGTAATCATATACCACTGCTATGTTAACTCAAATATTGGCGATATAGCGTGGAAAGCAGTTCGGATTGAAAAATAAAAAGAAGTATATTTTTTAAGATTGTTTATCGACATGGTTTTCGACAGTAAAAAAAATGTATTTTTAATTCGATGGGGATTAAATAAGGTTAGATAATCCAATTAAAATCGAGTGAATTTCAACACAAAATAAATAAAAGCTGAGTAAAACTGAAAAGCCGTTTATTTGCTTCCGAAAACAAAATAAACATTCAAATACCGTGGAAGTGTTTGAACAATTAAATTCGCGGATGATTAATTTAGATTCACTCCTGTTTGCACAACTGCTAGCCAATTTTTATAAAATTGAATTTATTGTTTATTATAATGGACATATGCATTTGGGAAATGTTTTTAATGTTGTATCTGTCCTAATTGCTTTTACGAATAAACTATTTAATATAAGTCTGTCACCGCTATTAATAAATTCATATACCGCAGCAAATTAAGAGTTGGCAATAATTAACTGACGTTTATGTAATATGAAATAATTAATAGGCGTCATGGATTTAATTGGAGTAATCAAATTTTAATTATATAAATACTGTCTTTTTTATTGAGAAAGCATGTTTTGCAAGTATGGCTCCACTGTATAGCACAGTTTTTTCTGAAGCGTTAAGTTAAGTGAAGTTATTTTAATAATATATATATATTATAAAAGATCTAAGCTGTAAGAAACTGTCGGGTCCTATGGCGCAGCGGTTAGCGTTGTTTGCTTCTGTGCCAGATTTCACTTGTTCAAGTCCCAGTACGAACAGTATTTTTTCGATTTCTAAAAGTTCCTCCCCACCCTTTTGATTTTTCGATAACTGGGCGTAGCGAGAGCGATTAGTTGACCACTAGTTTTGTCCTAGCCTTATAATTCTATTCCTAGTACTATCTTCGAAAAAGAGGAGTTGAGCGACAACTGAGTTACAAACAGTTACCGTAGAAAAACTAAAGCTTTCTGTATATGTAAGTATGGCAAAATTGATTCAAATCGTAGTTTTGGACTCGATAAAAAATACAGAAACTACACACTTCGTGAGTAATGCAACGTGACCAAGAACAGTGAAAAAGCCGAAAAGGAAGCCAAATTTTCAGAGATCGTACACGTGTACGTGACGTAAAAAAGTTTGAGAAGAGGCGCATATGGCAATAGGGTAAGAAATTCCCCAGAAAAAAAGAAAAGAGCAAAAAAAATCAGTAACGCCAAAATAAAAATGAGTTTTAATGTACCAAGAGCTCGTGTGATGCAATGTGGAATAAATGTCTTTCCACAGTGACACCATCTGACACAATCTAAAATTTATTATTTTTTTATAAATCGAAATATTCTATAGCAGTTTCTGTTAATTTACCAAATTTATGAAAAAAAGGCGTCGCTTTTCTTCGATTTGATCATCAAAACGTTAGCCTGTTAAAAGTAGAACAATTAATATACATAGACGTTTGTGACAATGTAAGTGTGTTTGACATTTATTTTTTATTATTATTTGAAAGCATTCTTTTATTACAGGATTGCAGAAGTCGGAAAAGAGAAATCCGAGCCTCGTTTACTGCACCGTCTTTACAAAATAAAAGCAGAATGTAGCATAGAAAGGAAAATAATGATAGAAAACACTTTCCGGGAATCCACGATTGATACGCTTCGGTGTTCCCGCTAGACGTCTATTTACTTGCGATTATAAGACGGGGAATGCGTTGACATGAATACAAGCAGCCTACCTATCTTTACATTGGGAGAAGGTTCTTGCTGTCGCCTACTCTCAGTGGGGTACTAATGAGCGACCCGCCCGCATCACCCACCTACGAAACATGTGCCTGCATCACAATTGGCGTTCGAGAAACCCTCGCATCAAAGGCAAACCACTACGTTTTGAATATTTTCCCAATGATAGACTTTAAAATCAGCTAACCATCGTATTTAAGAGTCATTAAATTTACTTAATTTTATTAATAAAACAGTATGATAAAAAAAATCCTCATGCCTTTAATATAAACGATTTCCGTATTTTTAATAAAAGTAATACGTTTTTTTTTCGCAAATCCTATATACTTTTCTTTTAACAGTTATCAGAAAGACATTCTAGAAAACAATATTAAATAACTACGACTAGATACTACCAAAATAGTAATAGTTATTACTGATCAAAATTTTTTGTTAATAAATACTCGATGGAATTCATTATCATTCAATGTTTTTTGACTCAAATGCATATCTAGTTTCTTGTAGCTTACTATTTTCTGAAAGCTTAAATTATGACGCCTATTTATAAAACATATTCTTTCAACTATTAAATTATACGTACATATGAATTATTCAAAATCAAATTTAAAAAATATATATACCGCTGGTCTACTATTTGACAATTCTTTGCTCAAAGATATTATAGTTTATAAAAATAATCACAATTTAAAAAAATTATTACATCATTTTAGAATAACGTAACTGATTTCATTATGAATACAATAAATTATACACCCGATTATACTACTTATGCACACGATAGTTAGTATCCTGATTTCCGTCAAATATTTGTAATAACGTATAATCAGATTCAATACGTAAATGTACAATTTCTTGCAGTAAGCTTATAAGTTGAAGATAACAATATTATTTTGAAAATAAAAAGTTAATTAGGTACTAATTAATCATTTAATAATCCCACTTTACAATGCAGACAAAAGATTTTAAAACGATCATGCAGATTATTTTATTTAACATACAATTTTATATAAACATAGACACATATAATGCGAAACTTAATTTTTTATTTAACTGACTTGACTATAATAAAGTCATATAAAAAGCTTTATTTTATTTACATAATATGTTGACGAACATCTCAATTGAGGTTAGCAGAGCCCGCAAACAATGGCTATTAATCAAGCGATGCATTTTCTTTTCATTCAAAATTAACCGGAAGCTTTCTTACAAAAACTTTTATTACATCCGTTTCCATTTCCACTTTTAACATGTTTTGAATAGCAAACACAATTGCAAGACGCTTTTCTTAATATTTATGTTTTTATCTTTCCCCACAATGATATTCAGAACAGGGGTCAGAAATGTGTTATTGCATCTCATTTATTTTTTTATTTTTAATACTCAAATATAAACAAATGGAGTATAAAATGGTTATTGTACTTTTTTTACTATTTGTTTAAATATTGAAATTATCTGACCAGCTATGCTAAAATACTTGCTTCTTTAAAATTGTATGTATGTACAATGCTTTAAAATAAAAAAATATTATGAACAAGCTCTATAACTTGTGCTTAACATTAATTGGCTCAAAACTGTTTGTGAAATTTAATTGTTGTTAAAACATATAAAATATCTCAAGAAAGAACTATTAACTTTTTCATATGGTATAATTTGAATAAATACTGAAATACTTTCGATGGATTCGGCGGATTCAATGGATTCGATTAATTTTTATTATAATATATCAGAATAGTAAAATTAAAATCATTCGTACTTAAGCAAGCATTTGTGAAAGTAAGTCTGTTTGAAGATGCATCTGAAAGAGGCGAAACACGTGTCACAGTTTGTAGCACAATACTTGGAATAATCTAAGTTATTTTATATTAAATACTGAAATATTGTTGCTGCCTTCTTATTCTTCAATTCTTGTTCAATTTTTGTTGTAAAAAATATATAATTTACAAAATGGAAAACAAAAATCACAGTTATTCAATATTTTTATCAGGACCAGAATCGCTCAACGATCGGTTTGAAATGCTCCCCACTGACACAATCTACTCCTGGCATGCCCAAAAATAGCACTGCAAATTGTAATATTTAATTAAATTTTATTCTTTTGTGACTCCACTTGTTACGTTACAAAATGCGGCACGTGGTTCGTCGCTTTAAGAAGCATCCTCAGACGGAATACCGCATGGTTTACGAATAAAATCAATTATATTCTTTCCGATTCTTAATTCTTTAGCCATTAATTATCTAATGAAAGTCGGATTTTATGTTTTTCTACTGGACGGATTATCAAAGTTATCAAACATATAGTAAATTGTGGCGATTTATAATAATGTTTAATTAAATTAAATATTGTTTTCCTTTTTATAAAATCTTTTGAATAAATTGATATTTATATAGTAAATTTCTCATCATGCTAAGGCGCATGTAACAAAGATTTTAAGCTATCATAAGACAGGACATAATATATGTACTAGTTTTGATGAATATTTATTTCCTGACACGAATTGTTAAGTTTAGCTATTAGATCTACCTTGGAAATACACATACATAAAACCAGATACAAAAGCTAACTTTCATGCGACATAATTTTAAAACGAAAAATTGAATATGTTTTTGAATCCTTGATCATTATATCTTGGTTTGTGAAAATATTTTTAATACCAATAGAAATTTCTCATTTTTAAAACAAGATGAAATATAAATAGATTTTTGCTTCGTCAGCCCTGTACCCGAAAATGCTATATACATCCCGGAAGCACTGAATAGACAATTATATACTCGGTGATATCTGATATAGTCTTATTTCTTATAAGTTGACTTCTGTTTTATTCTGAAAAAAGAGATCCATAAAAATCTCCTTTTCCACAAAAAGAGAGTTCAGGCCTGTAACTAACATTCAAAACTTTCCCTCTTTCTGACTCTTTAATATTATTTTTTGATTTAATTTGAATAAGTTAATTAAATGAAAAATAATTTTAAAAATGTCAGTCAGTTGATTTTGTTAGTTTGCATACATATCAAATATCACAAATCCAATTACCCTCCCATAATTTTTTTAACACTATATTTTCACTCTACAATAAAATAACTGTTACAGTAAGAACATTCTAAATAAAGCAAATTACATAAAATTATAGGAATATATATTTTTACCACAAATTTAGCCATAAAATTCTTTGTTCTCTTTTATTCTAAACAATCCGATGGCTAGTAATGTGTAGCTTGCAATAAACTTTGACCCAGTTAGTTTTGAAGTTTTCACAGCCAATTCAGTACACGGGGGATTTTGAAAATTTATGAGAATGCATAGTTCCCATGGACGCAATACGTCTTGAATGAATAAACTCATTAATTAGCATGAAGGGGTAAAGTTTCATCAGCAATATTTGGACAAGAAACTTTAACAGTAATATTGAATTAGTATTCAACTTAAACTATCAATACCAATTGTTGAATTGTTGGTATGATTTTCATCAAATTTATTGAATATTTATTAGAATTAACGTTACTGATGTAAACCTAAATATATATTTAGAATCCCGCTGCGTATAAAAAGCTTTAAATATAATTATACTCCTTCGTACTACGTTATATTTTGGATGACTGATTGTGCTTTTTTTATTTCCAGCATACTTTCTATCCGATCCTAAAAATAAGTGAAAAGATTCAATAACGACCGTTCTTAAAATACTTCAGTCATGTTATTTTTTCTTCTCGTTGAGTAATAGTTTATCAGACTAGTGAGTAAAACTTTATTGTGTGGTATGGTGTTGGAGTTTGCTTTTCATACGTAACTTTTCGATTGGTTCGTTTCGATGTATTCGCGTCCAATGAAAGGATTTTCTTTCAATTTATTCTCACCTTGCATGTGACCCGGAAAATGAGGTGCAATGAGAATGATTGACAATATGCTATTAAATTCTTTACCGTTTATATCCTTACATCTTATATATTTACCGTTTTTGAAGTGGAAAGCTGAGGGGCGAATTGAACTGATTTTTTTAGAATGTATCTTCACCCTATGTAAAATATATGGTGACTACAAGACGTCTCTAAACATCTCTCAGCGCCAATTAAGGCATCCCGGACTCTTTTTTTGTCCCGAAATTGATCACTGTGAAAAAAAGTGAAAAATTGACTAATTTTAAACTCTTGTTAGCCCACTCCTTTAGTAAAAAAGTACCGAATTGAGATATATTATAATTATTCAGAAGCGAGCAAGCTTTTCTAATTTCATTTAAGCTATATTCTTTCAAGAGTTACGACTGCCAGTCCAGCGCAAATTTAACAGATAGAAATTTAAGCAAATTGCACATGTTATAGTGATTTTCAAAATCCCGGGATTAAAACTAAGACAATTCCAGGATTACGGAATAGAAAAATTGGTCGGGATTGCGGGACTGGAAGCCCTACCAAAAACTTCTTACAATAATTGTCAAAATATATAATAGTTAGGTAGGGGAAAATAAGTTATATAGCTTAAATCTTAAAGCGGTAGCCTGCAACACTTTATATAACCGATCGTAAGGAAAAATATAAATCATTTAAATTGTCACCCCTCCCTTACTCTTCACCCCCCTACGTGTTTATGCTACCTTTCCTCTCCCACACCACCCCATCCCTCTATACCCCAAAAACTTGTATAATCTTAAAAATATTTACAAGACAAACCCAATATGATTCTAAAAAAATTAAATAGAATCCTTCAAAAAAATATATAGTAATTGGGCCCTCAACATCTAAAAAAAATAAAAATGAAAGAGAGATTGGAGCTTTCTACACAAGCGCCCTATAACATCCCACCATCATCTTACAATCAAGTTTGAGGCGTCCGCGTGGCACAGTCGGTTCCAACTTCTCTTCCAGAACGCTGAATGTTTCGTCGTTTTTTTTAGTTCAATAATTTTTCGTAGAAAACACTATATGTTAATGTTCCATAAAAGTCGATAACCTTTAAATAAAGAGCAGGCGTGGTTAAATATATATTCTATAAAGGTATAGATAATAAGTTGCGTTTTTTAATTGATAAGGAGTAAAGACTTGTATGCAACGCATGGATATTGTGCAAATAGTTCGAGGAATCGTGGCAACGCTAGTCAATTACAGATTATTCAGATTACCTTGGATGGCGTAATAAACACCGGCTTTATTGATTTAGCCTCTGAATAATATATAACGTAGAGAACGCAATGCATGTCGGTATATCTACGTTGTTTTTGCCTGCAGTTGCACTCGTAACTAATGCAGCATTTGTTTCGAATGCAACTCAGGTTTTGCATTGCTTCATGTTTCCTCGTCTTCGAATTGCATTACAAAGCTTACGGCTGTAAATTATGTTTACTCGCTAAAACCTTTGTTGGAGGATATTGAAGTTATCACGCGGTGAATATATTTTAAACTGAATTTGCTGAAAACTTGAGCAAGGCGGATTATGATAATTTATCTCTTTCAAGTTCTGCGAGCTTTCATTAACCTTACTTCTTATTGTTTTATAAAATACTGACACAAATGAATCAATTAAATATTACATAATATATGTTTTTGTCTCTGTACATTAAAATTATAAAATTAATCAAATAATCAAAAGATTTTAAACACTCCTCTCAAGATCAATTCTCTGCCAGTAATGCTGATTTCACAAATCGTATTTGATTTTAAAGTTCCTTAAACTATAAAGCTTCCTTAACCTTTCCTAAACCATTTTGAAACAATCGAACTTTTTAACACTTATGATATAATATTGACATGAGAATCAAATGTTTAAATTTTCAGGTAATGTCTGTAAGTATGGATTATTTCTTTTCTTTAACAAAATGAGAATTTTTATAAAAATAATATTGCAAAAAAGTGTTTGTTTTCAGTTTATTTCTAAATGTATAGAGGTTGTAATAAAATGAAAAGTTCAAACACGTCCCACGTTTAATTAATAACGACAAAAAATTACGATTATAAACAAAGGTCGATTTTTTTTAAAAAAATTCTATAATATCGATGACCTGTAGATTTATTTTGCATGCTATTTAATATTGTGTTTTTCTAGCGTTATGATTTTCTTTTGACAAAGGCTTAACTTATGTCATTAGATTTTTACAGTAAAACAAATATGAATTTGCAGCGAATTTTTCATATTCATAATTGAAATATTCAATAGATAAGTAGATTTCATAAAAAAATATGGAAATAATAATCTGATTTTAACTTGTTTTGTTATTCATTTATTTGTCGACAGATTATGTAGGAAAGTTAAAAATAAAAATATGTATAAACTCGTTGTTATTAACAGGTTGAACTAGCAAAATTATTGTTAGAAACTAAACTATGTTCTTAAAAGCTATTTTGAAGTTTGGCAAAGGTTTATCCAATTCTTGATCGTTCGTAAAGCTTTCAGATGCAAGCAAACAAATGCAGAAGCGGAAAAACAAATAGCGGATAGATAGTAAAAACGTTCACCAGAGGAAGGTTATTTTTATTCAAACAAATTATTTTCCACAGGGTTTGATTTTTTTTATGCAGAATAATGCTGAACGGATATTATTTTTTACTTATATATACATATTATATATAAAAATGGTATTTTGTACAAAAATTCAAGCAAATTTAACGATTCGCCCCATTTTTTTCTTATATCTTACTGTTCAATTGACAATGGTCTCTTTCTAACGGAGTTTATCTGGCCGAAAGTTTTTCTACGAGAACTGATTGAAATTATTTGCTCAATCTCCCTTTTTTTAAAATACAGTACGGATAGAAGGATATGACTAGGACAGAACTAACGGTAAACTAATCGTTTTCGTTAGGCACGTTTTTAGGATGGGATGTCTGGGAGGGATTTCAAGACATCATATAAATCCATATCTTGGACGAAAATCCATAAATCAATTTATAAAAACTGTCGATACTCTTCTCCGGTGCTTTCCAACCTTTTTCATGCCACGGACCCTTAAATCTACAAATAATTATCTGCGGTCCCCCGATTTGTCACATGTTTATATTTTATTATAAAGAATGTTGAAAGAATTTTGGTTAGGAAGTGCTGCTTTACTCGACAACGCAGTCGTCAAATTACTAGTAGTGTTATCATATTTAAGTTTTTTATTTTTTTAAGGGGTGGACAATTTTTTAAAAAAGCTTTTTTTGGTGACGTGAATCTGTAATCGTTATTAAATTTAAATATTCCAGGCACGTATGTAATATTTATTTTTTAATTTAAATTGCCATAATAATTTTAAGGTTAAATGATTCGAGTCGTTATTTGATGTTATTGAGACTCATGCATTATACAATATTATAATGCTGTTTCGAAACTTCATACAAAGTATTTTTTACTAATTAACACGATTATACTTTAATGTCTTTGTTGATTTATATTCTTAATTGTGAATGGTAAGTTTGAACGCACCTGTAACAAACAGTGGTGAGTATTTTTCACTCCATCACGTACAAAACGTTAATTAATGTCTGAATCAAACTTCTATTCACGTCGTAGGCTTACTCGTTTCTATCGAAATCATTGTTCAGGTGTCATTCCCAGTCAAAGGCTAAGAGTTCGTATTCATAATGCTACTCGGTTCTGTTTTAGACGCCCATCAAAAGGGTTGATGGCTTTTGACGTGGTTAAAGACCCGTGAATTGTCGATGTCATTTACTTTTTATTACTTTTTGACGTTCGGTAGGATTATTTGAAAGCTTTTACTTTAAATATTTTACGACGATTTGGACTTAATTGTATGTAAAAGCTTATCTGGTAGTATTCGTTATACAGAAAAACATGTTCAACATTCAATGATGGAGAAGATTCTATTTGTAAAAATTTGGAAAAAAATATTAAAAAGCTCACTAAATATTGATAAACTAGAAAGTTTTCATGTCAATATAATAATATTGTGAGCATTAAAATATTTTAAAAAAATGTACGGGATATTAAAGAATTAAATTTATTTAAATGTTCGCCAGCCAATGTTATGTGCAACTAGCGGCACCTTTGCTTTAGTGTTTATTGTAAGATCTCGGCTGAGTTAAAAAATGACTTTGACAACCTTGTTTTACTATCAATAATATAAATCTGCTTGAATAAGAAAAAATAAATAATTTACCCAATATAGACTAATGTGGATAATAGAGTGAACGCATTATTTGAATTGATGTGTTCATTTTAAAAAGTTTTTTTCCAATTTCTTAAGTCAAAATATGTTGAAATATTTAAAGTAAATCTATTATAAATTATTTTTTTATTTATTTTTAAATGTCAAATTAATAACAAATATTTGGAAACATCGAAAACTTATGACCTAACTGAAAAATAATTACTGAAATTATCTTTATCGAGTTTTACATTTCATATATCACTTTTGGTTTTACTAGAAGTCACAAAATTAATAAATATTTCTCAAAAAAATAAAATATTTTTATAACTCCACAACATGTATTTTATTGAAATTACTTTAACATGAAAATATTACAAATATATTGTAAAACACATTACAAATAAAAATATCCCTTCATTCAATTACATTTTTTGGTTGTAAAATGCTACAATCTATATATCACATTTGAATAATTTATTTTTTGCACTTTAAGTCTTTTTACGAATTACATACAGGTTAAAATAACTACAGACGAAGTTCAACCAATTTCTAAACTAAAAAAAAACAAAAATTCGTATATAATTAAATGAAATATTTGTGTTTCACATGCAGCCGATATAAATTACGATGTTCACATGTTTGAACCAGAAGGGTGAAACCTGCGGCCTTCTAAGTAGAGCTGTATTAATTTTTGTTAAGTGAATACAATTAAAGTTTTATACGCAACCTGATTAGATAACAGTTTAATTAGTTCCCGCTTCTAACATTAAAAAAAATCACACTCTAGATTGGTTGATTCCTTTGATCAGGGTTATAAACCTCTTCGGATCCTAGAGCGTAATCTAAAATACTGCTATGGCGGCGAGCACCGAAATTTTTAAAAATCTCAAAACACAGGAATTTACCGATTTGCCCAAAATATCACTGAGACTCGTTTTTTTTAGCTCACCGAGAAATTTGAAAATCTCAAAATAGTTGATGGGCGCATAGGAGTCGGTTGGTAACTCCTGCCTTGGATCAGAAGCTTTTGGTTGTATGCATATTAATTCAAAGCCAATTCAAAAATATCTATTCAAGTATTTGTTTCAGATTCAGTACAATTTTATTTTACGAACTGTTTTCATAAAATTATTTTTTCTTAATTTATCGTACTAACCACAGTAAAAAAATGGCTATTGCTATACCTCTCTAAAATATTAATTTATTTCCATCGTCCCCTTAACTACAGAATAGAATTCGAAAAAGTTTTTACAAATATTGACTAATAAGGAAAAGCTCTAAGCTAACGTATTTACTGTTAAATATTAAAAATATCTCAGTTATATTGCAAATATAACATTAAAGATAAAAAAAAATTCTCGAAAAATATTGTTTGTAAAAAAAAGGAATTATATTCTCAATTTACAACGAAAAGTTCTTAATTAAGTATATGGAAACTATTTTCATTCAGAGCAGTTTGCTTCAGTGGAAAAAAATATCTTTACGTAATAAATACCTACAAAAGGTAACGAATTTCCGCCTACTTAGCGTTTTACCGTTGAGATAAAATCTATTGAAACAAAGGCAAGATGGAATTTCGGAGCACGTTCATTCACGGAACAAGACGAACCAGAAATATTCACGGAAACTTTCTTTTTAGAACCTTTTACATTGGACTAAAAATTAAACTTCGTATCATACAATTTTTGGTGAAATACAAAAATAAATGTTAACATGTTTTAATATTTACTGCTTATTTACATCGATTTTTATTAGAAAAACCACACCACCCTTTTATGACTACAAATTTCACCAATACATTCGAAATTTTTACAAAAATGTAATTGCAAAGTTGTATTATTATTATATTAATTAAATACAACTGTTATATAACATATTATGATCATAATAAAATTCTTCGTATTTTTGAAAATATAAATTATTTAAATACATCTTGTTTGTGTTTAAGCGTTCTGAGAAATTGAAGAAAAAATATTTTAGCGAAACATATTTTAATGTACGCATTTTTGGTTAGATTTTTTTATCTGAAATTACTGAATATTCTTTCATATTATATATATATAATATAATATAATAATAAAATATAATATTTGTACGCACAAAAAAAATGTTACTTAGTCGAGCTCGTGTGTAAATTATTTAATTTCATTTATTACTTTAAATCATATTCTCATCAAAATTGAATTGATAATTATGAGTATTCAAAATAGTTTTTGATTTGTGCCTAAAATAGAGCGCCTGATTTTTGTTCTAGTACTCCTTCAAATCATCCAAGTATTTACCAAAGCTTAGCACTTACTACAGTTCATAATAAAATCCTGGCCGAGATGACAATTGTGATGTTATCGAACCTATAAAAAACAGCCGTTGAGTGTTCTAAGATGTTTTCCTACACAAATAAATCATATGTATTTCCATTTATACTGTATTTAGGTCATGTCAATATTAAGCTAGCTTTCAAATGTTTTTATCATTACAAATAGGGAATCCAATACCGTACGACTATGTTGATCCCGGGATTAGAATTTTATGATCCCGGGATCGTAGGACTGATCCCGAAGCCAGGTGTTTTTATAATGATCTTTATTTTATTTATTAAAATGAAATTAAAAATATTGGTCAAAAATAAATAAAACAATTAACTCAATATTATATAACCAACGATCGGCGGACAACTCTTTAACTTGTTCTCTCGTTGAGCTTCTCTTGTTGAGCTCTCTTAATCTCAGCTATTCGCGATGTGAAGGTGAAAAAGTGGATTTAGTATTATTAATATGCATACATCATGTAAAAATACGCAATAAAACGTAATTAATATCGATAGCTGAAAAAGTACCTTCTTACTTCAGATGGCAAGAGTGAAGAGTTCTAAAATTTTTATATACATACAATCTCAATCATTTTAATGAAGTTGATAGAGTAAAGTTACATAAAAAATAAAAATAATATAAACATAATAATGAAACACAAAGTAATTAATACCAGAGCGTCAATTGTTTCGTCATTTAATCTGGGTTTCATTGTGCATAGAACTAATGAGATATATTAAATAAATATATTTTTATAATTACCATATCCGACGACAAGCGCTTCTGTAAAATTTGTAAGAAGGAGCGTTCATTAACAAAAAAAAATGTTTCCCCCTTGACTGCATGTCAAGATTTTCTTCTGTTTTGTGACAGAATCAATCCCGGGATTGAAATGTAACGAAAAGTGTACGGAATCCCGGGATTGGATTCCCTAGCTATAAAGTGGCTCAGTATAAATTAGGTGAATAAATGATGTTATTCAGCATGTCTGCGCAAATATGTTTTTTTTATAAAACACACTACATAAGTTTTTCAATAACAACTATCTCATTTCACCGTTATTTGTTTACTCTATTATATAATTCTTTACCTTGTGATTTGTTTTGCCAGTTGGGTATCGTTGAATATATCATTATTCATTACTCTGCGATTTATTTTATTACCAAGAATAAAAATTAAAAATATAACTAAATAAATTTTTAATAATTCACAAATAGGAATGTTCAATTTCAGAATGAAGTCATAAGGATGAATTAAAATGTAACTGGATAATAAATTAAATAAAAACACTGTACAAAAACTGTCGTGTGGTGTATCCGATATTAAAACATACTAAAAATAATCGTTTTGATTATTTATTTTTATTTTCATTTGTAAATTGCAGAAAAAAGCTTTCATCATATCATATAATTCCATCAACTGGATTATTCAAGTAACTGGTTAAGTGTACCTGAGCTTTTAGCAAAATATCAGCGCTTAATTTTATTTTATTTCAAGCGAAGTAGTTATTTCTATATAAACTATTGTACAGACTGTCTACGTTCTTCAGGATTGTGCACGTAGAACGCAGTGGTGCTACGAGCTTAGATGTCGTAGTTCGTAGCCACTTGAAAAGTATACGAGGGTTTATTTACACACTTTGTAATAATATATTCTAAAAGAAGTGGATATATAATACACATTTTTTAAATTTATATCCGCTCATGAAGCCTATCGCCTCTTAATGGTATTTTTCTACAATAACTGTTTGTTGCTTTCTCCTCTTTTTTTAATAGACTATGGAAAGAAGAGTCTAGGAAAAAAATAGTTGTTTCTTGTTACTAATCGCTCTCGTCACCAGACCAGACCAGGCAATTGTTAAAATAATTTAGCGAATATTTTTAAAACCTATTCATGGATTTTCAGAGAAGCTGTGTTACTGTAAGTACTATCGATTTAGTAGCCCATTATCTTATCTCTTAGCCTTTTAGCCCTTATCATTATAACTCGTTGAAACTTACTGACTTGAACTTTAACACCGGTCAAGAATCTGACTTTAATTTTTTTTTAAAAAACTATTTTATTTTAATGAGAAATAACGACTGACCATCAATAAATCTTATTCCTGTAGTCTTAATAAAATAAGCGATTTGGTACAAAACAACAAATCATGTGGAAAATCAGCCCGACTCCTCAGTCTTGCTGAGTTTTTGAGGTGTATGAAAATAAGCTTTAAAGAAAAAGACCGACTGCAGAATCATTTGCAATATCTTTTTTAGTTGACCGTTTTTTTTTACTTTATAAGTATATTATCTCTTTTCTTGAGTTGTAAGTCGTAATTAATCGCCAACACTTTGAATATTGAGCCACTAACGAAGGGTGTGTATGTATGTATGTAAGTAAAAGGAATTTGTTTCTTGGTACGACTTTGTTGACTATTATTTCATGATGCATTATGAGTAAATGTAATAGTGCAATGAGGTAGTGGAGTAATAATAATAGTAATCGATTACGTAAGTAATGACAATTTTCCGCTTATTTAAATTGTGGATTTGCGTATTGAGTACCAGCTATAAATTTTCACAACCACTATATACAATATTTCATTGTCTTATATGCCTACAACCGATGTTGCTCGTTGCCTATAAATTTTCGTAGATACGATCTCGAGTATTTTTAAAAATCTATCGAAGTATTTATTAAAGTACAGATGTTTTTTTAGAGGGTCGAAAAAGAGTAAAGGCCTCGGGAGAGTTGAATTGAAATTGAAAATAATTGTTCAGATTGAATTTTTTTTACCGAAAAGAATATTTCTACAGATTTTATTCGGAACATTATTTACAATTGAAACAAAGGCTTTGTTTTTTTTTAGAGTTTTTTATAGATTTCAAATACACTTCTGTTAACTTGACACTGGGGATTATACGATAAATTTAATAAAAAAAAACAACGTTTCAGCTGAACGTTGCAAAATTAGTGAATCAAAAACATAATAAATTATTATTATCGGCCCGATGTCCTCGTAAATATAACAAATATTGCTGTAATACTTGGGCATATAGTTGTAGCCGATATCACAGATAAGAATATAAATTCATTCTATCAACAATTTATTTCAGCTTACTCATGGTTAAAATGAAAATAGCAAACTTAAGTTTGTTAATAATATGTAATTTGAAGAACTGTTTTGCAACTGCTTCGTTTCTCAATTCGTAAAACTACTGGCCATTGTCCAACGTTTAGTACCAACATCAACACAGTGTGAGAAGATGTGAATACATCAAATTTTTAGTTACGGACATGGGTATATGATTATTATTAATTCAGTACATATTTACACCGAAGAAACATTAATGACAAGACTTTAGGCAAACCAATGCTTCAGATAATGCAATAAGAAAAAAAACTATTAATAAATTATACGTGCAGCTTTCAGATTCTATAGTTCAATGAGGTTGCCCTTGAGATACTCTCAAAAGATAGTGGATTGTAAGAACTGTACACGTAAACTTTAAACTTTCGAGCTTAAGGCGACTCAGTAGGATTGCAAAACTTAAATTTGACCTACAGCATAAATATTGCACTGACTTAAATAAGTAACCACCACAATACGTATTTTTACAGTATCAAAACAAGCAAAACATTTGTATATTTCATTACAAAAATAGCAATACCACCTAACACACGGATGGATATTTAGACAGTAATAAGGGTTTTTCATATAAAACAATTTGTTATTGACGAAAATCAGTAAGTACTTTTTTATCTTCGTAGCAAAGACTGACAATCTAATTTACTTCCCCAAATATCTGTTGCAAAAATTATATGTAACTGAAACAATGCGTTAATTATATATACCGTGAAAATGACTTATAATGCTACATATGAGTTATTGATAGCAACAGTAAGCCATCGTATTTAATAAATGTAAATCAGAGATGGTGTTTTGTCAAACGAAATAATAAAAGAAATAAACAAGATAAACCATACAATACAAATTTCTCAAACTTTCTCTAATATATTGAAAGAATTTGTTTTTATTTTTAATTTTGTATAACCTATTTGTTATGATATTGATTTTAATATGAATACAGTTAAAAACATTCTGTTGAATAAAAAATATTGACATAATAAGATTAAAATGGAAAAAGTATTGAGTTCTAAAATAAATATAAATTTCAGTTGATAGTTATTTCTGGTTCACGCCATAGTTCTGACAGTGGATTTTCCGAAAATTATATTAACTATGTCTTATATTTCTTGTTGGACATCTAAGCTATCTTGGAGGATATTTGTAATCATTTTCAAAAAAAAAAAAAATATACTGAATTCACGGAATAAAAACATGTTTGCTATCAGAAAACTTAGTTATTCCACTGATTACTTAGAATAAAGGTAAATTTCATTAACTAATAATAGCTTTAAGATAGTTGGTATGAAGACGCTTCTCGAAAAAGCCCAAAACGTGTTACAATTTGTAAACAATTAGTGGAATGACAAAGTTTATTTGTTAATTTGTTATAAAATGATTTTGTCTTTAGTGAATGCCGAAACTATCGAAAATATTCATAATCCATGCATGTCTTTAAAGTCATAACCAAATGTTATGATGTGTTTATTTTTACTTCAAGTTTTTATATAGCCTAACACTAATTCAATAAGGAAGAAACTAAATGAATAGTATGCCTGATCAAAAAAAGTTATTTGTATAATTTATATCAATTGCATAAATATATTCGTATTTTTGTATAATGTTTGGGAACTTTTTTTCTCTCGCCAATATACAAGTTCGACATTCAGGGCTGTGACAAAAAAACATAATACTAATAATATTAAAAGTAATTCAAACCATGTGATTGATTTGAATATTAATGTATTGTAGGTATAATATTGTTACATAATTTGGTAAGTTATCGAAAAAATATGGTTTTCAATCATTTAATATAATAGATAAATTAAAGTCGTTAAGTTATATCGGCTGCATCGGACTAACTTTGTTGGGTGGTACAAAAAATGACTTAAATGTACGAATTAATATATTTCACAAGTTTATTATGTATCCATACATATGTATATATATTTGTCATCTATCAATTTCGAATATTTTCTAGCATTCTGTTTTATTCAATTATAACTTAAAAAAAAACAAGTTTGACGGTAGAAAAATGTATTCAATTAAAAAAACCAGGGCTGTGGAGTCGGAGTCGCGGTATTTTGGCCGGAGTCGTGAAAAATGAGCGGCTCGATTTTTTTTTGAAAAATATATTTAATGATGTGTATGTAAACAAAATAGTCAAAAGAATTAACATTTCATACTTGGCTGACTAAAGATGATCTGATGGTACACATATATATAAGTTAAAATGAAATTATTGAAAAAATTCCTGATAAAAACTCTACGTTGCAAAAAAACATGGTTTACCATCTGTATAATGATTCTTAAAAAATATTTACTGTTAATATCTTACCTTATCTAATAATTTTCAAGTTTTTTTTCGATTTAGATGACGAACTTTGTTTTTTTAGCAAAAATCTTTTGAAATATAGAAATGATTCAAAACTACTAATGTGAAAAATCTTTTTATTCAACTACTGCTACTATTATATTGAATAGAATCTCTTTTTAAAAGCATTGCCAAATAAATATTTCAAAATGCTTATCCATTAAGCTAAATACTGGTCTTTAAAATAATCGCTATTGGAAAAGACATTATTGTATTATAAATAATAATATTATTTGTAAGCGCATTGAGCAACCCTAACCCTAACCGCTATTTTGCGCAACAACTTTTTTATCGCAAAATAAAAAATACATTTCTTCGATTCATTTGTATGACCAGTGTTTTAAGTTAATGCAGAGTAATATGTGACACGTGCACTCAGTACAAACGTCTTTCTCACACTGACTGGGTCTGCGAAATTTACGGCAAGAAAAACACATCCCCGAAAAATAGTTATTATTTATTGGTATGACAATTTTTTAATTTTTTTTTTTGCTTTTAAATGTAAACAATAAAATGTTTTATTATTCCAATTTTTTTTAGAAGTATTTACGATCCAATTATGCTTTAAAAATCAGTCAGAAAAAGTGGGAAAAATGGTACATTTCAAATAGATGTACAATCATTATATTACATAAATTGGAAATTCTGCTCAAATCACTTTCTTAAACAAACCTTTATCTGCATTTCTTTCTAAGACATTAAACTTCGGTATCTTACAATAAATTCTAAAAATGATCAAAACGAAAGCAGTTAAAAAATATTTTGTGAACTTTTTGCCTTTTATTCTTGAAAATATGACTATTTTCATGAAAAAAAAAATGTAATAGTGTAAAAAAGCGTTTGGAAAATGTAATATTTGAAAAAAAAAATTTTTTAAGTGAACGGTTCACGAGATTTCGTCGATGGCAAACGATCGATTTACTCTGTTTTCAGGCGTAAAGGTACTATATCCTCTTAATATCTCGCTTATAACAATTCCTGAAAAGAAATGAAAACTTTTGACTGCTGAACACCCACAATCACCCAATATTTTAGATAACCCATTAAAAGATGAAATAATCTTGATTTGTAAAGTAATTGCTTAGAATAGATGTAGAAATCGGTCATAAATAATTACCTTGAAGTATGTACTTATTGTTATATTTTTTTAAATCTTTGTGTTTTTTATAGCGCTACCGTCTGGAGTGTACTTTGGCCGCCTCAATTAATCTTCTCCATTCAGTTTAGTCTTTTACCTTCCTACGCCAGCTATTTACTCTAGCAATCACAAGTATTGCGACACCCATCTAACCAAGGAAGTCTTTATCTTCTTCCCACATAATTATTTAATGTAAGATCTTTGTAGGTTTACTCTCATCTCGTGTAAGGTCTAGCGTATGCGTTGAGTTGTAACAATATCTTTCTCACCGTAGAAGATATAAAGCTCATGCTTGTCAGATGCCATTCTAACCTAGAAATAAAAATAGTCATAGAGCTAGATGACCTCTTTGAAGACTACATATTCTCAGTCGGTAATATATATATAGGAAGAAAGAAATAACTAATAATCTTAATCTATAAATCTTTTTCAAGTTAATTAATGACCCATTATTGACTATTTTCTTCTAATAGGTTAGTGGAAAATAAATACAAAATGTTATACCATTCCTGTTATAAAACTCGATAGTTTATGACTATTTACCATTAAAATATTGAGTTATGACTAAAACCATAACATTTTTACAGCCGCTATATTATTCGGGCGTAATAACTTCCAGAAAAAGTGCACATCTGCGTTGTAGAATCATTTCATTGTACAGCAGTTGTACAGGGGAAGAAAAAAACTGGTACTTTTGGTAAAACGACAACCCGTTGGCAGGATCATAAAACGGCAGTCGCGGTCGTTCCAAGTGACAGTCCTTTTTACGATTTGTGCCGAATCAAAACGAGAAACTTCTATGATAACAATTACGTTTTACGGCCATACACAACGTGGGCACGATTCTTTTTAGGGCCACACGAGTTATTGTTTAATTGGGCCAACTCGAGATTTTGGTTTAGTGACCTATGTATTTTTATGTTTTATTCGGTGTCGTAAAACTGTGGCAATCGTGTTTTGCGCTGAGGAAATAATAACTTTTTTTTATGGTAAAACAGGAATCTCGCAAATAACAAATGAATACTATTAAAGAGATAAAGAGATATGTATACTCATACATGTAATATATTTTTTTCATTTTCAACCTCTCTATATAAAATTATTATCAACCTTCTTAAAATGTAAATCCTCTGAAGTCTCAGTCCATGTTTTATTAACAGCTAAGGTCTGTACAGGCTGTTTTTTATTATCTTTTCTATTGTTTTATAAATCCGGTTTTTTTCATTTAACCGTTTGAATACCGCGCAAATAAATCATTAATATGACCCAGAGATACTGCGTGTTTTTGAGAAAAATATTTCTGCCTAATATACACTCGCATTCTTCAATATTTTAAAAACCTATATTGACTCAGTATAGAAAGCACTACACATATTCATCAAAATATTGCTTATATTTTATTATAATACCATTTCCGGAAATTCTTTCAGGATGTGATCAGCACTCTATATTTCTACATTAACAATTTGTCGTATCAGGCTAAGCTGAAAGAGCTTGGCAGAACGGATACTGAATGATAACATTCAAGTAATAGTTACTGCAATTCGATAAATGTAATGCGAAAGCTGTCAAATCTTTTCATTCGGAATTCATAAGCAAGTCGTTGCAAGCTACCTTTAGTTAAAATTTGTTAATATTCACTATTACTGAATTTACTTTACTTTTTATTCAGGTTCAGTAAAACTAATGTTAGTGACTATCAATTCAAGATAGTCTATTAACGGTGTACTGGTTTTGCTTATATAATAAGTTAATATAATAAATCTTTATTACAAATTGAAATATAAAGATGCTATAGTCCAATATCTATTTCATGTATGAATGTTATCAAAAGAGACATTCTGTAAAAATAAAGTAAGGTAAAAATGTGCACACACTGAATATTGAATACCAAGACTGCAGAAAAGTAATATATTATAGGGTAACATGCGACGTTTTACATTTTTGCACTTGGAGTGTCAATTTGTTTGGCGCTGAAGAGAGACGTAGTACAGATCAGCTTGTTACATTTACGCGAAGGAAGTCTCCATTTTCCGCTAGCATACCTGTTCCCCTAATACGTGTAGACGCATAGCTGTCAAGTTTTGCACTAGTGGTTTATGCAGTTGGAAAATTTACTCTGGATGATATGGGAAAATCGTGCATTTTGATTTATTCGGCAATATTTTTAAGATAACTTTCCCACAAAATGGTCATACATAGCATATAATTATATGACAAAGGATAGAATAGATTTGATAAATGTATAAAGAAGAGTTAAACCAAACAATAATGACGCTATATAATTGATAAATCGGCTGCATTGGCAATTATCTGGGACTCTTAATAAGTTAAAAATAGTGTTAAGTTCTAAAAAAAATGGTGGCATAGCGTCAGTGTCAGAATGTAGTTTTACAAAGTATCAGTGATAAATTTAAACTAGTGGATTTTAAAAGACACTTTTCTTTCACTTTTTCAAAAGATAGTTTAAATGGTCAATACCCTAAAAGAAAGATTATAAATCTTTTTTAGGGTGTTCACTGTCAATACTTGGTGGAAAGGCATTGTATTAATAAAAACACAATAATCCTTTGTACTTCATTCCACGTTATTTAATATGTCAGGACCGGTTTCGCTCATTGCGAGCATTGTCAACTGATATATTAACAGTGCTATTTATACAAAATTAAATTGAAATAAAAGGTGTAAACAACAATTGACAATGAAAATAATTTACAAATTACTGTATAAGTGACTCTATAATTAAATTTGAATCGTTCAAACTATGTACATTCTCACAGATTTTGTCACTAACGACCCGGGTTTCGCCTGAAGATGCCGAAAAGCGAAACCCGGGTCGTTAGTGACAAAATCTGTGAGAATGTACATAGTTTGAACGATTCAAATTTAATATTGAAATTCCACCAAGCACCTTCAGTCGAAATCTTAAATTTAAAAAAAAATGAAATTATTTACAGAAGAGCCTTAATTAACCCTCCAGAGACGAGAGCTTTTTTCCGATAAAAAAAATATTTTCTAAGCCATATTGAAGTCACGGATAACTTTTATTCCTATCCAAAATTAAAAAAAAAAAAAACGCAAAGTCGTTGTATAGAAACTCCGCATGACTATATGGTCATGTTCATCCTTTTATTACCGTGTAATATTGAGTACGGACAGTAGTAAGGACAAAAGTGACCGTATGGGCTTGCAAACATTCGGGGTTTAAATATAGCTAAACGTGATTTTTTTTTAAATATTTACAATTTGACCTCTTTAGATCAACATAATTTCAAAACAAATATATTAGCAAAATAACTGTAAATAATTTTACGTTTTTATAAAAAAATATCTAACAGTTTCAAAAAGTAAATTAAAAAAAACGGAAATTCAAAAAATCACATGTGCTTTTAGAGACCGTTCCTGTTCCCACGGCTGATGACTAACTGTAGTCCGTACCCTTCTTAACCAAATATGAGCGAAAGCAACGATATTCAGGTAGAAAAAGTATGAATAGTGGGATCAATAGACAACGGTGTTTTGTGTGACCATATGGTGACGCTCGTCCTTGGAGGGTTAATTAATTTGAACTAAAGTATCTTGCTGTAGTGAATGAATTAATTTTTAGATGATGTACGTATGATGCCACTAAAGAATTCTATAAAATAAACCCTCGTTGAAGTCAACATGGCCAGTTGATTCGGTCGTGCGTTGTTCTTCTTTAGATATTTTTTTTCTTTGTTTATCTGAAAATTTCAATAAAAATTAACGTCTTGTTACCGCGTCATTTTTTATCAAGCGCAAAGAAGTAAATTTTCAAAAAAACCTTCAGCTAAAAATGTAACGCTTTTGGGTATGATATTTTTGGGCAGGTACACAGAATGTCTGAAATGCAACACAATAAATTTACCTTCACAAATAAAATTTAAATATACTCTCGTTTGAAGTTGATATTTCTTTATATTTCGTATGATGGTTCACCACACAAAAACGCCATAACTCATTCAACAATAATACACATTTACGAATCAATAAACATCACAAAGACCGAATATTTCCTCTCGTACCAGCTTATTTCGATTCATTTCCAACACGATGGTGCGTGGGGCGTAGCAACTGGGTCAGGTATTTTGAAAGTCTTGGATAATATTAAAATGAATAAAGGTGGGATAAAAAGTACTTTTATCTTGTCACTTATTTCAATGAAATAATTAAATAATTTTAAAAAGTTTTTTTTGAATAAACGATTCTATTTTTTTTATCCAGTAGTATGCATAGTGATATTCATTGATAGCAAATAAAAGCTGATTTAAATACAATAAAGTTTATTTTACAATGCTACTTGAGGATAGGTTGCCAGTCGCACAAAATGTCTTTTGAAAGAAGGAGAAAAAAGAAGGTTATTTATGAAAGGCTTAGAAGTGGTATTAGCTTTCTCTTGTCCTATTGTCCTATTTTATGGATCGGATAAGGAAGTTGACCAAAATCAATAAAAATCTAGAAATAAAATTTAAATCATTTTATAAAAGTATCCTATAAGAGATGTAAAACATCGCACAATATATGAAACACAGGGTCACTCTGATTGGGAAGAGGCAGAAGCACCGAGGAAAACGATTATATAACAAAGATAAACTTTCAAATAAAATATTTGTCATATTGTCGGGTCCTATGGCGCAGCGGTTAGCGTTGTGGATTCACAGGCTCGAGCCCCAGTACAAACAGCATTTTTTCGATTGATTTATCGATTTCTGTTCGAAGGCATGGGTGTTTGTGATGTCTAAAAAATCCCTCCCACCCTTCCGATCCTCAAACAATCGGACATAGCAAAAGCGATTAGTCAACCACTAGTCCTGTCCTAGCCTTATCCTTCTATCCCTACTACCCCCTTTGAAAAAAAAAGAAGTTGGGCGACTGAGTAACAAACAGTTCTTGTAGAAAAACTTAGGCAATATGCTCCACATTGGGAGTCGACATCGACACAAAATATTGTTTTCTATATTTATTTGCATTTCACTAGTTTATAATTAGTAAATGACCGAGAAGGCTTTGAATTTATTAACTTTAGTAGTTGATATTTGTATTTATTTACTTTAATACAGGGAAATAACATTGTTATTCGATAATAGATAATTCATTGAGTCTTCTATAAAACATTCTACAAACTCATTTTTTTATTGGTCATAAACTTTTCTTTGAAATGATGAATCGGTTCCGTTATATTTGCATAAGTGTGGGTTATTGAAAAGACATAACCGGAATTGCATTTGCGGAACCAATATACTTATTTTATTGGATCTGTTTTTTGGAGGTATTATTATTCAAATATCTTTTCCGGAAAGAGGATTCGGAATAACGAGTCGGCTACCGGAACGGGTAAACCGGATTAGTCCGGGTCAGCGAGCATGGATGAAAACCGGGAAAAGAAATGAATAAAAATCCTGCAAAATGATTTGAAGGCAAGGTCATATACCTGCATTCGCTGGAAGATTAATGTTTACAGAGACATTAAAGAAGTTTTCAACTCGTTCTCTATACTTTCTAACAATCCTTTTTTTGCACGGGCCGAATATTTGACAATAACTTATGCCGTACACAAAATTTTTTGGTTGGTTTCTTTATGATAAATGATTATGTCATGAAAGTATAATATAATTTTTTGCCTAAAAAATATTCTGTAAACTCCGTTCATATTTCTATTAAAAACTGTTTCTTACAACCTTAATTGATTAACTTGGTTAAGTACATATTCTTCTTCTTCTTTGACTATATTCGCTCCCTATGTGGAGCATATGGCCACCACGCGGAACCTCCATGTTTCCCTGTCCCCCACCAATTGCTTTGCTTCCTCCCATGACATGCCAGCATCCCTCAGTTCCGCTGAGTACATCCTATGGATAATACCCGACGGACGTCCGAGCCGCTGGAGTCCCACCGGTTGAAAGAAGAGGCAGGCAGGATTTAAGCTTTCCAGAGGCATCCACAGCACGTGACCCAGCCAGTTTCAACGCGTTTTCTACGTTAACTTATCTCTGAATTCCTCACAAAATAAAACCACCTCACCCTCATTATCCAACGCAAGCATCTGTTCTCGAAGCTAATTATACGGTTTTTATCTTAATAATTTTTATCTAAGTCTTCATCAGGTGCCATGATTCGCTAAATAGTAAATACAGCAAGTATTAATATATATTCTTATCCAGGGGTGGGCTGAAGGGGGCTCGGAGGGGTTCGCGCGTAAATTTTACTAATGCCGGCTAGCCCCTTTTAAGAGAAAACAATATTATTAGATCAAATAAGTACATAACTGCAATTTCTGACTTATATAATATATAAGTCAGAAATTGAAGTTAATAATATTATGATATATCAATAATTATCAATAATTTTATTAACTTGTCGCTTCTAGAAGAAAAAGTGTGGCTACCATAGATAAATACACTTATTTTATAACCAACTGAAGATTTAATTGTATTTGTTTCACGGCTTAAATAATAAGTAGATATTGGTTCTTATCCCCTAATATTTGAATATAATGAAACAATGTTGTTTTATTCTCCATCCTAATATTCGCTACAAACGAAATCACACAGTGAAGAAAGATTCACTACTAGTATTCATTATAAGCGAGAAAAGTCAACCACTTAAGTCCTTGAGAGAAAGCAAATATTTGTTTAAATAGAATATACAGCATACCTCATATTTTTTTCCTACTTTAAATATGAATGGAATTACTCTCAGCCTGTCGAAGCAGTTCATCGTTTTTTTCAATTTATATGAAAGCTTTGTGGCTTTGTTTTTACTTCTTTGATACTCTGACAACAATAGTCAAAGTGTAATAAATCTTCTGTACACAGTGGGTCTAGTAACTATGGCATTTACGTTCGAGCTAAAAAAAACTACACAATAATTAGATTTTTTGATTTTAATACACATTTTAAAATCATTCAAGCATTGTGAAGTTCCATTTTATGTAACCAATTGATTCTATATATATATATTAATAATATTTGTAAAACTAAAATACTTTGTTATTTCTCTTATTGCAATGGAGTTCTACCAAATAAATATCAATTCAATCAACAAAAAAATTACTATCGCTTCACATGCAAAAACTCAACGTTTCTATTCATCGATCATTTTTAAGGTGTTTACAGTCTTGATGGACTGGCATTATAAAAAAATAATAAAACATTTTTATTACTTTTTCCACATAAAATTTATTGGATCAGGACCGGTTTCGCTCATGGTGAGCATTTTCAACTGATCGATCAGTGACAATGCTCACCATGAGCGAAATCGGTCCTGATCCAATAAATTTTAAGTGGAAAAAGTACTAAAAATGTTTTATTATTTTTTATTTTTATTCATCGTTTAAAAAGCAAGAACAAACATTGCATATATGTATGAATTTCCCTGGTGACGTCGAGATAATTATGACATTAACAAGAAATAGGCTAAGTTACTGCCAGGACTATGGAGTCGGACTCAAAAAAAACTAATAAATTCATGCCTTTAAAAAAATACATTTATTTAATTTGCTAGGGTCAAAAGTGACGCCACTAAGCCTAAATAATAATACAAGTCGTGTTTTAAGCTAAGGTCGGAGTCTGGGTCGTTTTAATTCTTGACGACTCCACAGCCCTGGTTACTACCACAGTAAAGTTGTACATATATAGTAAACATAGTGTTGATGCCAATGTGAATGGCAGTTGTTCAATTATTATATAAATAAAATTATATTTATAGGTTCTCAAATACAACGTGCAGTATAAAAAAAAAAACTCAAGTCAATCCGATGAACAAATGCTTTGCAATTACGTATTTTCTTCGTTTAAAAGATTAGATATCAACTGGTGGAAGCTTCGTATTACACGTTGGCATTCTTTTATTACACTTTTCTCCTCGGGAAAGTTTATTTGTTATATTCCATCGATGCAGTATGAGAGTCGATTCACATGTTGTCTTATGAATTGCGACCAAGTTATCAGCGGATTTATACTCATAACAGAGGATGGTAAGACAACCAACGTACTGACGTATAAATTAAAATCATCCTTAATACGGACAGCGTAGATTAGACACCTATTTAGAAATGGTATAAAAGAGGTAAAGCTTTGATTTTCTATTATGCAAACGAAAAGCTGTGGAAACTTCTTCTGCTCTTAACAGAGAAAACTAATTGAAGAAGCGAAAACACCATTTTTCATCTCGACTTCTAAAATTTTAATACATTTGCCTCGTCCTACGGAGAGAGAGAAGAGCCCCACTTTTAATACATCCGGAGATTGTAAAAGGTTAATTTTCACACATTTGAGTGCAAGCCGTTAAGATTTGATCAATTGCTCCTGAGACAATCTCAGCAGAAAACTGAGAAACGTATCAGGATTTTTCTGCTTAACCTAGATGTAAAACCGTAGTGAGTGGCAGTTGGAACACGTATAGGTGCAAAATCCGATAGAGTAAAAACGGCCAAGATCTGTACAGTCATGTAAAAAAAATCTGATTACAATTTAACAATGCGGAAAATATTTAATTTTTAATCTAATTAAAAACCGCTGACTTACATTTGTATTTATTTCAACAATCAACAAAATTAGAAAGAGACTAAGAATAATATCAGAGATTTACAATTTTGGATGTCTCAGCTAAAAATATCCTATTATCACTTAAATCAAAATTCGATAATGCTCTCTTAAATACAAATTTGATGTAAAACGGAGTATGTAATACCAATAATACATACATCAATTTGACGATACAATTTAGATCGCTTTTTATTATTGTGTAAAGCATTTAAAAACCACAACCAATGTATGAAAACTGCGTTACATCCCTTTTTTACTTACTCTTGTTCCTAAAATATACAATAAATTTCTTTAAGCTCTACCTAAATAATATTGGACCGGTGAGGGCGAAGAAAAATGCTCCCTACGCGTTCAATGTTTAGTATCAAAGTTATTATTCCATTATTTTTTGTTTATAACGCTTTACGTACCGGACACCCTTATAAATAAATTCGTTTTTCACAATCCCTACTGTTTATGATTACGTTTCCTGCATGGAGAGATATTTTTTATATATTAATGTATGAAAACATGAAAATGACGGCCAGGCTTAATATAAATGCTCACATGAAAATATCACGGAAACATGTCGACCCATAATCGGCAAATGAAATTAAGCGACACAATTCGGTAAATTGCGTTTTAAACCAAGTATTCCATATTGCCTAAGGTGTCAGTGACAAAAATTTTGGAGCGTTATCTCATTCGCCTGAACTTGTTTAGGGCCTGTGCATTTTAGTGTTTTGGCTTGTTATCGTTTGTTCCACGAGTACTCTAGTTGAGAAACGCTAATCTAGATAACTGATAGAATTATGACTAGATGACTTTATATGAATATAAAGATAAGCATTGACCATATATTACTCATAAGCCATCCCTTTTTCTAACTTTATTAAAAATAACCTTCACTTGTAAAATTTATAAAATGTCGGTTACGATTACAAGTCGATACGCACAGTGATGATTGCTTACACATACTCATCCCCACATGGATTCACGCACAAAATTAAAGAACAATATATCCATATATTTCAAAAAAAGAAGCTTGTTTAATACTTATTATTTTTGATGCAATTGTCGGGTCCTTGGTGCAGTACAGTTTTGTTAATTTATAATAAGAGTAATAGGTACTCAAAATTCGTGTCACTCAGATGAAAAAACGTTCACGACGTAACTCTGTGTGTGAGTTGTGATGTTCAGCAGAGCGTCTCACAGCCGTCAAATACATATAACATATAGTAAATTGTATCTGCATGCCACAACAGGCACACTAAAGCTATTCTGCATATAGTATTGCTACAGTACCAGCTCATTTCGTTGGGTCTGGCAACTAGCACACATGATTGTTTAGATTGCCAAAAATTTCCTTGTCTAACTTATTATATTTTGCTGTCATATTCCATACCGTTTTGAAAAAAATTGATTTGTTAACTGAAGTCGATTTTTTTATTTTATAAGGTGGTGAAATTTCAATATTAACCGTTTGAATACCGCGCAAATAAATCATTGATATTTCCCAGAGATACTGCGTGTTTTTGAGAAAAATAATTTTGCCTAATATACACTCGAATTCGATATTTAAAAAACATATATTGACTCAATATAGATAGCACTACACATATTCATCAAAATACTGCTTATATTCTATTAGAATAAAAGGTATTTGATTTTTTAAATGTCTTGGACATCAGTGTTCGCTTGCATATGTTCTGGACATCTGTTTCCGCTTGGTATCCAAGTGGTTAAATTGAAATCGTTATATATATATATATTTATTGCAATATGGATTAGTTTTCCTAGTGGTTTGATTTGAACGCGTTCAATAAACAAAAAGAAATCTGTAGGTCTTTGAAATCGTTAACGGTTCATACATATAAAAGAATGCGTACTGATTTTAAAAGTGAGTATTTTTAAAAAGCTGGGTATTTCATGTGATATGAAAAAAGTCATGTCTGCTTTTAGCAAAGCGGTACCAAATATTAGAAATATACATATTATCGATTAAAAGCTCTTTATTTTCAACATTTTTACCGGTTGAAAATGATTAAAACTGTACTTATATGATTTCTTTATTTAATACATAAAGTTCTCATTTTTTTTGTTACTATTCACAAAATTTACTCATTTTTATTTCCAGAACCGAAAGGATTAAAATCCATGCCTACGACATAAACCAATTTAATATTTAAACTTCGTCTTAGTTGTCTACTAAGATAAATGAAGTTTTTTTATTGTTCTTCCAGTATCTAGGGATTTGTTTGAATAATATCAAAGGCAAACCTTAAAATTTCATGTGGTATAGACTCCCTAGAGATATCACAACATACAGTGAGAAATGAAATGCAGCCGAGGTTTCTTGCATAAGTACTGGGTTTATCCTGCATTAGAGGTCTGCAGCTTTATTTTGTGTAAGGCTAACCATTTGTTTCTTAACCTTAAAACTGCTAAAAATCTTTATAGATAATTATCAATTATAATTGACTGATTGAGAGTTATCGGAGTTAACGGGAAATTATGATAAAAAACAACGATGACATGCTTTGTGAATTATTTCTAATTTTGGATATTGACAATAGATTTGGATTAAATTCTTCCTGATTGAAGTTTTGTTGTGATGATAAATCATTCATAGTTTTAAAATTAAATTGGTCACCTGGTTGATGCCCACTCAATCATTGTTATCCACATGAACCACAATGATCACATTTTAATAAGTCTCATATTACATACTCATTCTTGTTTTTTGATATGTAATATAAAATGTTGAAAAATATAAAATACTGCATCCGCTAAGATAAATTGATCTTTCTTCATTGTTGACTAACGGCTCTTACAAACCGTATCATTTCTGTCGAAATGGCATTTAATTTTATACTAAACTTTCCAAGTATTATGCATAGTGTTTTTTGTGATTCAGTAACAACGAGACTGGTTTTTGATATTTTTATAAATGATTTGTTTCGTCCCAAAACCTAACTTTTATTTGGCGATAATTCAAACATTATATTTTGTTGAAATTTTCAATATTATTCGTTGTGTTATTTCATTTTCAAAAGATAATCAATAATAACATGATATTTCTGCTATCACCTACAATATATGATTAAATGAAAACTACATTTTGGCATTAAACCATCACTACTACAATTTTACAATGAATATGAACGTAGTAAATGTTCACAATTATTTAACATGTTGCTTATTGGTTTAGCACATAAATATAAAGTGATGTAGAAACAATGCTATAATTGTACTGCATTGGAATGATTCGTTTAGTCTGTTTGTTAAAGTTTCTAAAATTAAATTTTAGATAAAAATACACACGAAAAGCTCTTATAATTTGAGACTGGGTTTCTGTGTTGAGTATAAAAAATAGTTGAAAAGCATCACTTTGTAAATGATCTATTATAATCTTTTATAAGTAACTGTTCTGACGAATAACAATGTATCACTATTTTTAAACATATGGATCACTTTACTAATTTATTATATTATATAATTTAGGGAAAAGTATTGACAAATATCAGTATCAGACGTAAAATCGTTACAGAAGAAAGAGTTTATTGGAGAAACCAAAGATAAAGATATTAATAATTAAACTTCTCTTCTATACTTTGGATGAACAAATTACACAACTATTCATCCTTTCACGTTAAATAATTCTTCTGTCTACTATCAACTTCTATAATAAGGAATATATTCATTACGGAGAATCGATGCAACAAAGCACAGACGGAGATGTAAATCCCATGCGCTTAATATCGTGTATTGCCATTCATGTATTATTGGATGCGCGGTAAGTTTAATTAACTACATATTTATGACTAAAATTCTTAGTTCCTACACAAGTTTTCAATTATAAATTAATTGAAAGGAAAAGAAAAATTACATATATTAAGATTTATGATATAATTGTTAATCACGTGGATAGGTTTTTGATCAGTATACTTTGTTCGTTATTCCACAGAGAAAAATATGAAAACATATTTTTGGAATGCTATTTAAAATATTTTTAAATTTTATTAATTGAGCGGCATATTAAATGTGATATTTTCTTTATTATTAATCCTTTTTTTTATATGAAATCAAAATGCATTAATTTGAAGATATTGTATATCTTTGATTACGAATAAAACGTGTTTTGGTCATATAAAAAACACCTCCAGACTAACGATCTGACAGGAAACGTAATGACTCGTAACAAGTCGTGTCTTCAACTAACTCATGTTTTCAAAAAATAACTTAACAAATGGGTATAATTTTATTGAAAGTATATTGAGAAGTGACAAGGTGCTTGATTATATATTTTTTTCGATTAATGCTCTTATTTTTGTATTGATTGCGAAGATTATGATTAGTTTTTCTCAATATAACAATATTAGATTTAAAAACTCTATATATTCTAGAATTACAAAACTGTATAATGTAATATATAATTAAGAAGATTCGGGTTCGTTCTGTAATGGTTAATGTAGTTGTTTTCCATGAATAATCTCACAAACAGTATTTTTTTTGATCGATTTATATATTCGAAAGCAAGGGTGTTTGCGACGTTTAAAAATAATCTTTAATCATAATAAAATAACGACGTATCAAAAACGACTAGCTGACTACTAATCAAATCCTTCTGTTATTACTCTCTTGGGGTTAAGCTATTAAGTAATAGGCTATTCTCATTAAAAAAAACTTCTGCTGAGATACCTCCCGTAAGCTTTAAATTTGAAACAAATATGGATGTAAAAACAATTATATATTATTCCTAATTTCACTTGAATTAATACTATGTGATATTGCTAACTGTTATATATTTTAAGCTAATCAGCAATGTCTGTGTACATCGATGCATTTATGTTTAATTAGAAGGCTATGTCAAACAAGTAATATAATTAAATAATTGTACCTGGAAATGTCTATTTGCGAACAGTATAATGAATCCAATAATAATTTTAATTCCATTACAAGTAAAAATATTAGATGGGCATTGCCATCGGTCATTCAAAGACATTTTCAGTCGTAATGAATAACTTCTTTACACAAGCAAATCGATATTGAATATTTTCGTGTCAGTCATTCAAAATTAACAAAATATTCTTGCAATATCATTTTTGCTTTTCCTCATTTATTATATTTTTTAATGTATTTTTTTTTGAAGAAACAATTGAAACAATTAGTTTCAAATGCTTTCGTTTGTTTTGAAACATGATTGAGTTTGACTTATTATTATAAAAAAAACTAATAACTCTCCAGGACTCCAGGATATAGTCGATGGCGTAAAGCTGAAAAAGTTATTGGCATTTATACCTTATTATAACAAGAAAACTATTTGTCCTGCTTTAATTAGTAAAGCTGAGTCTTTTATGTACAATGTGTAAAATATACAGGATTATGGCATTACAATTACAATGTTAATAAGAAAAATAGTTATTTCACTGATAATTAGTTTCATATAATATTTACAAAGACAGTTCAATATTGAGCTGCAAACTTTAAACCACAGAAAAGCAAGCACCTGTCGATGCTTAAAAACTCTTTAACAAGCCTGAAGTGGTGCATGTTACATATTGTATGAAACTTCTGTGGGAAAACTTTAGCCTGTCATATTGGATGTTGTGAGTACGGTACAAACTTTTATTCAATAACTTACATACTAGCTACTCTGTCGAAAACATATTGAAATAGTCTTCAATTCCTTTGTGCTATACTATACACAGAACTATTCACCAAGCAGGCATTATATTATAACACCGCATTTGAATTAGATTATCGAAAACAATTCTACAAACTCAGATTGTATTAATAATACAGAAGAAATAAACTTAGCCTATGATTTATAAGATACATAATTTTGTTTTATATTATTAAGGTACAGCTATGAAACATCAGGTTTCAAGAAAAATATATAAGTATATAAGTACTTTTATTTAGTCAAATTAAAGTACTTTTAGCCTAGAATGGATTCTGAATTCCTCAAACTATCTTTAGATATATCCTCATTCAGAGTGCACATTTTAACAAATGCGGTAAATATCAAATCACGTCTCACAATATTTGAAACAACTGAAAATAAAAGATTATTCCATTTTGCTTAAATCAATATAAAGTATATTATACAATTCCATACAACAAAATTTATATAAAAATAATTAAAACATTCCTAAAAATGGGGTGTAGACCTTTTATGTTAGAATAAACTGTTTTTACGTACTTTATCATTTATCATTCCATTTAAGCAATCTTATTTACTCATAGCCAATTCTGGTAATGGATACATTTAACGTTGATAGTATCAATTAGAAAAACATGTAAATAGTAACAAAAAATCAATATAGTAAATTAATATGAAGAAATTGAAGTAGTCAATATTAAGGTTAGACAAACAATGTTAGGTATTTACTGAACACGTTAGTAGATACAAATCAATGGGTTTCATTGTGCGACCATCTTGTAGATAATGCAGACCATTAGCCATCCCTCCGTATACGTCCCTGGCTTGATTAATCCTGCGGGACTTCATTGAGCATTTAAGTTCCTGCGTATAATACTATTTACTGATTGAAAATTCACGCAACTAACACTAAAATCATTGTTATTGTTTTGCCATATTTTTGATTATCATAAAGTTGTTTAGAAAATGAAGTTAATATCGCAGCTATAAACATTTGGTCTTATAGCTGAGTTGTCAATGCAATTAGGTTTACAATTAAAAAAGTTTTTTTTAATATAAACTAGGCACCTGGTTTTTTCATATTCGGATTACCATTGTACTACATATTTATATATATTTTCACCCAATCGTTTCCCTTCTTTTAATCGTATTATATATGACCCTCCAAGGACGAGCGTCACCATATGGTCACACAAAACACCGTTGTCTATTGATCCCACTATTCATACTTTTTCTACCTGAATATCGTTGCTTTCGCTCATATTTGGTTAAGAAGGGTACGGACTACAGTAAGTCATCAGCCGTGGGAACAGGAACGGTCTCCAATAGCACATGTGATTTTTTGAATTTCCGTTTTTTTTAATTTACTTTTTGAAACTGTTAGATATTTTTTTATAAAAACATAAAATTATTTACAGTTATTTTGCTAACATATTTGTTTCGAAATTATGTTGATCTAAAGAGGTCAAATTGTAAATATTTAAAAAAAAATCACGTTTAGCTATATTTCAACCCCGAATGTTTGCAAGCCCATACGGTCACTTTTGTCCTTACTACTGTCCGTACTCAATATTACACGGTAATAAAAGGATGAGCATGACCATATAGTCATGCGGGGTTTCTATACAACGACTTTGCGTTTTTTTTTTTTTAATTTTGGATAGGAATAAAAGTTATCCGTGACTTCAATATGGCTTAGAAAATATTTTTTTATCGGAAAAAAGCTCTCGTCTCTGGAGGGTTAATTAAAAAATATTAATATATTCACCGTCAAAAAATATTAAAAATGCTGTTATTACTTAGATATTATATCATTATGAACGAATAAAAGCAATTTTATTAAAACTGATCTCAAATATTTGTTACATTCTTAATTAGTATTGTATCGTATATATTTGTCAGTTAAGAATGCTTGTAATGAGAAAAATCAGTTTTAATAGTAAAAAAGATTTTCTAATTTTTAAAAATATAATGCCTTTCCAATTAGTACAGTAAACAAATTAATAGTGTTAATCTACTATACTTTAAATGAAATATTAACGGTACAGCTTCGATTTTTCTTTTGCAATTTGAAAACATTTTATTGTAACAATTCTATTTAATAATGGTATACCAAATAAAAATGGCAGACTTTAACACAATATAAACGTAAACTTTTTCACATATATATTTATAGTTTAGGTGTATATAAAATATAAGGTATAATAATTTAACTGTTTTAAATCGATATTACAATCGGTATGATAGTAGAAACTAAGTAATATGAAGAATCAATTCATATCCTAGCCTCCACAGCGATACATTATTAACATCAAAGGTGGCAAAGAATTCTGCGTTTATCGTTCGCAAAATGGATGGTCTTTTTCACAAAAAAACATTGAAGCGGAAATTGGAAATAAGCGATCGTACAATCCATCATGGTAAACAATACTAAAGGAAACCTTTGATCGGCTCTTCATAGCGTCGAAAGCTTTAAGGTACATAATACCGCATTACCTGTTCGGTGCTGATGTCAATTTTTTCCAAAGACGCAAATAAAATTACAAAAGCTCGTGAGAGATATATTTTTATTTTATGCCAAACGCTGATACCGTAGGGTGAAGAAAAAATGAAAATACTTTTTTAGAAAGCCAAATTTCCCACCTATTGTTGCGGAAACAAGTTCATATTATAATATTTTCACATAATACCAACTAAAAATATTGGTATTATTATACAAGAACTTTACGGCGTAAATATTTTTTATATTCATAGCCAAATATAATATTGTATACGTGAGTAACATTTTTTTATGTTTTTGTTATTTAGGAGTTTTTACCGGCTTAAAGTCACTTTATCTCGCTGTGTTTGAAAATTTTGATAAATTTATACGTCGTTTTTATTTGAGATAAAAATGTTTTTTGCTTAGACGTTTCTTCAAAGTTTTTAGATAATAATATTTTAACACAGTTTAAAAAACATATTTTTCACCAAACACTGGAATTGTCTTTCGTAAAACCATATTTAAAATGTCATCTTGCTGATGAATAATAGCTTTAAAGGTGATCAGTGTATATTCTTAGTGGAAAGGCATTATACTTAAAAGAAAAAAAAAACACAGTTAATAGTTATATGGAAATAATGCGACGAGTGAAACCGTACATGCTCTTAAATAAATAATGTTTAATTAGTTCAAAAAGTTTTTCATATATAACGATTATTATTTAAAACATTATGTTTCCATTTGTTTTATCCTAATGCTAAAAATTCGTATTAATACTCAATATATGATCACTTTTGAGGAGTTCACTTTCAATACTTGAAAAGGCACTATATCTTTAAAATAAAACACTCTTTTTTACTAATTCTACGTTTATTTAATACATGATCAGAATCGGTGTCGCTTATCACAAGTTGTTCGCGCTCGTCACACATGATGGGCGAAACCGTTCATGATACATACGACAAATATTCAACATACGAGGAATTAGTTAGTACAAAAGAGTGTTAAATTTTTGGACCTTATATATGGATTGTTAGTGTTACATACTATAAGACAACTTACTGATTATTAAAAGTGAGTGATATTGTATTGTAAGTGATGTTATAGTTGTCTAAAACTGATTGTTGGCCTGAAATATGGCTGCTGATATAAATAATTGTAGAAAAAATTTTACTGTTGACGTTTTGACAACACGAAAACAATTCCAAAATATCTGACCCAAACGACTTATGTATATTCGGCGTTTAACCCCTTTCTTCCGTTTAGCTTTTGAATCTGGATATATATATACCTGATCAAAGTCAACAGCACAATGCATTTTTAATTATTGTATATTTTAAGTCTGTGATAGTATTAAAATTTAATAATACTAGCATTTTTTATTCAATTACAAGTAAGAATAGTTGTGGTAAAAAATAACCATACATTGTATTTTCTTGTAACATTTTTATCTAATAAGTGCCTTTACACATATCGTATGTATTAAAACCGTCAGAATGTTCAGAGATGTTTTGTTGTATAAAACTCTAGCATAGTGTTGTTTTTTTTCACTCAACTTAAACGTTTTCAGGAAATTTTCAGGGTACAGATAGATACATTAAAAAAAATAGTTTTGTCAATAAGAACATCATTTTGAGTAGATATGTAATAGCTATAAAATGATCAAGAATTTTAATTTCAATTTAAAATATCAACATGCAGGGTAAATTTATTTTTACTTTAATGTTTTCATATTTATCACTTTAAACGTGGTATTCTTGGTATATAAGTATTTTATTTTAGACATCTGGCTCAATTTTAATCTCCTCAAGATCTTATCAACTAATTATATGTATAATTAATACCTTGTTCAGAATTCTATTCTCGCATACATGAAACTTATTGGTATGAATGATCTGAAATACTTAACACAGTTACGTTTTAAGTACTTACTAGCTGTAAGCCCGTTGACCTCAACGAGGGGGATTTTTGTTGCATTTTTAAGTAGTCAGAAAATTTACAGACATGAAAAATAAATTACAAACCTATGTATTGAATAAGCCAGAAAATCTAAACGTAATTAATTCTCTTTATGGATTTTTTTTAGGAATATACGCAATTCTCTTAAAGAACTAAAATACACCGGGACTGCAAAACAAAATATGCAAACAGCTGATATAATAAAATATATTCATAAAAAATAATAATTGAGCTGCCCTGCTGAGCTGCTATATCCAATATCGACAGCCCTGCAGTATTCATATTTTATCGTTTTTAGAACAATTCAAATGTTTTGAGTTTGCTAACAACTATATTTCGTAGAAAAAGAAAAAGACCTCGGGACATATATCGACAGCCCTGTAGTATTTTAATTGTATATAATATAATTTTTAGAATAATATACCATCTTTCTTGACGTCATCAAAAAGGCAAAATCGCGCGACCATACAAACACTCAAACGTACAAACGTACCTTATTAACTGTTAATATATTAAGATTTGACTCCTCTTTCACCTTTCATTCACATATAACTTCTATTGCACTGCGTGCAAGCAAACTTCTTGGGTTAATTGTTAGACAAAGCAAACCATTTGAAAACCCAACTGTGTTTCGGACGCTTTATGTTTCTTTGGTCTTAAGTAAGCTTGAATATGGATCCATCATTTGGAGCGCATATGAAAGTTCATACAAGCTGAAATTGGAGAGAATCCATAAGAAATTTCTAAGATATTATTATTTCAAAAAATTTAAATTCTTTCCCTTTGATAATTCCTTAAAGGAATACTACCCCACCAAATTTCTTTTAGGAATGTTATCATTTCACTCATTTGAAGCTCGAAGATCGTTTTCAAGCTTAAAGCATTTTTCTCTTCTTCGGGGCCGAGTTAATAATCCTGAAATTCTCATGACTATTAATTTACATGCTCCCAATTTATTCTTACGTGGGCGAAACAATGAGCAAAAACTTATACCTCGCTTAGGAGGTATGAGTCACCAGTTCCAAGGGCCGTTCGACTAATCAACGCATTGCCTAGAGAAGTGGACATTTTTGGTGATGGTATTTGGAAACTGTTTGATAAATTTTTCTTTTGTATTTCTTGATTTTTTATGTTGAATTTGATGTACTGTGTATTTTTATTTTATATTTTGTCTTGTTATATTTTTCAAGTGCATGGCGAATTGGCGTCAGCTGTTATGTCATGTACTGTAATTTTAATTTTTAACAATAAATAAATAAATAAATAAATAAATAAATAATGGCCAACCCAACAAAATGATTTGATGAGTATTTCAGAACGTCCAAAATATATTTTTGATTATTATTTTTATATGCCACAAATAATCTTTTAAAGTTAAACCGATTTCTTGACGATTTATATACACAATACATTGAGTGTGGAAAAAGCATTCGATCTCTTGACTCTTTCGTTAAAATTGTTAATTATCCTTCAGACACAAAATAAAATTAGTAGGCACATTTGCATATAGAATCTGTTTTTAATATATGTATACTGTTTTTTTAGGGTAACTTTTCCCAGTTCAATTTAGTCGCGGAACCTTTTGTAAATTATTTTGTAAAACAGAATAGAACCCTTTCAACCTATTAAATTCATTATCCCAGATTGGAAACGTGATCAAAACGTGTCAAAATTGATTATTTTTTAAATATTAGTAGTATTGAAAATCTCCGATCTTTGATTTTTTTATTTTTCTTACCTATAACTACAATTTAATTTTAACAGATAGATTAAAATTCTAAAAATACGTGTCAGTTAATAATGTGTCTCGTTGCTTTTATCTAGGTTGTTTATTATACAGTGCAAGGCAATACGACACGCTATGGGAGTATTTTTATTGTGTTGTTAATACATCTGAAGCTTAAACTTTATAACTGTGATGGGATCGCTTGCAGCTTTCTTGAGTCGTATTTTTGATTGTGCAGGCGGGCCTTAACTTTCAGGGCCGAACTTTGACCATTATTGCTGGCTTCAAAGCCAGAGCAATATCGTTTGTTACACTACCCTCTACCATTCTAACCGCCACCGGTTAAGGGGCCGTAACCTTAAGTGCCCATTGCCTTTTCTTCTCTTTCAGTAAAATGAGTACTCTTATTTTTACTCGCCTCTCAGACTAAGCGAAAGCCTATGTCTCACAGTTTTATCGATCGTCTCTAATCCGAATGAGTATAATATTATATGGAATACAATACATGTTATTTTCATTGCCGTTTATTGATCTGTATTAATTGTAGTCTTAAACGTTAATGTATTTATAAAAAGAAGACAAAATCTTGAAAAGCCACTCGAAAGCATACAATTTCAAAACAGTGGCTTCTGTTAATACGAAAAACTGATGAATGAAAATTTCTTATATTTCTAAATATTTTGATATTTTTTTTGAGCTTATTCGTAATGTGCATGAAAATGATGACATATATAATACTAAAACAAAAGTATCTTAGCAATCGATTATTTCATATTTAAAATCATAATATTGTATTGAAACATGACTTTTACCGTATTTATTGAATAGTAACCGAAAAACATTTTTTAGTAATATTTCAAAAGAAAAATATGCTTATTCATTTATTCAAACTATTATTTATATTAAAAATGTATAGATTTTTCAAGATATAACTTCATATATTTAACAATTAAATATTCTTGATTAATTGAAACAAATATATTCATCGTCTAATATAAGCTTTAAAAACAAATTTGGTTTGAGGTTAATGTGGAAATGTATTGCGTTTTCCTCTTAACGAATTCCATTGCAATGATTTTTTGTTTTTTAATACTAGGTGCTTACCTAATATGTAGTACTTTAGGTGAGTTATTAGCACTTTTATTTTATTACCTGAGAATGGACTTCAAGGTATAAATACTAGGCTCAGTGGATATATTCGTCTTATCAAAAAAACGTACAAGTATATTAAATGTAGGCTTATTTCATATACATAATTATAAAATGGCTTCAAGAGAAAACTCTTTGGCATAGTATTAAATATCTTTCATTTATATCTTCTTAAGCTAAAGCGTTTTATTTTTAAGGATTCCCTACTTTCACTAACGCTGTTTTATGATTGATTTCAATATTTTATAGAACAAGTGAGTGTAGATTCCCTTTCATAGTCTTTTTAAAATTATATTTAATTTATTTATTATAGTTTCTTTTAATTTATTTTTAATATTCTTTCTTAATAATATAATAAAGAACATACATAACTATATTGCGAACTCGTTGGAGTATTTATTTTTATATTTCAAAATTAATTTAGCAACATGAACAAGGTATCTCCCAAAAATAATTATAGCAGAGGAGGCCAAAAACCTGCTTACTAAAACCAATACTCAGGTAAAGACTCTGATGGCATGATAGCAGACATGATTGATTAAAACAGATAAAAAAATAAGTCAAACGTTAACTTAGCAATGATTTACAAAATCATGAAACCTTTGATTAAACAAAAAATCTATAAGTTAAGCAACGTTTAAAAGACGATTTTTTAACCATGTTCGCTTACAATGTAGAGCATATAGACTCTTAGTGAAGTTTATTCTACTATTCGTTAATCAGTTTTTTAAACTCCTTTTTTGAAGAAGAAAATGAAAGTGCTATAACAAGACTAATGGTTAGCTAATCAATCTTGCAACGCCCATTTTTAGGATCGTAAAGATGGTGGTAGAGAATTTAAGATATGACAGACATATACATATGCCTTTAAAAATAAATTAGTAAGTTAAGTCAGTGTCAAACATTGGTTTTTTAATTAAAATTTGAGACTAGAGACGTGGATGTTTGTGACGTCAATTTAACTCGAGCTTATCTCAAGTAATTTATAATAAATTCTCATTGAGTTTTTCTCGTATGATCTTTCAACTTTAAAATATTTGGCGCTATGGAATTGGCTGTAATTCCAAATATTTTTTTAATTAAAATAAATACACTAAGGTTTAATAAATGTTCATTAAAATTTAAAAAAAATACTGATTGTAAATAGAAAATGTTTTCTATCACAAGCATTTTCTACATTTGAAATTTATGTTAAGTAACTGATAAAGAAAACGCGGGTTTCAAAAAAATTACACTCAACATCACCATCACATTACCAAAATTAGTTTGATGGAAACAACAAAACAGTGTCCAATCGATTATAATTTAACTGATCCAAATTTCCAAATCTTTTGGTAGAAACGAAAGAGTAAATGTATCACAGGAATGTTTGTCGTTCTCACAGTAATAGTATACAAAAGATGTGTAGCAGGTTCGTTACGATATAGAGCAAACAAAACACAAAGTAAAGTTGTGAACTGGAAGAGCAAGCACATTCATGACCCAAGACATGTTTGGGCGAAAACTCTACCGGTTATTTTTGTATGCCAACAAATCTGTTTGACTGCATCACATTCAATAGCCCATATTTACGATAAATCGGCTGTAAATATATACGCTTCAATAAAAATTGAAAATAGATTTTCACTCAAAACTATGTTATAAGTTTAACACAGTTCTAGCGAGACGATTCTATAGTTTTTACGTATGTAATTTATAAACGATAATAAAGCTTGGTTGTTCCAGCAACAAAAACTTTGCACCACCATAATATTTTTTAAACAATAATTGCAAGCTCACTAACCTAAAACACAGAAATTGAAATTTTCATTGAAAACCACTATATTAAAAATACATGTAAGTCTTGTTCTTATGTTATATAATAATATATTTGATCCAATCGGCGATAACTGTGTAGTAATGTTTTAAAAATCATTTAGTAAAATATGATTCATAGCCCGTGGGGCAATGGTCAGCGTCGTTGACTTCCGTGACGGATCTCATAAGTTCGAGTCCCAGCACTTTTTCCCTTTCCACCTTTCTTTAAAACTTCTCCCTCCTTTCCATTTCTAAAATAACTGGGCATAGCGAGAGTGATTATTTAACCTCGTTTTATCCGCCATATACGTTTCTATACATACTTCTACCGAAAATATGAAGAAACTTTGATCACTATTTGTATTGTTAGGAAAAACTAACAAAGAACGATTGTGTGATTGACACTAATTATATGCGTAAAGAAAGAGATGCGTCTTTTGAAATGGATGCACATACTATTTCTTCCAAAAAAGATAGTGATTTTTTAACGTGGCATGTGATGCAAACCACACCTAGCATTGTCATATAGTGACGATAGTTTTAGTTAAAATATTATTTAAGTTAAACAATAACCAACAATTTTATATGCCGTGTTTTTATTTTTCTAAACTTTTTTATGCGATTATGGGTATATTTCAACTCACTTTTTCAAAGTTATGCGGATTTTAAAATTCATGGAGCGCATCCCCACTTTTTCTATGGAAGTCAAGTCTTTTTTTATGCAATATATCGTGGAACGCTTCTACCGCATAAAAAAAGGATTGACTGTATACATGTCAATGTAAGATTATTGCTAATTAAAAATTGATAACAATTTGTTCATGGGAGTATACTTTAAGCTTTTACTAATTAATGATATTTGATATGACCTCTTTTTTAAAAGCAATTCAATTTTGTGACAAAAAATAGATTTATAATGAACTTTTAAATGATCAATAATGACAGAATTCATCAAAAATAATCCTTTATTACTAGAGAAATCCACGTCAGGTATGATAATACATTATGTTAGCACACCATTATGAAATTATTGGCTGTGCAAACTCTACCAATTATGTCATTATACACGGAAGTGTTAAAACTTTTGTGTTATACATCGAACTATACTCACAACTGATAACCAATATTTGATTAGGACACAAAAACCCTACACTCACGTATACTTGAATAATTCAGCAGTGTTAATATATTATATTCTATTTATATAACTCAATTTTTATTTAATCAGATGAATTCGATGATATATATCAATGATATAATCAACTTGTCAAAATATCGATGATATAATCAACTTGTTATTACACTTGAAGTGTCATATCTTATACAATTAGTGGAACAACAAAGTTATCAATTTTCTTGACCAGAACGTATTTTTTTTACCATGTCCGCTGCCAATATGAAGCATATGGACTCTTAATGGAGTTTATCTCAACAGAAATGTTTTTCTACGAGAACTGCTTGTTACTCAGTTGCTCAACCTCTTTTTTTACATAGAAATTAGGAAAAGAAGGAAAGGGCTAGGACAGTACTAGTGGTTAGCTAATCGCTCTCGATACGCCCCGTTCATAGGAAAGGATGGGTGGGAGGGGGGAATTCAAGACATCACATACATCCATGCCTTTGAACAGAAATTCATAAATCGATTGAAAATCAATTTATAAAACTGCCCGTACTGGGATTCGAACCCGTGCCCTCCGTAGCAGTAGCTAACGATGTTAACCGCTCGACCACACAGGTGGTATATATATATATATATTTAATATATGTCCGCTCCCAATGTGAAGCTTATGGCCTCGAAATGGAGGTACATATCTCAACAGAATTTTTCTACAGAAAAATAGGAAAGGAATGAAAACCACCAATATATCATCATCGATAAAGGAAGGAAGATATCTTTGATTAATTTGATATATAAAATCGCATAGATTTATCGGTACCCTATCAGTAATAATAACAGGTTGATTGGATACCTTATTAGTAAGAAATAGCGTGTCAATAGAGTTTGGGTCCTATAGCGCAGCGGTTAGTGTTGTGGGCTTCCGTGCCGGACTTCACGGGTTCCAGTCCCAGCACGAACAACATTTTTTCGATCGATCTATCGATTTATGTTCGAAGGCATGAGCGTTTTTGATGTCTGAAAATTCCCTACCACCCCTTCCGATCCTTTAATAATTGGGTGTAACAAGAGCAATTAGTTAACCACTGGTCCTGTTCTAGCTTATCCTTCTATCTCTCTTAGAAAGTCTTTTGTCGAGATACCTCCATTAGAAGGCCATATGCTCCATATTGCGAGCGGAAATGGATAAAAAAGTGTGTCAACAACTGGTAATAATTTCATGTATGCCCATGTAGTTTTCAAAGTCAAAAGACCTATATGGTTACATTTGAAAGTTAAGTGATGTTATGTACTTTGAATTTAACATGAGCCTCTCATTTTGTATGTTGAAATGGTTAAAGAAACATTTCATACAATTCAATTAACACACTCATTTAATTAAATATAATATATTACAAGCCGTGTATGACGGATAAATTTAAGTTACTTATTGTCAATTTATTATGCTTGTTTCTAAAAAAAGCAGCCATGTATTAAAGTATAAAAATTTTACCCGGCGATAATTTTCGCGTTAACCTTGTTGTGATATTGCGATTGGAGATATTAATTATAGGCTAATCCTAGTCAATAATTTGTAGAAATCAGTTTGGCTCACTGCACTTAACTAACTACCGTTGGGATAATTTAGTTGGCTATCGTAGCAAACATATTAATTATACATCAGTCAATAAATCCAAAACGTTTGCCTACATTTGGTGGATAAATAAACCTAAGCTTACTACCATTCGACCAGAGAGTAGTAACTCCATTTAACGGAAGCCTTCAATGATTCTAGATACGTACATAACATATTTACATTCGAATTAGTTGAATTTGTATTGGTTTATGTATGCAAATTGAAGAATTGTGTTTGCTTTGTTTATAAACAAGCTATTTTATTTTTTCTATTTTAAACAAAAACAAATACAGTATTTAATTGAGTAGCATACTTATAAAGAGTCTGTATTCAAACATTATAGTATCTAGAGTTTTATTTTGGTTATTCGTTTGTCTCCGAAAGCTCTAGGTGATCTTAATTACTTGGACATGTCAAAGTTATTGTGTGAATTATCGTCAATTTGATATTGAATGTATACAATAACTATATATTTTAATTGAAACGTACATCATTACAAATCACATTAATATTGAATAGTCTATCTATGAAATAACAACTAATTGCTTAAAATCAGGGACGAGCACTAGACAGAGTAGAAATCATATTACAGTTTAAGTTATGTTAGCATGCTGACAAGCGCTGGTCAATGTTGAAATTGCATATCAGCTTAGGTTAGGTTAGATATGCGGAGTAGAATGATAGACAGAGGCCGAGAATAACAAGACGTTGAAATTTTTGAGGTAATTTGAAATGTCAGATGACTGTAAAACACAACAGCAGCAGTAAGAAGTAAAGAGAGGCTGGAATCACTATAACTTTAAAGTTTTGAACAATATAACTTCATCTGTGTCGTTATGTACAGACTAGCCAGTTTAATTGTCTATTAAATTTTGTTCTGTCGTGTATACTTTAACTGTCCAAAATATACAATGTATAGATTGACTACTCTATTAAACATTGACTGTTGATTTAACATCGCAACCAGTTTTTTTAAACATTTAAGTTTCTAGAGTGGGTATTGTCTATGTAGTGTATGCATATATGGCGTGGTATTATAAATATTTAAAAGAAAAATATTCTGAGAAAAAAAACATATATAACAGTTCAATATTGAGTTGTTTATTTCGATAGTTTTTAAGTGTACTGTGTGCATATTTAAAATTCATTCACGCTCGGCTAGTTATAATGATAAGGCTAGGCTAATGAGGTTGCTCGCATGTTAATAAAATTTACGGACTTCTGTTCGTTGCAGAATGAGTAAGCGAGTGATATGTATGCAAATATTCATTTTTTGCGAATCAATGAAAAAAGCTTCCACACAAAGTCGTCATGCATGCACAAAAGGTAAATGTGCGTTCAATGCAAAGCTCGCTGTATTTTCCAATACATTACAACACGGTATCGTTCAGAAAAAATTGCATTTGTACGCAATATTCTTTATTAATACAATGAGTTGTATTTAGCTTCATTAGTGCAAATAGCAAAATGTTAATCTTCATTTTTTTGTATGGAATAAATAAATCATAGTGAATATAAATAAGAATATGAATATAAAATAAATTTTATCTGCATTCTCACTTGCAGAAAATTTGTTAATCTAAAATACAGTTAAGCATTTTCTTTGAAAATTTTAAGTTTATATTACATGCATTCTCTTCAGTTTGGTTGACATCAAGGATCTATGGATTCTGCTGGATGATTAATTTCGATGTACTTTTCATTTCAAATATATATATAAACAAATTTTTGGCTATCTAGATCAGTGGATGGGGAACCTGCGGCTTTTTGGCTACTCTGATGGGGCCTTTTGACTTGATCAAAATATTCACTTTGATCAAAAAATTATACGCAAGCGTTTGAAAAAAGAGCGTAATCAACCCATTTTATGTCCGACAGTCGAAAAAAAAGGGAAGGTGTGTCAACGTTTTCTTTAGTTCTAAATGTTCCCCACCCCTGATCTAGATAATTCAAATGCTACGCTTGTAATGTAATAAAAATTGTGAAATAAAGAAAAATTTGAATATATGACCAAGTAAAGAGTTCACAGAGACTTATTGTTTCATTAACTAGAAAAAATGTAATAATTTAAGCCAAATACCGTGTTACAGTAAGTAGATATGAAAAAAATTTAAAAAAAGATCAAATTATCAAGACTGTTTCACAAAAATGACTTAGAGAAATGGTATTATATAACATTGCAGGAAACGAGTAATATCTTTTAAATATTTCAGGCGTTGGGTATACAAATACTAATTTTATATGAGAACATAAAATTTAAAGAAAACGACACGTTTGAATAGTTCAAATTGTTAGTAAATATGTTTCTGATGAGTTTGCAGTAGCCAAATTTGTTTTTGCAAATTTCAATTTGTAAAAACTTTACAAAGTTAAGTGAATTAAAAATTTATAGCCAAGTTCGATAATATTTAAAATTGTGATTGGACACAAAACGCTTGAGCTATTTTATTTGTCCAACATATTCCAACGCCACAAAAACAAACCGAGTTCTCTTAACTCGCACACACAAAGAAGACAAATAATCGCAGTCCAGGCAATCAGAATCTTTTTCTGCATTTTGTTCACTTAATAGGGCCTGTCAATCGGTAAGTTTGTATATATTTAACAAATATCAACTTTGATCTAAGCAAAGAAATACGATAGAAGAATCAAAATAAATTACAGAGATGGCAATTAATATTAAAAAAAACTTCTACTATTCTACGGAAATTGTAAATATTCCAAGTCACAAAGTAGTTATAATATATTATAATTAAGCTGAGCATAGAACAAATAAGGATATTTAATTAAATAATGTTTTTGATCACTTTCCAATCCCAATTATATCCGATCCAGAAAACAGTGTGTCAAAGATCAATAGGGAAGGAACTAACTGTTTTTTAATGCTTTCTTTGTACCTGTTCAATTTTAGACTCATTTATTATCTATGTCATTCTTCAGCGTTACAAATGGTCAACGGTATGTTTTGATACAGTATTATTGGTAGCTAAAAATACGCTTGAGTGCCTTAGTAACAGCATTTTAATACAATGTAGTTATTACAACGTAAGCAACAAATATTATTCGGTCACATCGATTTGATGATTATAAAGTTGAACAAATACATGTGATATTTTTTGGCGTCATGCGGAGAGCGAGTAGACTTGATTTCAAAAAAATTTTCGAATTACCATAATAATCATTTTATCTGGATGTAAAAAAATTAGCATTTGAAATAAAAAAAAATCATTGAATAGAGATACTATAAAATAATAAATGAGCTTCTGAATGATCGAGTTTAGTAGTTATAAATGCAATATCAATATTCCGGGAAATTTTACAAAATTACCCGGTCCGAGCCCGCAAGACTCAGGCCCGAGTCTAATACCGCACTTGTTACACGACCCCGACCCGAAGCCCAGATTTATACTCTTCAGCCCGAAAAAAACCCGTGTTTTACAAATTTACAACAATTTACGATTCATAGAAAATTTAAATTAACTTTGATTATTCCACGTATTGTGTTTTCGATGGTTTCGGCGGTAACTTTGTGGAAGTTCATTTTAATAGAAAATTTAAATTAACTTTGATTATTCCTCGTATTGTGTTACGTATTACACAATACGTGGAATAATCAAAGTTAATTTAAATTTCCTATTAAAATGAACTTCCACAAATTTACCGCCGAAACCATCGAAAGTATTAATTTACGATTCTTTATAGAACTGGTAATAGTTAAAATCATCATGGCTGACTTATAACACGTATGTAGTCTGAAACATTTTCTGAAGAAATAAATTCCTTACACGGGCCCGGCCCGGGCCCGAATCTCAATTACGCTTACTCGCCCGAAACCGGCTCGCAGGCCGGGCCGGGTAGGGGCCCGAGAGCCAAGCCCGGGTCCGTGCAGACCTCTAATGTAGATACAATAAAATTATGACGTAATAAAGTAATCTTTATGGACGCTTATTTTTATCATCATTGATTATTTCTTCTAATATTAAATAATAATGTTAATTAAATAATAAATAATTACCTAACCAAAATTCTATGTTAAAATATATTTAATTTATATATATAACAACGCTAAATATAAATAAGTTTTTAATCAGTATAATTAGTTCATTTTAATTTTCATCCGTGTAAGGATTGTGAATCTAAAAGCTCCATTCGTCAAAGCTTTGGAGAAAGTTAAGCCCAAGGGCTACATGCTTTAAAAGGCAAGTAGGGGTTAAGGAACCTGAAAATTATCTTGAAACCTCTCGGATTTAAAACTGCCAACTTCTTGTCAACAGTGCAGTCTCAAGACGGCTGCCCACTTTTATGCGTACTTCAGAATTAAAAGTACTTTTCAGTATCTCAGCATTATTGTATTATATTATAATATAAAGATCAAAACATGTGTTCTATTGTTTGAGTTTACATGCAAGACATAAAAAAATAATTAACTTGGTAGATTTTATCACAACTTACTCGGTTGACTTCTTTGTCAGTTGTTTTTATTATTTGGTACATATAAAAAGCAATAAACTAGTAATTTGAAACTCTTCGTTACGAGTGTGATAAAAACATATAATTTGGGCCCATTAGAAGTAAAGTGAGCCAAGTGATACTTTAGAAGAAAACAATAGATGCGTTGTAATATTTAACATGTCTTAAAGTATCGTAAAAATGAAGTAGTTGCACTTTGCAATAGAGTTATCTCCGTAAAATAAAAATATATAATCCACCAAAACCTAAGTGAAGACGTGACAGTACTCAAAACTCCAAGAAAAAAGTTTTACCATTTTATTAGTTGGCTCACCTCACCTCTAATGGGCCCATTTAAAAATAAACAATATTTAAAATATCAAGTTAAATACTTTTTATTTTAATTTAAAATAACGAAGTTTCACCACTTACATTAAAACCAGCCCAATCGATGTCATTTATTCATATTGTATGGGAAAAAATCTTATCTAAAGTATAAATTTTAGATGAGTTTTGGTAATATTTTCAAACTTCACAGAAAATATCAGCTAAAATTAATGAGTAGTCGTCGATTAACAGGCTATTTGTACATTTACTTTACACCGAGTTTTTTTATTCATATTTTTGTTAGAAACGGCTTTTTGTACAAAGTTTTTCACCATTCACTCTAAGATTTTATAAACGGAGTTTACTATAATGTAAATTAAATTTTGTACGTAATATGGGTAGTTTAATTATGAATATTTTGTGCGACCGGTACTTGAAAAACACTGTTTTATTTCTTTAAAAATGAATACTATGTGGATATGAAATATTAAATTTAAAATTGAATCGATACATAATCGATCTTGGATGAATGATAAAACTTTTTTGTATACTTTAATGAAAGTCTTGGACTGTTTTTTCAGCTCTGAATATTGTTTCAAATAATGGATAGTCATTCATAATTTTTTTAAAAATAGCCCTACGAAAGTTTCAAGAGAATGAAACTCAAAGTATATTTTTCAAATTTGTATTATATTTTTAAGATAGAAAATATTCAAGAAAGGGTATTAAAAAGCTTTTCTTTTGATTATTTAAAATGGCAAATGCAAATTAAGACAATATGAAATGAATAGGTAAAAACCGCGGGCCAGGTATTGAAAAGCGCCAGTACAAATGTAGCCAATTGAGTCGCAGTAGCTGTGTCAACAACTAGACGCTTTCACAAATCGATATAACGCTAAAAGCTTTTTCCTTTCATCTTGTACTTTTTAAAAATGCAAATTCCCCTACGGCGAAGTTGGACGTTTAACAAATGTTTATTTTAATTCGCTCTTTTGCGACAAACTGTTTTGCAACTTTTTAAGTGGGCACACACTATCTTTCTCTCCAACTTTTAGTTTAAATACTGCCCCCCTCATTATTTGATTGAAACAGGCTGAAGAATATCTTATCTGTATTTATAGTTTGCTCTTGCTTCATTTTATTTATTTTACAAACTAATATATTCGTTTCCTCGCGTCACAAAAATAACCTTTCAAACGTGTACGTCATGAAATTTTCACATGAAATTTGAGTAGGCGAATCCTGATAAATGTGAAGATTTAGATTTGCTAATTTGATCCCGAGCTATAAATTAAAAAAAATAATCTACATTCGTAATATAAATTGAAACGAAGTTCTAAAATTCACTTAAAGTGTAAGTTTTTAAACTTTTAGGGTTTTAGGGTTTTCACTGTCAATACTTGGTGAAAAAGCATTATGTTAATAAAAACACAATACTCTTTTGTACTTTATTCCACTTTATTTAATAGTTCAGGACTGGTTTCGCTCATTACGAGCATTCTCAACTGATAGGAAAAATATATAAAAAGTGCTATTTATGCAAAATTAAATTGAAATAAGAGTTGTAAACAACAATTAACTCTATTTATTCTTTTCATTGTTGATGAAGTGTAATCAAAAAATGTTTTTTCAAAACCAGTTTTGGGATAGAAGTGACAAACTAAAAATAATTATGAGAAGTCTGTTCTTTTTGCAACGTAAAAATAAATTATTTTTATTTATAAGTAATAATCTCTTAATCTTACAAGCAAAAATACTACCCTGTATTTGTGTTAACCAAATATGTTGAACATTTTATTTATTGAAATGATTTATTATTTACTTATTTAGGTGTTTCATAAAATTTTAAACACACGCTTTTTTGTAGTTTTCCACATTAATTTTATTTGATCAGGACCGTTTTCAATAAATGTTGAATAAGTAAAAAATATTTTTTTTAAAAGTTTATTCTTCCTTAATTAAAGAAGTAATTTCTCTTTCGCTTGCCACCCTAAGTCGTCTAGTTGGTAAGAGTATCGCCCTGCATTATATCGCCGAGCATTCTAGATCTAAGTCATGAATTTTTGAGATGTCTCGTCTCCTAGAGTTGATCAAGAGTGGCTAATAAAAAATCTTCATCCAATTTCAAAATATTTGACGCATTGGTAGGTATTAATTAGCTGTTACGTCCAATTTTATTCTAATTTCCAAAAATATTTATATAAATATATATGTTTGTATTATACGGCTCTGCTAATGGTGGTTATATCCAGTTCTGATTACAGTACTAAAAAAACCTGTCATATAATGAATACGTCTTACAATTATTCATTATATAACTCAAAGATATCACGTTAATGAATGGTTCCAACTGCCATACGAAGCATTTTACGGCCACTGTATCACTCATAATTATATGATCGCATATTCTAATGCCTATATTCATGAACAATGTTTCTCGACTTGTGATATCCGGCATAACTGGTTACTATAAAAAAATGTTGTTTATTTTTACAGAATAGAAAAAAAAATGCTGCATTCTTTTGAAAGTGGTAAATGGGACTCGAAAAAGTCCGTTTGAATTACATCGCCAACACTATAATATGTCTTTATCAAAAAAAATATACTCAAGATATAAATCGTTTGGTAATTAATAAGCCTTGCGATGTTATGTGTGATGATGGTTTTCAAATACGTGAAACATGTGCCACATTTTGTAGCTCAACAACTAGAGAAACCAAGTCATCATTTTTTATTTTATGTTATCAATGAAAAAACCTATCTTATCCAATTTTGGGATTCAGGATATGTGAAAATTTTTTTTTTTTGCGCTGGAATCGCTAACAGTCGTAAATTTTTTGATGTGATAAAAAACCGTGAAAAATAAAAACTATCTAACATTTTTTTAAAATAAAGAATCTCAAACAATTTTGACACGATTTTATGGTGCATGATCCCGGGATCCGAAAAATGGTGAATCCTAAAATTCTGAGATCACAAAAATCGTCCGGGATTGGATGCCCTAGTTGCCACCGAATTCATCATTGAAATGTGTATTAACTGAGATTACTTCACTTTTACGATAATTTAAGACGTGTAGAATATTACAACGCATATAATATTTTTTTCTAAAATACCACTTAGCTCACTTCACCTTTCATTGATTTATATAATAGTCGTTTTCAATAAGAGCTTTAAGACATACGATTTTTGTTTTGGATGTGGCAGCAATTTCTTTTTGCAATAGCAATCACGCTATTTGATGCATGGTTCCATTATTTTTATATATATTTCATGAAATATAGAGATATTACATTTGATTACAAATATACACGTCTCTCGAAAACAATAACGTTGGTCCGTTCGGGCGAACATAAACCTTTTGACTAGTTTGATCCAGAAATTGATGCACTTTTATCTCTCAGTCAGTGACGAGAATATTGCATTGTCGACGCTTAAAACAATATAATCAATTCGATATGAACATGAAAAATACTATAAAGTTAAACGTATCATTGTAGAATGTTGGAGCATAAAATTGTTTATACGCGTACTCTAGTTTATGGGTATGAAAACAGGTTTCAATATTTTCTATATTTAAGCAAAAAAAATGATGAATTGAAAATTTTACAAAAAATAATATGATATTTGAATTGTTTGAATTTTGATATTGAAATTCCATCAAGCACCCTCAGTCGAAATACTTTCTCATAGTTTCTTGTATATTTTTAATTATTAAACTAAAAAATAATCCGTGTGTATTCTAGCTTATTACTTCCTTACGAATATTGTTGAATATGTCTTTTTTTGTTACTACAAAATAACAAAAATAGAACATTAAGATTTAGAAACAAAGGTAAGAGTTTTTAGAGCAGTGGGGGGGGGGGAAACTGTGTCCGCTTGGCTACTCTGATGCAGCCTTTTGACTTGATCAAAATATTCAATTGGATAAAAAAATATACGCAAGCGTTTGGAAAAAGAGCATAACCAACCTATTATATTTATAAAAAAGGGGGGGTGTAAACGTTTTCTGAACTGCGGCCTTATGTCGAATCAGATAAATGAATGTGGCCCAAAGAAACAAAACGGTTCCCCACCCCTGATTAAGAGTTTGAATTTGTCTAAGTGGTAGAAGACAGATGATAAATAAAATATTTTTTTTAGTAATAAATAGTGCAACAAAACTACTAATTCGTCGTGAATTGAAACGGGTGAAGTAAGTAATTTTACATTTAACCTTCTGACCATGGCCAGATATTTATTTATTAGAGTTGTGTGGTGTGGCTTATAAAATTCAATCATTAAAATCAATTCATATATATCATTGTTTTGATTTTAATTATAAATCTATTTATTTTTTTATGTGTTGTAATTAGATGTAACAATTTGTTTTTATGTTCTCCATGCAGCTTGCTGACTTACTTTTTACGTTACTGACGTAATTTATGAATACTTATTAAAAAGTTTTTAAATTCAGTGAAGCAATTTTAATGAGTTTCTTAGTGTATATTAACCATAAGAAACGAGAACATAAAACATTTACGGCAAGCTTTGGTATTGAACGACTGGGTGGAAACTGATCTGTGCGTGTATGTGAAATAGCGATGGACAAGCAGAGACTGAGAGGTAAAGCCTGACAACCGGACCAGCAAATTGCATTCTTCTTGTGGTCGCGTATACCTTCATCTACCTACATGACACCACAATGGTGGTTAAGCAGACTATATTTTATTAAACATAACTTTTTTATATACTATATATATATATAATCGGATCCATGGCCGAGTGACCAACGTCGTTGGCTTCAGTTACGGAGTTAAGGACAGATTCTTCAACCATTTCATTGGTTTTTGATAGAAGGTTTTAATATTTGTGATGTCTGAAATTCCCACCCATCAAATATGCGATCCTAAATATAGGTCGTTGCGTTTACTAACCATATCCGAGCCCTATTTTTATATCATTACTTTCTTAGAAAAATAAATGTTCGAATAATACTGGGTAATAAGCAGTATTCGTAAAAAAAAACATCAGATGAGATAAACTATATGAGGTGTCTATATCGACCCATAAATAGACAAAAAATCGTAATCCACAATTTATAAATTTTACAATTTTTACTTTTTTTTAAATTACGTTCTAAAAAAGGAATCCCTTAAGTGCGGATAGTAAATAATTATTCCATAGTCAATGCTTATCCTGATTAATACAATTATCTAACTACTTTCAGTTCTCTAGATTTAGTGTTTTTCAACATGGGTCCACGTGAAACAAACGATACCAAGTCAAAACACTAAAATGCACAAGCCACAAAAAGAATCAGGTGGTTTTTTTCGCTGGCGCTTTAGGCGGTATCGAACAATTATTGACTAAATACGCAATTAACCGAATTGTGTCACTTAACACAACGGCATCATTCGATATAATCGATGTTAATATCTCATCTTTGACTATATTTTTTGAAAAATATTTTCTTGACACTTATTGTTAACTAGCTGATCTTAATTTATTTATCCTGGGAATGTCAGCAATTATGAACACAGATAGTTTAAATTATACGATATTTTATTACCTTTTCCAATCATGGATGATAACAAAACACACCACAATAGTATGGTGTTATCGATGACAAGTGATTAAACCAAAGCTCAAAACCAAAACATTTAGAATTTTATTGGAATTGATAAAATATATTGCTTCACTGTTGTACATTCATTGAAGCATTCCAGACTCGATTAGTGGCCATAGTTTAATAAATAAAATTATTGAAAAAGTTGATCAGTTTATTACCAAACGCCGGTAGAAAAACATCCAAACTTATTTTCGCGTAATTGACAGTCGGTCAGTTATTTAATTTATTTTAATTTAAAATGAGAGCCATTCAGCCGATTTTTCAATCAATGTAATCACCGGTTGGTGCAATTGATGGAGTTAAAAACAGTTGTTTCGTAGATTTTATCTTATTTATTTAATAAGTATGATCAAATTTATTACTTTATTCAGAAAAACAACCGTTTGCACAACAAAAATCAACAGCAATGTCTGCCGATTCTTAAATACGTTGTTTTCACACATTAAAATGATTTAAATTGTATTAAATAAATTGTACACGGTCCTTAGAGGTAATCGAATCCAGACCAGTCTGATCAGTGGAGCCAGCTCTAACCATGTAGACTAGTGCTTCTTAACCTTTTTCATGATACGGCCCCAAAAAGTTGAAAAAATAATATGCAGACCCCCGATTTTTTTTATTTCATAATTTTATATGTTTATATCACAAAGAATGTTCACAGATAAATATTTGTATTTTATACTGAAAATTTTCTCAAACTACCGCGAAAAACTTGCGGACCCCAGGTTGGGAAGCAATGATGTAGAACAGTGCTTCCCAGATTGGGGGGCACGGAATTTCTCCGAGGGCCGCCGCAGAAGATATTTTGTATTGAAAAGGGCCGCGGATTTTTTTTTCAGCTTTAAGGGGCCTTGGAATGAAAATGTTTGGGAAGCACTGATGTAGACCACGTATATATGTAATAATAAATTTTATTAATTTTCCACAGCTTTTGGAGCAAAATTTTAATGTGTAAACCTCTCGGTATGTATACTTTTTTAAATATTAAAAACACTTAACAAAAAAAACAACAGTGACAGATTTAACCATTAAGCCAATTGCAAGCCGAAATATATAATAGACATATCATTAAATTTGTGTCTGTGTATTGCAATGTATGTACATGGGATCATGTGGTATTAATTTGATATGTATTTTGTATAATTAGAAAATTAATATCCAAGATGCAAGGCTATTATTTGATTGCATGATATTTGATTCTTAATACACATAGCTCAATCTAACACATTTAATATATACTAGCTGTAAGCCCGTTGCCCAGCAACGTGAGATTTTTGTTGCATTGTGTTTTGTTGCATTGTATTTTATTTTATTTTACTTTATTTTATTTTATTTTATTTTATGTTATGTTATGTTGTGTTATTTTATTTTATTTTATTTTATTTTATTTTATTTTATTTAATTTTATTTAATTTTATTCTATTTTATTTTATTTTATGTTATTTTATTTTATTTTATTTTATTTTATATTATTTTATTTTATGTTATTTTATTTTATTTTAATTTATTTTATTTTTATAGTAAGCAGAAATTTCGTAAATTATTTAATATTTGGAATAAAGTTTAAGTTTGCTAACAACCATTTTTCGTAGTAGCATAAATTTCATAAAATAATAAATTTTTGGGATAATTTTTAAGTTTGCTAACAACCATTTTTCGTAGTAGCATAAATTTCGTAAAATATTCAATTTTTGGAATAATGTTTAAGTTTGCTAACAACCATATTTCGTAGTAGCCGAAATTTCGTAAATTATTGACTTTTTGGAATAAAGTTTAAGTTTGCTAACAACCATTTTTCGTAGTAGCATAAATTTCGTAAAATATTCAATTTTTGGAATAATGTTTAAGTTTGCTTACAACCATTTTTCGTAGTAGCATAAATTTCGTAAAAAATTCAACTTTTGGAATAAAGTTTAAGTTTGCTAACAACCATTTTTCGTAGTAGCAGAAATTTCGTAAATTATTGAATTTTTGGAATAATGTTCAAGTTTGCTAACAACCATTTTTCGTAGGAGCAGAAATTTCGTAAATTATTTAATATTTAGAATAATGTTCAAGTTTGCTAACAACCATTTTTCGTAGTAGCAGAAATTTCGTAAATTATTGAATTTTTGGAATAATGTTCAAGTTTGCTTCCAACCATTTTTCGTAGGAGCAGAAATTTCGTAAATTATTTAATATTTGGAATAATGTTCAAGTTTGCTAACAACCATTTTTCGTAGTAGCATAAATTTCGTAAAATATTCAATTTTTGGAATAAAGTTTAAGTTTGCTAACAACCATTTTTCGTAGTAGCATAAATTTCGTAAATTATTTAATATTTGGAATAATGTTTAAGTTTGCTAACAACCATTTTTCGTAGTAGCATAAATTTCGTAAAAAATTCAACTTTTGGAATAAAGTTTAAGTTTGCTAACAACCATTTTTCGTAGTAGCATAAATTTCGTAACATATTCAATTTTTGGAATAAAGTTTGAGTTTGCTAACAACCATTTTTCGTAGTAGAATAAATTTCGTAAATTATTTAATATTTGGAATAATGTTTAAGTTTGCTAACAACCATTTTTCGTAGTAGCATAAATTTCGTAAATTATTGAACTTTTGGAATAAAGTTTAAGTTTGCTAACAACCATTTTTCGTAGTAGCATAAATTTCGTAAAATATTCAATTTTTGGAATAAAGTTTAAGTTTGCTAACAACCATTTTTCGTAGTAGCAGAAATTTCGTAAATTATTGAATTTTTGGAATAATGTTCAAGTTTGCTTACAACCATTTTTCGTAGTAGCATAAATTTCGTAAATTATTTAATATTTGGAATAATGTTTAAGTTTGCTAACAACCATTTTTCGTAGTAGCATAAATTTCGTAAATTATTGAACTTTTGGAATAAAGTTTAAGTTTGCTAACAACCATTTTTCGTAGTAGCAGAAATTTCGTAAATTATTTAATATTTGGAATAATGTTTAAGTTTGCTAACAACCATTTTTCGTAGTAGCATAAATTTCGTAAAAAATTCAACTTTTGGAATAAAGTTTAAGTTTGCTAACAACCATTTTTCGTAGCAGCAGAAATTTCGTAAATTATTGAATTTTTGCAATAATGTTCAAGTTTGCTAACAACCATTTTTCGTAGGAGCAGAAATTTCGTAAATTATTCAATTTTTGGAATAAAGTTTAAGTTTGCTAACAACCATTTTTCGTAGAAGCAGAAATTTCGTAAATTATTGAATTTTTGGAATAATGTTCAAGTTTGCTAACAACCATTTTTCGTAGTAGCCGAAATTGCGTAAATTATTTAATATTTAGAATAATGTTCAAGTTTGCTAACAACCATTTTTCGTAGGAGCAGAAATTTCGTAAATTATTTAATATTTAGAATAATGTTCAAGTTTGCTAACAATCATTTTTCATAGTACCATAAATCGACCACGGCGCATATATCGACAGCCCTGCAGTTTTTAAATTGCAAATTATTGAATTATATTTTATTTCATTTCATTATCTATTAATTTGAAAATGTACGCAAACAAAATACATTTCGTAGAAGAAGAAGATGTCTCGAGGACATCATCAGTACGCACACATTTGTGAAAAGTGAAAAGCGAGTGATTATTTTATCGACTTTTAATATATAAAATTTAGTATGAATAAAAAAGTGGAGAAATGGAAGGTGTGAAATGGACGTCCAAACATACCTTATCGGCTATTAATATATAGATTATTATGTCACCTAAGGTTGATATCGATACGTATTATGAACCGATTTTACTTATTATAATGAATGATAATATTATCGATTCCGTAGTAGTTCACGGTGTTGTGCTTTTGTCCACTTGGTTGGTTGTGTGGTAACGGGCTTGAATCGCTGCCTTTTAGATTATTTACACAATAAAATTTATTTGGAAGTTTACTACGTATTCAAACATTTTTTGTGGCCATTTTAACAATACAAATGTTCCACTATTTTACTCGGCATAATATATTTACTTATCTTAATTATACACAACAGGATATGAACAGTGGTCCGTGCAATTGAGCAAAGCTTTTGCTGTAATTGCCTAATCATTGTAATGGCATTACTGCTTTTGTGCTTCCATTTGGTTAGGCAAAAAGTAGAGAAAGTCATTACTATTAATGAAGCAATATTTTACTATTCCGTTCTGTTAATGCGGAAAGTAAATACTAACTGAAAAATATACGAAACGACATATGATCAGTTTAATATAATATAACGGAATCTTTACTGCCAAAAAGCCAATCAAATATGTCAAAATATCAGTAAGGAGAATAACAATTAATATATTGTGTGATTTATTTTATTATCCATGGAAATATTTACAGGAAAATTGTATTTACAGTCGATATAAAGAACACATTTATGCAAAAACAAAAATCTAACTTTCAATTTTAACACTTCTTATACGGTGCTAAAAAATACTTCCGATATGTTGCTGGCCCTTTAGGAACCAAGGGAAAAAACATATTTTAACACTTACCGGCCGCCTTTGATGGACGGTAAAATCCCAGGACGTATATTTTTAAAATGCATGTTTTTCACTTGGTTCCTTCCTAAAGGGTCAGAAACAAATTGGAAGTATTTTTAGCACCGTAGGGGAAGTGTTAATTATTTGATTTTTCAAGTTTAAAATTATCGGTTGGAGAATTGTCATATTTGGTAATATAAAATAATTGTTCTATTGCAATAGATTAAATAATATTTTTTAAACTTGAAGCTATTATGCTATTTTTCTCTTCTAAAATAACTAAACATAGTTCTCACGATGTCATGATGCCAAAATTTCTGGATGCCGTTTCAAAATGAATCTGAAAAAAGTAGTATATCTTATTAGTAACAAAATTGTTTTTTTAAGAATTATAGACTGTTTTAATCTTTTATAACGTATATAATATAATAATTTTTTTAATCGTGTACTTCTGAGTCGTGATGGAAAAAAATAATAAATACACTTTTCTTTTGAGGTGTTAACTGTTAATAATTTGTGGAAAAGTGTTATATTAAAAAAATATAACTCTTTTATACCACTTTTATTTTATATTATCAGGACCAGTTTCGCTCATGACAATCTACTAATTTATCAGTTGAATTCGTGGAATTGGTACAAAATACGGTTTTCTTTTTTAAATATACTTCCATTGAAATTTTGATACAATCATATGACTAAGATAAAAAACATAATCAATACTTTAACCATTGATCTTTTGACTCGTTTACTTTTATTAACATCCTATTACAATAAAGCTCATTATTGTAAATTCATGACTATCCTTGTAAAAATCTCGCTAGCAAGTAGAGCGAATCAATGTAATCGAGTATTTTTACTGAAGCAATACAAACTTTTGTGCTTTCCTCACACAAAACGATTCCCGTTTCCTTTTGTACAAATTGTTTGTCCAAGAATGCTGTGGAAATGCAAAGCAAGGCAAAGAAATGAAGCGCATAGGAGTCTCGATTCAATTTCAATTGTATGCAAAAGTGGTGCTTTTATCGTCATCGTATTTGCTCAACCTTCGTTAACAAAAACTCTGAAATAAGATTTCAGTATCCTTCTGAATGCTTATTTTTGAATGAGAGGAATATTCTATGATTTTACTTCTTTTTAGTATTTACAATGTATATTTAGTAACCAGTTCGTTTGTTATGTGATAATGTTATAAGTCTACAATTTTACAATGTTACAGTTTTATTAAGCTACGATAAACTATTGTATTGCAATCCAAATACCAATAAGTGAATATTTCAATATATAATGTTGAAAGGAACATGTTGACGTGTAGTCAAACATCAGATCTATACTTTTTTAACCTAAAAAATTAAAAAACTACGATTCTTGTTTAATAGAAGAAACAGCAGTGTTGTATAAATTCATAGCTTGGTAGCTATGATAAGTGGAGTAAAATAATAAATACTTCATTGAATCACATTAAAAAATGAATTGTTATATCGCATATACATTTATCATTTTTTATCCATGTCCGCTCCCAATGTGGAGCATATGGCCTCCTGGTGGAGGTATGTCAACAGAAGTTTTTTCTACGAGAGCAGTTTGTTACTCGCTCAACCTCACTTTTTTCAAAGTGGGTAAGTATTAGGGAGATAACAGATAACTAAGAGAGATAGAACAGAGCTGGTGGTTGACTAATCGCTATTGCTGCACCCAGTTATTAAAGGATCAGAAGGATGGGAGGAGAGGAAATAATGTGAATTGACATCACAAGCACCCAATCTTCGATCACAACATTGAATTAAATGATTCCAAGATCTTACCGGAAATCGAACCCAGACCTGCGGGATCAGTAGAGCAAGCTCTAACCAACTGAGCCAAAGCAGGCGACAAATCATTTCCGTTAGAAAATTGAATTCTTTACAATTTCATTGTACAATTGATTCAACAAAAATCAAGCTCAGTTAAAATAACGTTTACGTAAAGATATTTATTTTTGATGAACTATACAAAATATAAAAAATATTACACGCATATTCTACAAAAAATTAAAGACTTCTTGTTTGAGTGATTTTAATACTGAAAAATAAATACACAAACTATTTTTTTAAATAAGCTTCTTATTCAATAAGAATATAAACACTCAAATCATTACTAAAAAAATCTCGACATATTCAAATTTGAAGGTGACTTTCTGAAACAAAATATGATTTATATTTGAGATATAGTACGTATCAAAACATAAAAATGTTATTGAAATTTATTTTTCATATTATTTTTGAATAGTGTTTAAAACACGCTTCTACACTTATTTGATGGAAAAAATGTGACATCAATGAAGCGGAAAAACATATTCTCGTATCATGACTTCATTGTGAAATATAATTTCGGTTGTATATTAAATTTTCAACAATAATATTACAAGTTTTACGTCTTTGATATTTAATAATAAATATTAAAGAAGACTTATTTTTATTTCGCATATCAACAGTAAACAAAGAAGGCGCCATACCAGTACACGTTAACCTAGTTAAAACTGTGCACAATTCAAGGTTTTCTTGAAAACATTTTTTTTAAAGTAATTTGTTGAATGGATTGGTATCAATTTCAAAAGTTTGCAAGTATTTTACGCTCAAGTTACATGGAGTTACATATTGTGTTAACCACTTTAAGGGTGTTCACTATCAATACTTGGTGGAAAGGCATTATATTAGTAAAAACACAATATTTTTTTGTGCTTCATTCCACTTTATTGATTAAGTCAGGACCGGTTTCGCTCATTGCGAGCATTGTCAACTGATATATATATATAAACAGTGCTATTTATACAAATTGAAATAAAAGGTGTAAGCAACTACTAACAATGAAAAGGATTTACAAATTACATTATAATTACACAAATTTAAATGCTTAACAACTATAACATACAATTAAAAAATTATCAAAGACTAATAATTATAAGTGACAAATGATGCCAATTATAGACCCAATTAAAATTTGGGAAATTTTTAACAAAGTGAAACTCTAAAGTAAATAACTTAATGATGATTTTGTGTTTTTACTAATATTGTGTTACCATTGATTATTCATACAAATCAACCGAATATCTTTTGGAAAATGATATTTCAGTGGCAAAAGACAAATGAGCTAAGAGAATACGCTGACCAACAGATGTTATATATCAATATTTTTTTAAATGCAAGCTTAATATACCCTGTTGTTTTCAGATTTGTTTTATTGATTTTTTTCTCAAATATAGAAAGTAGCTGATGAAATACTCAGAGCTGTTGTGTTACGATGAAGATACCGATATATTTGACATCAAAATTATTTGTATTTAAAAATCCAAATAGATACTTTGAAAAAACCTCATATTAAAAACTAAAAATAAATTTAAATTGGTCCTTAATTATTGTGTTACTACGGCAATGGAAGGTGGAGAATAAACTATACCGTTGATAATTCACAAAAGTAAACTATAGGTGTTTTTTTTTAATTATTTAATATTTAAAAAATATTTGACATATCAGCTAATGCCAATGTGCTAAATATTTTTATTTTTTTTTAAATTTATTCAAGAAAAACTCGATGAGAATTTATTGTAAGTCACTCGAGATCAACTCGATGTAAATTGACATCACAAACGTCTTAGGTCTCAAATTTAAATTTGACATTGGCCTTACCGGGATTGGAACCCAAACTCAACTTGTCGGTAGAGTAAGGTCTAACCAACTAGACCACAGCGGACAACTATTGAATGCCCACGTATGTTTTAAGCCACTGTTTTCGATTTGTTTTTGTGATATGTTCGTGTTTTCTACTCAATTGAATTCGTATCATTTTATCACGCTGTGATGATATATTCGAATAAAAAATCTGAAAGCCAAATTAAATTTAAACGATATTTATGCTCATAACATAAATTATTTTATCATGCTTTAAACTTATTTTATGGCTCGTTTAAATTTAAATTTTATTCGATTATTATATAAATGTTAATTATTTTTGTAAACAATTTGTGTTCTTTTTTTTTCTTCCGAGAAGTTCATAGAATTAAGCTGTTACATCAAGGAAGCATGTTTTTCAAAACTCAATTTGACTCCTAATGTAGTAACTATACTATTTAAACAATTTTTTTGACCGTGTATTCGTCCAAGAGTAACGAGACGAAATAATTATCTTGTAATTTAAAATTTATAATTTAATATCACCATTTTTATACCACTTACAAGACTGGTTTGCATAAAAATAATGAATTTGCCTTATTTCAATCTTTAACCCAATGCGTATGTTTATTTATTTAATTAAAATTGCATAAGGTTGACAAATTATAAATTTTACAATGAAGAAAAAAAAGTTTGTACAATTTAATATTAAAAGCAGTAGAAAAAAATGACATGGAAGTCAACTAAGGAAGCTCCGAAGAACTCTACACACTTTAATACATAAAAAATAGCATTCTTCGGAACTCACCCATGTCGACATCCGAAGTGTTGACAACCGTTAAAGCTCTCCCCAGTGGCATACTCATTGGCAGACTGGTTCTACACCTTGCGAGAACAGACAATTCATGTCCATGACTTCTCAAAAAATAATCAGGAACATTTAGATTCACATTCTCAATTAGTAATGTTAATCATGCTAATCTAAGGATTTAAGAACATAGTGAAAACAAAACAACATATAACACATTAAAAAATATGGAAATGAATTTAACTCTTATATTCCAATAATATAACTCATTTTCTCATGTATATTATAGTTTACGTTGTTTAGTATAAGAATTAAAAATTATCTTCACATAAACAGGTTTCAATTTCATGCGCAGAAACTAATTTTGATTTAGTATATAATAATTGCCAGTACCTGCAGCCGTTTTTGACATAACATGTATCATTGGATAACATTTTACAATTGTAAATTATAACAAATTAAATTTTATCAAGTTATAAACTTTTATGACTAATTATTTCGCGTTATTATTGCGCCCGAGTAAAACCGTACCTTTAAATTTAACAGTAAACCTGGAATTGCTTTGTCCAACGTTAATATTTGTAATGTGCCGGATATACCTTGTATGAATATTACGCACTTAACTGATTAAAATAAATTATGCGTTCGTTTAATTAATATTTTATTGTGTTATCTATAAATGAACCGGAATTTAGGATTTTGGCCATTAGGTTTTGTTGCGACTGTGAGTTGTAATTTATGTAAATACATGATTTATTTACAACACCCGTTGTATTTAGTTAATTGATATTATTAAAAGGATTTTACTATCACGTTTGAATGTACAGGAAGAACTAGGCCCTAGACTATCTTACAAGTTTAAGTTTTCTAAAAAATATTCTAATTTTCAACGTACAGTATGTAATCAGGAAAAAGTTAAATAACACACTCAATGACATTAACCTGGTACAGAGTTCTGTATAATTTTGTTTATTTTTAATTGCTTTCTTGTTATATACAGTCGTCGCAAATTAAAAGATAACAAAACACATTCAAAATTAATGAAAAATATCGATTTCTTCGATCCATACTACCGCAACTAGAAGTTTGTAGTTTTGAGATATGACACCTAAACTGAGTTGTAAAAAAGTGATGATTATTATTAATCGTGATGATTATTATTAATCGTCTCATCTTGTTTCTAAATCATTTAGCCATTATCTTGGTTGTCAAGTTGAATTTATATAGAGCCGATAGATTGTTTATATTCTTTTAGATTTGTTATGTAAACATCTGCTAACCGAGAGAAAACTGGTCACTATTTATAGTTGTACCTTTGTGGAGTTATAGAAGAGAGGTATTCGATTATAATGGGCAATATAACTCAAAGTATTCTTTTTACTTATTGTTCTATGAAACTTAGCTGTCGAGTTGAGCCATTTAAAAATTCTGACAGATAATGTACCTATATTTCACAAGGTATAGTACAGTAATTGAAATAAACACTTTCGAAAACGTTACGCGTCATCAAAAATGTTTCGTTACATTAAATTCAATAACTTGACTTTCCTGGTATTTTACAAATAATTTTATTGACTCTCTACAGTAGCAGAAATAAAACCTTTAATGTTAACGTACAGCCTTTTATTACCTAAAATTCGGGTCCATAATTACCTACCTGAGCCGTTAAACACGAACATTTTAGTAGCCCCGGAAAAACAAAGCTACCCTAACCGATTCATGGTGTTTTGAAATCAATTAACCAGATGTGGAAGGGTTTTAATGTCGGTCAATAAATCTTTAAGTTAAGCAAAGCTTTCCCTCCAATAAGCTTTATATTGTGTTGTATTCATACTCCCTGTGTAATTAAATATTCTCCGCTTAAGTTATCCTAGCAGTTATAAATTAATAAGCTCAACTAGCTGATAGAGAGCTTTTAATAGCTAAACGTATAAATAACATAGCTTTGTGAATAGCTTGTAAGTTTTATTACTCAGCACTTAAAGTTTGAATTGATTCAAGAATAGCTAACTTAGAAACAGTTATTATCATAAAATTTTCCTTAAATTCTTTTATCATTTTTTAAATCATATTTTTTCTATGGTTCTAGCTGCTAATCGCGTAGTAACGTTTACTTCGTTCTTAGTTACGTGGACCGTAGTTAAAACTTATATTTTTGGTTATATTATATGTATGATTTTTAATCAAAAATCTATTATCGTGTATATCTTTTAATCTAATTATACCATTTTTTAAAAAGATTCGTGACGGTAAGACAGCAACTAGCTAACTACCATTGATTTTTCTTAATCACATTTAAATATTTTTACCTTAACTTTAAAAAGCGACTGATAAACAGTTATTATTAAAAATTGTTTTTGAAACTTTGCATTGTCTATCGATATGAAGCGCATTTTTTAAAAGACTTGGTTAAGTCAGAAATTAAAAATCCATGTTTGCTGCCAAAGTGGAGCATGTTGCCTCCTAGTGAACGTTTATTAACATAAGTTTCTTCTACGATAACTGTTTGTTACTCAATTGTTCTACCTCTCTATTTTTAAAATAGATTAGAGATAGAATGATAGAACTAGAAAATGAATAGTGGTTAGATAATCGCTCTCGCTATGTCCGATTTTAGGATAGGATGGATGGGAGGGAATTCAAGCCACCACATGTGTACGTGCACCCATGCCTTTCGACAAAAATCCACAAAAAAATATATGAAAACTGCCAGCACTGGGATTTGAATCCGTGACTTCCGTAATCGAAACCAACGTCATTGACCACTCGACAAAAACATGCCAACATATAAACAAGTAAAATCTTTTTAATTATAACAACTCAATTTTTACAATGGTGCGATGCCGAAGCAAATATAAAAATAATTTAAAATTTTCGTAGACATTAATACTGTCAGCCACGTTCGTCTATTGGTAAAAGCATTCTTATCGATCAGGTGAGTCTAGGCACAAGTCTCGGCAAGGTCAATTAATGTAGTAACTTCCTCGAGCTGATCTTGATGTGAATCATTTATTTCCAATCCTTTATCAATACTTCGGAAGACTATATTTGATTTTTTTATTAAAAAAATAACAATTTCTTTTTTTAAATGTAGGGCTTATGCATCATTATACAAAAAAATATTCCTTTAAATTAAAATTAAGTTTTTAAGATTTTTTTAACATAACACTAATCTTTTTTTAATCAAACAATTCCACACAGTGTATCAGCGAAAATAATAAGCTTTGTGAACTATCAACCAGGTACAGGTAATAAAATTTCAAACTGTATTTTAGTTGGATTAGGTTCTATACCCTACTATTAAAATAAATGGACAAAACTCACGAATGAAGCCTGATTGTCGATTTATAAACAAAGTCCCATTAGCAATAATGGTCCAATTAAAGTAAATAGGCTTTAAATATTTTGCATCAAATATACACACATATCTGGCCAATTTCATACGATATATCCTAACGTGAAATAACACCGTAAAATAAACTTGATTTGACAATGCAAAAATATGAAAAATAGACATAGAGTTACAATAACGACACAATAACATTGTATTGGACTTAATTGTTGTTTACAATTTTCAAAATAAATATATTTCTCATGAAAGGAAATTGGTAATAAGCCTTTAGTGAAATTCAAAAATATTATCATAGTCGCTCGAGATCAACTCGAGGAATAACGCTACCCACCACAGACGCCTAACCCGAGGGTTACAAAACGTCACGCTCTATGAAAATTCGTTAAGAGCTGCAGTTCTTGGTAATAGCAAATATATTTATAAGGGAAAGCGCGATTTTTCTGAATGGATGTGGTGTCACAAGACAGTGCTGGAGGTCAGCGATTGGCGTAGGAAATAAGAAGATCGAGCTAAATGACACAGAATAATTGAGGCAGTAAAATTTCACCCTGGGCTGTAGCAACAGAAAAAGAAGAAGCAGAAGAAAAAGAAGTAGGAAAAATATATAAGTATTCATAAATACAACAATTTTTTTTTATGAAACTTTGAATGTGAAGCAAATGGTCTCGTAACAGAGCTTTTCAGCACACGATTTTTAACAAGTTTTAGCTATATTAGTTAGTCACTCTTTACGAAGGAGTTATTATAAAATCACTATCTTTAATAAATAGACTCACGAATCACTTGAATGCGATGAGAAAGGATTTCATTATAACAGAAACGTATTTTTTCAGTCACAGAACCTTAAAGATTTGATTTCACTCCCATAACTTGGCGAATGTGAACGTTTCCATTCAAAATCAAAGCGAAGAATAAATTAATAATTAAACGACCGACGGAATCCAAATAATCGACAGGTGATCATATTAATTATTATTATAATACGATTCTAGTAATATTGACTTGCAAATAATAATTTATATAATCCATTTTCTTACACAGACATAATATTATAATAGCGCCTTCAATGTTTTACCTATGTATAAATTAACTAAGGGTCGAAAATCTAGCTTTAAACTGCCAAAAACACATGCCTCAGCTCCGACTGATGGATCTTTTGAGATCTGTTAACGACATCTTGATAGTTTAGCATTAATTCTAAATAATGCTTTCGCTTAAAGTAAGTTTCTGTGGTTCATAGTGTTTATAAAAAAAATACATTTGATATCTGTTCAATTCGTACACATAGGACAAATTAACTAAATTGTTAATAATTACTTTACCACTGCGAGGTATTGAGGTTCCTTTTTGAGTATCATATTTTTCTATGGCCCCTTACCCGTAATAATACGTTTTTCGAGACTCAGGAAGAATGAAATAAAAAAAAAATACTAAATAAAACCATAATCCGCTACAGTCTCAACCTTTTGCTAGAGAAGTGCTGGGAAGTGAAATCTTTCAAAACTTGGCTCTAGTCCCGCATTTTTTTATTTTTTTCGTGGTCTCAATTTTCGGACTGGCCAATGGCCTCCTTAACTCTGATGTGGCTCCCTTGAACTGATAATTTTTCTGTAGCCCCTTTGGAACATGCTATGGACCCCACTTGAAAATTGAAAAACATTGGGGTATGTTACATGATGAACCAGCAGGTAGACGTGATATCTATGATCTACAATTCAAATACTCACAGAAAATCACTAGACTCATAATATATTGCATTTTTTAAAACTTCTACGCAGTTTTATAAGCTTAACCTTTTGGCTGCCGTAGAAAAAGTACGTCTGAAGCTAGAACGCCGGCTATAATTTGTAATTATTAATTTAATTAAATATAATGTCTCAGGCATGTTGAGGACGAAAATTTTTCCGATATATCTTGTCTGTGGCCGCCATCCAGTTTATCTAATTGAAATATATGTGTAATATATAACGAAACAATAAAAATGAAATAATAAGGTGTTTCATTTTTCAACTACGTGAATATAGGAATATACATTTTGTAAGGTATACGGATGGCTTACGAATAATCCAGTGTCGTTACTTTAAGACGTGAACTCGTCAATTCGTCATCTGGTACACATCACTTATAATTTGTACGTATAATTTGTTCCGCAAATCAACGAGCACGACTTTGGTGCTACGCCGCTAGCGAGACGTGTCAGTAAAGCGACGGTTTTAAATAGCTGTGAACCTTATTTTTGAAAGTTATCAATAATCTTTTTATTTTGCAAATTGAAAAAAGGCATTTTGTAATTTGAATGATCAGACCAATGTTATAAACGACAATTCGATCAAATTATATAAGAATGAGAATACAAATAGGCCCATTAGAGGTGAAGTGAGTCAAGCAACATTTTAGAAAAAAAAGTTAGTTGCGTTGTAATATTCTGCAAGTCTTAAAGTACATATCGTAAAAGTGAAGTTACCTCAGTTTAATACATACTGCAATAATGTTATCTCCAAAGAATAAAAATATGAAATCCTCCAAAACACGTGATTGTACACGTTAAAAGTCCATGAAAAATGATTTACTATTTTACTATTTGGCTCACTTATAACGTATATAACGTGTGGTACTATGTGGCGTTTTTCTCCAGGGGTGGACGTAAATGACTTTTTTCCTTTTTAGCAGAGAGATCACAATTTTCCCACATTAAAAATAATTATTTAAATATTATTTATTAAAAAGCACGATTCTTAATCCGAACGAGCAAGTATATGTTTTGAAAATATCTTGTTTTCTCAAGATTATTATAACTGTAATTTGTAATTCACCCAACGTTTCAAACACGTTGCCGGTTTCATTTTTTTCCATGCCCGCTTCCAATTAGAGTATATGGACTCTTAATGAAGTTTATCTCAACAGAAGTGTTTCTACAAGAACTGGTTGTTACTTGCTCAACCTCTCTTTTTTCAAAGATAATAGGAATTGAATGATATGGCTAGGAAAGTACTAGTGGTAAGCTAATCGCTCTCGATACGCTCCGTTGATAGGAAAGGATGAGTGGGAGGGGGGAATTCAAGACATCACATACATCCATGCCTTCGAACAGAAATTCATAAAACGATTGAAAAATCAATTTTTAAAACTGTCCGAACTGGGATTCGAACTAGTGCCCTCCGTAACCGAAGCCAACAACGTTGACTACTTTATATCACAGGTGGCACGTTTCATGCTCAAGGTTTATTATTAAACACTGATCTGTTAATAAAATAAACATTTAATCTCTAATCGATTCAGGTGCCTTTCGAATTCAACCATGCATATATCATTGTTTGATTTTTCGACTATATTTCATGAGAATGAAACATGCAAAGTTTTCAAAACGTTAGATGATTACGACATATCATTATATAGTGACTTTTCAAAACAATATTTCCACACAAAAAATATTTTCATTGAAAGATATTTGCATATTTTAAGAACTTGAAAGCTACGTGCTCAAGAAAATAATAGATAAAGTTTCACAAGCTACCCGTGGGGAACTTCTTACGCACCGCTGGCATAGTTTCACTGAATAAATAATTATAACAAATACGAACATAATAAGTAACGGGGATCCCTGCAGTCGGGCGTATTTTGGAATAAATTGATGATAAAGCTCAATGTGTTTCGGCTGCAACCCAATTAATTTCCAAATCAGCCAAGTGTTAGTGAAAATCAGCACTACACTCTGTAATTGTTTTGATCTGCGTTTGTGTTTCTGTTCTCTTTGGTTGGTAAAGTTGCATTTGTTATCAAACATGTAATTAGTTTACACTATGCATTAAGTAGGGTCCGTGGTGAAGTGGTGAAATCAAGTTCCAGTTTGAACAGCATTTTTTTCTATCGTTTGATTCATATAAAAATTCTTTTCAAACTTACATTTTAAAATAGTGTTGAGAAAGCAATAAACTTGTTCTGTCTTAACTCGTATTCTTTCTATCTTCACTCTCTTATCAACGAAAAATTGCTATGTAACAAGCAGATTTCGAAAACAAAACGTTTGTTGAGATAGCTATATCATTCACAATTAAGCGGGCATTTATTTTGAAAATGCACCGCATCCCGCTAGTGGTACGCAATGTATGTAAAAACGAATAAAACCAGTATTTCGGTAAGTATTGAAAATTAATCAAAATTATATTTTGATTATTTAAAAAACGTCACAAATTTTTGTTTAGTTCGTTCACGATGAATGGAAATATTTTAAAACCGCTTAGATTTGTATAAATAATCACAGGTTTCAAAATTGATGTATCTTATTAATTATGTATTACGATTTTGAGTGTAGTTAGTTCATTAAGCGACTGATTTAAGACTACCTCCATTAAGATTCTTTATTATCTACACCGAAAGCGAAAATGATTTAAAGTATACTAGCTGTAAGCCCGTTGCCCAGCAACGTGAGATTTTTGTTGCATAGTATTTAATTTTATTTTATTTTATTTAATTTTATTTAATTTAATTTAATTTAATTTAATTTAATTTAATTTAATTTTATTTTATTTTATTTTATTTTATTTTATTTTATTTTATTTTATTTTATTTTATTTTATTTTATTTTATTTTATTTTATTTTATTTTATTTTATTTTATTTTATTTTATTTTATTTTATTTTATTTTATTTAATTTTATTTAATTTAATTTTATTTTATTTTATTTTATTTTATTTTATTTTATTTTATTTTATTTTATTTTATTATATTTTATTTTATTTTATTTTATATTATATTATTTTATTTTATTTTATTTTATTTTATTTTATTTCATTTTATTTTATTTTATTTTTATTTATTTTATTTTATTTTTATAGTTAGCAGAAATTTCGTAAATTATTTAATTTTTGGAATAATGTTTATGTTTGCTAACAACCATTTTTCGTAGTAGCAGAAATTTCGTCAAATATTTAATTTTTGGAATAATGTTCAAGTTTGCTAACAACCATTTTTCGTAGTAGCAGAAATTTCGTAAATTATTGAATTTTTGGAATAATGTTCAAGTTTGCTAACAACCATTTTTCGTAGGAGCAGAAATTTCGTAAATTATTTAATATTTGGAATAATGTTCAAGTTTGCTAACAACCATTTTTCGTAGGAGCAGAAATTTCGTAAATTATTTAATTTTGCGCATATACGACAGCCCTGCAGTTTTTTAATTGTAAATTATTAAATCTTGGGAATAATGTTCAAGTTTGCTAACAATCATTTTTCATAGTAGCAGAAATTTCGTAAATTATTTGATATTTGGAATAATGTTCAAGTTTGCTAACAACCATTTTTCGTAGTAGCAGAAATTTCGTAAATTATTGAATTTTTGGAATAATGTTCAAGTTTGCTAACAACCATTTTTCGTAGGAGCAGAAATTTCGTAAATTATTTAATATTTGGAATAATGTTCAAGTTTGCTAACAACCATTTTTCGTAATAGCAGAAATTTCGTAAATTATTATATTTTGGAATAACTTTTAAGTTTGCTAACAACCATTTTTCGTAGAAGCAGAAATTTCGTAAATTATTTAATATTTGAAATAATGTTCAAGTTTGCTAACAATCATTTTTCATAGTAGCAGAAATTTCGTAAATTATTTAATTTTTGGAATAATGTTTAAGTTTGCTAACAACCATTTTTCGTAGAAGCAGAAATTTCGTAAATTATTTTATATTAGGAATAATGTTCAAGTTTGCTAACAACCATTTTTTGTTGTAGCAGAAATTTCGTAAATTATTGAATTTTTGGAATAATGTTCAAGTTTGCTAACAACCATTTTTCGTAGTAGCAGAAATTTCGTAAATTATTGAAATTATTGAATTTTTGGAATAATGTTTAAATTTGCTAACAACCATTTTTCGTAGTAGCAGAAATTTCGTAAATTATTGATTTTTTGGAATAATGTTTAAGTTTGCTAACAACCATTTTTCGTAGTAGCAGAAATTTCGTAAATTATTGAATTTTTGGAATAAAGTTTATGTTTGCTAACAACCATTTTTCGTAGTAGCAGAAATTACGTAAATTATTTAATTGTTGGAATAATGATTAAGTTTGCTAACAACCATTTTTCGTAGTAGCAGAAATTTCGTAAATTATTTAATTTTTGGAATAATGTTCAAGTTTGCTAACAATCATCTTTCGTAGTAGCAGAAATTTGGTAAATTACTTAATTTTTGGAATAATGTTTAAGTTTGCCAACAATTATTTTTCGGATTTTAAATTATTTAACAATTATTTCCAATAAAAATCAAAAGATCAAATCCAATTTTTCAATAAAAAATCAGTTGCACATTTTGTCCAAGTGTATGAAAAAAGCAAAATATTATTCTATGATATATCCATATCATAATTTGAATATTCTTAATGTATTAAAGAATTCTAACAGATTTTCAAGGTCAGACGTGAAAAGATTCATCATTATGATTCAATTGATCAAATCCGCTCCAAAAAATATTAGTCTCACATCGACTCACACGATCAAACGATTCATTTCGATAGCCCTATAATCATAGTTTGCAATAGTCGAATTAAAGTCTTTGATTATTCGAATATTATGATCTATGATGATACTATACTTTAGCTCTACACCAAGAAATATCGAATTTTCAAACGTGGCGATATCAGAACATTCACGTGCTGTTTAAAATAAGCCGCTTTCATTGGATAGAACAAAATTTCAAAAATGTGCTGTCCAAAATAAATCGTCATCATTGGTCTGTACCTTATTACTGCGGACGTTTTACAAACATTATCGGCTATTAATGTTAAGATCATAAGAAAAATATGTTTTATGGTCAATTTGCTATACCAAATAAACAGACGTACTAATTAATCAATCGTTTGAAATTCAGATAAGCAAGTAACGAAGTGTATTGTTTTGTACATATATGGGATAAGAGTTTTTGACGTGTATGCCGCACCTTAACTGCTGCAACCGTTCCCCTTTAAATATGGAACAATGGACATCAATCATTGGATTATGCTCTGTGAGCAAATAATTCCATCGAATGCATCATAAGCAAGAGCTTGCAGTGTAACCGAACTTTGAAAGTTTCCAGCTACGTGGCTTTAAACTGTAAAGTTACTTCAATTTTGAACTATGTGCGAGTATAACTCAAGTTGAAAGGTGGGTTATATTTTTCCTTAGCTCGGTGACTTAAATTATTATGCTTATTTTTAGTATTAATAAATTTAAATAGTTGTCGGATAAAAAAAGTATTTATCATTATGCTTAATTTCCAGTAAAATATTGATATGATGAAATAGTGTGGGTGAGAGAGTTTTTTAAAGCCAGATATAAACTTGCCATTTTGCTCATCAATCTCAATCTTGTCAATTAACTTCTATGACTTTTAAAAAAGTTTATCATAAACGATTTGTAAAAGGGATATCACATTATCAACCAGTACGCGTTAAATATTCTGTATCTATGTGGAAACTTGTTAATAATGTATATATTATCGTTTAAAAAAAAGTGCTATAAAATTTCAATAAAACTCACCAGAAGTTTGTTAAAACAAAATTATATTGTTAAAGTTGTTTAACTATGTTTTCAGAGAAGCTTTTAAATTAAAGACATTCCAGTAAAAATTGAACTTCTTAATTCGTAAATTTGTTACGTGTTGGAACTCATCTATTTTTTAAATAATTTTTAATGAAAATGATTGAATTCAACACATCTTTGTTTATATTTTTTACTGGATAAATATAATATGACTATAATAATAAAACCATTCTTCAGATTGTGTATGCAGTTATTTCAAATTTAGTCAAAGTATTTGTTATGTGAATGCGATATAAATGCAAGTGAGGTGTTTTATTCAAACAAGAAAGTTTATTTTGTGTATTCTCAGCCCCTCAATTTCTTTTGACAATACGTTAGAAATAAATCTAATATCGAAATGCATGCGAAAACTTCAGTAAAACAAACACTCTCAACAACAGTTTATTTTGCTAGTCTTCTTTATCAAGACTAGGTATATAGTTTGCTTTTGGCCAAATTTAGACAGTAAAAAGTTTTTGATAATGTAAAAAGACAATTGATCTCCGCAAAAACAGTTATTTAAAAAAAATATAAAGTGCATTATTATAATAAATTGAAATTTATTAAAATTTATTAAGAAAAGCTCCATGCGGTGCAAATCTGCGAAATAGTTAGAACATTTGGAGCTTTTAAAAGGCAGAATCTTTCAAATTTACGTGATACCAGCCACAAGAGCTTCCAGTCCCCATACTATGCAACAATAATGCATCCATTTTGTGTGCAGACCAGTAATGAAACAGAACGACCAGTCTGGGTGCAGCTCCCAACTATTTTATGTTCTACAATGGGGTTGATTTATCACGCCCTGGTCACTTTTTGTGCATCTTTCTTTTCTGAATCATATGTGTACCACAGTGCACAAAGAATACTATATATGTTTAGCTTAATACGAAATAATAACAACAAATAATAAATATGGCTTAAGAAGATGAAAAAAGGCTAATTAAAAACATCGTTATTATAAAAAGGTCATAACTTACGGAGAATTGTAAATGAAATTATTTAAAAGTATTGTGGTATTAACAATAATGATAAAAAAACATTATAGCAAATTTTATATCACTAGACGTAAAAGTTCTGGAAAAAAAACTTATATCTTTATATTTAAAGAGTTTTTGAAGGCTTAAATTTTAATCATTGAAATTAAGCAGCTTTTTCAAAACTGGAAAGGCATTATATTATGGAAAATAAAACATATTTTGCGTACCAGTTCCACAATAATTATGAACGATTTCGCTCATATTGTTTATAATTAATCATAGTTTGAGAAATTAGTAGAAAAAATGTTATCACTGTTCAATTAATGAGTGTACGAGGTGATTTTTAAGTAAGTATTCAAACTTTATTTAGCATTTATTTTTATTTGACAAAGACTGTTAAAAGTTGAATAAAGTTCTATAAATGTTGCTTTTATTTATTTAATGTGTATTGAATGTTTTCCCTCCAATATAAATAAACTATTTGGTACTAAATTTCTGAATATTTAAAAATATATATTTTACTAATGACGTTGATTAATAATTATATTTCCCATTGTATTCCCACTATACAAAATTTATGACACAGTTTTTCATCTAAACTTACCAGAGTTTTTACAACGTTATGTGCATTTCTTTGTACGTGTGATTTAAAATAATAATCATGCTAAAATATCGATCGAGCCATTGCAAACTTTTTTCGCTGTAATGTCTTTTTATTCTTTTACATGGTTTCCTTGAAATTTCCCAATTCGCAAATAATCCTCCGAAAAGGCAGCAGCACTACCGTCACTAGGGGAAAATTTCAACTTTTAATGGGCTTCTTACGAGTATATCGTATTTATTCTAGATAAAAAAATAAGCAAATGCCTCCTCGGGCATACTTTGGAAAAATATTATACACGGTTTCTCAGAAAACTTTGTTTTAAAAATACAAAGGAGGTATTTCTTGCAGTCTCATTTTTGTATGGGAAAATATTTCTGTTTTTTTTCGTAACATGTTAAATGCATGTATATTCTTGCCTTTGATGTGTATTTTTTTCACAGTAAAATAAAATGAATTCCAAACTTTTCAGAAGTATCAAATTTAAGGGATTTTTCTGATATGTTTGCTTGTAAAATAAAAGAAAACGAAGCTTTTATAATTTTATAATTCTAAAGTAAAGAAACGTTTTCTATGGCGAATCTTTATTTTAAATAAATAAAAAAATAGTATCTACCTAGTTAAGTAATACATATTAAAAATATTTTATATAAAAAAAGCGTTCCATCTGGATATATTGACAATATTTATATACGACAAAAATAAAATATGGATTGAAGATATTATGTTTAAAATATACAATATTTCATTAACAAATTGATTAGTTAATTAATTTTATTTTGAAGATTTTTTTTACTGAAAAAGCTATCCCATCTTTAAAAAAATCAACTATTTTATTTGTTGACCGTTTGAAGTCAATTTGTAAAAGGTTTTTCTTCCCTCGAAAAATGTATCTGATAAAATCATAACTTTTGAGACAGTATCAAATTTGAATACGCTTGTGCAAGTAATGTGAAATTTTAGACTTTATCCACAGTGGTAAAAAAAACAGTTTTTTGAGATTCTACAACACAAATTTTTCATAATAAGAAAAAATATCTTCCACATTGCAATTTGTTATTTTATTTTACTTTTTTATTATAAATATCTTTAAACGCCTTTTTTATTTACTTAAACACATATATTATATGATTTTTTTTTCTCGGTGTGTGTGCTTGTATTATGTGTTGAGTATTTAGCCACAAAATATTGACTGTGTAAATTTAACGTTACATCCCTGTAAATATTATCTTTGCTTGGATTTAAAAAAGAAATAATATGATTTTCTCTTTCAAAGCATTTATTTTTGCTACTCTGCCAATGTGAAATTTAAAAGCGTGGTTTATTATTATCAGCTCAAAAGCAAGCAATTTTTTAAATATGTCACTCCTCGGGGCAAATGACGTTTACATCTAGCTTTGATCATATTTTTGTAAGAGTTTTGCTATTGTATTTTTTTTTAAATAAACATAAATAAAATAACACAAGATATTTTATTAACATTTTCGTGTTATGTTTTTGAAACATTAAAAGAGCTTTGTAATGTACTCGTCTAAGTCCACAATGTTTTATTTATGATCCTCACAGTCACAAATTTTGATTTAATTTTTTGACACAAGAATAATTGAAAATACCGAAGAAATATTGTATTTATTCAGAATTATAATATTATTAACTTATTAAAACTGACTTATGTATATGAAGATAAAAAAAATATTTTTTTAAAATCAATTTATAGCTATTTCGACTTATACCATTGTCAGAACTAACGATATTCTGTAGAACTATACTTACACTGATAAAAAAAAATGTAGAACAAAATACTTAGTATATTTTTTTACCGTATCACAAAAGTTGTCTTGAGTTACAATTTTCTTTGCTCTCAAACCATTTCATTGCAGCAACTAAACAGTGGAAACTTTAGAATGTGTATGGCCAAAATTTTCCACCCCTCTTTCAACACCTCTTTGTTTTCTTGGTCTTGTTTCACTAAGACAGATATTACTTTAATTGTTTTTCACAATTTAAAGAGAGAACCCAGGATTGTTCGTATCGCAATTTAACCATTTGGTGACACATTCTTCTTCGCATTCAACACCTATTGAAAATTGTGCTATTAATATCGTGGTATATGCTGTATGACTGCCGAATGCGTAAGTGAACTCACTAATTATCTTTACAAAATTTTATTCCATGATTTCTTCAATGTTGAAACATTTAAAGTATTTCGATTCTCTGCTACCATTTAGCACCAATCTTAGAATAAATTTTCTTGCGGAAGCTAATAACTAGTTCCTTATTATTTTCGTCTACTATCACTTATCGTCGATGTATCTGTCTTCGATACAAAAGTTTAAATTTTTCTATTACACCATTTTATTTAGACCGTATAATACAGTGATTGCCAAACTGTGGTCCGCAAAAATTTCAGTTAAACTGAATTTAATGAAAACGGTATTTCAGAATTTTGAATACGGCTACAGCGATAATATCTGTCTATTGCAAATCTTGGTAATCCTTATTTCTATTGCAACTGCATACCAATGTGTAACAGCATTTTCCTCTGCTCTTACTGAAAAATAAGCACAAGTACCTTTTCACAAAGATTTTGTAAGATTTTTTGCTAGTTAGCATTCTTGATATTTAACCAGATGTTGATTTGTTATGTACAAACATTCAACCGTGTCTCATTAAATAGTTTTTTAAGCTTCATTTAATGTGTTTTTTTTTTAAATCATAAGTATTTTCCTATTTATTGTGTTAAAATATACACATAAATATTTTGAATAAAGATCACGGGAGTACGTGGATTTATTTTAACAGCTTAGGAAACACTCGCTTAACAGCAAACAGCGGCAAATAACAAAATTTGTGCTAATTTAAACAATTTAGATAATAAAAAATCCGAATATTCGAGGTCAGGATAAAAGATATTCTACTTCATAATATATTATATATCTACATATACATATATGCCACCCAACAATAGAAACTTCGAGTTGTTTTTATTTCCATTATACGAATGTGAAAATCCTTTACGCATTGTTCAATAAACTTTAAAGGAAATTTTCATATATACGTCTCATTGCCGAAAGGATATTATGTAAATATTTGAAATAGACTCGAGACACATTTGCAGAGCTGATATGATCCGCAAAGATTCGTACTTCAGGAAATACGATTTGATTCACGTTTTAAATATAGTTAGATGTATGAGAAAATTTAAATACATATTATAGCTTTCCGGATAAAAATGGTATGATTTATTCATACACTTTAGAAGCGAATTTATTTTCTGTTACATCAATCTCTCCTTCGAAGCACAATCTAAGCATCTGATATATAAAACCTCATTTTTTATGAGCACTTGTACTTGTACTATTTAGATTTAATATTCAAATACACCATATGTTCCACATTTTGAGTGGACATGATTTAAAAATAAACATGAGTGCACTAAACCTATTTTTTATCTTAAATATACTGAATCAACTAAGCAATGTTAATAAAATTTAATTTTACCTATCGACAAAAAAAAATCAGTTTACGGCAATTCACACTTTTGTTTAATACGAAGTCTAAAAGTTCAACAAATGAAGCAAACTAAAGATTATTTACGTGATTGATTACGTAGGGATTTATTTTCCGCGATCCATATCATAATTTTATTAATACAATACATCACTGATATAAAGGTTTTTTCATAGCGCTGAAGAACAAAAATAAACAATAAAGAGGGAATTGCTTGCTGACTGATTTCGAGCCATTTATTTGACAGGAAGTGCGTGTCGGTGTAGATTTGAGCGTTTGAAAACGAAATGGAGTTTTGCCCTTTGATAAATTAATGGCTCTGTTCTATCGGGCTGGGGGCTAGAGCTGGAAAACTATTAATCCAAAAACATTTGAATTCTGCTACGGCAGAAACATTATTTCATGTTTACTTAAATGAACCTCGCCTTAGTTTTCCGACAATAGTTTTATTAGTAGAGGTGTGAGTAATTAACGTTATATTTTTATAGAAAAAAAACCATTACGCGGTGTCAAAATTAATGAACATATATTAATAACCACGTTTCCAGTCAATGAAAAAAAAACTCAGTTAAAATAATTTAATTAGTTAAATAACGTGACCCATTTAAAAGATTTTAGTACATACTCACTTTTGTGACCAAAACCATGGAGATTTTTTTTTCATCAGATCAGATCAGTTTATCAATTCCATTGATTTTTTGTTCTCAATTAAAACATGAAATGTCTTAAAATAATTATCGTGACATATCTACATTTTTAAATTGTCACAAAGTTTTTCAGTATCAATCCAAATTTTTAAAAATATAATATTCAACAATTGACAATATGATATATATGACAAATTCCTTTGGATTCTCATAGCATTTCAAATGAAATTTAAAACACACTGAGTATTTCAGATATCTTTCTCATCGAGTTGATATTAAATTTATTGTTACGTTTTTTCTGGTATGACTTTCTACGCAAATCTTAATTGCCATATAAAGCGTGAACAATGTTTTATTAAGAGATATTGAGAGCCATACTTAACCCAACGAAGAACCGCAATTTTCCAGCTATTACAACAGTTACGTTTCTCAGGATACATTTCTATATAAGTTGCAACGTATGCAAAATTTAGTCTTAAAAAAACACATATTCTTTGTAAGCAAACTGAATTTTTTCGATGAACGTTTCGATGTTCATTTTTAAGTATCTTTTTAAAATATCTTTTTTAATTCACTGTTGTTTTAATTTTTAATTGACAAATTGTGACACTAAGAAAAGACCTCGATTTTTATTCGGTAATTTATAACTTAGGAATAAGAATTATTTTTAGTTTATTCGTGAACCTTGTGATGTTCTGTCTAATGATCCTTTTTAAAGAGGCAAAACACGTGTCACAATTTGCAACACAATAAGTGGAGTATCAAGTTATTAAAATTATTTTAATATTAAAACTGAATCTTGATATTTTGCAGTGTTATGATTTATCAACACCGAAATAATGCGTGTATGCATACTTAAACGACCATTTAAATTTGAAAAAAAAAACAAATGAATTCAATAAATTATGAGCTTTTGTAAGTTTTTAATTGATCAAGTTAGAAACATTTATAATATAAGCTTATAAATATATTTCCAGGTGTCTGTAATGATGGAATATGGTGGTTGCATGACTCCAATCATTAAAAACGTATTTTAATTAACAAAAAGTTTTTTTTTCCCCGATAAAGCAATTGAAAAATTATCATATGGCATGATATAATATTATTTTAGACAAAGAAACTGGAATAAAAAATCCTATTAAAATATTATTTACAGATAGTTCAAAATAAAGTTATTAATAAAACTTTATTTTTCCTCCTAAATCTTCATGGATTTTTTATCCGCGGAAAATCTTAAAGGTTTATTCAATTTTAAAGTTTTATTTTTAAGTGGCTTTCGAAGATAACGACTCTGTGTTCTCATAAGAGTTGATTTTCTATGACTAACATTGTTCAAGAACATCTACCCTATTGTCTCTTAAATGTTGAGTCACTGTTGTTGAATGCCATTATATAAATATAATATTATATGATTCGTGACAGAGGCAACTAGGGCATACACGCATTCGTGTTTTTCTGATGGTTTTTGTTCACAAATGTTGTAAGTCTTCGCAAGTTTCGAGATACTTTGACCCAATTTTTGCTGCCAATAATATATATATATATATATATAATTAATCAATTATACAGTTAGCCGCAGATTCAAAACGTTTTATTCTTATATTGTATGCGTTGAATTCTTTTATAAATACATTATTATTAATCATAAATGAAATACATATGTTTATTTATCAAATAAATAATCATGTCATAAAAAAAAGCATAACCTTTAAGTTTTCGATGTTAAAATGAGATTCAGCAAGAGAATATTTTAATAGATGAGTCATTTAATGATCACAACCGGTTTTGTTCATTGCGTACATTTTCAGCAGGTAAAGGAAAATTAGATTGGTACTATTTATGTAATATTATGTTCATATTTATTTTCACCAATTGAAAATCGTTAGTTCATTATCATTGGAAAAATTGTGGAATTATTAATTACAATAATTGAGATGTTTTATTCAATCATTAAAAGTAAAAAGTGCATATTTTTTATTTGAATCACAAAGCTCTTCATGCACGTCGACTGTTATTTTACGATATTTTAACAATGAATTGTTACATTGTATATAATTGACATACAAGTATTTACTAGCAACAAAAATGCACTTGATAAATGACAATCAAATTGTAATTCTGTGCATTAACTTCGTAAATCACTCCTTGTTAAAGCGTATACAAACTAAACAGTAAATACGGTAAGTGGCGTACTGTACAACACAACAACCGACGTACTCTCATGTCCGGCGATAAATTTCATCGCAGTAAATTATTACTGATCCAACGTGTATTTTATCTATTATAGAGAGTAGGTATACCCCATAGCACAGCTAATTAGCACATACTCTAAACGGGGAAATACTTCCGGCGAGGCATCACTGCTACGGCGGAGCGTTCACTGTTTCGAGTATATGTCGAGAAAGGTATCTATGACGGTGCATTTATTCAGTGATCGAGAATTATGTGAAATTGTGTGTTATTTATCTCTGTTATATTATAATAGATTGAAACATGTCTTCAGTTTGATTATATGCTTAATTCAGTACATTGTGAATCAGCATTATTTCTATATCACTACTAAAATAACGTATCTTGTATATTGTTTTCATAATTCATTTATATCATGTATATTTTTACTATCGCGCTCTTCTGCTGTATTCTCAAGCTTAAATACTATTATGCTCACTACATTATGAATATTAGATCTTTGTTTGAGGGCATGTGTGTGTGGTTTTTTTTTATCATGTCCGCTCTAAATTTGGAGCATATAGACTCCCTATAAAGTTTATCTCAACAACAATTTTTTTAAAAGAACTGCATGTTACTCAGTTGCTAAACCTATTTTATAAATTAGAGTTAGAAGGATAGAATGATAAGCTAATCACTCTTGCTACGCCTCGTTTTTGAGAAAAAGATGGGTTGGAAGGGCGAAGACATCACATAGTCTTCGAACAGAAATCTATAAAAATTGTACGTACTGAGATTTGAGCCTGTGACCTCCATTTTTTAAGCTAAAGACATTTTCACTTGACCACGCAGCCGTCCAATGATGACATGTGTGTATTCGATAAATTCTTTAATTCTAAATTCCCTCCCACCTAACCAATATTTAAAAAGCCGGTTTTGAAAGAACTTTTAGCTTACCATTAATCCTGTCTTAATCCTATCCTTTTTTTCAAAAAAATATCACCTTCATTGTACAAAAGTAATGGTTCCATTAAACACAGAAGTGATATAATTTAAGATTTCGACTGAAGGTGCTTGGTGGAATTTCAATATTAAATTTGAATCGTTCAAACTATGTACATTCTCACAAATTTTGTCACTAACGACCCGGGTTTCGCCTTTCGGCATCTTCAGGCATTCAAGTGCACGGATGAACTTGAACTGTCAGTTCAAGTTCATCCGTGCACTTGAATGCCTGAAGATGCCGAAAGGCGAAACCCGGGTCGTTAGTGACAAAATTTGTGAGAATGTACATAGTTTGAACGATTCAAATTTAACAGAAGTGATAAATATTTAAAAAAATTATATGAATAAATATTGTAAAATCTTTTATATTGAAAGCGTATGTATGTAAGTTGGTATTATCAAAACCGTGATGACGATATTTACTGTGTTTTTTGAACATCAAACTCCACTTGAAAAAACGCAAAAATATCGGTATTTAAAATTAGCTACAATCGATTTTTATATAAACATATATGTAGATATCATCATAAAAAATGAACAACATTGTTCGCGATGGTTTTCTTGTTCTAGAATTGATGAGTCTTGTAATGACAAAAACGTATTTAGTTATTCATAAGAAATATCTGCTTATGATACATTTTTGAAATATGTTGATTGTACAATGGATTGCGACCCCATTCGACCGTGGTATTGATATTTGCAAAACCGGTTTTTATATATTCCCAGTTGCTTTTATGAAATGACATTTTTTAAATGCCAACAAGGACTGTATAATATAGAGGCGTATTTTAGAAGGCAAAAACTATTGACCATTTTTTGATAGCTACTCCGACCAAACAATGATAGTTTCCGACATCGAGCGCTTTTTCCTTTGTTTCACTTTAACCTGCAAATAGTAGCAGCGTTCGCATTCAGTTTACTCACACAAGCCACATTTTTACTTCCCTCGGGCACTGCTATAGACGCACAGTAGACAAAACCAAAATAAGAACGAACTATATCGGCTAATACCAGCTATTTTTAGATAAATTAAGCGACCTGTCAAAAGTTGCAATTATTTCAACGTAGGACAATGTAAAATATTCTTAGACAGGCTTGCTAGTATGAGAAAAGGTCATATCGAAACAACTATATGCTTTATACCCTTTGTTAGCTAGACATTTTTAATTGTCAACGCCTTCGCTAAGATGAATTTGCATGAATATAACATGAGTACAAGATTGTATTACACTTCACAATATGTACTCTTGAAAGAAACCAAAACGTTTGAAAGTTGCGTATTTGATGAATGAAGAGATTGCAGCAAGACCTGGAGATCAGAGTTGTTGGAATAAGAAGACAGATGAGAGTAAAGAAGATAAATTCAGGCGGTCAAGTTTCGCAGTTTGGACTCTTGAAACGGCGATGAAGAAATAAATTTAATTAACGTTATAAATCAGAAGTTGTCAACCTTTTTATGCCTACCGCCCACTTTTGCTTATTTTTCATGATAATTTTTTTTACCGCCCACTAACATCGCTATTTTTTAATCCAGTATATGGGTGAAAAAAAATCTAAAAGGAATTTAGGAGATTTGAACATTTTATTGCTACAAAAAAAGAGTGCGTACAAATATATTGGAAAAAATAAAAATTATTAAAATCAAATTCAATAATTAATGAGAACCTCGAGTCTGATGCTGTGAGACTAAATATTTTATGTCTGGTTCGATTTTCGTTAAAAACAAACGAAACAATCACCTCAGCCTGCGTTCGGTTCCCATGATGAAATTCTAAGAATTTTCAATTAAACACGTGTTACTAAATTCAGCAATGAAAAAAGTTAATTTAATCATAGTGTGTTTAGTCCATGGGTAAAGCTATGCCAAGAAACAGAAATTGTGAAGCAAAATATTCATAAAAATCGCTCACCGCCCACAACGGAAGCCTTTACCTGTAGGTTGTCGACCCGTGTTATAAATCGAGTTATCATTGACTATTATTGAAGTATCAGTTAATGAAGAATAAAATATGTTGTATACTTTTTGGAAAAACAATGAGAATTCCATCTTACTAAATCTTATTTCAATTAAGTTTTTTTTTTAAATTACTCTCACTATCTTATCATGAAAATATAACGTAGACATAGAGCGATAAGCCAACAACTATAACCTTCGCAAATTAAATTCCAACCATTTCTAAAACAACAGCTTAGGCTTAGCCATGACCAGATGTCTCATTTTAATATATTATTTTTATATGATCCAAAAATACGTTAGCAAAATATGTATAATATTTTGCTACGAGTGCTACGACCAGTAATAATATTCCGTTTCTAGGAAAAATCTATCAAAATGATATTTATCGCTATATGATTTGTTTCTTGAAAAAAATTACCACACTGTTTTTTATATGTTTGTATATCTGTTTTTATTCAAACAATAATTGAAATATTACTTTCAAATATGAATGGATTTATTTTTCAATGCCATATCAACAAAAAATAAAAAGCTTATCTATGGAAAATGTTTTAGCATTTAATATATATACTTCGTTCAACCATTGAAAATAGAAGATTATTTCCACGAAGTTTGAAATAAAGCCCTGTGTACGCTGGGAGGTATCAAGCTGGATAATAATGCATCAAAAGTGCATTATAATCGGGGAGTAATTAAAGTTGTTCCACCATTAAAAACTATGTCCAGTGCCGTTATAAATGTTACATGAAACCAACAAAAAAATATTGTAGTGTATTAACGTATTAGCTCAAAATATAATAAATTGTGAAAACTTTCGATCTGAAATATTGTGATGTAAAAAATATTAGCGTTATATTTGAGTGGAGTAAAACAACCTATTTTAACCGGGGATTTTTTCCCGTAAAACGCGGTAGAACGGCGTTACGGCACCCTTTCTTTACATTTTTACTGTTTTAAATCAATATTCACAAAATTTGATTTTTATTTTGCTTAAAAAACTTCAGTTTCTTTTTGAAAACCATTGGCTGTTTGTCGCCATTTAAGGTTTCCTTGAATCTCGTGTGACGGGTTCTGTAACATTCATAAGTTAAGGAATAATCTTTATAAAACAATACAGGTTTATAGACTTATTCTACGACCAGGATCAAGGTTCTAATGCTTGATATATTGTATATAAAAAAGAGAGGTCGAGTAACAAGCAGTTCTCGTAAAAATACTTATGTTAAAAACTTCCATTCGAAAGCCATATTCTCCATATTGGAAACGGACATGGACAAGAAAAAAAATCTTTTGTTAATAGCTTGGCAAGAAGTGACTTCGAAAACCTTATTTATTTTTAGAAAAGCACTGCTTATAATCATAAGATCATAGATGTACTGTGTATTTTATATATTAAATATCCATTTATAAAACCAAGTTCATAAAATCAGAAAGGAATATAGTGGAAGATAATATAAGCGTCGTTCAACATTATAACGTAAATCTATAGAAGTATTAAAAAATATATTGCAAGAAAGCTTCCGTTCGAGGATCCGAGTCCAAGTCATGCGACCGAATAGTAAGGTCCCGCCAGCGTTGACTTATTGCTGTGGGTTGCTTACTTGTTAAGTAATTAAATAAAACATATTTTTTAATAATCTGAAAGTTTTATATTAATATTCATTTAAAGCATGTATGATATTTTTATAGACTTCCTGTAATTTTTAAACAGTTTTATCATTCTAAGTATACCGTTGGTTGCACTGCTAGACTTAAAGGCTGACAATTAATAATAGCAACGCGCAAATGTGGAGTGTTATGGTCGAGCTCGACGTTCTGGAAACAACCAATGACAACGTAATTTATAGTTTCTGAAGCATCAAAATAACAATGTATTGCTTTTAGCAAAGGAACCGAAACTCTGTTTAATCAGCTGTTAAATCGAAATGTTGAGAAACTTTGTATTATTGAGAAGCAGACATTAATAGACTGTTTGATTTTATACAATGCATAAACTGTGATCATTAGAATTGTATATTAGTGATTATAATTTCGGAATTCGATTGAAGGTGTTTGATGTAGTTTCAGTATTAAATTTAAGCGGTTCAAATTTGATTTGATATGGAATATAATGTATTCATATTAAATAACCGTAAAATTAATATTGTAACCGTTATAATCGTTATATAGGGAAAGAAGGATAAGGCTAGAATAGGACTAGTAGTTAACTAATCGCTATTGCTACACCCAGTAATTAAAGGATCAGAGGGATGGGAGGAGAGGATATAATCTGAATTGACATCACAAACACCCAGTCTTCGATCACAACTTTGAATTGAATAATTTTTAGATTCACTGTGATCTTACCGGGAATCGAACCCAGACCTGCGTGATCGGTAGAACAAGCTCTAACCAATTGGGCCACAGCAGGATAGATATATTATTAAAAAAATGATTTTTAAGTAAAAATCATATGGAAGGTTTGTCGGTTAATCAAAAATTGTGATAATATCATATAATATATTTTTCTGTAGGTTTTGATATGTAATAATAATGTTCTTTTTTTAAATAAACTAACAAAATGAAACTTAACTGAATTATAAAAATCGAGCATATAAATTTATAATGTGTAATATATTTAAAACTTAATCTCTAAGATTGAACGGCCTTAGTGTTAAAATAGATTAAACGTCAACTAGCTTTCCTTTATACGTTGCTAACGGCTTCATAAAGAATAAATTAATCTCAAAACACTTTTAAGTGGCCTATTTAGATATTGTGAAATTATGCATTAGATACGAATAATTTATGAAATCGTTCGTTATTTTTTTTTTCTGTAAACTGGTTCTTATATTAATTTTATACATTTATTTTATAACCGAAGTGTACTTCTAGGCTTTAAAAAACTTTACACATATGTTACAATATTGTGTTGTATATTTATTTATAACTAGACCGTTCCCGGCAAGCATTGCAATGCCACTCAAGGAAAGTGTTTGTGTTTTAATTGCGTTTATTGAAGTACATGTTTTCTTTTTCTGTCTGTTTGACGTTTGCTGCCGATTTTATATGGTACGACACAAGTGCCACCTACTGTAAGTTAATTGTATTATAACCTTCGCGCAAGTGCAAGCATACGTTGTCAAAATGAACTGTATGGCAGAAATACAAACATTGTTTTTTATATATAAGACCTAATGTAAGATAATTTTACTATGCCTTTAACCTTTACGGAAGTGCAAGCAAAAAGTTTGTCAAAGTTTTATTGCAATAGGATGAGCGGTGTGGCAACTCATAAAGTACGAACAACCAAACATTCATTTTTATATATAAGATGCCCATTTTTTCATTTTTTTCTTTTTACTCTAAAATGAATGTGAATATAATATGTTCTTATGTATGTACTATTATTTCATGCAATGGATTTCCTATTACAAATATAAAATGCTAAAAAATACAAATACAACACATGATATTATAATAGCATAGTCTTACAATATCTCAGTGGCCCCCGCTGACTTAGTGCATCGCCCACTCGCATCGCCCTCTCGCATTCCTGCAGCGCCCCCCAAATTTTGAAAAACTAAAAACGCTTCCCCAGTCTTCTAAACGCCCACCAGGGAGGGGGTGGTACCGCCTCCATTAAGAACCACTGATCTAGGTCAAAAAATTAAGTGTTTAAATATGATAAGAAACGATTATTAATCAATGAATGCGAGATATCGCTCATGACAATAATAAGATTGGCAGCTGTGATTTTTGAGGTTAGGTATTTTCAATGTAGTAGAATTTACTTTTAATGTGTTCACTGTCAATACTATAAAAAAAATAGAGCAAAAAGTTGATAATGCTCGTCATGAGCGAAACCGGCTCTGATCATATAAATTAAAAGTGGAATTAGTACAAATGGGTGTATTACTTTTAAATATTAGAAATATGAGTTGTGGTATTAGCAGGTTATGAGCAACGTTCCTTCTAAGCTGCGCGCGTGCGCGGCCGCGCAGCAGTTGAGAAGTCCCCGCGCACTCATTCCGGGTTGGCGCGCACTACAAGACAGTTGCTTAATTGATATTTGATCGGTCCGCGCAGCTTCCACGCAGCCTCCGCGTAGCCTTTGAAATTTCCGCGCATCTAAACCTTCGGCTTAGAGGGAACGTTGGTTATGAGCATTGTTAAAGTTTCATTAAGTAAGCAATTTAAAATATTTCAATGAAAACTATTACAATTTATTAAAAACCGAAAAGCTTTCGACTGTTTTGTTAGTGACTATTTAAAATAAAACTGTATGATTATATTTATCAGAATTAAGTTTTCCAATGAAGTAATCATTTTTATGGATTTTTTAAAGTAATAATAGTTTCATTGTAGCGGTATAACGTATAACTACAACTGTTCATTTTTTTACATTATTATTTTATAAATTTGACCCATTTTATAATACGTTGATTTCTTAATCATTTTGTTTTATTTAAACATTTAGAATAAATTGTAATAAATTTAATTTAAATAACTAAAATTGAATGAAAGCACAACAATAAATAAAGCCTTAAATGTGGAATTTGCATAGATACCGCATAGTAAGATTTTAACTATCCGAAAGCACGAAACAGAGTAAAGGCTTTTATGTGAATAATGGAACTAAATTTTCAATGAATTTTAATTACTGGTGCGGTCGGGTTATAATCTCATTTATATATACAAAATAAAGAATACCACAATGTCAAGATCGCTTGGCTGACCGATATTTTAAGCATAGATTCCTTGATGATAAAAATATTTACAACATTTATATTAATATAAGTATTAAGTGAAATTAGCTTAACAGTCAATTACTGAACTACCCTTTTAACTATTTTTTATGATTTTTATGATTTATGACTTTGGGTGCCGTAATACTTTTATATTTAACTAAGTTAGTTTAATAGTTTTTTTCATATCCACTCCCTAGTTGGGACATGTGGCCACCACATGGTTTCTCCAAGATTCTATCTCCTCCGTCAGTTTTCTTGCTTCTTCACATGTCTTTTCAGCGTCCTGTAGCTCCGCCAAGTACTCAGTGGCTTTCCAAGACGACGGAATCAATCCGGTTGGTAGAAGAGATAAGCAGAATTCAGGCTTTCTTGACGCATCCGCAGTACGCTAATAAAATTTATAACAGAAACAATAGTTTCTTTGTAAAAAAGTACTTTTTCAGTTATATAGTAATTTTATATTACTTCAAAAAATGCTGGATCAATAAATTTTCCGTCAGTCTACAATAAAACTAAATTTTAAATAAATATTTCCAAAAATATACTGCCGAAAATTAATCCAAAAATTATAAATTATTACAATTGCGCCATTAAATGCTGTACAAAAAATACCCTTAATTCAAAAATAAACATTTTAAATGGCATTCATACAAGTTGACGAGAATGTAAATAATACAAATAATAGTTTGAAAGGACAAACATTTTCACGGGAGCATTGCATGAGAACAAGTCATCGAACAAAGTAGCATAAATTTAGAGAAATTATTATAATATTTTTTGCTCATATTGAACTGTTTATTAAATGTTGAAGCTACGATATATAATCCAATGTTATCAGACCAAAACAATTCTGACTAGATTAATATTTTTTTGTATTCTATAAAAAATATCTGAATTAAAGAATGTATTTAACAACATCAATTCGGTTGAAATATTTTGGACTTGAATACTGTGAACTTGTGCTTTCCTTTAAAAAATAAAGTAAAAAATTACACTTTCAACAACAGGCAAAGTTCTACGATTTTTTTTTACAGTTGGCAAGCTCTGCTAGCTAATAACTGCTTTTTTCCGTCGTAATAATTTTTACAAATAAGTTTCAATTTTCATTTTGCTAAAAATCTTCGCATAATACCTCGATGAGAGCACACTTTTTCACTAAAAATTTACACGAAAAAAAACCATACTGTGCTTCTTTGCTGGTAATATTTATTTGCTTCGTAGAAAGCAAATTTTTAGGCGGCAGGATCATGAAAATAAGCGCTTAAAAAGCAAGCGGCTATTATGCGAGCATCTGTTGTAAGGGTAGCCTTGCATGGGAAATATTTAATCTACGAGGAAAACATGTTGACAGTAGATATTACTTTGGTGTTGAAGGGATTTTTACTCAAAGGGACAGCTCGTCTTTTAATTGTTACGAAATGCCTTGTTGTTTGGAATCATTAATCTTTCAATATCAGCAGTATTTATAAGCCAACGATAATCATTTTTGTCATTGGAATATTAATTGTATACATTGTATGAAAACAAAACAATAATTACTTAACAAGCTGCATTCAACATTACTACAGTGCAGTAATTTGTAGCTATTTTGGAAAAAAATCACAATTCTATTTTTCTCGTCTCCAAATCAATGGTGAAGTAAAAGGAAGATCAACTTGAATATCAAAAAGTTAAAACCAATGATGAATGGAGTATGCTCATAAAAAAGATGAAAATGAATAATAATAATTGGACTAAATCATTCCTGAAATCATTCCTGAAATCGATTAGAAAATAAATATTAACATTAAAAAGACATTAGAAATACTTAACCCCTTCCAGTAGAAAAGTAAAAAATACCCGACTTTTATTTTGTAATTAATAACTTATTAATATTTTATAAAGAAAACAAATCATTTTTTAGTTTATCTGTAAGCCTTGCAATGTTCTGCCTGATGATGCTTATTAAAGATGCAAAACACGTGTAATACCACAAGTTATCAAATTTAATTTGACATTGGCATATTTTCATTTAAAATTATTTTGAAAAAATGTATTCTTAAATAATTCAGTAAAAGGATTTTTTTAATACTAAGTATAAAAAACTTTATGGATTTTTTTTGTAGTGAAGTGTTATTTAATAAATCTGCTAAAAAATCACTAAGCGCTTTAAAATAATAATGACAATATGTCGCAGAATATGCAGGTGTTCGAATGAATTGCTTGAAATTAACATTTGATAAAGCAAATAAACGGTCTCACATAAAAAACAGTTTTTCTCGTGTTCTTCAAAAGAATTCAAAGAGAGCGCTTTGTTTTTCATCAGTCGCATTATATGGTTTTCATTGACATAAACCTGACCTATTTTGGCACAGTTTATTGCGGTGCTCTGGATCCCTATGCGTTTCACGTGACTCACCAACATAAATTGATTACGGCGAAACCTTATTTTACGGTTTGGATGGTTATTTCCTACAAATCGATTTCCACGACAATCACGATTCAGGACAGTGATAAAATTGTCGATTTATGCTATCCAATATTCGATAAATGATTATTTTATATGCTTCCGTGCTACATATAGACGAAAAAATATTTTATAACGGTTATAATATAATATACATTGAAATAAAAAAACAATTTTCGGTGACATTTTTTTTTAAGGTGTATTAAAAAAAGGTTTTATTCAACTCATGGAAACAGTTTGATAAATTCACCGTCGTTTTGATATTTGATTGAGTGATCATTTATTTATATTGTGCATAAAACAGTCTTGTATCTGGATGTGTAAAGCTAAAGGGTTCTGTTTTACCTTTATCTCGATCAAATCCCATTGGGATTGTTTAATCATAAATTATTGTTTTAATCAATATTCAATTCAATGGGAACTTACTGTGATGCTTTTAGCCGTTCTCAAATAAATGAAAACATCTCTTAAAAAAAATGCTGAGCAAAGAAATGATCTATTTTATTCTTCAATATAATGGGTTTCCAACAATTACTAACAGTGAACACCATAAAAGTGAAGATAATCAAGTACATGTCTATATTTTAACCCACGTAAAATATTTAATTGGATTTTTCACAGATAGTACTTTCGTTTGGTTGATTAATAAATCATTCATAAATGCATAAGTTCTCATATTACAGTTTTTTTTGTGTAAAAATTTCAAGTGTTCATTTTGAAATTTTTCTTGAAATAAAGCTCCACGTTTCCTAAATCTTCATTATTTTTCAATGAAAATAAAATCCAGAAAAAAATAATCCTTTTGTTTTATTTTACCCCTTTTTTTTTTCACGAAGTGAGGCAACACTTAAAATGGATAATTCAAAAAGAATATATACAAAGAACGAGAGGATAAAAAGCCGCCAAAAGCCCGAAAGAAAAATAAATCCTTTACGTACAAATGAAGCAATCTTTCCGTTATTCGTAAAATATTAACATAGATATAGGAAGAACAGTTGTGTACCCTTGAATTCATATTACCCTTTGTTCTCGGGCAAAAAAAAACATCATTCACGGTGCAACGAACAAAACTTCTAGTCGGGCTTTACTTTCGACATCAGATATGTTCCAGGAAATTATGCAATGTTTAATTTAAAAGTCCTTTATTACTTTACAAAGTTTGATAGAGTAAACTGTCAAAAGAAAATAGTTTATAAAGAAAAAAATTGGTTGAGTAAAACAAAATAGAACCAACTGAAGTTTATAGGTATGTATTATGAATAATTACTAGTCCAGAATATTCCGAATAATAATCTGTTAAAGAAACCAAACTAAAATTCGGCCATGTTTCTGTTTGATTTGCTTTTTTGTTGCATAGCGAGCCCACTCTAAAAGTCATATTATTTTTATGGAAAAATAACCAAGTACAAAATATATGTCTTGCTAAATGAATAAGTGATGTAAGGATGAGAACTTTTTAATAAAGCCTTTTCATTTACAACATTAATATACAGTATATTCAGACTTTGAAGCTCAACATCTCCATTTTTCAAATTTACAGTTTTTGATCATTGTGAAATTATTTGCGTAATTATATATTATTAATACTTAATTAAATTTATCGTTCAAAATGAAACTATGTGAAAATTTTTGCACTCTTTCATGTCCAATAATCAGATTACAAATTAAAAAGATAACATATAGATAAGTCTGAAATCACACTAGAATATTTCTCAATGTCTTATCAATGACCTTGACCACAGTAACTAATTTGTAAACACCTGTTGTAAAATGAATAAACCTCGGGCACAGATGAATTATGCGATCATTCAAATGTTGCTATTCTCTTTATCTCATTAATATTAGATGATCGATGTACAAAAAATACAAAATTTCGTGCCAAGTACATTATTATGGAATTTACGAGCGTTGCTAATCAAATCATTGTAATTATGATAGTAGTTTCTGGATTTCGATAGGAACTTCTAAAAAATATTTCTAATAATACTACAGACATTATTTAAACTTGCAAACAGAGCTATTCCAAACAACCCGGAATGCACATACTTTTTTTACCTTTCCATTAATAAGTCGCTAGTCAATTATATTATACAACCAATTTACTTATCCGTTTGGCTGGCGCAGAAATGCGTGGTATAAAAGACGGAGTGAAAAGCTTTTGACCTTTACATATTTCAATCCTATATTGTCTATACTGCAAATGATAGAGCTTTGTTCGATCACCTATAAATTTCTGGCGTAAAATAATATTATAAAGCGAACTGCCAACTTTTGTCTAAGTTAGTAATTAAATATAATGAGTTTTCTATGCTTGAAGTTGGGCTTTTTTTTCAATTTGTAAGTCATGATAAAAAAAAGTCGTCTGTCACCTTTCAAACTCTCGGTTTGTATAAATTCTATGCAGTTAGTTATTGCAGGCATACATACTGACTTATGACAATAAATAGGAGAGTTTTTATTCTTACCTTCTCGAGATAAAAAAATCTTTTAACGTATTGTTAAATGCCGCCACAGAATAACAACGCATACGTGTGGATCGCGATAATGAGCTTTTACGTGAATGAGGTGTACAGATTTACGGTTCGCTGTGAGTTGCGGTCGCTGCTCACTCCACGCGGCCCGCTAATGATGTGCCCTGGCGACCGCAAGAGCTTTTCTCTTTCCACCCACTCCTCGATTCTTTCCCCGTGACCGCTACCTACAAAAGCTTCACTAAAACGAAGCCTTTTTCTCATCCATACATCCGCTATTAACCCTCTAGCAAACACTGTTTACTTTTTAATTTAGTAAAAATTGCATTTATTCACATAATCTGCGTCATAATAAAGCAAAACTCTGTATAAACACTTTTATAAACTTCACCAATAATCCTAAAACATATTTTCGAACCTTTATTCTTGTTAATTTTAATGCTTACGTAAATATTCTCTCCAATATATGTAGTTTCTCCCTTATTTATCAGTAAAATTTTGTGATTCCCCATTACTTTTATTTTTATGTTCCATTTGAGTGATATTAAATAAATTTTATTAAACATATAATAAACAGCAAATAAAACCTGCAATAAGATAATAATATATTTTTTATGCAAATAGCTGTCACAACTTCCTGTATAATTTTAAGTGTAGTGTGACACGAACACGCAATTGGAAATGTACTTATTTTTATATCTTATTTATTATATGTTGTTTACGTATGAATTTGCATGTCAGTTGCAGCGAAGTAAGTCTGATCTTGATTGTATATTAGTCAGAATGAATATGTTCAGCATCTTCTTTGAGAGATTTTGACCAAATGCTTTTGAATTATCGTTTAAATTCAAAATACCATGACCACGTACTCCACGCAAAGAGTGGAAAGGAATTAAAAAGTAAATCTGATGAAATATATTAGCAGCTTTTTAAAATAATTGCTCAAAGAATTTTTCTCGAATCAAACAAAGCCATATATGACGTGACATCAAAGCTTATTTCGCGAATCGTCTTGAAAACTTGAAGGGTTAGCTCGCGTCCGTTTTGTGATATCAAAGCTTTTGACACTGTTTTTAATATAACTGGAAAATGAAAAATAAAATCTCGCCGTATGAAATTAGGCAAAGGTTATATTGCTTAATAAAAGCTTTGTGATGTTCTTAAATTTTAATATTTAACAAATTGAAAACGCTTTGTATTTACACGATATACAGACCAATCAGAGCCTTATAATTTTCCGTATAAAAATAACAAAGAGTAATCCGCTATTTAAAAACTTGTCTAAAATTTTATATAATAACGTAATTTTAATATATGGACAAAAATAAACTTTTAATGTTTTTGTATTTGTGAAGTAATAATTTATGTACATTTTGTAAAATATTACTCATTAAAAGCCGCAATGTAGTTAGTATCACTTTATTAAAGCCTTATTAACTGGCACCATTCTTCAGAGGCCAAGGTCAAGATAAAAGCTGTTTTTATACCGTTTACTTTAAAATTATTAGTTAAAATTAAGAAACTTCATTTTTAAAAAATTCTCACCTGATTGATTCGGAAGCAACTTTGTGGAAGTAAGGAATATTATCAAATAAAATTTCAAATTATGTAGATGGGTGACTCAACATTGTTGATTTGTTTTTCATTGGGACTAATCACATCTAATATAATAAATTAATTTTTAATTAGTACTCCCAATGTTTGTATCTTACCCCCTTCTAACAGTCAGTAGAAATGAAAAAAAAAACCCGACTTATATTTTCTAATTCATAACAAAAGAATTAAAATTAATGTTTTTTTTGCCTTGCGATGTTCTTTCTGATGATGCTTTTTAATGATACTTAACACGTGTCACAATTTGTAGCAGTAAAATTAAAGTAACAAAGTTATCAAATTTAATTTTATATATAATATATATTTCACAAGTGCTATTTCACGGTACCGTGATCGTATTTTCAATTTTATACAAGATGTATTGATATTTTATTATAATTTTAAGCAAAATTAAAACAATGAAGTATCAACAAAAAAACAATGAAAATAATCACGCGTGCACTTTTAGTGTTGATAAGCACTCTCCAATGCTGAATCTTTTACTGACATTTTACATAGAATCAACAAAAAAATCTAAATTTGACATTGACCTCAACGGGAATTATACCCGGACCCACACCTGATCGGTTGAGCAAGCACTAACCAACTAGACCAAAGCGGGCGACAAGTTTTAAGTTTTACAAGATAATAAAAACACTATGCATCGCACTAGCAAAGAATTATATTAATATATTTTGAAAGATAGTAATATAAAATCACCCAATAGAAATAAATAAGGTGTTTAGAAATCTAGAAGAGAAAAGCTTCAGTTTACTTGCTAGACAGTTTTTGTTATCTCATATCAAAAGCAACAATTTCAGTTGGAAATAAATTGAACGGTGAATCTAATACTGCAATTCAAAGATAAAGAATCATAAACTGTAAGGTGTTTTGGTGAATACTTACGAACAATTGTTATTTTTTTCCAAGATACAATATCAGAGATTAATTTTACCGGAATATTTTAACGATTCTTGCTTTTTTTCCCTGATGACATGTTAGATATAAGTAATTTCTACGAATTTGATTATCAAATTAAAAAGTGTATTTTAGGGACTTTTTAATCAATTTCATATCGACTCTGGAATGGCATAAGAACGTATTTCACAGTTTTTTTCAAAACAACTTTTATTGATAATCCAAATGAATGTAACTTGATACACGTTCTATCAAAAAAAAATATCTGCTCATGTCAAATTAGTATCAACATTTAGTTTAGTTAGTTTGAAAAAAGAAAGGCTCTTGAAAATTGCGACCAGGAAAAAAATGGTTTTTCTTAAACAATTTATTAAATTATTATTAGATTAACATAATTAAACATCAGTTTGTGTCAACAGTAAAAGTTGTCATGTGCAAGTAGCGTCCTTTTCCCTTACTTCAGTAGATATTAATATTTTTGGTGGTTTTTCTACTAAAGATGATACAATAAATCAAAAGTCAAAAAATTAAAATCGTAGGACAATAATACGTTATCAATAAGTAAAATTGTATTTAATTAAATTAGATCCATCCATCTGATCATGACAACTTTTTGCGATGAAGTGATTAAATCCACAAATTTATCGATTTTAGGCTTTTATATGTAATTTTATTTGTCTCACTTATTTTTTATCAAAAATAAAATATGGACCTATTTTTGTCTATTCTGGTCGAGTTAATCGAGAATGTCAATACTTCCATTGTCTAAAATTAGTAGTTTTTTTATCTCTAATGAATCTGATGTTTGGCGGAGTCAGCTGTTTTCTATTTTAATAATATACAATAAGATGTGTACCTATTACTTGACTGTCATTTGAAAATAATACATTCATTTGTTATCTTAGCTATTTTGCACTCGCGTCATAAAAGTTAGATTGACTCAAGATTTTCATTTTTAATATAATTTAAAAAGGAATATTCCAATATCGAATATCGTTTAAAAATTTTCATTACATTTTTAACCATTCCTTCGCGCGGGTACTTACGAAAAAATCTTATTTTCTACTCAAATGGTTTCGAATTTCCTCAATGAGAAAGACGCGTTTGAAACGACCGACCTGAGCGAGAACAAAAGGTATTTTCATTTAGAAATCCCTGAGAGTATCTATCTAGTTAGGTCTCGGCGTTCCTATAGAAGTGTACCGCTACTTTTCTCACTTCATAAATTACGTTATTTATTGTGAGCTTAAAGTTATTCCTGTAATATTTTTTAACTGTAAAATAATTCTTATTCTTACCCGTCGCACAAAACTTTCAATCGATGAGTCCTTTTCTTCTTTCAATCATAAATCCGGATGAATATTTCTATTTTCAGCTCGTTTTCTCGCCTAGTTGTAGGAAATAGTATACATATTTCAATTCCGTATGCAGCCACACTGAATATTAAGTGAAGTAATACTAGCAGTTATTGTATAAAGTTGAACTGTTTGGATTCCTTACATATAGTCAATAACTTACCAATTAATGTAATCAAATACAGTTCACTAGTTAAAAAGTATATCTTTGGCATATTATGTAATTTTAATTAAATATTAATTTCAGCAAAAATGTATGTAAGAAGCTTAACGATACAACAAAGGAAAAATTGACGACGTCTTTGACGTAATGTTTTTTCCATAACCAGAATAATTTAAATAAGCTCACCAAATCTGTATAGAACGTTCCAAACTTTAATTACAAATAATTCCAAAACAGACGGAAAAATAATCACACTTTCAAAACCAGCAGTGTTTTAGTGCTAATGAAATGGTATTTGAATTTGTTTTATCAAGGATAATTATTATAGAAGTACTGTTATGTTCGGCTAGCAGTTGAATGTATGATTGTCTTATTTTCAATAATAATAATAAAACACAGTCGTATGCTATGAATAAATGCGATTACAATAAAGATAATTTGCAGTGTTTTGTTATATTTTCACCTAAAAACACTACTACCACATAAATGCCAGAATGCAATAAAGACATTAAATACACATGCTTGCTTTCAAGATTTTGATTTGAAGTTAAAGCGATCAACGATGTTCATCTTAATTTTTTTAGTTTGATTTGTGCTTTACCGTCGAGTAATATTTATTTCAGCTTTCATAGTATAGACGTAGAAGACATTTAATGGCTTACCATTTTTAAATGAAAATTGAAATCGTCGTGTGTCCATTCTATACTGAAAGGTTGACACAATATCTTAGGGCGGGCCAGCATTTGTATCGTATTTTTGTTTCGTTCACGTCTCCTAATTCCCCCTATATTTGCCTCTATTGCTTCATACTACCGGGCTAAAAAGTGAGGCTATACTTTTGTGCGATTTGCTACGTACTTGAAGCAGGAAGGGGTAGGGGCCGACTCTATATTTCAAGGCAAATGGTCCAGAATACGGTGAGATTGCTGGGGACCACTTAAATCCGCCGTCGGGAGCATACGAGAGAGCGAAACACGCCGGTTTATTCAGCTGATATAAGAATATTACTAGTATTACGCTGAGCTAGGAAACGTCAAACTTTTTGCGCACGAAACTACCGCTGCAAGTATGCTATTAACTTCAATGACTCTAAATATATATTAAAAAAAAATTTAAGCCGTTACGGAAAACAGAAAATAATTAAAACGCAATGAATTTTTTTTAATATATTATAAACATTTATTTAAATATCATACCTCTGTTATTATTTAAACTGACCTCGTGACTGTAGCTCATAAAAAATTCACCCGGCTTACCTTTATCGCGATTTGGTTTTGGGCGTCAAGAAGAGTTCCGTAACGAAAATATTAACTGTGTCAACATTTTTAAACCCATATCCTCAAAGAAGCATGTCTTTTCTTTTATACATTTCAACCCGACAATGCTTTATTTTATCGTCAAAGATGTAGTAAAAATTGGTTGTAAATAATTCAATGTTATTTTTTCTAAGCTCATATAAAAACCCGTATAACAACTACCAAAAAAATAGTGCATATGAATGTTTTGTAAATTTAAAAAAATAAGTGTTTATTTTCGCGTTTTTGCAAATTTGATTTTGTCTTTTTTTTAATACTCATTTCTTTGATAATTTTACACTGTATTCGATTCCTATATGAGATATATGTCCATAACGCGACGATTTAAGAATTAACTGTCACCGGCCAATTATCATACTTTGGTTCTTCTCGTGACATGCCATCATCTTTCAGTTCCGTTAATTACACGACTTCCCAGACGCCGAAACTCTTCCGGTTGACAGAAGAGGCATGCAAGGCTTAATAATTGAAATATTAATAAGATTAAATATTAAACATTTTTAACTAACAATGGGGTTGTTTGAGCATTTCTATAGCAGTAAAAAAAACAGTATCGCAACTAAATTATCTTCTAAATAATACATTTAATATGCTCGTAAAACAACACATACAAAAAAACAATAAGTGAAATTTAATACAGTAAATAAAATAGGAACTTACTAACAAAAAAAAGTGAGTATATAGAAATGTTCTATGTGTGATATGGAAAATTTCTGAATACTCACTTTTTCATTTATTTTTTTATATGTACTGCCTATTTTATTTCCTGTATTCAATTGAGCTAAGTGTTTAAAATTTGTTTAATTAAGTCCACTCTACCCAACTTGCTTACTCACTTGTTCTCATATTAGGGTTGTTGAAAATTTTGTGTTCGCATAACATTTAATAAACACATTCGTATGTGTATAATGAAAATGTTTATAGCATCCGACCAGAGGATCAAATGAAATTGGATTCTGTAAGGAGGTACCATTAAGCAGACGTAACAGCTAGTGGTGCGCCGAGCAAGTTCTGTTTCAAGTAAATATAGATTTCAGAGACATACGAACATATCATTGAGGATAGAATAAAAAAAGCTGTTTGTTTGGTATTCATTATTAAATTAATTACCGGCATAAAGCGAACTTTTTTTTATTGGAAACTAGTTTATACCATTGGATCGAAGTATCAATTTCCATTGGAATACTGCATAAAGAAAATAAATATACATATAACTCTTTCATTCTAAACTTACAATACAAATACATACTGTAATTAATTACGTATTACGGTCAGAATTAATCTAATCAATTACTCATGATCGATGCTATCGAAAATGTACGATTATGCTGTTATAATATAATTAATTAATAAAAACACAATATTCCTTTGTACATTATTCCACTTTATTTAAAAGGTCAGGACCGGTTTCGCTCATTGCGAGCATCAGTTGATAATGCTCGCAATGAGCGAAATCGGTCCTGAAATTTTTAATAAAGTGTAATAAAGTACTAAGGAATATTCTGTTTTTATTAATATAATTCTTTTCCACCAAGTTTTGACAGTTAACACCTTAAAAGTGATATAATTAATTATTTTCCAATGTTTAAAACGTGCGTATTTTGTGTGTATGTGATTTATTCAATAAGTATTAATTTTTGCATTATATCAACGGTATTTAAAATATGCACGATCAACTAGCTGTATTTTTGTCTGAGAAGAAATCAATTTGGACAAACTCGATATTAGCCGACTACCTGCTCAAGCATGTCAATATTTATATTTGTTTATGAAATACCACTGAACCTTGTTAATATGTCAATACACCGCAACGCAGACATGTTTTAGTTAAAAGTTTTGTTGCTCACATTAAATTGTTCAACTTGTGTAAATATTGTTTTTATAATACTCTGTTAGATGTGTCCTGCATCTTTCGGCCATTTTTTAATTTTTCGTGTTCTGCTAAATATTACAGTTTTAAAAAACGATAAATTTGATATACCACTGTTAATAATAAGTGAGACACGTGTTCCATCTCTTTGAGAAGACTCACAGACTGTGAAATCTTATTTGTGAAAAAAAATCTACAAACTTAGTGTCAAATTCATCGAAAATATTATTTTATTTTTAATATTTCGGTGTATATTTTAATTCATAAGATAGAATTTTAACGGACTTAACCACTGGTTTTTTACAATTAAACATTAAGACAAACATAAAAGCAAGCCCTTTAAAAATCTTTTTTTCTACATTTATACACATTATTTGTATAAAGTAAATTAAATTTATTTACCTTATTTGTGAAAACAGTAATAATAAATTCTTACAGCACGTCTTATTAAAGCATTTTTCGAAATAATAAAGTTTGTGTTTATATTCGTATAAAAACGAAATGTTTTACTAAACTTTGCTGTGCTTCATCTAATTCGATATCGGACACTTCGATTTGATTTGATTCCAAGCGCTATATAACAAGATAACACGTTGGTACAAACAGCTGTTCAAAAAATATTTTTACTTGCTTTTTCTACGAATTTTTATCTACAACAATGGACAATTCAACTGACAGAAGAATCAATTTATCAATTTTATAAGCATTGAATGAAAATGATTATAGTGTACTGGATATACAATTTTACAAGATTACTTAGTACATATCAGATACATCTCGTCATCATGAGTTTTGCACAATGTAGTATTAAATTAGCCTATGGGAGAATTCTTACACTGCATACGTTTTGATGTCGAGTTCGAGAATTGTAGTTGCTATCTTCAGTACAAAACTGAGATTATCATTGTTTAAGCTGTTTCTGTGTTGTGATTTTTTCGGTTATAATATAGAACAATCTCGCTCGCAAATGTAGCTGTTTTCGAAAAGATTAAAGTTGTATGAGATTGTTCTAAACTCATACAAGAAACCTGTAACCGATCGGGTAACAGCATAGACGTTGTCATACATGCCTTTTGTTATCGTATTATTATTGTTACGATGGTGAACAATTTGAAACGGTAGGTTTGCGGATTTCGACGCACAGTGAATTCAACCAGTGATTCTGAAAATGCGATGAGAACCAAAACTCAACTCTTATTAAACTAGGAGTCGTCAATATTTTTATACCCACAAGCTAATTTTATTTTATAATTATCAAAAAATCATCAAAACTAAAATAAATAAAAACGGTTGGAAAATTCTGGAATCTTTAAAAATCTTCAAAACCTTGTCGAAAATTTGGCAAATTATAAATCCGCTAACAACAAACCAAGAATTCATTTTTGGATGATTTTCAAACGATTTCTCTGCTTGGTCATTATAATATACAGATAGTTACGATGAAAACATAAAAAAAAAATCATCTATCTCCCACCATGAAAGCATCAAACGCTTATCAGTGCGTGGTACGTAGCAAGTTGACGACCCTTGCATTAATTATACCATTAAAATGACCTGTCTTAAAATTTTAAGTAAATGTGACGACATTTTTAAATTTTATGAAAATGTAACGACTTAAGAAAACGAAGCTATGAATGTTATTTAAAAAAATCACTAACAACAATCTTCACGGTTTACAAATGTTCAATCCTGAATACTATAATAAATTGAAAAAAAAGATTATTCAAATAAAGTAAATGTAATTGCAAATATAACATGAAACTTATCTTTATTATTTAATGATAAATTATATATAATTGATATCACCATGGTGATAGCAATTATATTCTGATTGTATCATTTGTAAGAACTAGATTCTATTATGTTTCTAGTTACCTTGGTGAACTTAAAGCCTTCTAGTCGCTTAAGTCGTCGGGGGCTTACAAACTTATTTATTCATTCCTTTTTTCACCGTTGTTCATAATATAATTCCCTTATCACAAAACAATGAAACTTAAATTCAAAACCTTTAATATAAGGCAGATATTTCCTACACTTGGGAAGTCCTCTAGTTTGATTGATATATGTATAATAATTATTTATATGAATATACTTAGTCATCCATGTATAATAATTGTTGGGTCCGTGGTGCAATGCTGGATCTCAAGGGCTCAAGCCCCAGAACAAACAGCATTTTTTTCAATCTTCTGTTCAAAGACATTAGTTTTTGTGGTGTCAAAAAGTTCCCTCTTACCAGTCCAGTACTTAAATAACGGCGTAGCAAGAGTAATTATCTAATCACTAGTTTTATCTTAGCCCAATCCTAATATTCATACAATCTTCGAAAAAAAGAGAGGTTGAGAAACTGAGCAACTTGTAGGTCGTTCTTGTAGAAAAATTTCCGTTGATGCCATGTGCTTCACATGGCTTTAAAAATGTATAATAATAAAAAAGTAATACAGTGGAACCCCTAATTACACTACCCCGTATTACGCGCTGGCTTGAAATATTCGCCGCAAATCCCCCAATTGCACTGTTGCATTCCATTGTCGTTGCAAGGAGACGGTTGTCTGTACGGCACATACAGTCAAATGTTGGCTAGCGTCTGTGTATTCAACACGTGCTAGGCTATACACGTATAGCCGGGCGACTGTCTATGTGTTGTATTTTAGCGCGCTTTGCATTTTATCACTTGGTAAATAATTGGTACGTGTTTTTTTTTTTGCAAAACTAAGGTAAATCTTAGTTTTGCTTTTTTTTACGGAAAAAACCAAATCCCTAATTTTGTATGAGATTCACTCCCCCAATTACACTACCCCAAATTACAGTGTCCCGACTTTAGTGTAAAGGGAGTTTTACTGTATTGTTGAAATTCTAACTCTTACAAATAAATAACAATGTATTTTATTGGAAGCAATAAACGGCCAAATTTTGTACAATATTTCACCATAAATGTATCGTAAATTTCATAGATAATTCAATTCTGCTATAGAGTCATTATAAACCCATGCATACTGCGCAGTAAAATTACCATAAGGCATGGATCGCTAATAACTCTGCAACTCGTATAATTACGAACTGGCAGTGAGCATAACACTTGCATCTGAGAGTAACATTAAACCGATCTTACATTATTATAGTCATAGCGAAAATTTTACATTTTATGATTTCACGATGGCAACCTTAGATATAATAGTATTTCATTGAATTTACATTCAATTCCCGAGACAAAAATCATTATTGAAGTATAATTGAATAACTTCCACGTGTCGTTACAAATTAAAGCATTAACCTATCAGAAGGGTGGTATAATTACCAATATGCTGAGAACTATTTATTTGGTATCATACTAATTTTATTTCAATAAAAGGAAAATCTTTTTCGCTAATTTTGCTCACGTAGTATAACTTTTAATCTCACTTAGACTTAAATTATTTTTAATTTGATTTGATTATTTACTAAAAAATATTAGTTAGTATTTTAAGTGGTCACAAACAAATTCCTGCAGTGAATACTAAGAGTGCGGTAGTCTGACAGGAATACGGAGATAAGAGAGCGCACTAACCAGCCTTTTATTATGTCGAACAAAAAATCAACAACAGACCTAACTTCGACATCTGTTGCGGGTGCTCCAAGAGAGTTTGAAACCCTGCCTGTTTCTTCTACCACCCGTACGAATCCTGATGTCGTGGAAAGGCACTGATGACCATCATATGTACTCGGCGAAACTACGGGACACTTGAATGACCTGTGAGGAATTCAAGAAACTGACGGGGGATAGAGACTCTTGCAGGAACAGTGTGGTGGCCATATGTTCCGAATAGGAAACAGACATGGAATTAAAAAAGTATAGGGGTTCAGATTTTATACATTCATTCATCTTTATCATTCATCTTTATCATATGATTCATGAACTCATTTTAATTTTAATAAACTTTGTCTTTTCTCTTGCTTAACTTGATATAAATAACGCTGTATTGTTTTAAACTATCACCAGTTCATAATACCCGTGATAAACGAAAGCGTTCTCAATCGTTTCCTAAAAATAAAATGAACTTAGTGCAAAAAGGAATTTTATTCATTGATGTTTATACTATATTTGGTTCGTGGAAATTCGGTGTATTTAGTAAGTTAAAAATAAAAATTGTTTTTTTTAACCCGTATGGGGTCATTATTTTAATATTACATTCCTACATAGGTGTTTCAAAACAATGGTTTCACAGTCATAAAACTTCCCGCGCGAAATTACCTACCATTAAAGCTCTTGGAAATTATGTATTATTAAAGGCAACTTAACAGTATTTAAACACTACTTAGCAAACACACAGTGAAAAAGTTTGGAGCTGTGGAAACAACAGGGTGGACATAAATTGGCGACTTTAATTTGGCACAGCAATTCAATTAGCTGGCGGCGCATGAACACAATATTGTACTACACAGAAGGTGAACACTATAAATAAAACCCTGACCCAAGTACTTGTACGTTTCAAAGACGTGCAGGCTAAAAGGGTTTGGTAGTCTAGCTCTCAGTATTGACCATTCAATATCTGCCATACACTTACATGACATGAACATTTGCGTAAATTTGATTTTTTTAACTATTTTTGCTTCCTTTTCTCAGCATACAATTTTCTATGACAACTACTCTGAGGGCCTTACTTACTCAATTTCTCTTTTTAGAGATATTAAGGGTTAAAAAATATGGATTTAACAGGGTAAGTGATTGCATAATCGATCCTGCTACGTCCAATTTTTAGAATCGGATACGTATGACGGAATTCGAGACATCACATCCACTAATGCGTTTGTGCACAAATTCATAAATCAACAAAGCATTTAGTTAAAAATTTGAATCGTTCAAATTGTGTACACTCACACACGTTTTGTCATTTACGATCCAGGTTTTGCCAACTGTTGGCATCTTCGGGCGTTAAAATTCAGTGATGGCATTGAATTCACGTTTAGTAAATAGTTGTGTTTCAAATTTCAAACTAAAATTATACTAATCACTTTCAGTCGAAATTTTAAATTTATTGAGAAAATTGACTATCGAAATCTTTCATTTTAAATTAGGTTTATATACATATTTGATTTTGTGAGGAATTCAGAGATAAGGGAGCGTACAAGACAGCGTCCTGTCACGTCAGTGGTTATGGAGAGACGTTGGAACTGGCTGGGTCACGTGCTGCGGATGCCTCCGGAGAGCCTCAATCCTGCCTGCCTCTTCTTTCGACCTGTGGGATTCCGGCGTTCCGGACGTCCGTCAGGTACTATCCATAGGATGTACTCGGCGGAACTGAGGGATACTGGCATGTCATGGGAGGAAGAAAAGCTATTGGCGGGAGACACGGAAACATGGAAGTGCCGCGTGGCGGCCATATGCTCCACATAGGGAGCGAACATGGCCAAAGAATATACATACAAATTTTGTACTGACATAAAATAATTATTGTTCATTAACTCACTCTCCGTGTGACGTTGAACAAAGAATATTAACAATTTAATTTGTCCTCTTACCAAGTTTACTTACTGTTTTGCACTTATATAACAACAAATGAATTATGGTCATATTAACTACAAATGCAATATTTACCGGGTACGTGGTACGGCGGTAGACGTCTTTGAATTCCGTGAAAAATCTCACGGGTTCAAGTCCCAGTACGAAAACCGTTTTTCAAATCGATTTATCTATTTCTGTCTAAAGGCATGGGTGTTTGTGATGTCTAAAAACTCTTTCCCACCCTTTCAATCCGGAAGTCACCGGGCATAGCGAGAGCGATTAGTTAACCACTATTTCTGTCCTAGCCTTACCCTGCTATCGCTATTCTCTTCTAAAATGAGAGTTTTAGCAACTGACTTGTTAGTCTCGTAGACAAAAACTTCTTTTAAAATACCTCTCATTCCTTCCCTCCCACATTAATTTTAAAATAGTATTTATGTATTTTTTTATACACGAATTACCATCATCAATTTAATGAATACGTTTATTAGGTAATTCCAATTAAATTAAGCCCTTACGCAAATCTTGACAACGCCAATGGATTGAAATCTCGCAAAGTCTAAGTTCACGGGTCGCCGTATACAACTTTTGTATTAACTAGCCTACAGCGATTATGTGATTAATGGGATCAAGCGAATGTGTGCTTAGTACATAATATCGGGAAATTAATATTCCTAAAGTCGCTTTAATATTATGTCTAGTTTCATTAATAATGGTAATTCGTGAACGTTAGAGTAAACAAAAATCTTATTTTTCAACCTTATAGAATTATGAAGTAAGATTTAATCCGTAATTTTAATAATAAACTGTCGAGGAGAGAGTTTAAGTTTTGCTTACCATATCGCCCGCAAATAGACAAAAATCGTGACAGACAATTTATAAATTTTACTAGAGTAGGTTTTTTTTTAAATTAAATTCTTCTTGAATTCTTTATGTGCGCTTAGTAAATAATAATAAATGGTCAATGCCCTTATCCTGATATTATAATTAAATGATAATTGTCTGACTATTTTCAGTTCTGCAGATCCGCATTTTTCAAGTGGAACAAACGACAAGTCATACCACTAAAATGCATAGGCCCAAAAGAAATCAGGTGAATAATAACGCTTTAAAATTGTTGTCACTGACGCTTAGGCGATATTGAACAATTATTGGCTTAAAACGTAATTTACCAAATTGTGTCACTTAAGTTATTTTGCCGATTATAGGTCGAAATGGTGTACTTTTTGCAGTTGTGTGCATAAGTTTTCATATTTTGAAAAAATCAAACATAGAGTATTTTTTTAAGCAATACGATCCAATTAGTCATTGATGTTGGTTAATCCAAATATATTTTTTTTAAATCATAGATTTGGCATTCTTTATTCTTCGTTAAGATTTCAATTGAAATTTATTTTTATTTAAATCGTTATAATTAGTATTTATAACAGTCTAAGACAGAAGTGGGGAACCCGCGGCCTTCTGACCAATTCTGGAAAAATGAGGTTTGGAGATATCTGGGGAAAAAGTATAGCAAATTCAGGATTTCAAATTACTCGGTGAGCTAAAAAAAAAACGAGGTTAGAAGATATCTGGGGAAAAAGTATGGCGAGGAAAAGTAAGGTAAGGGATTTAATATTAATCAATGCCGTCCTATGTTTACTGCGGCCGTACGTCGAATCAGAAAAATGAATGCGGCCTTTAGAGAAGAAAAGGTTCCCCACATCTGGTCTAAGATTTCAGCGAAAGGTACTTATTAATTACTAATTTTGCACATTTTCATACGTTGTTAGTGACAGTAAACTATACATATATATAGTAATATACACGAACTATTGACAAAGCATCAGTTCAAGTTCATCTGTGAATGCAAGAAGATGCTGAAAATCGTTGTCCGGGCAATAAGTGACAAAACAATTTTTTAACGATTAAAAATTAGTATAACCTGTAAATTATTTTTATATCATGCACTTTTTTGTTTACCTTCTCACGAGTGGTAAGTATAAAATTTTTATTTTCCATAAAGTAGAAATGGTACTAAAATTTAATAAAATTGGAACATTATCATTATTTTTTTTATTATTATTTTTTATCTGTATCCTGCTCCGGTATTGTTAATGATCCGATGCTTTTAAGCCATTGCAGGTTTTATTTTCAACATAAATGTTAATCGAACATATTTGATGAGGAAGCTTTATATCCCAAAAAATAAACTGCCAAAAACAAACCTATAAATATTCACCTCTATTTTTAAGAAATTATCTGTTAACCTCTTCGTGGAGATGTCCCACTGATACTTTCGTAAAATAAAAATGTGACCCAGAGCGCTATCACGCGCCACCGTACAGTGACCTCATTTATTACGTGGACCATGTACATAATTTACAACATGACAGTGAAACTGAAATGGAAATAAATAAATTTAAGAGTTTTAAGAGTAGAAGTTTTCGAGTCAGTCAAATACAGGTATTTTTTTGATATTTTATTATTGGAGTTATCTTAAAAAAAACTGGTTTAAAATTTAATTTACTTTTTGTGACAAATTGTATGTTTATTTACTATTCTCTTTGATTTCTACTGACGAAAGACTATAGTGTAAATATTTTGCGTTACCCTCCCTTTCGGCAAGGATAAGAATAGAATGATAGGATTATAAAGGCTTAGTAAATAGTATATACTATCTCCACAAGCTTTTATGTTAATCAGATTGAATGAATAAAAATAAATGAAAAGCTGATTACTGATTTTCAAAAATCAATGTACGATCAAACACTATGATATAATTTGATCATTGCCCATTCAATTGCCAGTAAAGTGCTTTCTAGTGAAAGAAGGGACATTTTTTTTATCACATTACCACATTAAAGAGTTCGACATGAACGATAAACTGAAAGTTAAATACTACTTTTAGATATACACTATTAATTATCATGAAAAAAAATAATTTCAACAAAAAATCACACAATTAGATGAGACGAACTGTATTACACATTGCTTTAAACATTTTAAGATCACCTTTTTTGGTTGCAATTGAAAAAAGATTTTAACGTTTATGAGAAGCAATTTTTTAAAGGGAACATATTAAATGGTCAGAGTATAAATCAATTTTTGGTCAGAATTCAAATAAACCTTTGGTTGAATAAAATTCAATTTTTGGTCGGAATAAAAATATGAACGATCATATTTTTATAACCATTTTGGTTAGGTTAGGTAAGGTTTTTTACTATTTCATATAAATTCTGACCATTAATTATTTATTCTGCCCTCTGTACACTGACCGATATATTATGAACATTTGATATAAATTATGACCAATTTAATATACATTCAGACCAATGTGATAAAAATTATGACCGAAACTGTATTAAAATTCAGACCGGAAAAATACGAACCTTTTTTTAAAGAGAATTTGTTGGATTGATAAAATAGATTTTCTTAGTGCTACGCACGCAAATGTAAAACGAGATTTATTCTTGAATTTCAAAAACTTCGAACTTTAATTTTGATAAAAAAATATTACATTGTTTATGAAATTTTGCTCGTGAGAATCCCTATCTCGCAAGAGGTTATTTGGATGGTTTATAAGAGTTAACAAATTGTAGAAGCAGTACAGCCCCTTCAAGTAACGAACTACGAAAGGCAAATAAGCAAGCAACTCTAAATTGTGTGGCCTTCCAATATTGTCAGTCTTTTAACGTCACTTAAGTAATAAGCTTGGGAATTACTCCATGACGGGCAGCCAATTAGAACCTACCCCGGACGAAGCTTTCCCGACCAGATACCGAGGTGCTTTTTGTATTATTTGGCAATTTCGGAAACCCTCCAAAGCAATTTGTTATGCACTTAATGGAGTGCACCAACAGTTTTTTAATAATTGCTTGCTTTAATATTCACAAACAATATAACGCTATTTTCTAAACGCAAAACATAACAATAAATGTAATTTTTAGTGAAGCTAATCCTTCTTTATTTTTTTCAACATAAGTATTATTGATTCTAGTTTTCAAAAATCAAAACAAGAAAAGCAAGATAGCACTATGAAAGAATAAGTAGTACGATAATCTCTCTGTTTACAAGTCAGCAAAATTGAAAAATCAATAAATTGATCATTCCAACTAGAGCAGGCGTGGGGAACCTGCGACTTTTTGGCTACTCTGGTGCGGCCTTCTGGCCAATTCTTTAATTCTGTAAATGTATGTAAATTCGTAAATTCTTGAGATATTCTGACCGTAAATTCCTGTTTCCGGTCAAAGATTCTCTAGTCATTGTTTACTGCGGCCTTATTTCAAATCAGAAAAATTAATGCGGCCTTTAGATAAGAAAAGATTCTCCACCCCTGAATTAGAGTTTTGAACCTATAACTGTATAATATAATTAAAAGATAATGATTTACTTAAAAGATATACTAACCGATAGGAAAATGTTACGTACGATTTGAACTGTTATTTTATTCATTCATTGTATTAAGGAGATATGGTTCCCAGGAAATTAAGTTCCATAATTTTCTTTCAAAGTGTTATTTACAATACACTTTCAATAAAGACAACTTTCCTTTTTTCAGAGTAGCTGTATTATAAATTTTGGACTGCGGTCATGTTGCGGTCGTTCGGCTGCCGATATGAATATTTAAGTATTTTAAAGTGCTCTTTTTAAAGAAACTATGAATTTTCAGCACAGCAATAAACGTATACGCGATAGAAAAATCATATCGATAAACTCCACTTCCGGTTACATTAAAATTTCAACGGAAGCCACACAGGTGACGTTTTTCAGTGCAACTTTTAGATGCAGCTGGTAAATAAGTAGTACAGTGAAATAATTTCGGAATCTTATTTAAATAAGCTTGTAACGTTGAAACCAAGATATACATTTAATCTATGATAGTAGAAAAACCAAATAATTTAGCCGTCGATACCTAATATATTTAATAATTTTAACCTAAAAAGATATATTTTTTATACTAACATCATTTATATAGAATACTAGCCGGTACCCGGCAAGCGTTGCAATGCCATTCTAAGAAAGAAAGTATTTATGTTTTAACTGTGTATATTGAAGTTAATGCTTTCTTTTTCTGTCTGTTTGACGTTTGCTGCTGATTGTCTATGGTGCAACGCACGTGCCACCTACTGTGATTTAATTTTACTATAATCTTCGCGCAAGTGCAAGCATACGTTGTCAAAATGAACTGTATGGCAGACATACAAACATTGATTTTTATATATAAGATTTATAACCTTCCCGGAAGTGCAAACAAAAATGTTGTAAAAGTTTTATTGCAATCGGGCGAGCGGTGTGGCAACGCATAAAGTACGAACAAACAAACATTCATTTCACTCTGGTCATGATTGTGTGACTTTTATTTCATACGTTCAGTCTTTTTTCGTATTCGAAATTTTAGTTCTATGATTACCGTTTCTAAAAAGATGTGCCTCACTAAAAAACTGCTTAAAGCAAATATAAATAGTAAAAACTTAAATTAATGTTATTGTGTTCTTACTGTTATGTGTGTAGTATATGGGAACCTTAAAAATATGAATTCCAGAATATAAGATATATATTTATTCATCTACACTTATATGACATGACACACTGAATAGCTTAAAACAGACGTGGGGAACCTGAGGTCTTAAGGCCGCATGCGGCCATTTGACTACTCTGGTTCGGCCTTTTGGCTAATTCTGTAATTCTGTTATTTTATGCAAATTCGTAAATTCCTGACATAATCTGACCGTAAATTCCTGTTTCCGGCCAAAGATTCTCTAGTCAATGTTTGCTGCGAACTTACGTCGAATCAGAACAATGAATGCGGCCTCTCGATAAGAAAAGGTTCCCCACCCCTGGTTTAAAACCTCGTTCAATGAGACTTTCAAACCTAAAACGTATAATCAATGCATTCATAGCAATCAAAGTACTCTTAGCATTTACATATAAAATAGTTGACAAAACATACAAAAGAAAATGTACATTTTATAAACACGAAACATTCGTTTACTAAGCGCCAGTTCAAGTTCATCCGTGCACTTGAACGCCTGAAGACATAATTTGAACGATTCAAATTTAATATTGACATTCCATCAAGCACCTTCAGTCGAAATCTTAAATTGTACAATATCCGTTGAACATCATGAAAATAATCACTTAAAACTTTCTTTGTTAATGATTTCGCATTCGAGATTATATAAGAACATTTAATAAGAGAAAAATCGTTAAATGTAAATATAGAATGCTTTTCCATCAAGTATTGACAGTGCACACAGGAATTATGTACGTAGCAGCTTACGCATAATATCTTTATTCACATGCATTTAAAAATAATGGCTTACTAACGTATGTAATATAATTCACAATTGCATTTGCTGTCAAATATCACGAAATAGTTTTTTGACGTTCTATATATAAATAGTATAGTATTAATTGAAGTGAAAAGAGTACAGTTTCTAATTCCAAATAGAACTAATCTAAGAACATCGCATAAACAACAAAAAACAATCACATCTAATGCATGAAACACATTTAAATGTATGTAATGTCAAAATTTAGACCATACGATCTGACAGATCTGAAATCGAAACAATCGAACATCAAATTTGAATTGTGAAGTCTAAACAAATCGGTGTCGAAATTCAAACGGCGGCCATTTTTGTTTTGGAATACTCGGGAGTTTGACTGGTGAAAACATTGAAATCTACTTTTCTTTATTTTTTTCGACACTGTTTGTTAATTTTAATACGTCTATGTTATTCCCGGAAGAGAAAGTTGATTTATTTATAAGTTTTATCGCAATCGGACATGTGGCGTTTAAACGCATAGACGCCAAAGTTTTTGCAAACATACACAAATTCATTTATATATATATATATAAGATTATATAAAAAATACGAAACAAAACCATCTCGAAAACGCATCATTGATTGTATTTTTTTTTCAAATTACACGAAAGACATAAGAATCATAATTAGACAAAAAAGGAAAAATGGCTTGTGATTTACCTTTTTTGCCGTAGTACCAAAAGAAACAACAATACTCTAGCTTTAAAAAGTATTATAACATTTTTAAGATCATATTTTTAAATTCGGTTAATTTTGTTCATTCAGGTTTATTTTTAAATAATAATTGTCTTAATGACATCACTTTTTAAAATATATTTTACACAGCTGGTGCTTCACGAGCAGACGGTTCATGATGAAAAAAATGAGTATCGTTATTTCTAAAACAACAAATTATCGGAGAAGTGTTCTAATAACAGTAGAATATTTTTTTTCAATTTTACAATAATCGCTTGTATAAAAACACTTTGTAATAGAATATTTTATATCGATCAATAGAATGCTGATTGCCTTGCCTCATACGAGCTCATTCGACATACAAAACACAGTCACCCGGAAATGGTTTCAAAAGAAAATCGACGTTAATATCGCCAGTGCAGTAAGCCAGCAAGGATTTTACGTTGTATACGAATCGCTTATGCTTTCCTTATACATTCCCTGTAATTCAAGTTTTCTCAAAGGGTTTTTATTAAAAATGCAGACGTATTTACTCCATTTCTCGAACGAAAATATTATTTCACGTGTCATAGAAAAATACTCTACGTACAAATTCAATACACACATTAGAAGGATTACTTTGTTATCTTTTCTTCACGTGTTCTAGTAACTTGTAGACAAGAATTAAACCACTGCAGTTTCACAATAAGAAAATTACAGCAACAAAAATATTTATATTATACTAGCCGGTTCCCGGCAAGCGTTGCAATCCCACTCTAAGAAAGAAAATGTTTATGTTTTAATTGTGTTTATTGAAGTAAGTGTCTTCTTTTTCTGTCTGTTTGACGTTTGCTGCTGATTGTCTGTGGTACGACACATGCGCTACCTACTGTAATTTAATTGTACTACGCCTATATCCTTCGCGCAAGTTGGATGAACGATATGGCGGACATACAAACATTGATTTTTATATATAAGATCTACTGTAAGTAAATTTTAATATCCCTATAACCTTCCCGGAAGTGCAAAAAAAAAGTTTGTCGAAGTTTTATTTCAATCAGATCAGTGGCTTGGCAGCCTATAGAGTACGAACAAACAAACATTCATTTTTATATATAAGATATAGTAAACATAATACTAAGCCCATTGTTTCATTCGTCAGAATGATATAATAGATACTAAAGTTATCTAGTTTTGCTCACTTTTCTTGGTAAATTAACAATGTAGTCAAATGTCAAATATACTGTGTGTTTTTTATTTAATTTTATACAGAATATATGCATATTCAGTAAACTTTTGTATTCTTTTGTGAAAACCCCGCTTATGTTATATTATTGGCTTGAAGGTATTGCAGTTCTAGGCATTTCTTCCGATACGACCATCTTTGGAGTAAATGAGGTGATGCAGATTGTGCAGTATTATCCGTTTTATTGCCGAGTTACCTCCTTCCATATCGGATTGTAATTCGGAAAGGAACTTCTTGCAAGAGCGAGTTCTTTGGAAAATGTTAATACAATGGCTGGTGTTTTATATATACACGGATGACGCGGATTCGAATCCCAGTCCGGATAGTTTTTATAGATTGATTTTTTAATAAATTTACGGATATCTGTTCGAAGACATATTTGGCTACGGTTAACCTACATAAATTTCTAAGTGGAAGTATATATCCACGGACCATGTGTTGGAGAACACTGCTTTACATTACGAGCGACGTTTAATTATAAATGTTTATTAATTATACAGAGAATTTCAAAAACGAATCTTGTAATTACTTTATAATTTTCACACACATCATCATAGATGAGTGAATTTTTTAATCTCATCTCAAAAAAAAGTAATTAAGTCTTTACGATCTCCTGTAATGTTTTAATCTAGAGGTGACGAGCTTTGCAGTGGCTTACGATATAATATATGTATCTTTTACATTTATGCATCAGATTCATAAAATTTCTCGGAAATGTAATTTAAAAACATCACATTCCTTTGAGTTGTGTTATTTTAATTTAAATCACTAAGTTGTCTAATTACGGTTAGTTCTTAATTCATCTTGTTCCATTCGTGCAGCAAAGGTTTAAAGGATTAAATGCTACACTTGCTTCTAACCAGGACATTTCTCGGCACTGAGACTTTAATGACGTAGGCAGCGAAGTTTACTGGGTTCGTGTATTGTAAATCAAATTAAAAAATTGCTGGAAACTATAATATCTTTTTGACATAAAACAATAATTAGTTTAAATGTTTTTTATTTTAATCGTTGTTTGGTAATAGATTACATTATTTAACCCTAATAGAATAGACAGGTCTTTAACGTCTTGCGCTCCATTAGCCAGGATAATACCATCTGGACAACTAATAGCACGGTCCAATCTCCAGGATAATGTCTTTTGTAGTCGGTCTCTTTGAAGCTTTATTTTTGGTATTTCCCGAAATATTTCCGGGGCATAATTTTACAATAGTGCACTTAAGGGATTAAAAAATGCAATAATTTTTTTAAATATGAAAATTACAGTAGAGAGCTGCCTTATATGTTAATTTTAATAATATTTGAAGTCTTTACCTGCTTTGTATAAATAAGTTAGTTGTTTTATCTGGAAAGGCTGTATCCACATCTTGTGGGCGTTAGAGTTGTATGAAGTGTTGTGACCATCATTTTGTTAAGTGAAGGAAAAAGCAATTTCAACGAAATATATTTTTGACTACCATGAATCACTTGAACAAATTTTTACAGAATATAGTGATAACGATGCGTTCAGTTGATATAAGTGCACTATATGGTGACATAGTAAATAAAAATGTTGGTCATTTTTAAATTTCTGTTATGATACTTTAGAAAGCTTCCAAAATCACAGTTATAATGATGATTTATTTTTTATTTGATAATTTTGACATCATATATATTTTAATAATAAAAATACATATTTGAGCAAAGTCAGACTATGGGTATATTAATTCGCTTTTTTCACATTTCGCTTCCTTAACGATACATATTTGTATACGTTCTGACCTGATTCATGATTACATCATGAATTGTTTTCAATTTATTTAATAATTTATCTAATCCAACTCCGGGAGCTGAATTCCACTTTGAGAAAAAAGCTTTAATTGAAGACGGGAGAAACTATTTCATGTCTAAAAAATAATCAAATGCTTCTTGCTTGAAATGAAAAACGAATTGTTACCATGTAAACAAATAACGATAATATTGTAAAAAGAGCCGGCTGCGTGGTAAGTGGTCCATGTTCGGGTTTGGTTACGGAGGTCACTGGTTCGAATCCCAGTACTGACAGCTAATAAAATTTATAAGCTGTCAGCACTGGGACAATAATTAATTTTATACAATCGATTTATGGATTTCTGTTCGGAGACATAAACGTATATGATGTTTTGAATTCTTACCTATCACCTATCACATCATACAAAACGGAGAGAGAGCGATTAGCGTGAGTGTGTTCGAATAAAATACAATGAAAAGGGACATTGTATTTTTGTAAAACTTATGGCAACGTTATTTATATGAAAAACTTTCAGAAACACCGAGTATTTCTAAACATCAATATTGTTATCTATTCCAGCCTTTTGGGATGATCTTACATTGTTTCCAACATTGACTTCGAGGAAGTAATCAATATAAAACAAAATTTTAACCAATAATAGCAAACTGTAGGTACTATATTTTTTAAGAAGGACTGCTAGCATAATGCGATTGGGTAGGAATGTCGGTACGTTGTAAAATTAATTACCCCAAAGACGGGCGATGTCTGTTCTTGGACCCTCACACAATACGGTGGTCGTAAAAACGTTCATGCTAAAATATTTCTAAAGTAAATCGATAATAAAACCCCATTTTTTTCAAAATATCGCCTTAAATAATACAAGAATGGTTTTTTTTACAATCCGTGATAGCTTAGTGAATATTTTAGCTCAAATTAGTGGAATTTAATTACGTTTTCGAAGAAAATTATACCAAATATGATACGCGTTATTATGGTCACCATTGGAGCTACACAGATTGTCTCAAAAATACGTTTGACTTTTTGTTTAAAACCGTACTCAATTTGCTGGTAATACGAGTAAAATCTGGACCCAGAGTAGACTATTGGTATTGAGTAAATCTAGTGAGAGTGCAAAGTGTTAATATTGAGTATACATGACACATTAAAAATCGATTTAATCATGGTTTTAATGAATTTCATTAACTTTTCACAACCATTTAAAAGATAATATATACTTTAAAATTACTGTAAACACATTTCAACATTTTGAAGAAAAAATATTCTTTTATATATTATTTTACAATTTTACCAACGCATAAAATATTCTATAAAATATCAATTAAAATACTATTTTCTTGTCATAATTCAATACACATAAGATTTAAAAATATAGCTAACTATTTGTTTCACAGGAGTTATATATCTAATAGCTGGTTTAGCTACATTATTGTTCTGAAGATGATGTACAGCTGAAAAAGCTATTAAGTCTATCCACTAAATAGTGGTATAATATACTTACCGACTATCCGCGTTACTAAACAATTTTTTCTTGTCGGTTATGTGAAGTCGATGATTCATATTTTATAAATGAAATATATGCTTACATAAAAAAGCATTGAATATTAAAGTAAAAAAAATACATATTAAAACGAAGGCGCTCTTAAAATTCTATCATCGTTAAAAGACTCATTTTTTGTGTCATTCAGATTGATGTGTCAGAATAGATTTTACTGCACCGCAAAACCTGCGCCGAGAAATGCGCAAGTGAGTAGAAATAAAAATGGAAAAAGAAAACAAAGTGAAAATCTCTGTTCGCCAGTTTATGATGCTCTCTGGCAGTCTTTAAGGGTGCTAGCATCACCACGTAACGTGCGCCAAATGAGGCATTTGAGTGCGAAAAAAAATAAACTCCAAATCACTGCTTCAGATTTTCTCCAGGATAACATGCCGGAAAAAAACTTGGTCACACTTTATGGGCTTTTTATTGTGAAAAAACAGTAAGAGCAATCCTTGAGTAGATTGAAAAGGAAATGTTTCCATTCCATACCGCTTGATTTCGAGTCATGTTCGCATTATTGGCCTTGTTATGTAGATCCTAAATGACGTGCGGGATTATATTTATATCCTATTTATATAGCCGTCAAGGTGTGTCAACTGCCAAAGATGTAAACAACTACGAAAAATAAGCTAACATTGCTTGGGAGTATGATATCGACTGTGGAAAAGAAAAAAGATGTAACCCACACATAGAAAATTTTACAGGGGGCACAAAAAACGTGTTTTAATAATTTTGCAAATTATGAAATATCCACAACCTTGAAGTGCACGGAGATGTAAAAACTAGTGTTTAATTGACATAATCTAATATAAATTAAAGAAATTGTCTACGAAAAACCTTTTTTCAGTCTTTTTTCTTGGTTTCAATTTTCACAAGCTAATTTTTTTTAAAGCTTAATTTAGATACTAATTCGGCATTGATCCAAACGTGTATCAAGTTAGATACACTGTGATTATCGAAAAAAAGCTGTTTTGCAAAAAACTGTAAGTTACGTCCTTTTTCTTTTTCACAGTCGATATGCAAAAAAGTAAGTTCACTTAGAACTCCTAATAACTTTGTTATTGAACATGCTCAATTACATTTTAGTAGATATAATAAATTAACACTGTTTATCCTATGATTTAACTGTATCCAATGAATATTAATTACACATTATAAAATACAATAATACCATTGACGTTGTATGTACATATAAGGATGACAATTACTAGGACCATATTCAGAAATTTTATGAAACGAGATGCATCGTGTGGTATTTAAATTTGTTTTTTTACTTTTTTAATTTTCTTTAAATTAATAATATGGGTAAACATTTTAGATTGATGTATTTTCTTTGGTATATATTATATTAACCCATTTAGGGATATTCGCACCTTATTCAACCGTACCTTCTTTATGGCGGTTATACGTAAGAATATTTTGCATAAATATTTTAAACATTCTTACAGCCAACGATAAAAAAACCACTCTTACGACTGGACTAATTCGGCTTGACTTGTCTCGTTATTATCTGCTAATTAGGGTATTAACGAATGCTCGAAGTAAGACCGTGTTGAAATTTCTTATAATTATCATGCTAAGAGTCGATCGCAAACCTTAAGATTAAAAATTCACTCCCAGTGCAAAAAGGCTTAGAACCCTTGCTGTAGTCTTGGCTAACCGAAGTATGAATATTTGTTTCTATTTTTTCCAGACTAGAAACTTTCCGTGAAATGAAATATGCATGAGATTTTTATAAAAAGAAGCAAAATATATTTGCTATCAATTGCAAAATAAATCAATAAAGACAAGGCAGCACATTTTAAGCTCCCTGAAGTTGCGTTAGAAAATCCGTGTATGTATTAATCAGAAGATTTAAGGCTGTATATTTTCCCGGGTAGTTCCAATTATCAACTATTAAAAACTTTCCTCACATTGAAAATTATTCAAGATATTAATTTTTGTGATTATTTTCCTATTGTCTTTATCATTTTTAGAATCTTTAGTATATTAAAAATCTATTCGAAGTGAAATATTTCGAGAATTTATAAGGGTTGTGTAAGCAAAATTATTTTATTTATCTTGTTCAATTGTTGTAAAATCGTTTTATTTATTTTAGAGGAAGACACCCCTTGAATATTGAAGAATAGACAACAAATCAAAACTATCTTATAAAATGTGTACATAGTTGAAAATATTACCATATTTCAAGGATGATAAATCTATTTATGTAGAAAGGCCGCATTTGAAAAACTTTAACTGATTGTAGGTACTTAAAAATATTTTTTCCATGTATTTCCACAGGATCTTCATTTCAACAGTTTGGTTTAGTCTAGGCAAGTCTTAATCAGCCAGCAAAGATGATTATCATTATTTAATGAATGGTGTGTTTAATTATAAAGCCATTTTTAATAGTCATGATAATCTAAGTCAAGGATATGTTTTATACATATCGGTCATTTTATTTGAATTGTGTTTATTAAATGCCGCAGAGCTCACCTGTACAAGTCGACTCATAAATTATTCTCAGTGGCATTCCTACGTGCTGGGAAACTATACAGTGGCGTCTCAAACGCCAACGGTCAACATTTTTCATGGCACTAAGGTGCATAAATATTATTAATTTTCACATAAGACTTACATTTCCAACGGTTTATTTAAAACTAAATTGTATTAAAATACAATTTTAACAGCAATGTGTGTTCTTTTAATCATTTGGTAGGACCCTAACATATTATTTCCATGAACGTGTAAGTAGTAGTAACCCAAGGTTCAAAAATGGCGAAGGAGTTGTTATTAATAATATTTTTAAGCATATTAAGAAAGATCGTTAAGTGATGACTAACACAACAGAATAATTTGTTTTAAATTAGCTTTTTCTTGTGCATAACTAACTACCAACTGGAGCTACTTTAATCTTCGCAAAACGGCACCATACCAAATAACGATTTTAAATGTAAGCGTCTTTGGAATAAATTCTAATCATGATAAATTTAATATAATACAATTAAAAAAATATATTCATACATAAATCGTTTTTGTTCAAGTTATAAAGCTTATACAATTTTTTTGAAATTTAAGACGATAGTATTTGAATTATTAATGCTCAACACTTCCCTTACGGTGCTAACAAATACTTCAGATATGTTGCTGGATCTTTAAAAACCAAGTGAAAAACATGTTTTTTTTTTTTAAATATATGTCCTGGGTTTTTACCGTTCATCAAAGAGGTAAGTGTTCAAAGATGTTTTTTCACATTGTTCTTTAAGGACCAGCATCTTATCGGAAGTATTTTTAAGGACCGTAGGGGAAGTGTTAATACCTTATTCTTTAACAATACCTATATTTTACCTTAGAAATATTACGAATTTGAAATTTGCTATTTTTCAAATGTGTTTTTTTTCTGTCTATATTATATTTATATTATTTAACAAACTCGGCTTTTGCGAGCCAGTCGATTACACTTTTTGCAGAAATGTAAGCTCAAACAAATTAAGTTAAATGATGGGTGAACTTTGACAGTACGTCGCTGTTTATGCAGTCGTTGAACATGGAAACGACGCCGACGCTGACGTCTATCCACTTGGAGAAAATACCTCTCCTTATGGTCACGTAGAGACGCCGCGACGCCCGCCGCCTCCGCTCACGCCCCTACAACTTATAAGGTGTTGCGATACAAGCTCGAACGCTGTGCCAACACCGACTCTACGAATTTTAGTTCACGTCTATCAAAGAACTTGTGTACTAGAAATTGATAAACGGCCCCATTTATATTCGTTCACTTCATACTTTCAACTTTTTGAAATGATAAAGAGGTTAAAGAATAATATTTCAACTTTGAAATTCTCGCAAAGGTGTAAAACTTCGAGTTGCATATGCTTTTCTGCATTTTACTTTAATATCACAGAATACAATTTACTTCTACTCTAGTATTTGATTAAAACATATTCAAAACAATTTACCTTTGGATTAATGTACTCATAAAAAAGCATTTTTTATAACTTTTACAGATTATCACACGTGTTTTGCCTCTTTAAGAAGCATCATATGCCATAAACAAAAAAAATATATTTTATTTGTTAATTTAAAAATTACTAACTGAACTTCGGACTTTTTTTTCTTTTTCTGCTATGATAGAACTAGGTTAGGAGTACTGGTAAGCTAAGGGCTTTCGCTGTGCCCAGTTTAAGGATAGGGTGAATGGGAGAGAGTCCAAGACATCAGATACATTCGTGCATTGAAACAGAAATCCATAAATCAATTGAAAGTTAATTTATAAAAACTGTCTGTACTGGGATTCCAACTCGTGATTTTTGTAGCCAAAGCTAACAACGTTGACCACTCGTCCACGCAGCTGGAATCTCGAATTGATGACAAGTTAATCGTTAAATTTGTGAATATGTTTTGATTTCTTATCGTTATGCTCGCCAGTTACGATGTGGAAAGTGCCAAAGGTCTGCTCCGAGAACAGTACAAAACAGAGTAGTGTCAGTATGTGTATCACCATTGTGCTGTAGTGACCGTTGGATATTTATTTATTTTAATAATATCAGTCCATTATCGATCCAAATATAAACTCTGCAACATAATGGAAAATTGTACATAATAGAAATATATTTTATATGTCTATTATTATCTTAAATATTGTGTCTCTTTTGTGATTAATATTTTGTAAATGGTTAAAGAAGTCTCATTTTGCATTTCATTAAAAAAAAGGAAAAAAAAAACTATAATCGATAACCAATACATACTGCAAAGGTAATGAAATATCCAGACCAAGAACATAAATAACATTTTAAATCTTCTTGTGTTTCTTACACGAAAAAGCTGTCAATAAAACTTTCAAGAAAATTTATAATTAAATAAATGCGATACATGTAATAATACTCCGATATGTCAAGAGTCTCAAATTCATAAATATTTATTGGAGACTTTCTTTTTGTTCTACGCCAGCGGGACTATTCTATTCTAGGGAGAGTGGCTCTTTCTTCTCAGAGAGAAGAGCTGTCAGCATCCGAATAATTTACAAGTTGAGGACACACCGACAAGAAACTTCAAGTATTCGTCCAGTTCTATGACACACATTTGGATTCTTTTTACCTGATTGCTATTTTACTTGACTGTATTCTAGATTCTTTATAACAGTGTTTTCCAACGTGGGGAGTACGCTCTACTAAGGGGAAATTTGAAATTTTCGGGGGGCAATGCGCCAATCATATACATGTGCTGCATTAGTTTTGATAAGAAAAAGACAGATTTTACGATTTAAAAGAAACCGTTTTCTACTTTTAATGTGACAATGCAGTATGAAAAAGAAAATTTGATAAGTAATCAATCCTTTAAATCTATTCAGCATAAAAAAATATTATAGTGGTTTTGTGTCAAGGAAGAAACAAAATACCCAAATATGGCAAACTTAGCAAGAAAAATTGAACTGCCGATCCCCATCATTCAGCTCAATGCGACTTTATTCAATGATTTGTTACAGAAAAAAACGAAGTCACTTCGATATCACAATCCGTGAAGATTTTACCAATTAAATTGATTGAATTTTGTACTTCACATAAAACACCAGAGCATGATATAGTTATTTGATAAAAATAATACTTAATTTATTATTATTTTCTTCCGAGTTGTACATGTAAGATAAAATACATATTTACGAAAGTCAAAACAAGTTTTGACCATTAGCATTCTTTTTAACTATACAATTTTGAAACAGCGAGGGCATGGAGATTTTTGAAACGTCGAAGTGGGGGCATGGTACAAATAAGATTGGGAAACACTGCTACATAAATAATAAGCATCTACAACACAAAAAAAAAACATACTTTTTTTAATATATATCTATTTGTTTATCTGGAGAAGTTTTTATCTTCGGATTGAATATCATCATTGATTGACTGGGAAAAGTTTTAAGTTTTAAGCTTTATAGGTAGACAGTGAAAATGTATAACGAATTATTCGAGACATTGACTTGTTCTGTAAAATATTTTAAGACATCTTTCATTCTATAAACCTTATGGCTACAACGGAGTTAAACTTTAGGTGCGATTTATCCATTAGGGAGTTACCAACCTTTGGCAATCAAAATAAAGATACACATACATTTAATTTTCTTTGTATGGAAATTATTTTTTCGATGATTGATGTTACCTGTAACGTTCGTTTTAATTCTGCATGGTAGCCTTAACAGTGGGTAATAATTTTGCTTGTCGATTTCCTTCTACTTTTAAGTATGTATATACTTTTGACAGATAATTTATAATAATTATATACATAAGCTCTAAGGAATATTCATGAAATTTAAAAAAATATATAATTTTGAATAAGATGGTGAATCTACATTTGTAATGTATGAAATATAGCGTTATGCAATAATACAAGCTTGCTACTTCACACACAAGAACCTGTCGTAAATAAATCTTTTCCTGGCTTTCATTTTGGATGCATAACTAAAGCAGGTTTCTCGAAATGTGCTGTTATTTTATTTTAGTATACAAAAAGTTGTGAATGAAAGAAAATTCAACAATCGTAGCTCTGTGTTGTTTTTAATTGTTTTTTTTCTTGTTTAGACGCTACTAAGACTAACATTTAAGTGAAGTTTGTTTTGTTTTTATTACCAACCTTTTTATATTATTAATAATATTTAGCGAAACATCAATATTACAATACAGGAAATGTATATAAATAGTATTACAACTTTTTTATAACACTTATATGTAATTTGATTCTGTTTCTATGCTGCCAACACGTATCAATGTCTAGTATGATAGAAGTGGTTGCAACTAGGGCATCCAATCCCGGGATCCCGTTCAATTTTCTGATCCCGAAATTCCGGGATTGAGATGGCCGCGATCCCGGTATTTCGGGATTGAGAAATTTTGAGCAAATTCTCGAAATTTACACGAAATTGGCAAATTGAAGATTTCAAATTCCTCGGTTCTAATTCTAAAAAAAAAACGAGTTTTCGTGAGATTCTGGGAAAAAGTATACCAAATCGGAGATTTCAAATTCCTCGGTGAGAAAATCTCAATCCCGGGATTGAAAATAAATCAATCCCGAAATCCCGGGATTGGAAAAAGGCTTCGGGATTGGATACCCTAGTTGCAACTTTAAGTGAATTCGCGAGGTGGTTGTCAAAAAATTTGATTCTTATTTTACTGTTTGCCACATTCTTGAAATTGGTTTCTGAAAAATATACTTGCCACCAAAATGCAATGACAAAGAAAATTTTTCACCGGTGGTGTCTTATTATAAGAAGAAGATTTTCTTAAGCCACAGTAAAAAGACAAAATCAAATAATTATTTCTGAATTAAAGATTGATATAACAAACTCACATTGATTTTCATAAATTATTTGTAATATACAACACAGGTTAGATTTTTTCTTTTACAGAAAACTGGAAATTTGTATTTATAATGAAATCAAACGAATCTAAAAATGCACTTCTTTTTCAGTTTTGCAATAGAAAAAATAAATAAATCGTTTTTGGATGTTTTTACTGACAATTGAATGCAATACCAAAATTATATATCTGTGTATAAATTTAACAGTCCAATAAATTATATCTGTACCTGAATTTGTTTTAGTCTGAAATTTATTTTTAATATTATTTGTATGTTTTTTCACACATAATCAAAAAATGACAACTACAACAAAAAAAAGTGTTATAAGTGGTTCCACTTCTTAAAGTGCGTTCTAGAAATATTTTATTAATCTGTTTTAAGCAAATTAAAAAAAAAACTGCTTGTTGTAATATGATTGTTTTTTCAGTTACCTGGCTTCGTAGTTTTGTCAACCTAACTTAACTTAACCTTAACTAACAAAAAAATTATTTTGGAGAAAATGAAAAGTGCTCCAATTGATTTGAATAAAACAAATTTAAAAATACTAGTAGTCTCTTGTATAAAAGCCGTCCTCATGCTAATATGCCACTCTTCTTGATTTTTTTCCACTTTATTTTGGATGGGGTCGACGCTACCTTTGTGGAAATTCATTTCTAATATGAAAGTAGATTTGATCACTTTGTTATACGACGGATTGTGTTGCAAATTCCACGGATTGCATTGACTCATAAACTTCAGATTTATTTTACTTTTTTGAAATTTGAATTGCACAATTATATATTATTTAAGTTCCTGAGAAATGAAATGAGTCAAGTGATATTTATTTTAAAAATGAGTTGGATGCGTTATACTATTATATTTTACATGTTTTTACTTAAATTATCGTAAGAGTGAAGTGAGCTTAGTAAATATACACAGCAATAATGCTTTCTTCCAAACATACAAATATCTAATCGATAAAAACACTAAGCAAAGACATAAAAGATTTACCATTTGGCTTCATGGTTCACCTTGGCTGTCAAGGGTTCATTAATTGACAAACTGTTATTTTAGGTTTTTTTAAAAAACTTTTTACACATTAAAGACTCGGTAGTTACTTTTATAAATTGACGTTGAGAAATCTGTTACAACATTAATTGCGTTTTCTTATTTCTTACATGCATCAAAATTAAAATAATTCAAAATGGCTGTTAATATTCTATTATAAGCTAAAGACACTTAGCCATCGATTTCACTATAAGATTTTCTATATTCAGTGAACCTTTTAAAACAGCATTAAAGAAGGTATATTCACGGTTTAAGTGACCACTCTACCCCTAATTACGATCAATGACTTTCAAATTACACTTACGCACTGTGTTTATTGGGCTGCTTTGACTGCCATATTAACTCAATCAGCACAAAAGGTCCATCACCTGTGGTCAACGCGGGTCCGTTACGTGTGCTTTACTGCCGCGCCAATAACTCGGGGAAAACCACCCCCGAAGCCTATCCATCCGCAATTACACAAATCCGTTCGGGTGGAAAGTTTTCCACTTTACCACTGTAAGGACGGCCCGTGTAGACGCAAGAAAAGTTCTCTTTATCACCTTTCGTTAATTGAATTTATGCGTTCTATGAAGCAAGGCTAGATAGGTACTCGTTTATCAGAAGCCCTTTACGATGTTGAAATTCAGTGAATTTTATAAAATATTACGTAATCAATTAAGATTGATGTCAAAGAAAGTGTCATTCCGTATATTAAATAATTACGATTGAATAATTAGAACGGGTGTTATACAAAATTTGAGAAACGAAATCTGATTATAATACAAAAAAAATATATTCACAAAAAATTTAATTCATTTACTATAATGAGCTTTAATCTACTTATTCACTGAGGAAAACAATTTTATTCAGGATTATGAAAATTAAATTATCTTTAATGTAGACATAGATCATGAAAGATTTCAATATTATTTAAAGGGCCCACAACAGTACCAACAGCACCCCAATGATAATTCGTTTGCATTATTTGTGATGCTTCTTGATACGACTTTACAATCCGTAAAAGACTAAGAAAATATCAAGTTATCGAACAATTGATTAACTTATAAGCAATTTTTGTATAAAACCTCTATTGATGTAATAAGCTTTATTAAGAGTTAATATTCTTTTATGTATCGTATTCTTTTTTTGTCGTTAGTCTTAAACTATATTCAAACGTTTTGCTTCTTAAAATAAACTATGTTAATTCACATTTCAAAATATAGGGAAAATAACTTTGGCCTACTTATAAACATAGTTTAAAGTTTCAAGCAAGATAAATTGCTTACCATCACGTACAAGAGCATTTTAAAATGCACAGCATCTGTAATCTTCCAAGTTTTACGTTTTAAATTAGAACACTCACAAAACGTGACTGTATGACCGTATGCAACATGTTTTCCTTTTCACAAAATTCACAGATGTATAATTAAATCCAACTCGAGCGAGTCACTTTTGTCAAAAAAAAACACACACCACACAGATAGTTTGATCCCGGAAAATACGTTAACTTACCTAACGATTTTTTTATATACTTTCACTTACAGAGCATCTTTAATCATTTAATTAAAACTCAAAATACTTTCAATGAATAATTAATGAATTTAGTTTTCTTGATTATAAGTTAATTCACTGTTGTATTTTAAAACTTGCTCAATTAGTTTATTGCAAATATGATCTTTCATATATGGGGTATTATGATACTAGCGTAAATTAACCAAGATGTGTGATTTTTTATAAAGTGTTCACTATACTTGGAAAGGCAATATATTTTTTAAAAATAACACACTCTCTTGTACTGATTTCACATTTATTTAAGTTGAGCGAGACCGGTTTATTTAATAATATTATCATTTATTACTTTTCATTTTATTAATTTTGCTGTAATATTTTATATTATTTTGTAAAAAATCTTAGAATTACACATACTTTCGAATTTATTGTAAGTGACTACTATTACTTAATTATTATTTGATGCGATTAACTATCTTATTTGTAAGAGGTAAAAAAAATAATATTTATGTACAGTCAATGTAGTGCCACTCATTCATACTTTATATCTTTATTTGCAATTCCATAAAATTTTCTATTACTATTTGTTTGTTATAATTAAAATAATTTTGCTATGTTCAGTATATTTTGCAATATAGTAATCATTAATTAATGTATATTATCATCAGTTGAAAATGTTTGTAAAGAGCGAAGCCAGTTCTGATCCTATTAAATAAATGAAAAATTAGTAAAAGGAGTATTTTATTATTTAATTTGTGATTTTCAAAAAAATTAAAAATATTATAGAATTATATTCAGTATTCAGATAGTTATTATTTGAAAACACTGAAAGCACGGTCACGCTGGATTAATTGATTGTTGTTGAACGTCCAAGACTTATCTTGGATTAGGTTTATTGTATAAAATTTATCCATTTAAACATACCATTGCAGAATTATGAATATTACCCAATCGATTGTAATAAACAAAAGATATTGTGTTATGATATAAACATAATATTTTTAACCTCATCTCTGTTTGTATTATGATATAATTTTATTTCTACTTCGAACAGTTCCTTAATACATCAAGTAAAACGAACATTTTATTTATTTTTCAAACACATTTATTTACAAATCATTAGTGAAGTTACTTCTAAGAAGGTTTACAAAGATGTCTTTCTGTTAGATTCGGAGAAGAATTGTCGACGAAGCTACAGGCAGTGGAATCATTTTCTGTATGCCACTTGTGAGAAGCGATGCTTTGTGATGACGGTTTCAAAAGATCTCAAAACTCCAGGCTCGCATCTCTTCGGTGACATTTTCCGGAGTTTTCCTTTTGTGTGCGGACCAGAAGTGGCAGAATATAATAAGGGTCGACATATTCATAAATTCATTAAACAGGTCTCTACAAATGACACGGATAAGTAATTCACTTTGTACAGTTGACAGCTTACAAAACCCCGTCTATTTTGTACAATGTGACCGTAATGTTTTGAGATCGTAACATTGTTTGTACAAAATCAAAATTCTTTGGCATTTTTCTTCATTAATTATTTTAAAGTTTCATTTTGTTTTTCAAATAAAGGTCATTACCGAATATTATCGTTTTGTATATGTATGCCACAAATTTCAATAAAGAAATGCCAAATTTTAAAAAAAAACTCCATTATTAAACAGAAGTACAAAGATCTAAATAATTTCGATCGATCATTGTTATCTTAGGCGAATTATACACACCTGTCGAAAGATTTCTTTATTAAATGTAGGGCGAATTATTTCTTACGCTGTTTAGAGCAAACTTGACTGAGGGGATAGATTTTTTAGTTGATTGAACTTTATTGCTGTTAATAACTTTGAGTTGTATTGCTGTAAAACAAATATTATAATTTTATTCTAGATCCGTTTTTTCAATTTTTTAAGTAGGTACATAATTTTCCATACTCTCCTTTCCTCCAGAGCTTACCTGCAGACCCTCGCAAAAAAGAATGGGTTGCGTTCACTGCGCTTTGGGTCGAGAAGGAGATGAATTTATTCCATAGAAAAAAATTCGAATAGGTTCAAAGAGTCAAATTGTTCAAGTTCAAATTGAAAGTACTTCTTAGTTTTAGGTAGATAATAGGCATCTGATTCAAATATTTTTTAATAAATTATCAATCAACCTATACAAAACAATATAAAAAGGAAAATTTATAAATCAGGAAAAATCACTTTCGTTTCAACAAAAATACAATACAAATACTAAATTCATTTAAAAAGTTTCAATTTATTGAATTCTAGATGTTTTCGGAACACCGTGTATGTTACAGTTTAAGCGTTAAATTATATTATATTTTGAATTATCAGATTAAAGTTTCATTATGAGAAGATCTCTTAAGGTAAGTGAGAGATACTGAAATTTCAATTTAAGCTCGAATTCATTCAGCTTTCGTCGGTTAATATTAATGAAGTAAACACTTGAAATTTAATAATGTTTTGAATTGTTTAACCTTAATTTATCCAAAGATCAAATTCAATAAGTAACAAAATTAGTATTGTGATACCTAAGATGAATATTTTCCTGTTTACTCGCAACTTTTTTGTGTTTGTGGTTTATTTAAAAGAACGGGAGAAATAACATGTTTGTGCTTCGATATATACATATATATGTGTGTGTATGTTGAATTCAAAACGTCAATTTCTTATAAAGAAGAATCAATAAGATAAGTTTTATATTTTTAAATCTTCATGAATTTTCAATATATTTTTTTTTATTAAAGATTATCTTTCCTCACTCGTGTGATTAATTTTTAATTTCCAAAAACACAAAGAGTTTTGAGTCGGTCAATGGATTTGTATCCAAAATCTTATTTGATGTTTTTCTTCCTTTTCTAACCACCCCAACCGACCCTGAAAACGTCTAGTAAATATGGCGAATAGATTGATTACCAGATCTTTACCATCTTAATACACACAAGATGTTTCTCTCTCTAAAAAGAGTTATTGAGCAATAGTTATCTCACAACCATGCCATTGTTAATTTAATATTCTCCAAAAAGTCAAAATTAAACAATTTACATGATTTTAAGCCTCATATGAATTCAAAACTATATCAAATAAAAGAATATTTGCAGCTTTTTTGTTATTTTTGACTGTAATTTTTTTAAAGATTCCATAGGCTACTTAACGTTTCACCCACCACCATTCGTTACGACTTCACACTCTTCTGACGAAACTTATTTCGTCAGATATTATTGCCATTGATGTCCCTAGAAGAATTCTTTCAATACTTGGTTACATGTGGTGCAATGTGCAGAGGGATAAATAAAACAATAAAGTATGACTGATAGATCCGACCGATTGTCGTAGCATCTTGACCAATTGTCCCCGTTAGTTATTCATGTATAGACATTCCCAAAGGATGTGATCAGCATCCTGAGTCATAAAGTCGTATTCACATTTTGGCTTTCTTCCTTCTTTTGCAAAAGTTTTTAGTCAAAAACTAATATTCAATTTTTATTTTTGTTGCAATCAATATTTACCGCTATAAGTTTTCAAATTTAATAACAATTCATTTTTAATACATAATCGGTTTCAACGAACGTTTATCTTGTTTTGTTAAACAAATTAATAAGAATAATTAATTATCCCGAGGCGTAAATTTTCAGGAAATTAAGGCTGCCAAAGCAATTATTCTCGCTTTCAGCTTGCTACCCGCTACACTTTTCCAATAACGTCTAATTGAATTCCTCGACAATTAAATGCAGCAATCAGAAAAGAGCGCTTCCGACATCTAGGCGTGCAATTCGGAAGCTTCCCCGAAGACTTGGAAAAGGCTTCTTGGAAAAAAATATTCCACCTATACGAGAAGAATTTTCTAATAATGTCTCTTGAATAGCGCTGCAAAACACTTAAAGTATTAAACGCTATTGTCATTTAATTACTTATATATTTTTTAAAATTTATTGCTTCTTTTTGAAGTGCATTAGTTAGAGATAAAGATAAATAAAAAGAACCGAGACTGATAAATGTAATTATTATCCAGTCAGCTATATCGGGTAGGTTTATTAATGTTGGATAAAACCTTTAATTAATAATGTGTATATATTGTTTAATAATCATAGAAATGAAATTTTGAGTATTTGTGATATTTAATAAAATTATAAATAGTATTAAGTAGCATATTAAACAGCTTAGACTGCTCACATCTAAAATTATGTGATATATATTTTTTAAATCAAAATGAATTCAAAATATCTAAAATATTTTATTTTTTCAACCATTAAGAGCGGATAATGTGAATCATATGAACTGCTAATGAATTTTAAATAAACAAAGGTTTTTTTTCTACGAGAAATTGTTTTTTTTTTACGGTAGAAGGAATATGCGAACAGGGCTAAAAAAATAATAGTTAAAACAATTGCTTTTGATATTCTCCATTATTTAAGGATTGGAATGGAAAGGGGGAATATTTAAATTACTAAATGAATGAATGAAAAAAATGCTGTTCGTACTGGCACTTGAAACTGTGAGATCCTTCACGGAAATCAACGATATTGGCCACTGGAAGCAGTGATCCGACAAGAATAGTTGTATAAAATTCGATTGTATTTAAGGCAAAAAAAAATGTTCAATAAATCCCGGATAACCGTGCAAAATAAACCGGTTAATCGGTTTCGGTTAAAACCGGGTTGGAAGCCCTAGTGGTGGGTTCTGCGTAATTCTTTGTGAAAGAATTACACTCTGTAATTTTAGAAGATTCTTGACCGCCGCAATCAATCCCTTTCACCACGCTTTTATATTCCAATCGTTGAACCCTTGTATTCATCGGTGTTGTTAGTCTTCATCCATCCAGCAAAATCGAGATCTTTTAACTGTCTATTTCTAAGCAAATATTTGGTTTATTTTACGGCTTCAATGCTGACTATTATACCCTGCTAAGTAAAAACACAGTAATTACAAGTTCATTAGTTTGTCAGAATCGGACATCAAACATAAATTTACCTTTTAGTATAAGTATTGTTTATATTTGGATATTGATTTCTTGACATAAATTACTTTGTAGATATTTATTTACAAAGCCGAATAAACTTAGAAGCATAGTAAAGCTGTGTTTGTACTTAAAAGTCTAGCCTAGTGGTGGGGAAGCCGCGGCCTTTTGGTAACTCTGGTGCGGCCTTTTAACCTGATCAGCCAACTTTGTTAATTTGTAAATTACTAATTTTTGATTCGGTAATTTTAAGAAGAAAAAAAAAGCTCCCGCCCTGGTAATTTTGGAAAATTCGCAAATTTCCGACCAAAGATTCCCTAGTGTCAATGTTGTCTTTACTTCGGCCTTATTTTGAATCAAATAAATGAATGTGGCATTTTAGAAAAGAAAAAGGTTCCCCATCCCATTAGTACGAAAACATTTTTACCATTTGAATACAAAATTTTAGTTTTATGTACGTAAAATATTACAATTTCTTTTCTTCATCATGTGCCTAATTAAATTTTGAAATTTTCTGTAATTTCTGTGTGTTTATTTAGCAAGATAGTATAAGTAAAGATTCTGTAATTTCTTTCAAATTAACTAATAAATAATTATGTATTATCGTTCTGTTTTGTATTTACGAAACCCTTTATCCTTTCTTCAATCCATTTGCCCAGACGCTTCATTTATTGCCCAATTATAATCTAATGTCATTAAGTATAAGTATGTATATAACAATACAATTATTCCGTGACATAGTTTTTTTTCATATTTAAATAGCGACGCGGGTGACGAAATACCAAAGTTTTTGTACTCGTACGGAAACTAGTTTTCAGCACGTCATTCGTGCAGCGTTGACTGAGAGATGGATTATTCGATAAACGTCGTTAATATTTAAACGCACTTCCTAACTACCAGTAAAAGTGAATTTTTATTAGCATTATAAACGAGTGTTTAAGCCGCTTTATTATTTTGATAATATTATCGAACTTCAACAGATTTGTAGCACAAAGCCGCTTTTGAAAACGGGGTTGTACATTAAATGGGTTAATTATAATAAAAACCGTATGACACCAATTCATTTTCTTAATATAACTTTATAAATATATTCTAGATGCCGCTGGGTGACTTAAGTATTAAACGTATTTTTATACGCCGAGATTGATATGAACGATTATTCAAAGATATTTTTTTGATTGATATAAAATTATTAAATTTGTCCGATTATGAATGTGCTGCATACTTTCAAATCATATATTTTGAACAAAGTAAACTACATGATTAATTTTTAAATTTTAATCAAAAATATAAGTCTTAGAATTATGTCAAATAATTCCTGATACCAACCAAGTGATTGATTTTCAATACAATTGATGAATTTAAAAAGTATAAGAGAATAGCTCCTGAGCCACTTCCAGCAAAAATGGGCATAATGATTTTAATACTTACAAATATTTTTTTTATATAAAGAATGCGAAGCGATTGAGAATGAAATTGGTCACGTAAGGCAAAAAACAGTTTCAAATATTGTTTTAAATTCTGACGGTAAAATGTTCGCGTATCAATCAGGTAGGTCTTGTCGATATCAAATTTCGTTGATATGTTTCAAATGCTACTATCGCATAAAATATATTTTATAATTGAATATTTATCCAGATTTATCTGTCAGACTGCTTAACACCAAATGTATACACAGCACATTGCACACATACACACCTTCTCTTTGTCGTGTAACGTGGTATAGTATCTGTTAAGCTGTAAGAATAAATTAAATTAAAAAACAACTACAAGACAAACTAATTCTGACATTCAATCAGCAGTATCGCTCTCTTGGTTCAATACCTATACGATAATTTATTTCATATATAAAAATAGTTCTAAAACAAATGCAACATTTCTTTCGACGTACAATAATGTTGAATACCAGAATACATTTTCATAAACGAACACTTTAAGATACAACGATGTCTCTGAAATATTAATAAAATATTGACAATTCCAACTGTGTCGAAATTATACCATTCAAATATGGAACGAAAAAAATATTCAAAGATTTCCAACGCACTTAGAGGAGTGTTTTACGTCCTGGGGTCAAATTAACCCACGGGTAAAGTGATACGCAGAACCTTATAGAGTTTATGCTATCAGCTAGCCGCATACAAAGTGTGGGGCTATTTTGTACCCGGTTACAACAACTGGCCCACTTCCAACTTAATATTCAGTTGGGCACATCGATAACAGACCGGTTAAACATTTTGCTCGGCTAGTGTAGTGAACTTTGCTACTTTTTTCTTACTCAGTACCTACATGCATGCTTATAAATTGCGGGATAAACAGGCAGGCTTGTATGAACTTCTATGTAACCAAACTTTAGGGAGAGAGAGAGAAGAGAGTCTATTCACGTAGTTTTGTACCCTATCGTAAGATCGAATTTCGCTAGCCTCATTTGTTTTTATACAGTTTTAACAGTTTTGTGACATTTTCAACTAAAAATTACATTTAAAATCTAGAACAGTGGTGGAGTTTTTTTTGTAGCGACGGTTTCCGAAATAGAACAAATGAAATTACTCTTTTTTAAAACAAACTACATTATATTTTATAAAGTAACAAAGACCAAGGTTAGAAAACTAAGGGTACGCGAGCATCTTTTTTTTAAAGAAGGATTTTCTGCAATTATTCATCAAATCGTCGTTATACTAGCAGAAGGCGTTGAGTCAAAAACTGGCTGATTTTAGATATAAATGCAGATATATAGATTTCAACACGTTGTTTCTTATGAAAAAACAAGTTTCGCTATGTTTTGTGTATTTTTATTTGGCGTCAAAAAACTATAAATGTCTTAACGCCTTTGAATATGTTAAGCAATATTGAATTTCATACATTGGTTGGAACGATAGGTAGAATATTGCATAAATAGAGATTTTGATATATCATGATTATCTACAAAGCTTTATTCAACATTAAAAAAATATTTAGGACTATTACATGATATTACTTATATATTAATAAACAGTAGTAAACATTATCAACATATTTTTATTCGTACGTTAACGTATTTGCCATGCGCACGTAAAAAAGGTTTGCCACCACTGACACATATTATCATTACACAGACAATAATTTTAACACTTATCATAAGAAAATATATTATTAGGATATTTTGCAGTTCCTTGATAATTTTAGTATGTTACTTGCTGCTTATTTAAGCAACGTTATCAGTCCATACTTATTTAATTCATGTATTTTTTGATCTTCAAAAGTAAAAGTTGTGAAGCAAAAAAGAAACGTAAACTTTTTAGAGTATTTTAAAAGTGAGATCCCAAAAAGTAGTTTTAACCAGTTTGTTGTGTGTGTGACGCCACTGACTTAGGGACCACGGGCTAGTACTAAAAAAATAATGAACAAAATTTGACCTACTTCTCAAAAACGGTTAGCCATCACTGATATAAAGTAACAACATTTCTGTAGTTTTTATTTCAATGAATAACGTTATCACATATACAAAAAAATATTTGAACAGCATTTTGATAATAATCAATAAAATTTCATCCGAATATTTTGGTAAACGTTATGATTCCAAGGTTATTTTGTTAAAAAATGTGTTGCTTTTAGTGTATTAGTAACCTTCGGATGTGTTAGTTGTCATCGTTTTTTATTGAATCTGAGACTTTTTTAATATTTTTATTTATACAAAATTTTTATTATTTATAAACAATATAAAATTGTTTTGATTAAAGACATAACTAATTGTTGACATAAAAAGTGTGTCGAAATGGAGAAGTGTATTTTAAATGATAAATTTCAAAGGTATCTAAACGATTACGTGAATTGTTTCGGATTTTCATCGTATGATATTGAAGTGTTACCTGGAGGTCAGGGTAAAAATTTCATTGGATTAGTGTATCGTGTATCAGTCAGTGGAATAAAAAATGGCAAGAAGTGTACGCTAAAGTTGTATTTAAAAACAGAAAGTGATTGTCCAGCTCGGATAAAGGAACATAAGCTGAATGAAAAGTATGATAGAGAATCGTACATGTATAATAATGTATTAAATAAATTTAGAGATGTACAAAAATGCTTGAAAATAACAGATCAAATGACAATACCGACCTGTTTTAAGGCCACCAATGAATACGTTATCATGGATGACTATAGTGCCAAAGGTTATTCACCTTTCGACCATGATAAAACATTAGATTTCAATCACGTAGCACTGGTAATTTCAGAGTTGGCGAAATTCCATGCCTTTTCATTTGCGCTAAGGCAAAAAGATTCAAGTGAATTTAATAAGATGGCGAAAAATTTAACTGATCTCGTATATTTAAATGATCACTTTAAAGGGGTCGTTGAACTTATGCTGAAAATGGCGCTGGATGATATTGTCGATGAGAAAGTCAAAGAACGACTCGCATCCGTCGGTGTTAAAATCTTTGAAAAATTAAACATATTCGCAAAGCAAACAGAAGAAACGAATAACTATTCTGTAATTTGCCATACAGATAGTACATTGAGAAATATTTTGTTCAAATACAATAAAGTAAGTACAAGAGATACACAAATAATATTTTATTTTACAGATTTATTTTAGTAAGTATTATCACATTAAGTACTTAGGACTGAGGAATAGGATAGAAAGAAATCATTTGTTTGTAGTTTTCAGGGCTGTGGAGTCGTGTAAAAAAAGACGACTCCGGATCCGTCTCCGAAGATTTTTTTTTCCATAATTTCATTTTAACTAAGATATATGTATTCCATCACATCATCTTTAGTCAACCAAGCATGCAATATCAATACTTTAGACTATTTTGTTTGAATACACATCATTATATATATTTTTCAAAAAAATTCGAGCCGCGCATTTTTCACGACTCCGACTTCGGCGTAAATACCGCGACTCTACGACTCCGAATCCACAGCCCTGGTAATTTTCGCCGGATATAAACATCGAAATAAAAGAAACCTTCGTAACAAAAATACATTAGGGATGTGTAATAATTAAACTATCGGCTTTCAATCGGATTTAGATACGGTTTAGTAAATAAAAAAATAAATATTGAAATATTTTTTTTGATAACGATTGAATGTAAAGCTTTACTAAGCTTGTTAGTTCTAAAAACATCCGTTTTGGTTTTTAAAACGAAATTTGAACATTTTTTTTACAAGAATTTCATTCGACTGCGGAAATGTAAAAGGACGTAGTCCACAAGTAACACATTTTACAGGAGACACAAAAAACGTTTTTTGATGATTTTGGGCCAAAGGTAAAATATGAAATATACGCAACCTTCAAGTGCACGGAGACTGATAAACTGATACTTAATTGACTTTATCTAATATTAATTTAATTATACTCCAAGTCTTTTTCTATACGTGTCGCGCGCGCTGACGGCATGTTCGCTAGGACATGCATAGGTGTCATACGCGGTTAAAAACAAATGTTCATTGACTGTGTCACTCATAAATATGGTAATGGTTTTGTCAAAACCAATCTTATCTCAAGACACACATTTTTGTAGTAAGGCCAATGTGATCATTTGCTCCTGATTTTTGAGTGGAGTATTTGTAAATGTACTACTTTGTCTCAACAGCAGCAATAAAGAAAACTGTTAAAATTTTGTTAAGGCTTATAAAAAAAATCCACTGCAGCGTTAAAATTAAAAAAAAAATAATTATAAAACAACTTTTAAAATTACATTACGTAGTCTTGATAATTTTTCAAATTGTTATTTTAAAACTTCGTAATAAGATTTCCACAAACAAACAAATATTTTCGATCTCATACTCGATTGTTATTTTACCTGCAGTTTCAATTTAACTAATTTCGATATCGAATCAGTTCATTTCGATTCACTTATTAAGAGTTTGTATACTTAAGTTGACAGAACCAACAATTAAATAAACTTATACGTAAATAATTAACAAAAAAGTTTAATTTATGTTTACTAAGATATTAAAAGTATCTCTTTTGTTACAAATAATTAAAAAATACCAAAGCAAAACGTCATCGCAATGTTTCATTTGTAATATAATCCCGATGAGACAATACTTTTAATCCAAGAGATTTATTCTTAGTTTGATATAAATGTTTTAAATTCCCTCTAAATCATCCAGCTACGTAATTACAATAAAAATACATAATAAGTTAATTACATTACATGAATTTCTGTTCAAAGGCATGGGTGTATGTGATGTCTTGAATTCCCCCCTCTCACCCATCCTATCCTACGAACGGGGCGTATCGAGAGCGATTAGCTTACCACTAATCCTGTCCTAGCCCCTATCCTTCTATCCCTACTCTCTTTGGAAAAAGAGAGGTTGAGCAACTGAGTAACAAGCAGTTCTCGTAGAAACACTTCTGTTGAGATAAACTCCATTAGGAGTCCATATGCTCCACCTTGGGAGCGGACATGGTATAAAATACATTATTAAAAATAATATCATAGTTTACTAACATTTAATGGCTGATCTGTGTCTGCATTCTGTTGGAAAGCATTTAATTTTTTTTTCAAGCCTATGCTACGTTTGCAGTTTCAATTGATTTTATGGTCAAAAGGAATATATTAAATTTTAAAAAATGCACATCATTCAAAAGGCCGTATCAGAATAGCTAAAGGGCTGCATGTGGCCTTACGGCTGCAGCTTCCCCTCCCTTGGTCTACTACTTTTCTACTACTAAACCGACCTTGTAACATAATCTATGAACAAATGTTGATAAAATTTATAATTCTAAGAGACAGACCAATAAAACTTAATCTACAATGACCTTGTGAATATTGCTTTTCTTATTATCTCTGTAAATGTAACATTGATGTGCATACTAATTGTTATTATTATTTCAGGATCAAACTCCATATGATGCTGTTATGTTGGATTACCAGTTCTCAAAATATAGCTCACCGGTCACTGATATATACTTCACATTGGTATCCTCGACGTCAGCGGAAATATGGGGCAGGTTGAATGAACTGGTAGACATCTATTATGTTTCGCTCACCGATTTCCTTGACAAGTTAGGGTATGATGTATCGGAATGTTACCCGGAGAATGTATTCCATGACGATCTTGTAAAATTCCGGACATACGCGGTGGGGGTCGCCTTGTCTGTTGTCAGGATATTTGCGATCCCTCCAAGGGACAGTGGTGAAATCAGTGAGATTTTCGAAAACCAAGAAAACGCCGACACATATTTTGATCTTCATTCGGACAAAGCAAATAAATTATACAAAGAAAACATCAACGCTATTATGAATAAGTTTGCGGAAATTCGGTTTATTTAATATTTTATTTTCTATCATTAAAACCTACTATACAATAGACATTTATTTTTATATACACACTAACGTTGTCCAAGGACTGAAATACCGGTATTACTGCAATGCAGATCCCAGTGTTCTGATTTTTTCAAAACTGTTACAATGTATACATTTTTTCTTCGTGTCTGCTGCCAATGTGGAGCATATTTCTACAAGAACTGTTTGTTACTCAGTCGCTCAACCTCTTTTTTGTTGTAAAAGAGTAATGATAGAAAGATAGACTATGGTAAAATGATTAAAGATTGTAAAGATATTTCGTTTGGCAGTACACAATATGTTATACATGTGGAGTGGATATGGAATATAGTAAATCATAAAATGTCGTACACTTTGAGTTGAAGTGTGCGAAATAGGATTCAACTACTGAAATTGATATTTCATTGAAAAATAAAACAATGATTGTGTTTAACGATAAAATGTTTACTTTTATGTTAATCGATGTTTTTTTTTTATTTATAATAATATTCATACGAGTTTAGTCAAATTATTTCATATATTATAAATGATATGTCCACTGCTATGTTATGAAATTATTGTAATTTAACGTGTATTAGTTTTCAGTGTTTAACAAACAACAAAAAAAATATTGTAAAGACTGTAGAATATAATAGTTTTGTTTTGTGTTATATTTCAATTCACTGTAAATTTATCTTTGAAGAAATAAAATTTATGTTTTCACAATGCATTTCCAAAAAAAAAATATTTCGCAATTGTTTAAGTATTAAAAACAATCGTAGTATAGTATATCAATACACTGATATGTTATCAACGCTGCATTTCAATCTTATCTTTGATATTGATAATATAATATTTTGTATTAACACAGATAAGAAGAAATATCATTTTGATACTAAATGAACCATTCAAACAATTTGCCAATATTTAGGCTACTAGTGATTGGAACAGTCAAGTTTAAGTAAAAATGGCACCCATCAATATGGCTGGAGCTATCAAAAAAGAAATGGATTGCTTATTGAAGAAGTTGGGATATCAAAAGTATGATATTAACATCGATGACGAAGAGAATCTTCCCAGAGAAAAGTATCAACGAGTAACAGTGAGTGGAAAGAAAAATAATGAAGATTGTAGTGAAATGTTTTTTGTGAAAACGACATACGGCCCAGAAGACAAAGCAAAATCGGATCTTGTAAAGAAATATGAACGAGAAGCGTATTTGTACAATGGAGTTTTTTGGCAGTTTGAATACATGCAAACGGATCGTTCAAGAAGTGGTAAAGTTAATTTACCAAAATGTTACTTAGTAACAGATTCGTATATAATATTACGACACTTTCGTGAACTTAATTTTATTGAACCTTTAAAAGATGAAGCTCTCGAGTTTGATCATATCGCTTTACTAATATCCGAAATCGCTAGATTCCATGCATTTTCTTTTGCGATGCGAGAAAAAAATAGCGAAGAATTCGAAAAACTGACAAAAAAATTGACAGATTGCTTGTACGAAAGCGATCAAATCCAGTCAATTCACGATACTTCGATGAATTTTGCTCTCGAATTTCTCGAAGACAGTGGAATCAAGGAAAAGTTGAAGACTGCGGACCTTTTAAATAAAATTAAATGTCTTGGGAAAGTTGACAATATATCCAGTCAGTATTCTGTCATCTGCCATGGAGATTGTTCTATGAAAAATGTTCTCGTTAATTATGACGTAAGTAATTTTGAATATCCATCCAATCTCATAACTTTTTATTGCATCTGATTGCATTTTAATGGAAATACCGTTAAGAACTACAGATAATTTGCTATCTTATAAGTGATTATATTATAAATGCATATAAATATTTTACTATCTTTGTACATTATTTTTGTATTGCAACATTATTGCAATAAAGACACATCCGTATTATTGTTATTATATATAATAATATTCAGTATGCACAATGTATTAGCAGGGTGGACTTATTTCCACCTCAGGAAGATATTTTAAATTATTGAAATAATATGATTGGTTTGGAAAGCTATTAAAATTTATTTTGAATAGTAAAAAATCTCCTATACGTGATAAACGGCTATAGAGTAATTTTATATAAGTAATACAAACAAAGTATGTAATTCAAAAGCAAAAGAACTGCCCACATGAGATCGCTTTAGTTATTACAAATTGAGATAATATATCATGCATATATATATATATGCAATAATCAATATCTATCAATCCATGTAAGATGTTTACGATGATTTATTTGCGTCAGCGTATCCAAGTTCATCTGTATTTGAAATTAATCAATTAAAATGTTTCCAGTACACACATTTTTTATAACTAAATACATTCAGCTATTTTGCATTTATAGCAGGATTTTAAAGAACGATGCAGGACCAAATAATATTTACAGTCTATTTTTTACACTTAATATAAAACTAATGAATACTTTGTTGAATAAATTTCATTTTTATTTTAAGGATTCAGAACCATGTGAGATGGTTCTTCTTGATTATAACCTGGCAAAACTCAGCTCTCCAGCATCTGATGTATTTTTTGCTCTGGCAACGACGTTATCTTCAGAATCGTGGAGCCAATATCACAATCTCTTGGACTTATACTACAATACTTTGACATATACTTTGAAACACCTAGAGTGTAATGTAAGAACATGTTACCCGAGAGAGATCTTCGATGCGGACATTATCAGATATCAGCCATACGCCGTTGGTATCAGCCTTATAACTAAACGGTTATATGCCTGTCCCGATAATGAAAAAATTACTTTAAATAATATCTTAGATAACCCTAATATGCTGCAAAAAGCTTTTCATTTTGATTCGAAAGAAGGAAATGAATTGTACAAGGCAAAAATAAATAGAATTATGCATGCACTTGCTCGTCATAATTTTATATAAAGTCAGTCGGTTATATAATATTTCTCCATATTTAAAATGTATGTTTATCAGTCAGATAGCTGTTTTAGCCACGCACTTTTGATAATTTAATCCAAACACATAAGTCTGTAATTCTTTAGCATTATACTTATTATGCAGCTTTCTGTACCGTACATGGCATTAGAGATATCAATATCAGACTAATATGTCAATACTAGTATTTCATATGAAATACCGCGATAACACATTTTTTTGAACCAGGCAAAAAAATATAGTCAATTAGGATTGCAATAATATCGTAAAAAATTATCATTTATAATAATTCATAATCGAAAGGCTCATCAATTCTATTGGTACAACTCTTAGAAGATTTAAAATATTTAAATTCATCGCAAACCATTTTATTAAAGTGTGCGTTGTTTTCTTTTCATTCAAAATACTAATATTTTGGTATTGGAAGTACACCATGAATACCGGGATCCCGGTTTTGGTACTTCCGACATTGCCATCCCTACTTGGCATCACTTTACGCTGAGAATATCCTTCCAAATATTTAATGGGTTATTATTAATATAGTTCAAGCCAATAAGTATACTATTTCATTCTAAAATACATTTTAATGGTAAAAAGTATATTTTAAAATGCATTGTTACGTTTTAACTACATTAGAAAGGTTGCATCCAAAATAAAGCTTTGTAAGATTAGTTTCTGGAGAATTATATTGTAAATACAGAAAAAAACTCGGCTAAGTTAAACTATTTTTTTAATTTCAAATATTACGTATTGGTAATATGAAATACTTTTTAATTCATTATTAAATTAATGGATAGTAAAAGTATCACAGATAATGTGTTTTTAATAACATTGATATTACAAATTTTATGATTGTTTTGTGCTGTGTGCAAAAACTCTTTCTATCCCATTTGCTTAGGGACAGTGATGGTTGTGAGTGAGACATAAAGGCCTACTGGCACATGATGTTGCATCTTATTTGCGCACACGCATATATGACTGTAGTATGCAGAGATAGGGAGAAAATCTATATAAGATAATAAACTATCACCGCAGGGGTTTACTGTAAAAATCAGGGTGGTGGAGTCGGAGTCGTGAAAAACGAGCGGCTCGAAACAAAAATGTATTCAAACCACAATAGTCCATAGTGTTGACATTGCATACGTGGCTGACTTAAGATGATCTTATGGGATACGTTTATAATAAAAGATAAAAAGATAAAAGTAAATTATTGAAAAAATTCTTTGGAGTCGATGTCGAAGACGTCTTTTTTTACACGATTCCACAACCCTGGTAAAAATTGATACATAAATCAAATACAATATTCTATTAGTTTATATTATATTTCTTGTATTTATTGTACGTCTACCTGTTTATATGTCACTCAGCATACACGCAAACAGTCTATCTGTATTCACATCGTCCGCATCAAGCGAATTGAGCAATGTTAACAGGCGGCACCGCCATCTTGTTGTGATATAAGTATAACGAATAATATAACGATATGTATTTATTTTTTAACGTTTTGATTTGTTAAATTCAATTTTATTTTATTAATGAATTAAATAATTAAAAAAAATATTTTGAATATTTATTGTCAATATAAAAATAAAATTAATTTCAATTCGACAATATAATTATCTCATAACTGCTATATTTAAAATTTATTTTATCAATTAACTTAAATATTATAAATGCATTATATAAAAAATATAGCTATAGTATAATATTTATAATTAAATAATATCTCTTGTAATAATTTTAAATAAAAAAAATCCGTAAACATTTATTGTTTTATTGTAACAAATAGTTCGTATTCTAGTTTCATGCAATATGTATGACCTTCTGATATTCGTGTCCAGGATTCATTTGACCATTTGATTTTTAAATTTGTATTTCAGTTGTCAGTTAAACATTGATTTTTAATGTATATATTATGGCATTTTGATGAGAATGATAAACTTATCTTTGTTATTTTAAACTACTTTTTTCTCGATCTGAAAAACTTCAAAACAGTACATAACTATTTATTTAGAAGTAGTAGGCATTTACTTGGTAGAACTTCATTATAATAGGGTAAAAATATCAACGTAAAGCTGTAGAACTAAATACGTTGATATTTTTACCCTATGAGTACACATAACTAGATATAACGCATTACGAATGTTTGTTTTAAAATATATTTCTCTCAATCTTCTTATACTATAATATTTATTGAAAAATGAAATCATTTTATACATTTCTAGACACGGTTGGTAGAAATTCAATAACTGGATTAAAAAACGGTCAGGACGAGTTAAAACTGATACAACTGTGTGACCATACGAAGCAAATCGACTACTTGCTGTGACTTGGATTTCAGCATAAATTGCAATAAGAATAATAAAATAAAAACTGGAAAGTTTTCCGTTATATCGAGGTGTTTTTGTATTTTTAAGCAACTTATACTCCACTCGCTAAGTGGACGTGATTTTAAATATTTTATACTTTTCACATTATTAGTCAATGTATGTCAAATAACGCAACAAAAGATAACAATAATGTGCAATGTTTATCAGGAATAGTTTATTTGTTTATAGTACATTTCAAATTAATGATTAGGTCATTCAGTGATACTGCACTTATTTATTTTTATTAATTTAATTAAAAATGAATTATTTTTATAAACCTCTTCCGAGAAATGGATTAAAAGTGACAAGCCTGCAACCAGCTTAAGCAGTGAAAATTTCTTGTGAGGTGTTTTTTTAAGATTTTTTTTGCTCTGAATGGGAAATCGTAAGTGGTAAAAAAGAAAAAACTTTTTCAATATTATTATTTTCTATAAATAGGTATTTTATCCAGAGCTGTGGAGTCGGAGTCGGATTCGCGGTATTTTGACCGGAGTCGGAGTCGTGAAAAATGAACGGCTCATTTTTTTTTAGAATTATATTTAATGATGTTTATTCAAATAAAGTAGTCCGAAGTGTTGACACTTCATGCTTGGCTGAATAAAGATGATCTGATGGTATACATATATATAAGTTGAAATGAATTTTTTGAAAAAAAATCCACAGAGTCGGAGTCGGAGTCGTCTTTTTTTACACGACTCTACAGCCCTGATTTTATCACTTACGTCAGCGGTTTCCAACCTGCGAGGCGTGGAGTACCGTCAGGGGAGGCGCCAAAACTTTTAAATAAAAAAATAATTTTCATACCTTAATATAAATAAAACTTCATATTGTACTTACGGTTACAATTCAGTGTATGAATGTTTATTTTTATTTTTTTTAGATTTTTACACATACTGTACTTTTAATTCCTTTTAAAAACTATCTGGACCCTAAGATTTAAAAATAGTGCCTTAGCGAACATTTTCTTTCGGTAATACACAAAGCAATCTATTTGGTGTATTTTTTTTGGGAAATTGAGCGGCTTAAAGTGTAAATCAATGCAAGGATCACAAATGCATCTACTTACTACTAAAAGACAACGTAAAACCTTTCATTAAATGGTGATGTTATGGAAATCAAATTTACAAAAAAAAAATTAGATATGTTTTCACTTTCAAAAGATTTCTGGGCCACAGCCAATATTGAAGCAAGCAAAAATATTTAAAAATAACACTTGGATGGTTTATTGCTGAATTTTTAAAATTATTTTAAAGGCTTTAATTTATCAACATTTTTGTGTTAAATAACAAAACTAAATACTGGCGTGTGTTCTTGTACGTGAAAAATGTTGACGTGAACTGTTTGTTGGTAGGAGTGTTATTTGTGTGGCTTATAAAGTATAAAACATAGATGACCCTCCAACCAGTTTTAGTTCGTAACAATTTGTGACGCTAAGTTGGCATTCTTGTGTAGCAATAATGTCGGTTAATAAAAGAATAGAAAGTGTAGTCAGTAATTATTTGAAAGACAATGACTTTTCAACGTTTAAAATAAGTCTTTTAAAAGGCTATGTTTTAGAGGGATACTGTGGATGTTCACAACGAATTCAAGTTGAAGGAATGAAAGTTGATAGTGAAGTTATTGAAAAATTCTTTGTTAAAATCCATACTGATTCCGAGGAAAGGAATGAAACTTTCAATGTTGCAGAAAAATTCTTATGTGAATCGCGGTATTATAAAGAAGTTCAGCCGTTTTTTGAATCTCAGCAAATAAATTTACAAAATGAGCGAAAACTTCTTAACGCCAAGTGGTTTCATGCCACAGAAGAATGTGTAATACTAGAAGACTTGTATGATAAAGGCTTTACATCTCTAACACATAACCACAATAATTTAGATGAAACTCATATGAGTTTAATGTTGAAAGAACTTGCGAAATTCCATGCATTATCTTTAGGATTAAAACAACGATCGCCAGCGAAGATGAGTGCATTTTCAAACTATTTTAAACGTAACCAATTTTTGAACGAGGAGTATTTAGCTATCGCCGGTCAAATTTGGGAACGTTCAATGCATTTAATAGATGATGAAAAAATAAGACAAATAATGAAAGACAAAGGTGATTATTTAATAGAAAAAATAAAGAATCAACATAATCGATTGGATTCACCATACTTTGTTATTTGCCACGGAGATTTTAACTACAGGAATGCATTGTTTAAGTATAATAAGGTAATTATTGTTGACATTGATTTTAGCACGGCTTATTATGAAAAATATACAAGGTAATTAGCATACAAATATTACAGTTTTTTACCATCATTGTAAAAATGACAAAAAAATAACAATAAATTGTTCTTATTGAAAAAAACGATATCTGCACATTGTGTGTTCTTGATGAATACATGAAAAGTTATAAAACAAATTCGTATAAATCTAATCTACATAAAATTAAACTTCAAAAGTTATTGAAAATAGAGGAAAGCAGAATATCAGCCGTCATCAAAATGATTGATTGAAAAGAATAAATAAATTTTATATGGAATAAACACATCTGTCCATACTTTCATGATTTTTTTTAAATCTTACAAAACATTTTGATTGTATTTATTGGAATTATCCATGTTTACATTGTATGCATCGACTCGATTGCTACAGAGCTGGTCTAGCATTGGTAATAAATAGCAACTCAAAATATTAAATGTTTGTTACACTAACACCCCAAAACATGGCATTGAATATTTATGTAATATAATATTATATTATATGTGTACATAATATTAACATATAATATTTAAAAAAAAAACAGTTTTGTATTTTTTTTAAATTTATTCATCGATATTTATTGTAGGACTTTTTAAACTTTTTGTTCCTTGTTTTTTAAATTTCAGGAACGGCAACCGACCGATATAGCAATGATCGATTTTCAATTCCTGCGCTATTTTTCTCCGGTAATTGATATATTCTTCTTGGTATTCTGCTCCACCTCATCCAGTGTGCGTGCAACAAATTACGAAAAATTTATTCAAGTTTACCGCAAATCCCTTGAAGATTTTCTTGACCTATTGGGATACAATATTGATAATTATTATCCCGAAGAAGCGTTTGACGAAGACATGCTGCAGTATTTTGGCCAAGGATTGATAGCGTCGCTTGTTTCGTTAAGAGCTTTGTGCAGACCCGATATGGACAAGTTGGATCAGTTTTACGATGATAAATCTAAGACTAATTCAATTTTTGATTATTGGAACGAAGACGAAATCGAATTTAAAATAAAAGTTAATGAATTAATGAACGATGTTGTGAGACTAGGTTTATTGTAATTATCTAATACATTTATATTATCGAATGCATTATTACATATGAATATATTGATACGTTATGATTTATAGTCACACGCTCCTACTACCACTTTTGTGATGAAAACTGGCAGACATTTAAAATTTGTAGTTAAATCAATTGCGCTTAAATTTTTGTTATCATGTAACCCGTAATATCAATTGTTTTATCGTTTATGGCCTTAAATTGCAACATTGTTTTTCGATACCCGATGCGATTTTTGTTTCTTTTCTTCTTGCTTTTTGGGACACGAACCGAACACAACGTGTTTGGGGACACTTCCCGGTCCTGGAACTTGCTTCCAGAGACCTTTAGTTTTAAATTTACTTGTAGTTTTTTTTCTTTTGTGGTTTTTCGTCCGATATGAAAGAACTGATATTTTTCTATTTCGACGAAAATTTAAATTCATTTTGTTCCTCGCGCGGATTTTAGCATCAATTTTCTTAACTTTTATAAAATCGCGTGAGCAAGCTAGGTATTATAATAATTATTGTGTATTGCAATAATTCAAAATTTTGTGTGTGAAGCATTGTGTGTGTTGTACTTTAATGATTGTAAATTCCTAAATAAACGTTTTCGTAACACTTGAGCAATGGTTTTTATTTAATTCTACTTACCTGTATTACGTCGAGTTCAGTCAAACTGTTATTGGTCTTAATGACTTTTATTAGTGGAGATTTATTCTTGGGGTATAACATCGTGAACAAAAGTAGAAATTTCTCACAATAAATGAAACTCACTCAAAAATAAATTACGAGCTATGTCAATATATACTATGCTTCAACCGAGGAAAAAAAATATTATTCTTTTTATATTTCCATATATATATCGAAATATAATATCGAGTCTTTATATCAGTCGTCAAAAAATAATAAATAAAACGGGTGATTTCTCATTAATAATTTAACTGTATATATTTATTTCAATCAACTCCCCTCCCTTCTATCCATTACCAGTGACAAGGTAAGTATTGACGACTTTTTTTGTTTACGCTGGTTCATTGATAAATGTTTGATCACTTTTCATTGTTCATTTAAAAATTGTCTAATAATATAGTATATTATAGTATTACCAATTATAGTATTACCAATACAGTGATATCAATAGAAATGTTATAAAGAAATTGCTCTTAATCTGTCGTATTGCAATATTATATAATTATTTATACAAATACTTATTCATTTACTTATAAATATTAATTGATTTAATTTATTTCATTTTGTTGTGCCGCCAAAAACATTGTTACGTAAATTAAACCAGAATTCGTGTCTTTCTCGATCAGGATAATGTCCAGGTTTTAAATTGGAGTCTATTTCGAGGTAATTCATTTCGTTTCCATTTAGTGGTTTCCATTTCACTTGCAGCAAATCGTCTTGATTTGGAGTGGGATTTCTAAAAAGGACAAACAAAAATCAGACAATTTTCATATATCATAATTAGATTAAAACAGTTAAAAAATATAAGATATACCCGTATTTAGCGAAATTAGTCCACATTCTCGCCATCCTCTGTCTTCCAATCCAGCTCGGTGAACCTTCAGCAACTTCAATACTAGATTTGAAGAGATAGTAAATATCATCAATATGGCTGGCACCTGGAAGATTCTTGTACCCTAATACTTTCTTCACTAAATTAAGTTCTCCATCCAAACAAAATTTATATAAGAACACAGGACTCTTTATAATTTGATCAACTTCCTTTGCAAAATCTAAAACACTGACATTAAAATAATAGTCAGATTCTAATTCAATGTTTTCCATCAGCGAATCTTTATGCATTCCTTTATCGCCAAAATAAAAACTTTTAATTTCACTAGCAATCTTTTTCAATTTCTCTGGTGTAACACTTTTTACAATATCCCACGGTACTTTTCTTTCAAATGTTGCATTTATTAAGTCAGGTTTTTTTAAATTGATACCAATCATAGTAAGACCCTCAAGACTGTTGTAGCCTGTCAGAAGTGGAACGTCTTCACAGTGATCTTTTAATAACTGTTTCACAGGTTTTGGAAAAAAACATTCTATACCTTCGAACTCTTTTTCTATAATTGGTCTAAAATGTAATGGGAATCCTCGAAATTTTTCTTCATCTGTTGAACAAGGTAAGCTAACTTTAACAAGATCTGTTGCAGGTACGCTTCGAAGGTATTCTAGCAGCTCGTTTGTGTCATCTGTTTCTTTCCCCAATAGTTTTCCCAATCTAAATGCTCTTTTTTTTGCTCCAGAAGATAAAGCCCATTCACTAAAAGCTGAACCACTTTGAGCTATAACTTTATTAAACAGTCCTTTTGACATTGGTGAAATCATATGGTATGTAGCTGAAGACGCTCCAGCACTTTCACCAAAAACTGTAATATTGTTTGCATCACCACCGAATTGAGACACATTCTCTTTGACCCATCTCAATGCTGCTACTTGATCTTTTAATCCAGCATTTCCTGGAACTTCTTCGATATCTAGGGATAAAAATCCCAACACTTCTAATCTGTAGTTAATTGTTATAAGTATGACTCCTTCATCAACTAGATATTCTGGTCCGTATATATCAGAATCTCCCGAACCCGATACATATGAGCCGCCGAAGAAAAACACCATAACAGGTTTGGGTGACCCTTTTATATTGGGAGTGTAAACGTTCAAAAATAAACAGTCTTCGCTACCTTTATGTAGAATATGAGTAAAATGATCAAACTGAGGACATATAGCTCCATGATTAGTTGCATCTTTCACTCCGTTCCAGGGTTCAGGGCTAGCAGGAGCCTAAAAAAAATATTTCTTATAAATGTGATTATAAAGCAAAATGATTTTTTCTGCAATATTAAAAAAAATACTATGTTGAAGTCTTTCACATTATTTTTTCATTATTTAACTATGATACTTCTCTCTTTTAACTGGGTTTTTATTATTCGTTGACATTTTTTTACTATTTAGTTTCAGACAACACAAATGTCATCATGTATGAAAAGATTGGTTACATTTCTATTATTTTTAGATTCAATTCAGTTAAATATTATATATATTAATTCGTCCTGTTGCTGTTAATAAGTTGTGTCACATGACCAATCTACTTCATATTTGATAAGCATTCGTATATACGTACATTTAAACTATTAATATTGTAATAAAATAAAAGGTTATTAAAATATTAGCATCTGTATGCCAATATTTTTTTTAACTTTCTGAATCTATTTCCTTATATTATGATAATTGACTGCTTACCATAAATCGCAACGGACCAACGGGTGGTTTGGCGTATGGGATCCCTTTGAAACTTGTATAAGTGTTACCAGATGGCAAATCTTCTAGTTTTCCTTGCAGTTCTCCTTGTTTTACTCTTACTCGTGTCTGTGTGCTCTGCAAAATTAAAACGAACCCAACAATAGCATACGCCGTTATCACAAAAGAGAAATGAAAGTGTAGTGCAGTCTTTTGAATTAAAATATTATAACAAATGGCCGATGCCGCTTGTAATATATCTGAAATATAGTCTATTGAGTAATTTGTTGGTAAACAAACCATATTATCTTAAATAGGTCAGCGAAAACTGCACCCCGACACGTATTTTTGTGCGGCCTGTGAGTTCTGCAAAATATGTAATGTATATCACGATGAATGTGTAATACATTGATGAATTTAAATTTCTCTGTTCTTTTTTTCAAATCAAGATAAGATTCAATAGAATTGCCCTATAAATAATCCGACACAAAGAACAGGCTTAGAGTAAAGAATGATTGGCTACGTTTTCGGCCACGTGCATAAAAATTGGTAGCATGTCAGCTTAAAGTAGTTATCAACTCAGTTCCGAAGAAAGATAAAATGATTTAAAATTGCAAATGATCTCAAAGCATCAAAAAGGTTAAACAATAGCATTTCTCAAATACATTTGTTTGGGCAGTATATTTTTAAATAATTATTTAATGTTTTGAAATAAAACTATTGCGGAAATATCTATTGCCAAGTGCAGGATGAACATTCTTACAAGCTGGAATCAAACTTCAAATAATAGATCCATATTCAAGCGTTAACTAATTCTCTAATAAACTTAGTAACAGAGAAACATAAAGTGCGTGAAAAACGTTTGTGTTTGCAAACAGTGCAATATACATCATGGGAAGAAAACGGGAAAAAACAATGAAACTTTATACCAATATCAATGACTACAGACAAATACTGTAAAGAATCATTCGAAATTGCATAGTTATGTATGATAAAGAATCTTAAACGAGATAAGGAAATGCAAATGAAATGTTGAAGTCGTGTTTGTTTTTCATCGACCATTAAAAATTGCATTTATATTACGATGCAGAATATTACAGTCAGAATCATTCTAATACCTAAAACCTGTTTAAATCGACAGTAAAGAACAAATAACAATATGAAATAAAACGCTCCAAGACTCCAGAGCCAACACTCGATTTCTGGAGTACACCAGATCAAGTCAGCAAATTCAATATATTTTCATGGATTTGACAAATAAGAAACAAAAAATCGAATATTTTTTTTAAGTTTCTAGAGCACTCAAAATATTATGATTGGACCTGTCAAAAGGTATAGAAATACTCGAATAAATGACGTTAAACGGAATATGGAATCCAAAGATAGTAAAATATATTAAATTTATATAATTAGATTGCTCACAGTTGAGCGCGCTGATCTAATGCAAAATATCAAAAGTAGTTTCTGCAAATATAATTATAAAGTGACCAAAATAAGTTTATCGTTTTTAAAGACGATTGTTTTTTACCGCCAATAAATATCCACCTATCTACTGCATTTTTAAATATTGTGAGTAAATAATATTTTTACGTGTGTATTATTTTATATTTATTTTCATCGAAGGCATATAATTTGAATACAAATATCTACTGAAGGTAACATAGATTAGATATTTTCTTTACGCCTATTAATAATTGGTTTGTGAGTGATTAAAGGCGAGGCATTAGTTTTCACTTTACCATAATCAAATTTTCTATTTTGTTGTTCTAAAGTGTTTTAAAATTCTTTGTTTAATTCATTATTTATTTTTTATATGAAGCTATCTGATTTTTTTTGTCTGAGAAACTATTGTGTTTCATAGCATACTTTGTCGTATGAGTAAAGAATCGCTCACTGGCAGGTTTTGATTTACAGGCCGGTCTACCTTAACGTAGTTATATAATTGAATATACAAATGACCGTTATTTAAAATCCATTAAACATGAATGTCATTTTTGAATGCTTTATAATTCGCCAGTTAGATTTCAATAAATATTCACTATTGAAACGAAATAAGTATTCAACATTATTTATATTTAAAAGGTGACTGTTTAAATGCTCTTCTTCACAATTTACGACATTTAATTAAAATAAACAGCTGATGATTCTTAGCAATCGATTACAATTTAAATTAATACGGAAAAACTTCTGAATAAATAAATTAAATTAAAGTTACAACTATGAAAAGTCAGTATTTTATTTACACATCCTCGTCTGTTCACATACATTTTTTCACAATGACAATTATAAACAATGGCCTACAAATCACTTTTTATATAAACGAATGTGTATTTAATAATAAAAAAAAACATTTCAAACATACACAGTTTTGGACCAACATTGTTGAAATTGCAAGATTTTTTTTGCGGAAAATTTTTGAAATAATCTGCTTAGAAAACATTTTTACAAACAATACTCGCAATTTCACTGAATTTTTATGGATCCGCAAATAAATAATTCTTTAGTATATCACCGCACACTATATACTGAAGGCAAAGGCTTTTAATTTCACTGACGAGCTCAATTTTAATAGCATATTCAATGCCAACAGTTCGTTTTTTACTTAATGCGGTGCCCACAATTTCTTTATTAAAAGATTGATTCGTCATTTTATTGAAAATATTGACATTTTAATCGTGTATTATTGACACAACAAGGCACTGCAAAAAAGCTACGTAGCATTCAGCGTTTTAAAATGTGTGTTGATTTTTTGTGCTGATATATTATAATTCTATTATTTGTGCTGCGAAACTGTTTTCGAATGATTGTTTTTGATTGTTTCTAAAAAACGCTAAAACTTGACCTAATTTTACAACACATGATAAGCGTAAACAAAAATCCAAAAGTATTTTATTGATTTTGATATTGCTAAATTAGGCCAATTTAACACACAAAGAACCGACCATCGTTTTCGCCTTACGATATATCAAAATTCCAACAGCTTACACCCAAAAATAACATTTAAAAAAATGTACTGAAATGTACTAAAAATGTAACTCCACATTCACGATGGAATAATTACAATATTTAGGTTTATTTTGTGATGTATGTAATTGAATATAAATTTTCGACTATATCTTTGTGGGATTTAAATGATGGGTAATTTCCCGTCCGATTGGATCTGAAAAACACATCAACGAAATCAACAATTGTACGATAATATTTTATGATTTGTGACAGTTATATTCTAATATGTTTGTATATCAAGCGTAAAAAGATTCTATTCAATCGTTACTATGTAAGGCATAAGACAAACATTTTAATCACTAACAAGTTATCATATTAACAAAAACGGTGCATTTCTTTCTATGTTGTTTACATTAAAAACAGATAACACGTGAATTGAAGAGTATTCAATGTTTGTAGAAAACTTGTAATTTAATTTAAATAATACATAAACTGCACTGAAAAATTAACAATCATAACATTTGTCGAAAATCTATGAGAAATCTGTGAAAAAATAGCAACAAAAAAACTCAAATCAACGCATTGTCGAGGGTGACAACTATAAATATGATGTGTTATTTGTATGAGCAGTTGCTATAAAGAGTTTGGGCATTTTACAAGAATATGTATTGATATCGCTCATGATAAAACAAAAAAAAATAACCCCAATCTCACTGCTGTCGTTGAACCTAGATAGTACACCTATGGCAAAGAATTAATCGATCAGCCTAAGTAAATACACGTGTTTCATTGTTTAATTGCGATATTGAATACAAAATCAATCAAAACAAATTTAAAGTTAATTGTAAGTGTCAGACAATTAGGCATAAATTAAGAACGAATTTCTAGTGCAACGTAATTAGTAACAAATTGTTAACCATAATCGACTTGCCGGTCACGGGTAGTCAATTAAACTTTTAAATTTACCGCACACCAAGGAGGAAATAAATCAAGTGCATTTTTTTAACAGTAATTCTTCATGATAATTTGTTAATATGTATTGATACTAAGCTTCTATGTCTTTTGGCAGCAACATAGTGATTTGGTGTGAAATTGTTTGGCACTGTTTGTCGCAGGAGAGCTAAAAGCATGCATTTTGACCATACAGCATCATTACATCATGTCATGACTATTCTAAATTAATTAGGATCTATAAGTTAATTTAGAGGGAGTGTTTAGCACTCAGTGTGGTTTTAATGTTTGATTTTTACGATTGCTATAGTTTAAATATAATAACGGCGGCTATGATCACTGTTGTAATAGTCGATCTATCAAATGAAATTTTGTTTCATTCTTTCTAGTTTGTCATTTCTGAATAATTGTGTACACTCGCTATGCGTATAAGCAGTGCTTTTTTTTAAAGGCACTGGAACTTCTTGTCAAGATTTGTTTCTAGTCCGTGTCCGTTCCTAATACGATGCATATGGCTTCCTATTTCGTGGATAAAGTGGATGACTGAAAATAAACAAAGAATCCATATATTTTATATTTGGAACAGTTGTGCGAGAAACCATTTTTCTTAAAAATAAGAACGAACTATTGTTGTGAATTAAAATTATACGGTCACCTCTTTTTGAATTGTCCTTGATTTTATCTAAAATTATTTAAGATTTTTATAGGATCGTCAATTAATCGATACACTTAGAATATTTTATAACCTTACAACATAGTACGTACATACTTTTTACAATATCCCACGGTACTTTTCTTTCAAATGTTGCATTTATTAAGTCAGGTTTTTTTAAATTGATACCAATCATAGTAAGACCCTCAAGACTGTTGTAGCCTGTCAGAAGTGGAACGTCTTCACAGTGATCTTTTAATAACTGTTTCACAGGTTTTGGAAAAAAACATTCTATACCTTCGAACTCTTTTTCTATAATTGGTCTAAAATGTAATGGGAATCCTCGAAATTTTTCTTCATCTGTTGAACAAGGTAAGCTAACTTTAACAAGATCTGTTGCAGGTACGCTTCGAAGGTATTCTAGCAGCTCGTTTGTGTCATCTGTTTCTTTCCCCAATAGTTTTCCCAATCTAAATGCTCTTTTTTTTGCTCCAGAAGATAAAGCCCATTCACTAAAAGCTGAACCACTTTGAGCTATAACTTTATTAAACAGTCCTTTTGACATTGGTGAAATCATATGGTATGTAGCTGAAGACGCTCCAGCACTTTCACCAAAAACTGTAATATTGTTTGCATCACCACCGAATTGAGACACATTCTCTTTGACCCATCTCAATGCTGCTACTTGATCTTTTAATCCAGCATTTCCTGGAACTTCTTCGATATCTAGGGATAAAAATCCCAACACTTCTAATCTGTAGTTAATTGTTATAAGTATGACTCCTTCATCAACTAGATATTCTGGTCCGTATATATCAGAATCTCCCGAACCCGATACATATGAGCCGCCGAAGAAAAACACCATAACAGGTTTGGGTGACCCTTTTATATTGGGAGTGTAAACGTTCAAAAATAAACAGTCTTCGCTACCTTTATGTAGAATATGAGTAAAATGATCAAACTGAGGACATATAGCTCCATGATTAGTTGCATCTTTCACTCCGTTCCAGGGTTCAGGGCTAGCAGGAGCCTAAAAAAAATATTTCTTATAAATGTGATTATAAAGCAAAATGATTTTTTCTGCAATATTAAAAAAAATACTATGTTGAAGTCTTTCACATTATTTTTTCATTATTTAACTATGATACTTCTCTCTTTTAACTGGGTTTTTATTATTCGTTGACATTTTTTTACTATTTAGTTTCAGACAACACAAATGTCATCATGTATGAAAAGATTGGTTACATTTCTATTATTTTTAGATTCAATTCAGTTAAATATTATATATATTAATTCGTCCTGTTGCTGTTAATAAGTTGTGTCACATGACCAATCTACTTCATATTTGATAAGCATTCGTATATACGTACATTTAAACTATTAATATTGTAATAAAATAAAAGGTTATTAAAATATTAGCATCTGTATGCCAATATTTTTTTTAACTTTCTGAATCTATTTCCTTATATTATGATAATTGACTGCTTACCATAAATCGCAACGGACCAACGGGTGGTTTGGCGTATGGGATCCCTTTGAAACTTGTATAAGTGTTACCAGATGGCAAATCTTCTAGTTTTCCTTGCAGTTCTCCTTGTTTTACTCTTACTCGTGTCTGTGTGCTCTGCAAAATTAAAACGAACCCAACAATAGCATACGCCGTTATCACAAAAGAGAAATGAAAGTGTAGTGCAGTCTTTTGAATTAAAATATTATAACAAATGGCCGATGCCGCTTGTAATATATCTGAAATATAGTCTATTGAGTAATTTGTTGGTAAACAAACCATATTATCTTAAATAGGTCAGCGAAAACTGCACCCCGACACGTATTTTTGTGCGGCCTGTGAGTTCTGCAAAATATGTAATGTATATCACGATGAATGTGTAATACATTGATGAATTTAAATTTCTCTGTTCTTTTTTTCAAATCAAGATAAGATTCAATAGAATTGCCCTATAAATAATCCGACACAAAGAACAGGCTTAGAGTAAAGAATGATTGGCTACGTTTTCGGCCACGTGCATAAAAATTGGTAGCATGTCAGCTTAAAGTAGTTATCAACTCAGTTCCGAAGAAAGATAAAATGATTTAAAATTGCAAATGATCTCAAAGCATCAAAAAGGTTAAACAATAGCATTTCTCAAATACATTTGTTTGGGCAGTATATTTTTAAATAATTATTTAATGTTTTGAAATAAAACTATTGCGGAAATATCTATTGCCAAGTGCAGGATGAACATTCTTACAAGCTGGAATCAAACTTCAAATAATAGATCCATATTCAAGCGTTAACTAATTCTCTAATAAACTTAGTAACAGAGAAACATAAAGTGCGTGAAAAACGTTTGTGTTTGCAAACAGTGCAATATACATCATGGGAAGAAAACGGGAAAAAACAATGAAACTTTATACCAATATCAATGACTACAGACAAATACTGTAAAGAATCATTCGAAATTGCATAGTTATGTATGATAAAGAATCTTAAACGAGATAAGGAAATGCAAATGAAATGTTGAAGTCGTGTTTGTTTTTCATCGACCATTAAAAATTGCATTTATATTACGATGCAGAATATTACAGTCAGAATCATTCTAATACCTAAAACCTGTTTAAATCGACAGTAAAGAACAAATAACAATATGAAATAAAACGCTCCAAGACTCCAGAGCCAACACTCGATTTCTGGAGTACACCAGATCAAGTCAGCAAATTCAATATATTTTCATGGATTTGACAAATAAGAAACAAAAAATCGAATATTTTTTTTAAGTTTCTAGAGCACTCAAAATATTATGATTGGACCTGTCAAAAGGTATAGAAATACTCGAATAAATGACGTTAAACGGAATATGGAATCCAAAGATAGTAAAATATATTAAATTTATATAATTAGATTGCTCACAGTTGAGCGCGCTGATCTAATGCAAAATATCAAAAGTAGTTTCTGCAAATATAATTATAAAGTGACCAAAATAAGTTTATCGTTTTTAAAGACGATTGTTTTTTACCGCCAATAAATATCCACCTATCTACTGCATTTTTAAATATTGTGAGTAAATAATATTTTTACGTGTGTATTATTTTATATTTATTTTCATCGAAGGCATATAATTTGAATACAAATATCTACTGAAGGTAACATAGATTAGATATTTTCTTTACGCCTATTAATAATTGGTTTGTGAGTGATTAAAGGCGAGGCATTAGTTTTCACTTTACCATAATCAAATTTTCTATTTTGTTGTTCTAAAGTGTTTTAAAATTCTTTGTTTAATTCATTATTTATTTTTTATATGAAGCTATCTGATTTTTTTTGTCTGAGAAACTATTGTGTTTCATAGCATACTTTGTCGTATGAGTAAAGAATCGCTCACTGGCAGGTTTTGATTTACAGGCCGGTCTACCTTAACGTAGTTATATAATTGAATATACAAATGACCGTTATTTAAAATCCATTAAACATGAATGTCATTTTTGAATGCTTTATAATTCGCCAGTTAGATTTCAATAAATATTCACTATTGAAACGAAATAAGTATTCAACATTATTTATATTTAAAAGGTGACTGTTTAAATGCTCTTCTTCACAATTTACGACATTTAATTAAAATAAACAGCTGATGATTCTTAGCAATCGATTACAATTTAAATTAATACGGAAAAACTTCTGAATAAATAAATTAAATTAAAGTTACAACTATGAAAAGTCAGTATTTTATTTACACATCCTCGTCTGTTCACATACATTTTTTCACAATGACAATTATAAACAATGGCCTACAAATCACTTTTTATATAAACGAATGTGTATTTAATAATAAAAAAAAACATTTCAAACATACACAGTTTTGGACCAACATTGTTGAAATTGCAAGATTTTTTTTGCGGAAAATTTTTGAAATAATCTGCTTAGAAAACATTTTTACAAACAATACTCGCAATTTCACTGAATTTTTATGGATCCGCAAATAAATAATTCTTTAGTATATCACCGCACACTATATACTGAAGGCAAAGGCTTTTAATTTCACTGACGAGCTCAATTTTAATAGCATATTCAATGCCAACAGTTCGTTTTTTACTTAATGCGGTGCCCACAATTTCTTTATTAAAAGATTGATTCGTCATTTTATTGAAAATATTGACATTTTAATCGTGTATTATTGACACAACAAGGCACTGCAAAAAAGCTACGTAGCATTCAGCGTTTTAAAATGTGTGTTGATTTTTTGTGCTGATATATTATAATTCTATTATTTGTGCTGCGAAACTGTTTTCGAATGATTGTTTTTGATTGTTTCTAAAAAACGCTAAAACTTGACCTAATTTTACAACACATGATAAGCGTAAACAAAAATCCAAAAGTATTTTATTGATTTTGATATTGCTAAATTAGGCCAATTTAACACACAAAGAACCGACCATCGTTTTCGCCTTACGATATATCAAAATTCCAACAGCTTACACCCAAAAATAACATTTAAAAAAATGTACTGAAATGTACTAAAAATGTAACTCCACATTCACGATGGAATAATTACAATATTTAGGTTTATTTTGTGATGTATGTAATTGAATATAAATTTTCGACTATATCTTTGTGGGATTTAAATGATGGGTAATTTCCCGTCCGATTGGATCTGAAAAACACATCAACGAAATCAACAATTGTACGATAATATTTTATGATTTGTGACAGTTATATTCTAATATGTTTGTATATCAAGCGTAAAAAGATTCTATTCAATCGTTACTATGTAAGGCATAAGACAAACATTTTAATCACTAACAAGTTATCATATTAACAAAAACGGTGCATTTCTTTCTATGTTGTTTACATTAAAAACAGATAACACGTGAATTGAAGAGTATTCAATGTTTGTAGAAAACTTGTAATTTAATTTAAATAATACATAAACTGCACTGAAAAATTAACAATCATAACATTTGTCGAAAATCTATGAGAAATCTGTGAAAAAATAGCAACAAAAAAACTCAAATCAACGCATTGTCGAGGGTGACAACTATAAATATGATGTGTTATTTGTATGAGCAGTTGCTATAAAGAGTTTGGGCATTTTACAAGAATATGTATTGATATCGCTCATGATAAAACAAAAAAAAATAACCCCAATCTCACTGCTGTCGTTGAACCTAGATAGTACACCTATGGCAAAGAATTAATCGATCAGCCTAAGTAAATACACGTGTTTCATTGTTTAATTGCGATATTGAATACAAAATCAATCAAAACAAATTTAAAGTTAATTGTAAGTGTCAGACAATTAGGCATAAATTAAGAACGAATTTCTAGTGCAACGTAATTAGTAACAAATTGTTAACCATAATCGACTTGCCGGTCACGGGTAGTCAATTAAACTTTTAAATTTACCGCACACCAAGGAGGAAATAAATCAAGTGCATTTTTTTAACAGTAATTCTTCATGATAATTTGTTAATATGTATTGATACTAAGCTTCTATGTCTTTTGGCAGCAACATAGTGATTTGGTGTGAAATTGTTTGGCACTGTTTGTCGCAGGAGAGCTAAAAGCATGCATTTTGACCATACAGCATCATTACATCATGTCATGACTATTCTAAATTAATTAGGATCTATAAGTTAATTTAGAGGGAGTGTTTAGCACTCAGTGTGGTTTTAATGTTTGATTTTTACGATTGCTATAGTTTAAATATAATAACGGCGGCTATGATCACTGTTGTAATAGTCGATCTATCAAATGAAATTTTGTTTCATTCTTTCTAGTTTGTCATTTCTGAATAATTGTGTACACTCGCTATGCGTATAAGCAGTGCTTTTTTTTAAAGGCACTGGAACTTCTTGTCAAGATTTGTTTCTAGTCCGTGTCCGTTCCTAATACGATGCATATGGCTTCCTATTTCGTGGATAAAGTGGATGACTGAAAATAAACAAAGAATCCATATATTTTATATTTGGAACAGTTGTGCGAGAAACCATTTTTCTTAAAAATAAGAACGAACTATTGTTGTGAATTAAAATTATACGGTCACCTCTTTTTGAATTGTCCTTGATTTTATCTAAAATTATTTAAGATTTTTATAGGATCGTCAATTAATCGATACACTTAGAATATTTTATAACCTTACAACATAGAGCCGTTTTATTATACGTTGAAACAGAGCAGTAACGAGGTATTATTATTTTTTGTGTGCCCTGCAATTTAAATTAGTCATTATGAGTGAATGTTTGAATACACAAAAAATAAAATATTTTTGAAAGATTTTTATAAATTATTTTTGAATTTTGTTCTTAACATTTTGCCCGCGTCAAAAAATATAAAGATCAAACCCTGTACGCGGCAGCTTTTTTGCGGATTTGTTAATCGCGTTTAAAATATAGATTGTAGTGTTTTTGCAATCAATTAAATATGTTATATAGTATTTTTTTCAATAATGAAATACTATATATTTCTTGTATTTTCTGTTAAATTCAACATTAATTATTCTTCATAAAATAGCAATTTAACGCCGCCATTTTGTAAAACACCGCCACACGCATCTGAGAACACTGCGCCACCACCGTGCCATGCTTATAATAATAATTCTCGGAACATATTCAATTTCACCCGCACTCGATCGCTTATTTTCATTCAGCCCACGTTCAAATAAATAATTGTAGCCAATATTAAAATATTTTTGACCAAATCCAATAGATGGCATTGGTAATATATATAATCAGTAATATTTTCAATCGATTTTGAACCTTAAAACATTAGAGATAGCGGTTATATGAGGCTTAAAACTCCGTGCAACGCCCAGGACCGCTATACAAGTCGTACGCGCTGAGGGCATGTCAGCTACGACGTGCATAGCGGTCTTGCGCGGGCAAAAGGTTAATAAAAAAATATTTAAAATCCGGCGAAGCGCTTTAAGCAACGCATTTTTTCTCTTGAAATAAAATGTTGTTTAGTCAAGTTTTCTTGGCAGTATGACGGGACTTAAAAACTGAGTAACACTCATTTTTTTACACGGTAGATACGTTCCACAAAAACTGTGTATAAGTATAAGTATAGTAAAAATGAAAAATGGTTCCTTGAGCCCAAAAACCGTGTTATTTGAAAAAAGAACAACAATGTGGTATAGAAAATCGCGTTAAAAGGGTAACAAGTAAATAACACAAAATATTATTCAAAACATATATTTAAATTGAGAAAAATTAATAATGTTTATCGCTATTTGATTATAAACGGGAATTTTATGAGGGACTGGACAGAAATTTATTTTTATCATGAAACGTCTCGTTACATAATGAAGGATCTAATGAAGCCTTTTGTTGGTCATAACTGTCTTGTGCTGTTGAATTTCTTGTTATTAGTAAATCCGTTTCTGTATTTTTCGTTTGTGAAAATCGTGTTAGAACAAATAATTCGTGTTAAAATATAGAATTCATTATTTTGAGTGGACCGCATTATTTAAAAATCGGGTAAAAAAAGACTTGTAATATAATATTATGCCGATTATGTACCATTGTTCTTTTTTTTGACTTTCTCTCCCGTCGCACTAGGATGCCCTTGAAAATATATTGCCTGCACCTTGTTACCGCTCTGTTATTAAACAAAATTAGGCGTATGCACTAAACAACAAGAGTTATTAGAAACGTTTTATAGCATATACTGGTTATGCTGTTATATTCTCTATTTGTTCTATATTTAGCTCACGTATCAGCTGATCATGTAGAAAAACAGGTTTTAGCCATAAACATATGTTTTAATATTTTTACATTTATTATAATTATATACTTATATCATAGAAACTAAACAAATTTTAAAATAACCATGACATTTCACAACATCGCAAAGTAATAATTAACATAATACAGTATAAGGCTTTACATAAAAATGATGTTTTACATCAGGAGTTCCCTACCGGTGGGGAATCAAGAGTGGGCTTTGCTGTTGTATATTAAAGGTTTATTATCAATGTGTTTATTATTTACTGATAGGATCCTTACCAGCGCAGAACAGATCATCGAGAGGGTTGACAGCTTCAGATACCTCGGCATACATATCCCCGAATACGGTAGTACAAAAAAGGAGCTCGCCATTCGTTTAGGAATGGCTGGAGCCACATTCAACTCAATGCGGACTGTCTGGGACACACACTTATACTATATTTAAACCAAATGCCACTTACTCAACGCTTGCATTCTGCCGGTAATGTTTTATACGGTTGAGAATCATGGCACATGACGAAGACTCAGAAAAACCGTATACTGTGCTTAAGAACAGATGCTTGCGTCGGATAATGGGGGTGACGTGATTTGATTTTGTGAGGAATTCAGAGATAAGGGAGCGTACAAGACAGCGTCTCGTCACGTCAGTGGTTATGGAGAGACGTTGGAACTGGCTGGGTCACGTACTGCGGATGCCTCCGGAAAGCCTCAATCCTGCCTGCCTCTTCTTTCGACCGGTGGGATTTCGGCGTCCCGGACGTCCGTCGGGTACTATCCATAGGATGTACTCGACGGAACTGAGGGATGCTGGCATGTCATGGGAGGAAGCAGAGCAATTGGTGGGAGACAGGGAAACATTGAGGTGCCACATAGGGAGCGAACATGGCCAAAGAGGAAGAAGAAGAATATTATTTGGAATGCACACTTTGAGATAGAGTAACGCTACCCAGGAAATAAAGGAATTTTATTCTGAACGCAAATATAATATCGACGGGTCATTCGTCGAGTGGCAACGTCATTGGCTTTGATTGTGGTCCGCCTAGGTTCCTATCATAAAAAACGACCACTTGCAACATTATGTTGTGAAATTTTGTTCATAAGACCAGTCTTGGTGTATGGGTCAAATACCTGGACGCTTTTTAAGAGTCTAAGGCAGGAATGGCGAACCTGCGGCCTTTTGGCCACTCTGGTGCGGCCTTCTGGTCAATTCTGCAATTCTGTAATTCGTTAACTTGTGAATTCGGAAAAACGAGGTATGGAGATAATCTGAGGTAAAAGTATAGCAAAATTGAGGATTTCAAATTCCTCGATGAGCTAAAAAAAAAACGAGTTTTGGAGATAATCTGGGGAAAAGTAGGGTAAGGGATTGAAAATTAATCATTCCCGTCCTAGTCAATGTTTACTGCGGCCTTATGTCGAATCAGAAAAATGAATGCGGCCTTTAGAGAAGAAAAGGTTCCCCCCGTCTGGTCTAAGGACTCGGATCCTGCGAAAGATTTTTGGTGTTAACCTGCAAGGACGTCGAGACATATACATATGAGAGTAATAACCTGTGCGGTGAGTCAGAAATTGTAAGATTTGTTAAAAGTAAACACCTGCGCTCGACTGGACATTCATATGTCTCACAGGCATGAATATTAACTAACAAAATGTTTCACATTTGCTATCTCTGAGAGAACCGAGGCGTTGGAAGACTACGTCTCTGCTGAATGGATGGATGTCATAGGACCTGCGAGTACTGGAGGTTAACGACTGGCATAGAATGGCAGAGAATCGAGTTTAGTGGAGGAAATTTATTGAAGCGGCCAAGATTCCCAACAAGAAGAAGAAAGAGACTAGGTTTATTTTGAAAATATATAAATATCAAACATAAATAATACTCTCATTAGAGACATATGTATCATAAGTAAATAGTTTTTATATGATGTTGAAAATCTCAGTTTCAATCGCTGTGAGATCTTTTTAAAAAATACATAACACTGTTCAGTTAATTATTTTACTTGGGTTCTTCGTAAAATAGCTGGAATTTGCAATGTTAGTATTGAAATTTTTCTCTCTAAGGTTTTCAGGTCAAAAATTAAATTCATTAATTCTTTTACTTCACGTAATTTGGAGTTTGTAATCAATACATGTGTATTTCATTTGATTTTAAGATGCCCTCTCTAGAAGAAGCGTAACACTTCACCAACAAGTCACCTCGGTTGCTCATAGATTGAAATTGAATAATAATTAATAATAAATAATAATAAAAGGGATATTTTACATAATTTATAATAGTTATTGTATGATTTTTTCTGTATATAATACATATATTAATAAAAGGGTCCAAACTTGTTGGCTTTAAAGAAATAATGCGTAATTTTAGCCGTGTTCTTTATAAATAAGTATATTCTCCAGGATTACATCAAGTGTTTTAGTGGTAAATAAATAGGTAGCAGTTCGGTCATTGATTTCTTTTCTATTTTTTTTTTTTTTTTATATCCGTCCGAAGTTAAAAAACCACAAGTTTTAACAATAAAATTTATAAAAAAACGATTTTAAATATGTCTCACTAAAAATCAAAAAGGTAGCAGGGCTCCTTCCTCATTTTCAGGTGCCAAGTCGCTGACCTGGCCCCACTACATCACTGAATACAACCTTTCTTAAGTTTCTACTTGATCTAGCATTTTTGTGTCTACAAAAAAAAAACACAATACCAATCTGTAATTCACTTTTTTATGATTCCTCCTTCAACTCCATGAATACAAGAAATAAAATAGGCAGTAAGTACCTACTAAAAATGAAAAAAAGTGTTTTACATAGAAAATTTCTGCATACTTACTTTTTTCATTTTTTTTTTTTGTTACTTATTTATTGTCTATTTTATTTCCTGTATTCATTTATTCTAGTCCGTATACATCAGTCTCCTGAACCCAAAGCATATGAGCCGTCGAAAAAAAACGGCATGATAGATTTGGATGAACCGTTTAGGTTTGCATTGTATATATTTAAAAATAGGCATTCTTCACCACCTTTACGTAAAATACGCAGTGCAGTGCCAAACAAAAAGGTATCGGGACCCACTTCTTGTCAAGATTTTTTCTAATCTGTGTCTGTTTCCAATATCAAGCATATCGACTGTGGAAAGGAAAAAGGACGTAACCCACAGTTTTTTCAAAACAGCTTTTTTTCAATAATCACAATGTTTACAACTTGATACACATTCTAGGATGCAAGCTGAAAATGCCGAATAAGTATCTAAATTTAGCTTTCAAGTTTAAAAAAAAAGAAGGACCTGTGGAAACTGCAATCACTAAAAAACACATAAAAAAGATAAGTCAATTAAAAAACAGTTTATCAGTCTCTATGCACAAAAAGGTTGCGTATATTTCATAATTTTCATTTCGTCCAAAATCATCAAAAAATGTTTTTTGTGTCTCCTGTAAAATTTGTTATGTGTGGGTTACGTCCTTTTTCCTTTCCACGGTCGATATGGCTTCTTAATAGAGGTTTTTGAACAATTTTTTTAAAAGGACTGCTTGTTACTCAGTTTCTCTTTTTTCCTGAAGAGAAGAAGGATAGAGGGATAGGGTTACGACAAGACTAGTGGTTAACTTACCGCTCTTGCTTTGATTCGTACTGTGATTCAAATCCGCGAGATCCTTTACGAAAACCAACCACATTGACCACTGTTCTATGGACCCGACAGTTCTGAAAACGTGTTGCAAAACAAAACAATATAAGAAGCATTAGACCTCTGGTTCTGGTCACAGAGTAAATTTATGGACCTGGTATTTTTTTAAACATTACATTAAAAAGAGACTTAAGATAAGAACAAACATAATGGTGTTCATAAAAAAAATCAACAATTTTTAAAGCTAAATAAAATACAACGAATATTTATTTGGAACATTAAAAATCGCGAGAAAAGGGTGCTGGAACGCCGTTCCACCGTGTAACATAGAAAGAAAAGCACTGAAAATACGAGTGATAATATTAAACTGAGAGCATTTAGCTCTATGCCTATTTTCATCCTTAACTCCGTTCTCATGTTAAAAAGCATTGTAAGAATCTAAGACAAAAAGTGTTTTTGTTTGTGAGATTAAAATTTTAAATTTTCACGGTTTTACTTGCAAATTTTGGTAAAAGGATTTCGTTCGCCTTTATTAACGCTAAATGTTTTATTTTTTATAGTTTGTCTATTAAATTCTTTTGTATCCAAGTTTAATTATTTTTTACAAAAGCAATTATAAATAGTTAATAACTTTGTACAGTTCTTTTATATCCTCCGGATAAAAAAAAATAAAGAAAGCACCGAGTAGAAATAAAAACACGTTTCTATTTTGATATAAAACTGACAACCGATGTCAAGAAAACTTTGAACGTACTATATATAGGCTTTATTCATATTTTTAGAAGTATATTTAAAATAGATTTTGCATACCGAATTATTTTTCGGAAAAAACAAACCATAAATCGTGATGGTACACTTTAGTTTAGCGTATGGAATCCCTTGAAAACTTGCATGCAAAGTGTTACCGGATGGCAAATTTCCTTGTTTCCCTTGCAGCTCTTCTAGTTTTACTGTCAATCATACTTCTGTGCTTTGCAAAATTAGGACAAAAAATATATAAAACTGTTGCGATTTTTACGACAAAACGGCAAAATAATACGGCGTCTTTCAGCAAAATATTGAAACTTATAAATAATTACGGTAGATGCAGCTGGTAATGTACATACAAATGATAATAAACATATTTATTTATTTTCAAATCATACGATAGAATGTTCATCTATGAATTATATGATATAAGTTTTATCAATTGTCTTTTTTAACCCGCTCTGCTGGTACAACCAAGTATTGCAAAATGAGAAAATATTTTCCTTTCATAAAATGGCAAATTATTTACATAACGTAGTAAAAGAGATTCTGAACGACTGTTCATTTATCAGTGAGAATTTTATATATAACATATATTAATAATATCTAAATAATATTAAATTTTCAACTCATTTGACTTTACATTTTACTAAAATATAAAATTAAAAAGTATCTTGTTATCTATAAGATAGTCTACATTCATTCATTAGGTCCGTCTTACGACAACAAACGTCAAATCCAAATTCCATGCGTTTGTTATCTAAATTACCTTTAAGCTACTTGGATTTTCTTTTTTGGGACACAATATCTCCGTTTGAATAGTCGTTAAATTTTATTTTTTAATAAAAACGAATGTAGTTTATCATAACAACTATTACAGCCAATGTGTCGAATATTTTTGAGATAGAAAAATCATATGAGATGAACTCAATGAGATTTTTGTAGGTCGCTCGAGATCAGGTCTGGAAGAAAAGGCATTATTAACAAACACCCGGGTGCAAGATTTAAATTTTAAATTAATATTTACTTGACGGCGATTTAAATCTAGACCTGACTGATCTGTAGGTCAAAAGTCTACTAGACCACAGAGGGCGACTTTTCGACTACATTATAGTTCTGGCGATGGCGCACGCCAAAATAGCTATTAACTAATATCATAAAAACTGTAGAACTAAATACGTTACTATTTTTACCCTACTAAAATGGAGTTCTACCAAGTAAATGCCAATTCGATCAAAACCATCAAAATTTAAAAAAAAAACTTGTATATTTTGTAGAATGAATAATTTTAAATATTTATGTTATTTTGTACATTGCTGATACGTGATAAGGTTCTGATGTAATCAATATTATTTCACTATTTGTTATATGTAAACAAGTATACTCATAAAACAAGATCAAGGTTGAGGTGTCCGTTTCAGTGAATTTTTTTATTATGGTTTTGTCCTATTTGGATTGATTTTGTGTAAATGAATAGAAATCAATTGTTTGTGCCATGACTGGTCATAAACGATGATCATTTTTTTATTGCTATGCTATTTCTATATTCAGATTGAAATTGAATTCTTTTTGGAATTGAAATAAAAAACAAAAATTTAAATAAATTTTACTTATTTGTAGGTTTAATATATATACATATAGTACAGTAGATCTTCTATATTAAAAACTGTATTGTTATAAATGACATTTTGTTAAATGTTCCCCGAAAACATTTTTTCGTAAATTGAACCAGAATTCGTGCCTTTCTGGATCAGGATATTGTCCTGGTTTCAAATCGGAGTCTATTTCTAAGAAATTCATTTCTTTTTGGTTAAGTGGTTTCCATTTTACTGAGAGCAGGTCGTCTTGATTTGGAGTAGGATTTCTGAAAAAAGTAAAACATCAGTAAGACGATATTTCAAAATCTTTATAAGATCAAAACTTTTATTTAATCATTTAATTTGTATAAAAATACCCGTATTTGGCGAAATTGGTCCACATCCTCGCCATTCTCTTTCTACCAACCCAACATGGTGAACCTTCAGCAACTTCAATTCTTGATTTGAAGAGATAGTATATTTCATCTGCATGACAGGCGCCAGGAAGGTTCTGATACCCTGTTACCTTCTTCATCAAATTTAAATCTCCATCCAAACAAAATTTATACAAGAATACGGGATTCTTTATAGTTTGATCTACTTCCTTAGCGAAATCTAAAACGCTTATATTAATATGATAATCTGATTCTAATTCAACATTTTCCATTACAGCATCTTTGTGCATTCCAGAACTTCCAAAATAAAAGTATTTTACTTTATCCGCGATTTTCTTTAATTCCGCTGGGGTAACACTTTCAACAATATCCCATGGTACTTTTCTTTCAAATGTTTCATTCATTATATCAATTTTTTTCAAATTGTTTGCAATCATCGTGAGACCTTCAAGACTGTTGTAACCTGTCAAAAGAGGAACCTCTTGACAGCTATCCTTCAATAACTGTTTTGCCGATTTCGGAAGAAAACATTCTGTACCTTCAAAATGTTTTTCAACAATTGGCCTAAAATGTAATGGGAATCCTCGAAATTTTTCTTCCGTCGTGGAACAAGCTAGACCAATCTCTACGAGATTTGTTGAGGGTACACTTCGAAGGAAGCGAAGTAACTCATTGGTATCATCTGTCTCTTTGCCCAACAATTTTCCCAGTCTAAATGCTCTCTCTTTAGCCCCAGAAGATATAGCCCATTCACTAAATGCAGATCCACTTTGAGCTATGACTTTATTTATTAATCCTTTGGACATCGGAGAAATCATATGGTAAGTCGCTGAAGCCGCTCCTGCACTTTCGCCAAAAACTGTGATATTGTTTGCATCGCCGCCAAATTGGGACACATTTTCTTTGACCCATCTCAATGCTGCTACTTGATCTTTTAATCCGGCATTACCGGGAACTTCTTTCGTGTCTAAGGATAAAAATCCTAGTATTTCTAATCTGTAGTTTATTGTTATAACTACGACTTCTTCATCAACTAGATATTCTGGTCCGTATACATCACAGTCCCCAGAACCTGAAGCGTACGCCCCACCAAACAAAAATATCATGACAGGTTTGGGTGGACCCTTCGCGTTTGGAGTGTAAACATTTAAAAAAAGACAGTCTTCGCTACCTTTATGTAAAACTTTAGTAAAATTATCAAATTGAGGGCATATAGCTCCATGATTAGTAGCATCTCTGACTCCGTTCCAAGGCTCAGGGCTTAAAGGAGCCTACAAAAAAAACAATCTTAGTAATCTTATATATAAAAATGAATGTTTGTTTGTTCGTACTCTATAGGCTGCTAACCCGCTGATCGGATTGCAATAAAACTTTAACAAACTTTTTGCTTGCACTTCTTGGAAGGTTATAGGCATATTAAACAATTTTAAAAATATAACTGTAACGTTGAGTTTTAGTTTATTTTATATTTAGATAGTAGGCATTAAAATGAATCTTAATTATTTCATCCTCACATTTATTATTCTATGAGAATGTTCTATGCCGATTTTTTTAAGTCAATGTCTCATAGGATTTTGTAACACATTTTTACTAAGAAGTGCAATGTGTATACTGATATATGTCTTAACCTTACCGAGTTTATCCCTCATATTATCATAATTGATTACATACCATAAATCGTAATGGCCCAACAGGTGGTCTGGCGTATGGAATCCCTTTGAAACTTGCGTAAGTGTTACCGGAAGGCAAATTTTCAAGTTTGCCTTGCAGCTCTCCTTGCTTTATTCGTACTCGTGTCAGTGTACTCTAAAAATTCATTGACAAATTTAAAAAAACATTTAACAAACACGTTTGCACAAAAAACAAGGATACAATGATTCTGGTTTGGTGTCATATGTATATAATATAATTAGCATTTTATTGGTTCGTATTTAAAAGCAAACTATACTACTGCCATAAATAAAAAAAATACAACTCAATGCTAACGGATCAATCTGAGCAATATAATTTAATTGTGATTTTACATTTACTTAAATTTTATAAAACCTTTTACTGGTTAATTAAGTTGACGATATTGTTGATCATACAGAGAGCAGTCGATAAAAAAAATTAAAATTAGTAGAGTAAATCAATAAATAATTTATGATCAACTTAATATCATTGAACAATTACATGAATAAAATATAAAATCTAATGCTTCCACATTTTTTATTTTGTCACTGATGGGGAAATTACAATTAAGATATTTACTTATAAGGTTTTAGGGCGTTAACTTTTCACGCTAAAAAAATATTACATTGTGAAAACACTGTGTTGTACACCAGGTGAAAATCGTTCGAAGTTTTAAGCCGTTACCAATCTTTTCTTTACGAACCCAAAAGATGAAAACTTCAACGTTTTCAAAACAGTGTCTTACAAATATAATAGTATATTGACATTCACACAGAAGTAATTTACTAGTTTTGCACGATTCGTATTAAGTTAACTTTTTTATTATTACAACAAAAATATCAACTTTTCATACTTAATAGTATTAACTGTTACCTAAAAATACTAAGTAACAAAATAAAATCTCAGTCGGCTGATTTGATTGATAAAATCTGATGTGGCCGAATCAGCTTGATGGAGTAGTTGAGAGCAATTGATTACTTAAGACATTTGCAATTTTTTAAACACTCATTTGCACCGATAAAAACTACACAATAACCAATGTTATGCATCACCAGTCACTTAAATTATCGGGAAATTAAATTAACAGGGCTATTTAATAAAAACAAAAAAAAATCATTTGCACAACAGTCAATAAACTTGTTTCCATTTCCAATTGATGTCTTTCTTATGCGACGATGTCTTTCTTATTCGACAAAGATTAAGTAATCCACTTCAACTTTAACTTACTAAATGAACATTTTTATTGCGAAAAACAGAAAAAAAAACAAACATACACAGTTTCGAACCAACCGTGTTGCAAGTGCAGTTGGTATTTGATGGCAGAACTTCGGAATAATGAGCGTAGAAAACATTTTTATGTAAAAACTAAAAAGTATATCTGTTTCCTTCCACTGAGTTTCAATTGATTCGCGAATAAAGAGCTCTTTAGTTAATCACTGAACACTTTAAATTGTACTGAATTCATATGTTTATTTTCTTACTGTTAACCAACAGTTATATATTTTATACGGTGACCACTATTTATTTTTTATTTTGATAGTTTGTGATAGACAATATTAAATGTTAAAAGCAAACTATTGTAACATTTATCAACATTATGCTACATAATAATTTTCTTTTAATATTTTATTGCATATCATTAATAGACAAAAATTCAGATAGAATCTTGATGGTTTCAAATGCTCTTAATTGACGTAAGGCAACAAAGTTCTTTGTATTTGAACAGGCACTCGCAAAATCGTTTTTTATCCCGAAACCTTTTTTTCTATGCAGCACAGTAAACCTGTGTGGTCTGGAAAAATGCGCAGTCAAATTATACATATTATTTTTAATTTGATATAGAAAATAGTTGACATCAGCCACCTATGAATTTTTTTAACATTTCTTTGAAATTGTAAATCAAATCATAATACCAGCATTTTTTACATTCTATCGAGATTTCTTTCAGCTCTAATTAGATCTTTCCTTGTTTTATGTATGAATATTTTCTCTGAGCTCAGGTGACACCATATGTGTTTTGAAGCTGTTTTCTATGTTTCGCATATATTTCGCACACTTTGGGATATAAAAACATGATTTATTAAACATATATAAGTACATAGCCTCTTTACAATATTGCTCAAATTGCTCAAAAAAAGAAATGAATTTGTTGAATGCTTAAACTAGTTTTCAAATACTTTCAATTCGTCAGTAATGAGAATATATTGACAATACTTTTTCATTTTCGCCCAGAATTTTATTTTGAACTACGAATTCTTTTCCTCGACATTTGGCTCAAAAATGCAACAAATATTTTAATACATGGACACCCTTTCTTCCACTGTCCTTGATTTCAACTAAATTGATTTATTATTTTGAATCAACAAAAGACCTTCAATGGATCAACAATCAACGACAGATTCAAATATTTTTTTTATCATAAAATTATAAGTAGAGCCGGACCACAGCTTTATTATGCCAAGTTTACTTTTTCTTCTCATGCACTAAAATTATCATATAATTAAGACTGCTTGAATAAGAGCGCCGGTTCTGTTTCTGAATAATTGAAACATAAATCCTTTTCGGTAACGGTGTCCACGTGCTCAAATCCCCGTACGAACAATTTTATTGATGATCTTTTATTAATTTCATTTACCGATTAGTGTTTAAATGCATGAAAGCTTACATTCTTTTTCACCGACAGGGTTATAAAATCAAATTACTGCGGATGCGATAAGCTTACTTTACTTATTACTTATTTTTTAAGCTCACACTTTTTTCTTTTCTTTTACCATGTCCGCTCCCAATGTGGAGCATATGGACTCTTAATGGAGTTTATCTCAACAAAAGTGTTTCAACGAGAACTGCTTGTTATCCAGTTGTTCAACCTCTCTTTTCCAATGAGAGTAGGAATAGAAGGATAGGGCTAGGACCAGACTAGTAGTTATCTAATAGCTCTCGATACGCCCCGTTCATATGATATGATGGGTGGGAGGGGGGTAAATCAAGACATCACATACATCCACGCCTTCGAACAGAAGTTCGATTGAAAAATCAATTTATAAAACTGTCCGTACTGGGATTCGAACCGGTGAACTCCGTAGCCGAAGCCAACGACGTTGACCACTCGATCAAACAGGCGACTTGAATAACCCTCTTTTTGAGCTTAAAAATTGAGCTCCTTTATATCAAACACTTCTCGTAGAATAATTTATATCGAGCAATCTATTACAGTTTCGTATGCTCTACTTAAGATGAGAACATGTTTATGGGTTTTTTTAGTTGTTTTTTTTTTATCCCATATCATATATTGTGTTGAAAATGTACAAATATCTTATTACGATTCTGTTTATAACGTGTTTTGGGTACACAAAAAAAATTATTGAATATTGGTTTGTAATTTTCGCACTATAATTTATTCTGTACTAAACATTAATTTACATATCATGAATCTAATTTAATTACAGAAGAAGGCCTACAGTCATAAACTGTTAAATTTATGTTCAATAATAATTGGTATACAATTTGTTTATCGTCAAGGTGTTTCACAATAATTATTAGTAATTAATTCAATTTAGACAAGTCATAAAAAAAAATGATTCCGTACATGAAGGAATGTGTTTTTATATTCAGACATGCCAAAAACACGTAGACGTAGACGAGTGGTCAATGGTTTTAAAATTTCATCGATTCGGTAGCTGCCTAGAACTCTATAATTTAAGTTATTGGAAATAACTTAAATTATTTTTCAATCGATATAGCAATTTAAAATTAATTGGCATGTATATATGCGACAGTTTCATTCATTTATACAGACATGCCTATTGCCTACCTAATAGTTGAAGACGAATATTGATTAGCTTATATATATTTTCCACAGCCTCAATTTTTTTAATCGTCACTGAAGATAAATGTCGAGTATCTAATTTCAAACGGATTAATAAAATATGAAATTTTAAATGTTTACGAGCACAGTATTAAAAATAAACTTATTTATATTCAAGATTTTACTTTTTCTTTGATTATACGATGCGCTCTTATGCCTGCACACAATATTATTACAACATAATTTGAGGTGCGCATAATACATGTGGAATGTCTTTTTTGTATCAACTATCAAAAAAGGAATCTTTATTTTCATGATAGTCAGTTTCCGAATATTCTGTATCGGATATTAACTCGAGAGTAGTTGTTATCCAAGTATTTCTAGATATTTATATATGGTGTATTTAAATGAATTGTTATTCCAAGAAGCTGACACCCTTTTGCCATTTTCTATTTCCGGGGATCATCATGACTTTAGCATTTTTGACAGTCAATTTAAATACACTTTCGATAACAAGATGCACGCTAAATTCAGAGACACATACAAAGGAAGGAGCATGCGTTTTATGACAATGACTAAAATGTAGTATTTCAGAAAAAACTCATTAAGAAAACTGTAAATTATAATTTGTGATTTATCTCTTTAAAATGGTATGTCGTTAGTAGGAATTCGGGTATTTGATAAATTATTCCAATACCGTTCGTTTACATTAAAGCAGTGCTCCGCAAACGGCGTGCCGCGGCACACTAGTGTGTCGCGAGGCGATGCTGGGTGTGCAGCAGCACATATCTGCAATAAACGAAAAAAAATCAAATGGATTTTTCAATTGATTTATAGATTTCTGTTTGAAGGCATGGATGTGTGTGATGTCTTTGATTCCTTCCTTCGACCCATCATATCGAGAGCGATTAGATAACCACTTGTTTTGTCCTATTCTCATTTGACTATCACTACTCTCTCTCAAAAAAAGAATTTGAGCGACTAGTAATCGGCAGGTCTTGAAGAAACTTTTCTGTTAAGATTATCTCCATTAGGAGTCCATGTGCTCTACGTTGGTAGCGGATAAAATTAAAAATAATTTGTATATTCCACGTATTGTGTTACTCCATTCTTACTTAAACAAGCTTTGTGAACACTTTTAAGGTGTTCACTGTCAATACTTGGTGGAATGGCATTATAATAAAAATAATAAAACATTTTTAGTACTTTTTCCACATAAAATTTATTAGATCAGGACCGGTTTCGCTCATGATGAGCTCAGTTGACAATGCTCATCATGAGCGAAACCGGTCCTGATCTTATAAATTTTATGTGGAAAAAGTACTAAAAATGTTTTATTATTATTATTAAGCTTTGTGAAATTAAAATTGTCTGAGGATGTCTCTGAAACAGGCGAAACACGTGTCACAGTTAGTAGCACAATATGTACGTCGAATAACCTAAGTTATTTTAAATTTTATACCGCTATACTTACTCAAGACGCGTGCTTGGCACATAGTATGTGATTGTTTAGATGTATAATATATATGGTGTTAAACTAGATATATTAATGCCATATGTATATATATGTATATTATTTCCACGTGAACTGGTTTCATTGTAGATTGCCGAACTCTGCAGCGATCACGCTCATTTATCGGCAGCAATAGAAAGGAATGCATATAAGAAATAACATCAGAGATAAAGAAGACTCGAAGGATTTTTGAAGGGCCTCCCATGCGCTTAATTCGCCACTGTTGGTGAATGACCATAAAAGAAATATAACAATATTATTAAGTCTCAGTATACTTAGACTTATAGCACTTCAAACAATGTTATTGTTTTTCTTATTTATCAATAGCCAAATAACGAAAAAAAAAAAAATTTTGAATTTGTCAATTTAAACAAATTTAAATTTTAATTGATACATTTATCCGCACTAAAGAGTCGATTTCCAGTGAGAATGAAAAAAATGTTCAAATACACAGTATTAAATATTATTTAATTCTTTTTTGAATTTCGACAAGTCAAAATTTAATTTCAACCGTTTTATTATTATAAATTCATCATAGACTCGAAATAATTTTCAGTATTGTATACAAATAATATTCAATAATGTGCTCTTAATTTTGAATGACCAGAGAATGACCACGTTGTAAAAGCAGGTATAAATATATTTTTTTATTTGATACGTCATGTATGCCCTTATTTACAATACATGTTATAAATACTATATTTTTATGAATAAATTGGTAGATGGAAATAGTGTTGTTTTAGAGTGACAAAAATGTAAATCACAAGTAAGTCCATTTTACAATGGTTTTATAAGTTTTAATCATAACATGTCAATTGGCACAACGAATTAAAACAAATTTTCTAGTGCTGTGTGAAAGTTAAAATATTACATGACGATTTGAAAATTACTGACGATATTTTATGAAAATAATATAAAATGAACGTTTATTTGTAAGGTGATATCTTGGATTTATGAATTCTTGGTAAGCTTAAACTGAAATATACTCTCAAACACCCAGGTGGTTTTTTAGTCTCTGGACTTATGAATCGAAGAAGCTATAAGACTATCAGCAGCTTGAATTAGAAGAGAAGAAGAACCCTGTCACGCTAGAGGTTCATATCAAAATTACTATTACTCATATAGAAATCAACAATCTAATCACTTGATTTTAGGGAATATTGAAAAAGAACGATCTATGAACTCTTGGAGATAATTTTCAATACAAAGCAATGGCCCTAAAAATTATTGAAAACACAATAATCTATTGAAAAGAAGGTTTTTTTCAGTCAAGGTAAAAAAAAATGTAAAATTAAAAAAAAACACAGAGTTATAAAAGTATTTTATTTTCAAATATTTTAACATGTTCAGTGTAAACATAAATAATACTTGATTAAAAACAATACTTTTGAAATAAAATTTAAACGCTTTTTTGTAAGGTTTCCATTGGAGAACTCCAAGTGAATTTTAAAAATGAGGTATTTGATAGGTTGATAATTGATAATTGATTAAATTTGAATCGTAAAAATTGTAAACATTTCCATACGTTCTGTCACTGTTCACTAATGACCTGAATTAAGCCTATCGGGATCTTAGAAATAAATGAGATACAGTTAAGTAGAAAATTTAAATTAACTTTGATTATTCCACGTATTGTGTTACTAACTGTGACACGTGTTTCGCCTCTTTCAGAGGCATCTTCAGACTTACTATCGCAAAGTTTGCTTAAGTAATAACTTTGCGATAGTAAGTCTGAAGATGCCTCTGAAAGAGGCGAAACACGTGTCACAGTTAGTAACACAATACGTGGAATAATCAAAGTTAATTTAAATTTTCTATTAAAATGAATTTCCACAAAGTTACCGCCGAAACCATCGAAAGTACAGTTAAGTAGTTTGCCAATTAAAAAAGAAACGAGTTAATCTTACTTAATTTTCCCTAGTCATATCTTTTGCATGTGTACATTTTATGATAGAATATAGATCATAGAATATAACAAATTTTCTAGCGATCAAAAAAGTCAAATTCTTATAATATTAAGACGTTTAATAATGCTCACCCTTTTGAGAATCAGTACGGATTCTCTTGTTATGACCTTTCGATTTGCCTTTTAACGATAGTCACATGTTATTTTAAAGAACTATAGAAATTACAATTGCTTATGTGATTACTTTACTAGTTGATTAAACGTCATTAAAATCAAGGCATTGCCACAATTAATCCAGATCGCCATCAATAGCTTTATAGTTAGTGAAAATAAATTGTATTCTTATATATGCACGTTAAAACTATTTACCAAGCGTCCGCTAAAATTCATTCGTGCACTTGAATACATGAATATAGCAAAATACAAAACCTGAGTCGCTAATGACAAAACGCGTGGAAATGCACAAAATTTAAGCGATTCGAATGTTATAAATCACCTTCAGACAAAATCTTAAGCAATATTGATGTATAATTGATATTTTTTACTTTAAAATTGCATTGAAAATTTTTTAAACGCACTGTTTTATATACATATCGACTGTTGAAAAAAAAGGACGTAACCCACAGTTTCTTAAGACAGCTTTTTTTCGATAATCAAAATGTATCCAAGTCGGTATACATTTTATCAAAAGGATGTAAGCTGGAAATGCCGAATTATTCTCTAAATTTAGCTTTTGAATTTGAAAAAAGCTGAGCTCGTGAAAATTGAAACCAAGAAAAAAGACTGAAAAAATGTTTTTTCCCAGACAATTTCTTAAATTAATATTAGATTATGTCAATTAAACAACAGCTTAGAAGTCACCGCGCACTTCAAGGTTGTTTATATTAAATAATTTGCATATGGTCCAAAATCATCAAACCACGTTTTTCGTGCCTCCTGTAAAATTTGCTATGTGTGGGTTACGTCCTTTGTCCTTTCCGCAGTCGATATAAATTTGTAGAGTAAGTAAATTATTATTATTGTTGTTTCTTAGCGTAAATGTTTAACAGGTATTTCATTTTGTATGAACTAGGTGCTCAAATTATTACATTGTGTATCTTACAAGATATATCATTAAAGTTAATGTAAATGCATTATAAATTACTTTTAGGTTGTTGTTCTCCAAATACATTTTTATATAAGTCGACCCAGAATTCTTGCCTTTTTTTATCAGGATATTGTCCAGGTTTCAAATCGGAATCAATTTCAAGGAAATTCATTTCATTTCCGTTCAAAGACTTCCATTTCACCGTCAACAAGTTGTCTTGATTTGGTGTCGGATTTCTAAGAAGAAAGAAAATATTCCTATAATTTTTCAAATAAATCAAACTAAATACAAGATTTTTAATAAAAAATAATTAATATTGTTACCCGTGCTTTGCAAAATTCGCCCACATCCTTGCCATCCTTCTGATGCCGATCCAACTTGGTGAGCCTTCGATTACATCCATTCCAGATTTGAAGATGTAGAATATGTCGTCAGCGTGGCTTGCTCCTTGAATTTTATCGTGGCCCATAATCCGCTTCATCAAATTTAAGTCTCCATCCAAACAGAATTTATATAGATACACGGGGTTGCTTGAAAGTCTATCACAGGACTTAGCAAAGTCTACAATGCTGATATTAAAATTATAATCAGATTCTAAATCAATAATTTCCATCACTGCATCCTTACGCATTCCTTTGCTGCCGAAATAAAAGTTTTTTATTTTATCTGCGGTTTCTTTTAATTTCTCCGGTGTCACATTTTTTACGATATCCCACGGTACTTTTCTTTCAAATGTATCATTAAACAATTCGCTTTTTCTTAAATTCATTGTAAGAAGTGGTAAGCCTTCGAGATCGTTATAGCCTATAAGCAGCGGGACCTTTTCACATTGTTCATAAAATAACTCTTTTGCAGGTTTTGGAAGAAAACATTCTGTGCCTTCAAACTGCTTTTCAACAACTGGAATAAAATGCATCGGAAGACCTCTGAATTTTTCATCATTCGTCAATGTAGCCATTGTCACTTGGATAAGGTCTGTAGAAGGTACACTTCGAAGATGTTGAAGTAGATCATTAATGTCATTGGTGTCTTTTCCCAGGAGTTTACCCAGTCTAAATGCTCTTTCTTTTGCTCCCGATGAACAAGCCCATTCATTAAAAATGCTACCACTTTGAGAAATAACTTTGTTTAGCAACCCTTTAGACATTGGGGATATCATGTGATAGGTAGCTGAAGCCGCTCCAGCACTTTCACCAAAAACAGTAATATTGTTTGCGTCACCACCGAATTGCGATACATTTTCTTTTACCCATCGCAACGCTGCCACTTGATCTTTTATCCCAGCATTTCCGGGTACCTCTTTTGTATCCAGAGATAAAAATCCTAAAACTTCTAATCTGTAATTCACAGTCACGAGAATTACTCCTTCGTCAACGAGATATTCAGGGCCGTACATCTCGGAGTCTCCAGATCCCGAAGCGAAGGCTCCGCCGTAAAAAAATACCATGACAGGTTTGGGTGGACCTTTAATGGTCGGAGTGTAGACATTCAAAAATAAGCAGTCTTCATTTCCTTCTTGGATAACATGAGTGACAGTATCAAATTGAGGACACACATCACCGTGTTCTGTTGCATCCTTTACTCCTTCCCAAGGTTCTGGACTAAGTGGTGCCTATATAAAGACGAAAACGATATTAATCGTAGAAATTGAAAATGGAAAAAAATAACAATGGTCAAATAATTCAAGGTATGTTATAAATATTTCTTTCTATTCAAAAAATAAAACACTCTTCTGTACTAATTCCAAATTTATTTTACAGCTTAACGACCGCACGTTTTTTTTTTATAAAATTTCACCTGGCGAAATAAAATTTTACGATAAATTCGCAAAAATTATAATTTTACTAAATTCACTATAATTTGTAAGCAAATTGAGATATCTTTACAAAATTTAATTTTCTTATCTTCCAGATACTTCACCTATACAGCAACCTTTATTTTTCAAAGACTCAAATACGCGTCCACGGTCGTTAAGCTGTTATGATCCGACTGATTTTGCCCACCACAATTTTTTTAAACCGATAAGATTAAACATGGATACAGGGCTATTTACACTTAACAAGTGAAGTATAAGTGATGATCAAAACCGGTCTTGATCATATTTAACAATTTTGAAATTAAAACAAATAGCTGTTAACACAATGTCTTTCCACCAACTATTGATTGTGAACACCCCACCCCACAAGTGATATTTTGATTCCAATGGAAATGTTCCAAGACAAAAAAAAAATACAGCAGATATCATTCTTATTAATATTTAAATTGATAAAATAAATCAGTGTTTGAACTTATTTCACATAATTTACTATATATATATATGTATATCAGGACCAGTTTTGCGAACATTTGCGAACAGTTGATATTTGATAACGTGCGATGAGCTAAACCGATCCTAGTTTGTAATAAGTAATGTAGAATTAGTACAAAAATTGTTTTATTTTATTGACTAATATAATACTTTTCTGTCGATGTGAATGACAGAGAGTATCATAAGAGTAAGTATTGTTTGTTATTACGAACATCTTTTAAGCAAACTGTATACCCATAGACATATTTGATTTATTGATTTCTTACCATAAATCGCAAAGGCCCAACGGGTGGTTTAGCGTATGGGATGCCTTTAAAACTGGCATAGGTGTTACCGGATGGTAAATTTTCAAGTTTCCCTTGCAACTCTCCCTGTTTTACTCTCACTCGAGACATTGTGCTCTGAAAAAAAATCAATTTACAATAAATTACATAAAGATGAGTTTGGGCCGTGGATAAAAAAATATATTAAGAGATAACCCTAGAAGTCTAATAAATATTCAAGTCACGCAATAATTATAACTGTGAAAAGTGCATTTTTTTAGTCACAAGAAAAACCATAAAATAACATTTTTCCAATTTATGGAAATAAATAAATAGAGGAATATAATATAATATAATATAAGCACATTGTAAGGTCCAAAATTTTCTGGCCGAAAAGTAAATGAACTCTCTTAAAACACATGCTTTCGGAATAAACTGTGATTAAATCTAATACAAACCATTTTTTAATAGTTTTTTTGAATACCCACATTATCGCCATAAAAGCAAAAATGCTGAATTCAACGTTACTGATATTAATGTAAGAGATTGACGCTGTGGCGACATGATTCTAATTCGTTTTTTTAGCATAATAACTTATTTAAATCATTGCTATCATGCGGCATGGGTTTAGTACATCTGTTCATTTAATTCGTTAAGATACACACACTGTAACAAACTAATACTAGTGCATTCCTGAGTAAAACACGTGCATTAACTATAGTAACAAGCCAACCATTGTAACTTTTCACAGTAATGTAGAAACTTATGTTGTTGATTAAAACTTTATTACTCTTATAGATATTATTCAATCGAGATCGATACGCAATACATTTAACCGTAACCCGGAGAAGGTTATTACATTGTGTTGAATATTTTCCCAATTTGATAGTGACTGTTTTTTTAGTTTTTGTAGATTTTTTTTGCACAATCAGTCTTGCGTATATTTACATTTTTATGCATTATTTTTTTCAGCTGAAAGTGATTCCAAATTCTATAGTACAAAACAATAACAAAGATAAACAGTGGTAGCCCTACTTAAAAGACTGTCCAAAATTAAGGTTTCAATTGCGGCTTCCACCATGTAAGGTTAAGCAAATCTAAAAATGATAGGAATATAGCATAGTAAATTTATAACCGGCCCTTAAGAGTCAAAGAAAAGGAACTAATTTTTCTCTTTTTTCAGGTTTACCAAAAAACAGGTTTCCCCAGTAATCCGTTTCTTATTTTTAAAACAGGTGCAAATTATTCAAATTATTTTTTCATTATCTTAGACTTGAGGGTGCTGCTTTGGCTTTGTTATTTATTTGTTAATTTTGTAAATGTTTTTATAAATGGTTTAATGTGATAATGTGGTTTATATGTTTGTTTTCAGCAGATGCGTATTGAAATATCTTTACATTTACTGCTCCAATTGATATGATTTTTTGTCACTTTATGCAATGGCTGATTAACCACATGGGAGACCTCAGGCGCATTTACGTTTGTAGGCCCTGTTTTTCTGATAACATAAAACTTGTGGGTCCCGACTTATAGGTTGGGAACCCATGCTTTAAGATATGTAAAATATAACAACACATCTAACATTTTTTTTCTTGAATACCAATTGGCTCACTTCACCTCTAATGGACCTTCACCTACAAATAATTGTTGTACAGCATTAACGTTACGACAAAAACTTTCATTGCCTTAGAAAATTTAAAAAATCACATACAGATGTTTTTTTAGTGCTACCAGTGTTGAGAAATTGTGCCGAACAATCATAAACGGTAAAATAAATGGCACATTACCTTAATTCTTACAAAATCTACAGCGACACAGTTTCGTCCTTATGTGCGATGATAGCCGCTGAAGACTTTTGACAAAATCACATTTTATTAATAAATATGTATGGTCGATTCCATTTAATTAAGACAGCTGGCTATTTGGAAAGGGCTGGCGCCACCATACAGGCAAAATAGGCAACTGCCTAGGGCGCAAACCATTAGGTGGTGCATCAATGGAATATTGAAACTATTTTTATTTACCCGATTTACATAATTTAATCCATGCCCGCTCCCAATGTAGAGCATATGGTCTCCTGATGGGGGTATCCCAACAGAAGTTTTTTTTCTACGAGAACTGTTTGTTACTAAGTCGCTCAACCTCACTTTTTTTTCAAAAAAAATGTAGAGAAGGAGTATTGCTACACCCAGTTATTAAAGGATCAGAAAGATGGAAGGAGAGTAATTGATGTGAATTAATTGAATCGAATAGTTCTTAAATTCACTGTGATCTTACCGGGAATCAAAGCCAGACCTGCGTGATCGGTAGATCAAGCTTTAACCAACTGGGCCACAGCAGGCGACATTAAGAATCACAAGGATAAGAAGAGAGAAAGTGATGTGAATTGACATCACAAACACCCAGTCTCTGATCACAACTTTGAATTGAATAGTTCTCAAATTCACCGTGATCTTACCGGGAATCGAACCCAGACATGTGTGATCGGTAGAAGAAGCTCTGACCAACTGGGCCACAGCAGGCGACATAATAGTACATTTTATTTAATTTTGATGATTGTATTTGTTCTTCGTAAGTATGTATCGTATTCTATATTATTCTAAAAAGAGAGGTTGGGCGACTGAGTAAAAAACAGTTCACGTAGAAAAACTTTTGTTGAAATACCTCCATAAGGACATATGCTCCAAATTTGGAATGGACATGGATATAAAAATATATTTCTAATGATCCCGAATTGTTTTTTTTCATTATTTCGCAATAAAATATGGAACGATTTGTTTAAAAGAGGGTGCCCCAATAACCGCTGCATAGGGCGCCAAATAGCCTGACGTCGGTACTGTATTTGGAAAATTTACAAGTAACAGAAGTCAAATTACCAGTTTCTTCCGCTAGGCAGATGTTTGTATAATGGAAATAGAAAATATAAACAATTTCTCAGATTCATATAACTCTAAATATTGTTGAAATGGTTCTGTTGACTTTGTAAAATTGAATTGAGATAAATGACTAAAAAGACGATACAACTAATAATGATCCTTTTTTTACAACTCAGTTTAGATGTGTCAAAACTTTGGTCAGCCATATCTCAAAACTAAAAATTTCTAGTCGCACTATGGAACTAAGCCATCAAAATGTGCATCACTTCAAACAATTAAATTATTATTTTAATAAAGTGGGTGGACAGTGTTCTTAAAATCGTAAAAAGAATTATTTTTTTACAATTATGAGACAATTTAGAAGCAGATAGGCAAGTGGTGTTTTGTTATAACTAATTTATGTAGTTAATTTCAAAAGGCCCCACCTGCATAACAACGCTTTCAAAGAGAGTACATACTCAAAAAAAAGTATTGTGGTAAATTACAAAAAAAAATCTACATACTCCTTTTTCGGCAAATTACATTTTTTGATTAAAGAAAACTATTATAATTATTTATTTAGATATAATAGTATTTATTATAAATGACTGCATTCGGTAAGTACTTAAAGAAACCTCAACTAAAATATGATTATTTTTGGAACACACATGCTTCAAATATATACATACACATTAATATAATATTAAGTAAATAATATAACCCTACATACATACTTACACAGAAATAAACAACACTTTAAACATCTAAAATAGATGAAATATTTACTTAAACATTTTTGATGACAGAAACATACAACTTACTCTCATTTTTAAATTTCAAAAAGCAAAAACAATAAATTCACATCAATTTCAAACATACGGAGTTTCGTGCCAACCATGTTGACAGTACAGGGAACACACTCTGGTGGTAGAATTTCGAAATAACCTGTGCCGAAAACATTATAAACAAGAGTTCTTAGTAAACTATGTGACTTTTTACCAAATGACGGAAAAATTATGTCATGACTTAACACTTTATCACTAGACACTGTATAATTCAGTCAAAGTCTGAATGGTTGAGTTAAATTACAATGAAATTCGTCAACTTGACATTGACAGCAGTACTAGATACGAAAAGAAAAAAATGATCTTTGGTCATGAAAATCATGCGAATAAAGATGTGACGTACGTAATATAACGGTATTGTATAGCTGGCTGGATGGAATGAGTTGGCTAAATTCAAGATGAGTTAGTGTACAACTCGTTATCAAGAAATAAATTATTAGTAATATTGATTATATCAATGATTTTTGTTAAGCAGAAGAAATTATCACACGTAAGAAATGCATCATTATAATGTTATGAAATTTAATTTTCGACAAAGTTGTTGTCATTTGCATAAAATAATATAAGTATGTACCAGATTCTTATTATATGATATTATATTGTTAATAACCTGTATTTTAAACGAGGATTTTAAGATTGTTCTAATGTTTTACAATCGTAGAGCCCCACCATTTTCCCACATGGAATACGATAAGCTCGCATACAGAACAAAACCAGGCAAAGAATCAAAAACACAACGTAAGTATTTTAAGAGAAAAAATCCTGAATATTTGAACATAAGAAGAAGACGATTGAGCCATTATTATAAACCTCAATAATAAAATACTAGCTGTAAGCCCGTTGCACAGCAACGTGAGATTTTTGTTGCATTATAATAATAATATTTAAGAATAATGTTTAAGTTTGCTAACAACCATTTTTCGTAGTAGCAGAAATTTCGTAAATTATTGAATTTTTGGAATAAAGTTTAAGTTTGCTAACAACCGTTTTTCGTAGTAGCCGAAATTTCGTAAAGTATTCAATTTTTGGAATAAAGTTTAAGTTTGCTGACAACCATTTTTCGTAGTAGCAGAAATTTCGTAAAATATTCAATTTTTTGAATAATGTTTAAGTTTGCTAACAATCATTTTTCGTAGTAGCAGAAATATCGTAAATTATTATATTTTGAAATAATGTTTTAGTTTGCTAACAATCATTTTTCGTAGTAGCAGAAATTTCGTAAATTATTTAATTTTTGGAATAATGTTTAAGTTTGCTAACAACCATTTTTCGTAGTAGCAGAAATTTCGTAAATTATTGAATTTTTGGAATAAAGTTTAAGTTTGCTAACAACCATTTTTCGTAGCAGCCGAAATTTCGTAAAATATTCAATTTTTGGAATAAAGTTTAAGTTTGCTGACAACCATTTTTCGTAGTAGCAGAAATTTCGTAAAATATTCAATTTTTAGAATAATGTTTAAGTTTGCTAACAACCATTTTTCGTAGTGGCCGAAATGTCGTAAATTATTTAATTTTTGGCATAATGTTTAAGTTTGCTAACAACCATTTTTCGTAGTAGCAGAAATTTCGTAAATTATTGAATTTTTAGAATCATGTTTAAGTTTGCTAAAAAACATTTTTCGTAGTAGCAGAAATTTCGTAAAATATTTTATTTTTGAAATAATGTTTAAGTTTGCTAACAACCATTTTTCGTAGTAGCCGAAATTTCGTAAATTATTTAATTTTTGGAATAATGTTTAAGTTTGCTAACAACCATTTTTCGTAGTAGCAGAAATTTCGTAAATTATTGAATTTTTGGAATAAAGTTTAAGTTTGCTAACAACCATTTTTCGTAGTAGCCGAAATTTCGTAAAGTATTCAATTTTTGGAATAAAGTTTAAGTTTGCTGACAACCATTTTTCGTAGTAGCAGAAATTTCGTAAAATATTCAATTTTTTGAATAATGTTTAAGTTTGCTAACAACCATTTTTCGTAGTAGCAGAAATTTCGAAAAATTATTGAATTTTTAGAATCATGTTTAAGTTTGCTAAAAACCATTTTTCGTAGTAGCAGAAATTTCGTAAATTACTTAATTATTGGAATAATGTTTAAGTTTGCTAACAACCATTTTTCGTAGTAGCAGAAATTTCGTAAAATATTCAATTTTTGGAATAATGTTTAATTTTGCTAACAACCATTTTTCGTAGTAGCCGAAATGTCGTGAATTATTTAATTTTTGGAATAATGTTTAAGTTTGCTAACAACCATTTTTCGTAGTAGCAGAAATTTCGTAAATTATTGAATTTTTAGAATAATGTTTAAGTTTGCTAACAACCATTTTTCGTAGTAGCAGAAATTTCGTAAAATATTCAATTTTTGGAATAATGTTTAATTTTGCTAACAACCATTTTTCGTAGTAGCAGAAATTTCGTAAATTATTGAATTTTTGGAATAAAGTTTAAATTTGCTAACAACCTTTTTTCGTAGTAGCAGAAATTTCGTAAATTATTGAATTTTTGGAATAAAGTTTAAGTTTGCTAACAACCATTTTTCGTAGTAGCCGAAATTTCGTAAAGTATTCAATTTTTGGAATAAAGTTTAAGTTTGCTGACAACCATTTTTCGTAGTAGCAGAAATTTCGTAAAATATTCAATTTTTTGAATAATGTTTAAGTTTGCTAACAATCATTTTTCGTAGTAGCAGAAATATCGTAAATTATTATATTTTGAAATAATGTTTAAGTTTGCTAACAATCATTTTTCGTAGTAGCAGAAATTTCGTAAATTATTTAATTTTTGGAATAATGTTTAAGTTTGCTAACAACCATTTTTCGTAGTAGCCGAAATGTCGTGAATTATTTAATTTTTGGAATAATGTTTTAGTTTGCTAACAACCATTTTTCGTAGTAGCAGAAATTTCGTAAATTACCCAATTTTTGGAATAATGTTTAAGTTTGCTAACAACCATTTTTCGTAGTAGCAGAAATTATTTAATTTTTGGAATAATGTTTAAGTTTGCTAACAACCATTTTTCGTAGTAGCAGAAATTATTTAATATTTGGTATAATGTTCAAGTTTGCTAACAACCATTTTTCGTAGTAGCCGAAATTTCGTAAATTATTTAATTTTTGGAATAATGTTCAAGTTTGCTAACAACTATTTTTCGTAGGAGCAGAAATTGCGTAAATTATTTAATATTTGGAATAATGTTCAAGTTTGCTAACAACCATTTTTCGTAGGAGCAGAAATTTCGTAAATTATTTAATATTTACGATAATGTTCAAGTTTGCTAACAACCATTTTTCGTAGGAGCAGAAATTGCGTAAATTATTTAATATTTGGAATAATGTTCAAGTTTGCTTACAACCAAGTGTGCAAACAAATATATTTCGAAAAAAAACTCTGGACCATATAAAAAGAGACTCTGGGACCATATATCGACAGCCCTGCTAATGTTTCAAGTATCCAAACAAATATATTTCGTAGAAAAAGAAAAATATCTCATAAGTATTTGACATATTCTATTTTCAATTATTCAAATTCGTTTAGTGCAATGCTTCACTAACAGATGTCGTAAGGTCACAATAAAATCACATATTTCTCTTGGTTTGAAAATAAGTAGACGTTCCACCTCACTAATTTTAATCGCTTTGTGGAACAATGGATATTTGTTCAAACGATTAGAATGAAAAAGGGACATGGGTTCGATCCTCAGCTTGACAGAATATTTTTGGTCAGTACGAAAATTAATTGTTTTGTCATGACTTCAAATATTCACTAATAGACGTCAGAGAAAAATGAACGGATGGCGATAGCGGGCAGAGGGGTGGGGGGAAGGGGACCGTCTTTAGGGGGAGGGGGAGGGGAAATCAGTGACAATCATGCAATCAAAACGGACATTATCGACTACTAATAAATAGAAGATGACACCGAACAAAATCACTGTCAAATCAGTTCCTAGCCCTATAATTATAGCTTCGAAAAATCGAATCAGTACATTTGATTATTTAAAAAACTTTGTAGCCATGCAAACTTTCAAATAAAGTTCTCTCAATATTATTACAATGCTTTAGTTCTAAGCCAGGAAATTTGAATTTTGAATATAAAAAAGACGTCCATTCCAATTGGACGAACGAAATATGCGATTCAAAATAAAACGTTAGCATTCGCCAAAAAATGTGCTGTTCAATATAAAGCGCTATCATTGGGCGAAGTGGACATCAGTACGCACACATTTGTGAAAAGTGAAAACTTATTTTATCGGCTATTAATATATAGATTTAAGTGAAATAAGCATAAGTGAAATCCCTACGTACTTTTTTTTTTATTTATGTACATTAATAACCGCACACTTAAATTCAATCGAAATTCAATTCTAACACTTTCTTACATATTTGAAAAGTCCACAGAAGTAACATCGTTAAGCTCAAACAAAAGAAAGACTTCAAATGAAGGAAGGACGAGTATGTTAATTTAATGTATGAATTAAGACTTGAATTCCGAGATTTTTAAAAATCCATTGACATTTAATAAAATACGTTTTCAAGTAAAAGTTACTATAAAACCGTGACTATAATAATTATTATAAACATGTATCTCGTCACCGACTCTTATTTTACCTCTATTTTTTTTATCCTAATTTGTTTTGAAAAGATTGGGTAACTGAACAATTACTATTTCACGTATAAAACATTCTGGTTATTTTGAAGTCCATATTAGGATACGATGTAGCTTAAAAAAATCTCTAGAGGCGTCCAAATAGTAGTAATGCCTCGTCACTGATTTCAATAGTTATTTTGAAATTCTAACTAAGTTACTCTACTGGTGCTGCAAATTCGATAGTGAACTCAGGTGAAAACGAATGTTGAAATATTGAAGGTGAAGAAAGATGGATGACAGCATCTCGGTGAGTTGACAAGGGTAGAGGCGTTTTCCTGTATAAAGGTGGGCGAAAACCCCCATATAATATATGTTAGACCTCCAGTCTTAACGATTTCTATACGATAATAAAAAAAATGTGATCGATGGGTGATTAATTGAAAGATTTGTGTCTCAATCTTACATTTTTATATGTTTAGTAATTTCGTCTTATAAAAGCTATCTTAATTATGTTTTTATTATATTTTGAATATTATTTTATAAGAATACGAATACAAAAGATCCATATTGCCAACAACATTAATATCGAAAAACATTTTTAATTTCCGGCCGCTGTCATTTGATAGTACCAAGAAGAAAATTACATAAATTATAATATTATAATCTATGAACAAAACTTATCGATTGATTTTTTTATTGATAATTATTGAGACATTAAAAGATAAGCGTTATCTATTTAGTATGAACGATAAAAGACTGTATTGCCATTTACTTAGTCAAAACTTTTAATTATAATTTGGGAAGAACGAATTGTTGTTTAAAAGAGGCATTATGCTCCACATTGGATTGGAGATGTATTGACAAAGTAGTATATTAACTTTTACCGGGATTTTTACTATCACAATTCCGGGATTTCGGGATTACAAAATTGGACTGGATCCCGGGATTGAAGATACTGGTATGTAATCTTCCAATCTATAAAAACACGTTAGCAGCAAATACAAAAAATCTAGCTGTTGCTCAAAATAGTTGTTTGACATGTTAATATATTTTTTTTAAAAATGATTGTCAATGTTAAATTAAAAAGACACTGGTAAAAAACGTTATATTTAAAAAATAAACAAGAAGTTTAATAACAAAATCTAACATCGTTTTGGAGTTAGGATTTGTGTACATAATGTGAAAGTTTAAAACTATTTGAGCACACAATTTTACTTATATTCGTTTAAAGTAATAAAAGCAAGTTGATAATCGTGCAGTCAATCAGTTTGTATTGAGTTTATTCAGCATTAGTGTGAAATTCATAACACGTACACGTGTATTGTGGTTTACGAGACGTAAAGAACTTTCAACGCTTTTAAAAGCTCAGTCAACTTTACCATGTCTGTATTATTATTAGCGAATGCCACAAAACGTGTCACACAAATACCCCACTATCAGTTATGAACAACTAACAAGTAACGTGACAAACAATGCCAGAAATATTGGATAAATAATGAACAACAAGAGGCAATATTTACATCATCAACATTTTAAATATACCTGCCTTGAAATCGATTAGTCAAGGCCGTCGTATTCAGTTGCGGGTGTCTACGTATTGACCATGACATATGTTATAATGATTTTTCAATCGGTTTTATGGATATTTGTTCGTAGGCATGGGTATTTTTAATATCTTAAGATATCTTGCACCAACCTGACCCTAAAAAACGGAGTGAATTGCAAGAGTTAACTACTAATCCTGATCTAACTCCGTGCATCTAAATAACATTGAGTTTTGATAGAACAATTTTTATGTTGAGATAAATTTTATTACGCTCCACGTTTAAAACGGACATGACTCAAAAAAAGGTTCACGGATGAAATATATATTTATTTATTTGACAATATGCACTCACTTTAGTGGAGCATATGAATAGAACGGTCGTCTATAACGTTGGACTACCACTGGTGAGATGAAAGTCATGATTCATGCTTTCCGTAGGAATCTCTAGTACCTACCTAATTCGTTTTACAGAAAGATCCGAATTTCTTTCATAGAACGGAGCTATAAATCTAATCTGTTGTTTATTCATAGAATCATTCACAAAGTAATATCGTCTAATCCTACAAATTTTAATCAGCAAGATTATATTTCAGTGGTACATCAATAAACATAAGTTGAATGACAGAAGATTGTCTGACAATTTAAAATATCAAAAGAATTTAAGACTTGTTGGTTTAATTGTATATTTGTTAGTGCTAATTCCTAAAATTTGATGGCACCATAATAAAACATTGATTAATTCTATTTTTCATATCCTAGGCAAGTACAAAGGTACATGAAATAATATTTTATTTTGGATTGTCTATCACATAGACAGATCAAGTTGACAAGAGTACTCGTTTGACCGCAAGAGTTACAAAATCCATCCAATGTGTATATATATTTTTTAGTTTATTCTTGACATTTTAACATCCATATTGGAATCTATAGTCTTTCTTATTTGCTGTTATTTTCCAGCGACAAGAATTGTTCGAATTTTTTTTAATTCATCATATTTTTTTAATATTGTGCTACTGTTTGCTTATTTGTTTAAGTGCGTGCAATAAATACTATATCAATAACCGAAGCGTCAGAAGCGTGAAAATGTTTACAGTAACTGACAAAAATTCAAATGACCGGCACGCCACTGGCATTTAGATACTTTCAATTGGCGACCCGTCTGCGTGTCAGGGGTGGGAATGAAAGAGTTGTCGGTAAGGGTTAGAAGGCTATCGTACACAAATGTCACGAAAAGTTCACTATTGACCTTTGGATAGCGTCCTGCATCTAAATCTAAAACCTAGATAATACTTTCGAATACCGTTGGTAAAATAACGTTGTATCTCGCTAAAAGAGTAGAAAATGCAAATTTCTTATCAGAGAAATATGTCTATTTTGATTTTGCAATTAGCAAAGTGAATAACCTGCAATAGAAATCCGTAGTTCAATCGATAATCAAGTTAATAACGTCAGGCTTTACCGTAAAATTTCCATAATGGGTAAACGGTAAATAATTCCTCTTATTTTTATCTTACAGTATGGTCGTTTTGGTGGTGGATGACAGAGCACACCGGTATGACCAGATAGAATAATTATATCTGTAAAATATAGAATTATTCTGAAATGAAATACATATTATAATCTATCAGATAGATTTCATTTCTAGAGTTAAGAAACCAAACTCTCCATTCCGAATGCATGGTGTCTATGCAGCATTCGTGATAAATTAATTGTCAGTTAATAACAGTAAACTTTCTTTTTTTAACCTCGACCAGTTCCTAGTGTGAAACAAATGAACTCCTAATGAAGTTTTCTATGAGGACAGAGAATGGATAGAATGATACGGTTTGAATAGAACTAGTAGTTAGCTAATCTCTCTTGCTACAAAACTTTTTTAGGATAGGGTGAGTAGGAGTGAATTTTAGAGATTTGAACGTAAATCCAAAAATTTGATAATAAATCAATTTATACAAATTTAGCACGTCCGTAGAGTTTTCGAATCCAGCAACGTTGAACACTAGACTAAGCACTCGGCTGTTCTCAAAAATAACCAGGAAACTGAGGGCCCGTTTTGCAGGCCCTACAAAAATTTTGAAAGTTAGTGTATGTCAGTAGAAAATATACGCTTTCTTATATAACAAAATCAATCCACGATACCATGGAATACTCCGTTAACGTCCGAGTTCTGCAGTTCCGTATATGGTGACCTAAACGTTTGTGAAGTATACAATTAGAATTAGGTACCTACGATAAAACAGAATGCATTCATAGATCAAGTAAGTAGTACTTGTTACTGACCGAGTAACAATGAGATGCCAATTATACGGGAATAATTATTATTTCCCGCGATAAATGGAGGACTTCAAGTAGGGACTACAGTGTCGGTATTGTAACATGATACCGGTATTACGAAATCGATAAAAATGAGTGAAAACGGAATAGTAATAACGGCCATTTGAAATCGCAATACCGAAAAATGTATATTATTTTTAACAATACTAATATCATTATTTATAATTTAATATAACAAAATATTTAAAATGTTTAAATGTCGTAGTGTTGGCAACGTTTTAAATAGCGCTTGAGCACACAATCCAATTATTAATTCTTCTTTTATTATTAAATTAAATTTTAATAGATTTCTTACAATATATGTGCATACATTATTAAATTATTAATGGCCGACTTCATAGAGAGTTTTGATAGTGCTATGATTTTACTGGACAAAATAACATAACATACATATATGTTTTTATTAAAGAATTGTCGCTATAAGGGAAGCTAAAGGTTTTTACTTTAACCACCCCCCCCTCACGATTATGAATAAAAGTTAAATAAAAATTCAAAAAATACATATTTTTTAAGGAGGACAAGACTTCAATTGATTACTTACTGTTAATCATTAATTGTTAAAATAAAAAATGATAACAATTTCTCAACTAATAGAGATTTACCATCAGTAATGTGTTGTTTCACGATCTTATCCATAGCAATCAAATCTTGAGTAATTAATTGCTTTTCAGTCGACTTGACAACCCGTGTCATACTTTATGTTAATCCTTAGCAAAGACGCCATTTTTTTGTCTAAAAAAATAAATATTTTAGTTCATATTTTTCCTTTTGAGAACAAACCATCTTAAAAAATAGAGCTCATAATAAAAAAGTACTTTGCTTTTTTTTTATCTTACTATAGCAATATTCTAAGTCTATTTTTCTTTCTTTCTAGAGAAATGTGACTCGATTGATTGTTAGTGCAGAAACAGTTAAGTTAGAAGTTTATAAATAAATCACTGAGACAGATATGTAACGCCCCATGGTACGTGCGTAATTTGCTGCTTTACAGAGACTTGAAAATACTTACCATCCGCGAGTTTGTTCGTGAAATATCTCAAAAGTTTCACAGCGAAGTAGGAAAACAGTATAACCTAACAATCTCTATCTAATGTTCAAAAATATGACGAGACAATGCCAGAGAATTTTTTTAGACCGAGAGCAGATCTGCTCTACGACCCACCATAAATTGTATGTTTCGTCTAAAATTAATAAACTATGTATGAACAAGAACAAACTTAGCATCATGAAAATTACCCTCTTTGTTTAACTTCTTTGTGCATTGTATGTGTATATGTATGTATGCACATGTGTGTGAACTTGTATGGATATAGTATGAGGGGAAGCAGATATAATGCGATTTGCAAATGAATGCGTATAAAACCGTGAACTGGCTTCACTAAGGATTTCTCACCTTTTTACGGATCACGCCTTTCCGTTGGCAATGATGGTAAGAGAATACTAACTTCAAAAATATTAGAGATGAAGGAGACTCAAAGAACTTTGAAAATAACGCGCCCTAGTACTTAAAGTTCCATAATTATGTCATTATGAGAGAGAAATTTAAAAAAGAAAAAACAACAAAGCTTGTGATGATTTTGTTTTGTTTGTTATAATTACCTCTGGATTGACTTAGTTGCCTCCAATTATTGGTAAGGTACATATTTCACATGTTTTAGATAAAAATCGTTTAAAATTCTAAACCTCACCTAGGGACCAAATTAAGCCGTTGAGACTCGAGATTTTTGGGCATTTAAAAACGCGGACGAGTCATGAATTCGTAATAAAGGCATGTCTAAAACCCTCTCTCTCTCCACATCAAGTTGTGCGTTAATTTGTCCCAACGTTCAGGCCACTTAACCAATTACTCTGCGCGGTGGCTGTACACCGCAATGATTAATGAACGGCCTAACGACCTCTTGCGTAGGAACTCATAACTCGATTGAAAACTTTGGGGGGAAATCAGCGACGTAACTAATATTCCGCAACAATATACATACAGCAAAACCCCGAAATTGCTTTCATTAAACGACTGATTTAAAAAATTTATACATCTAATTCAGAAAACATATTGCAACACGAGCACTACAAGGTTTTATGTGAAAAATTTTGTTGAAACAAAAATAACAATGTATACTTATAAATAGTACTTGGAAGACTGGCGCATTGTTACTTCTGTTCCATCAAAATTTTTCACATTGAACCTTGAAGTCCTTGGGTCGCGATACATTCCTTAAATGCATGATTTTCTAATTTTAAATAATAATTTAAAAAAACATATACAAAGGGAAAAAAAAGTTTCGATTGTTTTTTTGTATATATTTTTATCCAAAAACACTTGTAACTCTTGAAAAGCACATAATTAAACTTCTTAATGCTATTATCATGAACCATGTTTTTTTATTTTGAAAATTGTATTAAAAAACGGTCAAAAATAGAGCCGCCAAAAGTACAGCTTGCCCTGTTATAACAAAGATTATAATGGTTTATCACGTGTAGAAAAGACACAATATGAAAAGTAAGTATGTATTTTACTATTGCATCTATGCATTGTCATCTATGCGTTTAAGGGATATGATATATATTCTTTAAAAAATTGTGTTTCGCCATGTGTATGTTAAAATCTTGCAATGGTATAAATAAACTTCTCATTTTTACTCACCTGATGTTATTAAAATACGTATTTAGATTATTGGTATGCAATATGGCCAAAAAAAAAAGGAACCATCAAGCCGAGACGCAGAATGGTGATTTATTAAAATAAGAAAAGAATTATTAAATTTAATTAAAGCTATACGTAAAGAATATTTCCACATAATGCACTCAACCAATTTGAACGTATATTGATAGCCTTAACTTTCTAAAATATATTTATCATGTATGTTTCGTTGATGGTGTGAAAATCTTGAAATTTTAAATTTTAATGCGTTTAGCTATTGTTAAATAAAAAAAATATTGAAAATATTAAAAATACATTTTATTTATATATTACTTTTAAAATTTAATAGTTTTTATTATACAGAACATCACAAAAATAAAAATTGCTTAGATCATGTTTATGCTAGGCAATGAAACAGTTCACTCTCAGTGATTTTTTTAATGCATAGGAACAAATAATAAATACATTTAACTGATCAAGGCTCGCGATGAGTGTAATCTGTCCTGGTCTTAATACGTAAAGTGGAGTTATATACGTGTGTATATCGAACCGGGACATATTTTACAAAAAAATATAAATAAATTGAAAAGTAATACTTCATTGATCGTTAGAATCGTAAAGAACATGTGTTTTATCATCACAATTTCAATTATGATGCTTACAATGCACTGACTATTTTATTTTTAAATCGGAGCTTAGTGACGCTTCTGAAATGAATTTTCCGAAGCGCGAGATGACACGGCAAAGGCCAAATATCAGACCCGCGATAGCTTTCTATTTGAAGTACAGATCTACGTCATGCTGGGAAGTGAATTTGACACGGTCCAACGACTATTTTTCTTTTCGATCACAGGCGATGTTTGGTAAAAATTAGTATAGCTAGTGCAGAAAAATATTTTTAAATTTATTAAATACCAAAAATGTCATTCGTGTTCATGAAGTTAAATAAAATATTCCATAAAGTAATTGACAAACGGTAATAAGCTTTCAGTGACTCTCAAAATATTATATCTAGTTTTTTTAATTAGCCTCTCAATATTGAATAATATGGAGCACCGAATGGTTTCTATTTTGAGTATCACTGTAAAGTTAATTAAAAGCAAATACAGAAACAAATAACTATGATCGAATACAAATAACAAACGAACTCAATTGAATATTGAAAAAAATGTACAGGAATTTGCTTATAATTTTTTTAATACTTTGATCTTGTACCGACTTTAATTTGTAAGTCTTTAATAATTTGTAAGTTATCAATGAACAACATTTTTTTATATCTGTTTTGTCTGTAGAGATTTATTACATTATGTTTTTATAATAATATTTACTAGGTGAAATATTTAGTAAATAAATTCAAAAAATCTAAAGCCATCAAAACAAGGACTGACTTATTTATTAGTAAAACCAACAAAAACAGATTCCTCGTGTAATATAAATTCCGAAGCGTAGCAAAAATTTCACATGAATTTATTCACATTTTTATAGCGATATATGAAACTGTAACGCCTGTTAGCGATACATCATATTTTCAAATGGTAATTCAGTTATTTAAAAAATATGAAAAAAAATTGTCTAAACAACACATTTTTTGCGGTATATGATCCGAGAATCATATGAGCTAGCGGTGTTTTGTTAGAATTTATTTCAATATTGTTATTTTACTTTCTCGAGAAACAGAAGTATTATAACAAAGCGTATGGGAAGTGTACACAATTTCAACGTTTCGGATTTTATATTAAAATTCCTTCAAGCGCTTTCAGTTGAAACTCTATTAATTCAATTAATTCAAATTTTTAGAAAAAAAAATGATACCAGGCATATTTTTTTATAGCCAAAATGATGTCTAATTATTTTTATTTGCCAGAAATAAAGCACACATATTCAATAGTGTTTTTTTTAAACCATGTCCGCTCCCAATGTGGAGCATATGGACTCCTAATGGAGTTCATCTCAACAGAAGTGTTTCTACGAGAACTGCTTGTTACTCAGTTGCTCAACCTCTCTTTTTCCAAAGAGAGTAGGGATAGAAGGATAGGGCTAGGACAGGATTAGTGGTAAGCTAATCGCTCTCGATACGCCCCGTTCATAGGATAGGATGGGTGAGAGGGGGGAATTCAAGACATCACATACATCCATGACTTTGAACAGAAGTTCATAAATTGATTAAAAAATCAATTTATAAAACTGTCCGTACCGGGATTTGAACCCGGGCCCTCCGTAGCCGAAAGCCAACAACGTCGACCACTCGACCACACAGGCGGCAATAGTGTTCACTGTTAATGAATTATTGCTTTAAACGGAACCGGTTATAAGTAAATGTCGAACAATTTAGTACTACAAATATCTGATACCTCTAATTCTAATATATATAGTTCTGACGATTATCGTGGCAATTCAACACATGTTACACGATAAATTTTTAGTAATCTTCAACTGCAGACAATTTGATAACTAATTAAAATGAAAAATAACCTTTAAAACCACACTTGGGTGGCAGAAAATTTTAAAATTCAACAAGCTAAAAAATAAAAAAATAATCCTTTGTATCTTGTTAGTAACACTAAACATTAAAATTAATCAAAGGATTTCAATTTATTTGAAATTGAGATATGACGTAGACAGTTATTTTAATAATAGCTAGAGCTGCATTTAATTCAGTGCAGGCTCTCTGGTACAAGCAACTGTACATGGTTAAAACCAAATGCTATTTACTTAATGTTTGCATTTTACCAGTGCTGTTTTACGGTAGAAAATTTCCGTGGTTTGCTTGGCGAAGACTCATTTAATTTAAAATTTTAAAATTTTAATTTAAAAAAACATTAAATAACTGTGTAAACTTGTGATAGATCTATGTGGAGAGGTGGTTTTATATTGTGAAGAAGTTGGATATTAAAAAACGCACCAGTAAGTATCCTGTTGTGTCAATAGATACAAAGCTGGCTTACTATAAAAAGATGCATTTTGTGCATTTCATTTGTACTGTAATTTTAATCTTCACACACAATGCTGATACCATTCCAGTGCAAATTCAAAAGAATTTTGTTATTTTTTAACAATATCGCTTTAATAGATATCTTTTAATAAAAGTCTACTAGGTAAACATTTTTTTATCAACATTTAATTTACCATTTTCACTATTGACTCTACAAATGTTTGTTATGTTAGAAGGCAGCTTAAATAAAATTTGTTTTATTACTAGTAATGTTAACTAAAATTGCATAAAACTGTCAAACACAAACCTATAATATGCAGTAAATAGGTGGCGAACTTTTCAGTTCGCGATGCGATGTGCTTACGAGAAATATTGGAAACGTGAGCAAGTCATAACGCCATACGGAAATGACGTATTTCCGTATCCCTTCTGTATACATACATCCTAGTTGTGCCACTCCACCCTCTCTCCAACTTCTGATGGCACTTCTTATAAACGGCCATCCAACTATGTCGAGAAAACAGATTTTTCAATGGGGTTGTGTTTATTTTTTACATATTATATAAATATCGTCGCTGAGTAGTCACACTGAAAAGACATATATCAAAAATAATTATAATACGACTTTCGTCCGCCAATCACAATCCACATGTTAACTCCTATTTATTTTTATGGCTGTCTTATACTTCGAATACTAAAACCAATATATTTACTATTCCTATACATTATCAAATATTTGCTTTCTTTAGCCGATGCAGACAATGACAGACTGTGCTCTTCATTCATCTTCTACTATTATATCTAATGTATGTATATTCGGCAGGGACCCCGAACTATTATTATGTTCGTTCCGGTTCAGTAAAAAAAATCGGTTCATTGACGGTTTTCAGTTTTCGGTTCAGCTCGTATTTAAATATTATCATGTTAACGTAAATACATTCACACCGTCCATACCTCTCTTAATACTGCTTTTCACTATAACTTAAGGTGATCAAATAGATCAGGGATGTCCAAAATCGCCGTATGTGACGTGATTTTGTACACCACGCAGCCCATTTCTCGTTTTATTTTTTAAAGAACAGAAAAAGGAGTCTGATTTTGAAGCTAGAGTTGTGCGATTTAAATTGGGAGAAGATTTCTTCAAATTATTACCACAAGTGAAATTCCCCTTAATTGAGGAACTTGGAAGTACTTATCTTTGCGAAAGTACTTTTTCAGCCATGAAATTTATTAAATCAAAACACAGATGTTTTTTGTCAGATAAATCTCTTTCTAATTTACTGCGATTAGCAACCACAAACATTAAAATTGATATAACTACCTTAGTAAAGGAAGCAGTACATAATTTGTACATACACCAAAATAGCTTTTATCTGGCTTCCAAGCATTTATCAGCAAATAAAATCGAAAAAATCGAAGAAAAAAAAAACAGTACTATTTCGTAATTTAAGATTTCGACTGAAGGTGCTTGGTGGAATTTCAATATTAAATTTGAATCGTTCAAACTATGTACATTCTCACAAATTTTGTCATTAACGACCCGGGTTTCGCCTTTCGGCATCTTCAGGCATTCAAGTGCACGGATGAACTTGAACTGGCGAAAGGCGAAACCCGGGTCGTTAATGACAAAATTTGTGAGAATGTACATAGTTTGAACGATTCAAATTTAGTACTATTTCGGTTTTTGTTCCGGCAAAAATAACGTTTTTTCCGGTTCTCGGTCGGGTCCCTGCTATTCGGTGACGTTACTGAGCCGAACTTCAACTACCTTGTTTGAAAATTTTCTCATATATATTTAACATGCTTATCAATATGCAAATTAAACTAGACCAATGTTACTTTATCCTCAGGATACATATTCTTGGCTATGTTCACTGTGTTATTTTCCTTGTGTCCATAATACTTGCTTTTTCCGTTTTAGTTTTAAATTATTTTGTCAGTTAGCCAAATAAAAGCTGTCAACATCTGGAAATTTATTCTCTTACACACATAGAAAAAACACCATTTACTCACCTTGAACATTTATGTAAATACATATATTATTCGTAATTTTACTTCATGCAATATTTAAAAAATATATACAAAGAATGTCCTTACAATACCAAATAATTCATTGAAACGTACATTTAAAATTAAAAGCTCAAAGCGTTTATAAATGTTAAGTTGAGAAATTTCACATTGAAATATAGTATTTATAAATAACATGTCAATTACAGGTCTATGTATATTTGAAAAATAACTAGATACAGAATTTCATGGATAAAATAATTAAAAAATATGGAAATCTGATTTGAAGTTCTTTGAAGTTATTAAAACTTAGTTCTTAACGTTATAATTTGCTTAGGAAACGATTGCCTTTTGAATATTCCATTTATTTCACTTCTCTAAAACCAATTATATTTAAGTTTTTTCATAACGTTAAAAATATGTCCCAAAAACGTAAAATATATTCGATTTCCGCAGTCATTTTTAGATGATATTTCGATGCATTCCGTTTCTACAATATATTTTTTTCTATTTTATTGTGATATATAATATAACAAATACTTTTAAAAAAACACCTAAAATAAGTGACATGAAATCAATAGACAATTTGGTTTCACGAAAAACGACATTATTCATGTTACACAAAAATGATTCTTTGATGTCCTATTAATAATTTAATTGTTTCGTTAAACAGTGTACATTGCTATTGTGACTTCAATTTTTTTGAGTTTATATCAAGAAAATCTCGTTTTCTAGATGTTTAAGCATAAAAAAAGCTTCTTGGTATTCTTTATAAGTAAAGCTTCTATCACATTTTTTTTCACAAACCATAAATGAACTTTTCTCGATGTTTAAATTTAAGCGCTAAAATGTTTACTTTTCGGTTGTCAATTTTCGCAAACAATAATTAAACTAAGGTTTTGACAAGAAATCAGTCATGTTAATTATATTAGTCACAGAGTTATATGAATCAGATTAAGATCAATATATGTGTGTACTACAAAATTTATTATTTTTTTTCAATTAAAATTTAATTTTATGTCCCAAAAAAACCATTTATTTTGGCCATTTTACTAAAAACTCCAAATAAACTATGGCCGCAATGTAGATATAATAATATTTTTTATTGGTTTTCGAGTAGAGACAAACCGCAACAATAAACAATAAAAATAATCATATTCAAAGAAATAAAATAAATATTGTTTTTTAAATGATTTTATTGAGTCTTAACGAGTCCATCAAAAAGTTGCAACCTGAATGTGGAAGATGTGACTTATCGAATCACTCATTCCCAAAAATCCCATCTCGTTAATTGAGTTAACTTCGTTATCTGTGCGGCCAAGTCTTATTGACAATGAAATTGTTAAAACGTCGGCGTTTCAATCCGAAAAGTTTTATTATGGACGACGCCATCACCGGAATACAAAATTATTTTTTGCACGGTTCGTTTCGCAGTGATGGCCGCGGATGACTCAATTAGTGTCTATTGATCGCCGAATCTTCTCCTGTGCCTTTTTAAAAATAAATTATTGAAATTCTCACGATGAATTAAAAGCTCCCAGATTTTTTTTGACAGTGACATTTTTTAGCGAGTAAAATTAGTAAATTATATTTTTATAACATTCGTTTAAAAAACAGATTAAATATAGCGAGTTTTAAATGCAGTTAAGGGTAGCTAATTACTATTATTATTTTTCTACTGATCTATGGCCGTCCGCAATGTGGAGAATTTTTCCTTTTAATAGAAGTATTAAGCAGAAGTTTTTCTACGACTACTTGTTATTCAGATGCTCAATCTTTCTTTTTTTCCAAAGAGTAGAGCACGGGGCTCCCAACCTGGGGGTTGCGAAGGGATTTCTGTGGGGTCGCCAACTTTTTTCGATTTTCGAATCGAGAATTTCAAATTCCGCGGTGAGCTAAAAAAAAAAGGAGTTTCGGAGACAATCCAGGGTAGTCTAGTCGCCTAGTCACATGGCTTTTATAAAAAGGGGTCGCCACCCGAAAAAGGTTGGGAACCTATGGAGTAGAGAAAGAAATTACAGGGCTCGGGCAAGATAAGTTGGCTAGCTTATCGCTCTCCTTAGTCGCTACGTCTCGATTAGGGATTCCAACTCGGATATTCGAATATATCCGGCCATTTTTACTTATTCGATATCCGGATATTTGGAAAAATATCCGGATAGTATTCGCTATAATTTTTAATGAAATATTTTACAAAATCGACGAAAGATGATATGAATACTTAGATCAATTTAAAAAAAAGAACGGAAAAGTTGGACGTGCTGCTTAAAACACTTCTAACAATAAAACCAACATCAACAGCAACGGAACGAGTATTTTCAACAGCAGGACAAATTGAAACTAAATTAAGATCAAATTTAAAATATGATACATTTAATGCTCTCTTATTATTAACATATTAATTGTTAAAATCTGAATTAATGACTTATATTACAAATGAACTCGTTTTTAATGTATTATTTTAGTACATAAATTGATTATATGTAGTAATGTTTTGTTATTTTCATACTTACTGAAACTATCCGGATATCCGTATATTTTCAGTTTTACTATTCGATATCCGGATAGTTGAAAATGACGAATAGTTGGAATCTCTAGTCTCGATCAGAGACTAAGAAGAACACATGCTTTTGAACAGAAATCAATCAATTATTTTAAAAATTGCTGTTTGTACTGGGACTTGAACCCATGAAATACGTCACAGAAGCAAACGACATTGACCACTGACCTTGTCCTTGATCCGTGATCGAATTTTGTATGAAGACATATCATAGTATATATATTATACTTATAGTTATACCAATTTTATTTAATTGACCTTTATAATATCTTTATATTTTTAATTATTATTTATTGTTGCTTATCAAATTGTTATTAAAAATGTATCATTGAGGAGATATAACCTTCGGTGTGATGCAGAAAAGAAAAAAAGCTTTATCGAATATAAAAAAGTATATATACAATAAAAAAACAATAATATCCGCTGAAAATTACTGTATATTAAACCATCCGCATTTTTTTTCTTCGTTGATTCGGCGTACAATAACGAGGGAGTTATCATATTCAGGTAAAACAATAGCTCTGTTTTATAGGTGTATCTTGAGCGGAAAGTTAATTGTTATTTAAGGCTCTCCTTTGCGTAACCTTTCGATCTCCCATCGAAGTAATGTTTAGATTCTGTCTAGGCGCAGAAAACGCAGACTGATATATTAGCGGTCGTTTCTGAGATTGGAGCCAATTTAGTTGGCGCAAAATAATAATTTTCCTGACACCTTCAAAGGGCTCATATTAAATTGAATTTATGTAGAATGTCTTTGTAGAAACTTTAAGCAATTGTAACTGCAATATGAATAACTAATTTCAACTTCAAGAAGTTAGCGTGAATTCTTGATAAAATATGTGAAAGGTGTTGCCCCTAAAAATTATAACAAATCATTTAACTAAACCAGGGGTGGGGAACCTTTTCTTGTCTAAAGGCCGCATTCATTTTTCTGATTCGACATATGGCCGCAGTAAGCATTGCCAAGGGAATCTTTGACCGGAAACAATTTCATGCCAATTTCTAAAAACCCAGAAATTTGCAGATTTCCCAAAATTACCAGCGTGGGACATTTATTTTATATCTTCCAAGGATTTTGACATCGAAAATCCTAATAATTTACTGATTTGCCCAAATTAGCAGCGTGGCATAGACCTTCCAAGAATTTTCAAATCCAAAATCTCAGTAATTTACGAATTTACAAACATTTACAGAATTACTGAATTGGCCAGATGCCAGGCCGGAGGTTCCTCACGCCTGAACTAAACGAACAGCGCGCAGAGTATATGTATAAACAAAAGTTAGTTTCTCATTTTTTTTTGTAGACTGACTAAATCAATAATTAATTTGAAAAAATAAACCATACATTTGGCCGCCCTGGGGAAGGTCCTATTTTTCCGTTCTAGTTATAAAATTCCCCTATGCGCTTAGACATTTGCCCGCCTTTTAATATTTTCAGTTACAGACAGTCGCCTGCTCATCTTGCACGTAACGCCGGTACAGTTAAATTTTGACAAAAAAAACTGATACGGTGTCAAAACTTCTGTTTCGAATATTGATTTTATTGTGTATTCGTAGGGGATTTTCTTTTGTATATATAAAACCTTCAGTTTTACCAACTTTTAAAATCTTCAGTTTCACAAGAAATGTAAAAGAAAGAGAAATATTTTTATTTTTTAAGTGAACAATACAACTAACGTTTTGATATTTTCAGATTTCGACTGAAGATGTTTGGTGGAATTTTAATATCAAATTTGAATCGTTCAAATATTGTACATTCACACAAGTTCTGTTACTAACGACCCGGTCAGTTCAAATTCATCCTTGCACTTGAACGCCTAAAGATGTCGAAAGGAAAAACCCAGATCGTTAGTGACAAAACATGTTTGAATGTATGTACATAATTTGAATCTTTCAAATTTGTTTTGATATTTGTTTTTGCTATAAAATTAAATACTGTGTGCAGTTATTTTAAAAAAAAGAAAATTGACGTGAATATAACTAGAAAAAATTAAATGATTTGATCAAAAAAATATAACATTTCATTTAGCCTTTAAATTCTATCATAACCTATTTAAAACATTTTTGAAAAAAATGTTTGATATTTTACATTCATGATATATTATATCAAGTGCTTAATACAAAAAGGTCACGTTACAAAAGTACGCTTTATTCCCTGTATGCTGTATTGCAAAGTATTTTTATTTTGTTGGGCAGTCCGTCAACGTCCTTTGAAATGGACTAGCTTTGAGAAAGACCCCTTTATTTGTTATTTGGAATACACCTGTTGTCTGCCTGTAGTTCCCACGTTAAATATTTATGGTAAATGATGTGAGATAACTTCGTTTTAAGGTAGGTAATCGTAATTTGTTTTGGAAATCGACTAACGGGTAATTAAAGAGTCTTTTCCGTGTTTATTACTTCTTTCATCGTTGTATAAATAATAAGTTATTCTTTATATGTATCACGAACGATAAGTGGGTTGATCACAATTCACAGCCGAATTTCGAAACAGTATCTTTAAATATAGACCGTATTCAATCATAAGTTTATTAAATGAGTAAGTCATAAATATAATATATTTAAAAGCTTTATTTGTATAAATATAATGCTTCTCTACCAAGAATTAACAGGAAACGATAGAAAAATCTTGCTAACAATATTAAAAAAATATATTAATGTTGATTGTAATTGACGACAAATGGAATTTTCCCTTCACAAAATACTAAATACAAATACAATCATATTTAGGTAAGCATCGTTTTTTTTCTCAAACAAAATATTTAAATAGTGTTATATTTTTTCAAAACGAAAATGTCGTTCTTTCAAATAAATCAAAAGAAAAATAATTATTTTTTGATTTCATCGATAAAATATATTTTCTATCTATGGCACAACTTTTTTATATACATTGTTCAGTTAGCTTTTCATTTTAATAATATAATTGTTACATAATAAATAATATTATAAAAAAAATCCCAGAATTAGAAATACATTTTAATTTATTGTTAGTGACCATTTTTACATAATTATTTTTTGATGCGACTGCAACATTTATTTATTGATGATAAATATTTTAATTATTGTCAATTTTTTGTGACATATTCATATGGTGTACGTTTAACTGAGAATTCCTTTTATATTTCTATTACCATTTGTTTGCTACACCTTTAATATTTTTATATGATACTTTTCATCATTAAAAATAAATTTAAAAATTAAGCTCGTCAGCAAATTATTGTATGACAAACGTTGGATTCTTGTAAACAATAAGTTATCATCCACTGTCTGATTTACTCTCAAAATGTTTTCACTTGCAGTTATTCTTATAATGTGCATTTCTGTTTAAATCGTTTGTCGGACAAGTACCTATATAAATCTTAATCTAGGTTCAAAAAAACAAGTGAAATATTGTTTTCCATGTGACAACTAATGAATAAACACACACTAAACACGTCTTGTAGGACCAAAGATTATAAAATTACTAAAAGTCAAAGATCACCATGCAAAAACGACAGTATCGTTAGGACAAATTATTACAGTTGAAACTTGATTATTACGAGGAAGATGGGACCAACTGAATTTGCTTATAATAAGCAATACTCGTCATATCAGAGAATATGCATTTTTAAATGCTTACAAACATGCCCATCACATGAAGACATGAAAAGTATCTGGAGCGGTCTTATAACACAAAGACTCGGAATTCAATAAAAAATACACAATCAGAATTTATTTACACACCCGTTAAACATTTTTCTGTCAATCCACTTTTCTTATAAAATTTAAAATGTATGCTTGTTTCATTGTTTTCACCTTCATTGACGATATTTTTGGTCAGTATGCTCGAGAATTAACTCTTTAAAAAAGTGAATAAATAAATGGAGAAAACCATAAACTAAAATTTCAACAAATGTTTACTCATTACATCCGAGATCTTGCTATTTCGGTGATCGTAATAACCGAATTTGACTGTATATAATATCAGATCTCGACCATACGAAAAACTTGTCTCACATTTAATGAGCAGATAGTCTGTTTAACTCTCACATATAAAAAAGGTATAAATAACGTGGTATACGAGCAAAAAATATATTTCATCATTCTCGAATGTGACCTTTTAAGGGCCCATATTTTTATTAGAAGACTTGCGCCATTAAGGGAGGAAGATAAGGTACACGCATCGATCACATCACATTAAGCCCATTACTTAAATATGAACGATCATTTTAATATTTAATATTACCTGACGTGGTATATTCTTACGCAAAGAATAAATTCCAGTCAATAATAAAACAGTCATTATTTAAGAAAATTCTCAAAAATCATTTGTGTACATTTTTTTACCTGTATCCGTTTCTATTCGGAACATAAGACCACCACACGGTTTCTTCACAGTTCTCTGTGTCTCGTCAGCAGTGGCGGATTACCCCATAAGCGCAAGCGGCGCACGTTTGGGGCCTCTAAATCTTGGAGGCCTCAAAGATAGTATATATTATATAAATCCTCAATTTTCAATATCTACATTATTCTACGAAGAGGTTTGCAGCATTTTTATGTTATTCGAAAAACAGGGCATCGAAAATTTATTGCGCCTGTGGCCTCTAAAGTGCTTAATCCACCACTGCTCGTCAGTCATTTTGCTTCCCGCCAGGTCATCTCAGCGTCTCGTACCATCACCGAACACATCCTATAGATGGTGGTCATAATGGGCCTTCCACAGCACGGCATTTATCAGTTTGGTAGGATTGAGACGCATTTGACTCATCCCCAACAAAACTTGGACATCGAGACGGTAAAATATTGTACTAACTTCAAGCAAAAAATAATTATTGAATTTATTAGTAAAAAATAGTTTAATATTCAAGCTATCTGTAAATCAAGATATATAAAACTGAATATTAATACTGAATGGAATTGTCTTTCCCTTTCAATTATGATTATTTCTACTATCTGGAGTTTTTATTATCCAGACTACATTCATCCCTTATTATTCCGTGTACTCGAGGTTCTATTTTATATGAATTCTGGTTGCAAACACTATCTGGTTTATTAGTGCATTTCGTAGGAGATGACTATTCTCATCTATGAGCTTTGAATATTGTTGTTTTCCATTACTGATATTTCTTATTTATATTTGATTGATATTTGTTAGATGTATCGTTTACATTAAAGATAAACAATTAATTGTGTCTTGGTTTCAGTTTTTATGCTACTTATTTCTCATATAAATTCCTATTAAATTGTTACTTGTTAACTTACTCACTCACAAAGCTTATAAAATAAGCACACGGATTATTAACTAGTTTTAAATATTTATTTTTTTAATTTATAGCACCGTTACATAGAAGAGATTTCGAAAGCTTTGAGATTAAGTCATATTTGACTTTGCCGGTATCTTATTCAGCTATTAAAACGTCACCTCATTGTGAAATATCTACCGCAAACAGTAGAAGGTATGTTTAAATCCTCCAAACTGAGAATTCATAGTTTACATATTACAAGGTTAAAGAAAACAGGATGATATCATAACCACAAAGCACATACTTGCTAATGCCACAGTGCATAATTTTCATATGGTAAGCACTTTATTTCAGAAACTCGGCATTAAAAAATCTATGATGAATACATGTAATTGAAAGGTCTAGGAAATATAGTAGAGCAAAAAAACTTCGTAGAATCTCCTCTCCGCCTTGTGAATAATGAATTTAAATTTGAATCGTTCAAATTACGTACATTCACACAAGTTTCCCAAGATTCAAATTAAATATTGTAATTTTACCAAGCACCTTCAGTCAAAATCGTAAATTATGATTTTTTTTATATTATGTAGTACTTACTACACAATATGTGCGTATTTTTCAATGAGAAATGATCATAATTTAAGATTTCGACTGAAGGTGCTTGGTGGAATTTCAATATTAAATTTTAATTGTTTAAATTATGTACATTCACACAGATTTTGTCACTAACGACCCAGGTTTCACCTTTCGGCATCTTCATGCGTTCAAGTGCACGGATGAACTTGAACTGAACTTGGTCGATAGTGACAAAATCTGTGTGAATGTACATAATTTGAACGATTCAAATTTAAGAAATGATCATCATTACAAATTTTTAAGTGGAGGAAAAAAATCGTATAACGGTTACCTCACTGACGTATTGTGTTTTCGGCTGAAATTATAAATCAGTCTATTTATTACAATAATATACTATTTTTATTATCAAGAAATGTTATAAATGTTCGTCCCAACTACTGTTTTCTGACACGTCCACATCGATCTAAACTGTATATGTATTCATATTTTCTTGGCTGGTTAGAAAATTATAAAATACCCTACTTTTTGTTTTAAAAATTGTTACAGTTTTTATCGAATCATCTATTTAATAAAGTGACAATCGAATCTCAAAATTGTTGTTTTTGTAATCAACGGTTCAATTTGTTCAAATATTTTGAACTTTTGTTTATGTATGGAAGTTAATTTTGTTTTCTGAGTTATAGGGGAGTAAGTGGGTTTATCACGCAGTGGAGTGAATTACGGTGAGTGCTCTTTTTCCCAAAACAAAAAGAAAATTCTACCATTGGTCTCAGTAATAATAATACCGCAACCCTCGGTTTGTTCTCTTGGTGTCCATTCCGCAACCATACAACATGGCTTTGCAAACTTTCTATGAATGTCCCAGCCGAGAATTCATGATAAATATTACATATCGGTAAGAATATGATAATATAAGAATATGATGCGCTTTATAAAAGACAATTTTAGAGCAATTTAAATTCTTTTCTTATATCACTAGTTTAGTTTTCGAAATAAATGAAATAAAAGTATTCAACCTCCGTTATTATATGATTCACAAAAGTTCGAGGAAAAAAGCTTTATGACTGAATGATATAATAGATTTGAGATTTGTGTGATAGTATCAACACATAAATACGTACGTCAAAATACCCATAAAATATATTAAACACCAGCTTTTTATAATCATACAATTCAACTGGTATTTTGATGAAAGGGTTATTTAAGTTATTTCGCTTAGTAAGTTAGTTAATATTCATTGATTTTCTGATATTGTCCAGTATTAGTTATTTCTTTGTTTAAAAATATTACTCCATTACAAACATTTTTCAGATCCAACAATTTTTAATATATGTACTATATTGTTTCAATGTGAATCGATATATATATTTTTCTTTAAATTATACATTCGTTTTTTTTTAATTTAGAGCTCATTGAGAAAAAAATCAATAACTCTATTCTATCGCAGCATAATTATGATGGAAAAACCTAAGCTTAAAGCTCATAAATACATATGTTATAAACTTAGAAATATTATTTGTAAATACTATTGGTATTCGCAGAACGATTACATCCATAATGGCATAGAAAATTCTTGCGAAAATCAAACTTTGAATTAGAAATAAAACGATTCTTCATAATATCGTTCTCTTGTCAAATGTATTATAATATGACAGAAATGTCAGTTTGAGAACGGCTAATCCTCGGTGTGGAAGTCTCATTAGTCACCGGGTCCCTTCCGCCCGGGCCATTGTCACCGGGCCCCGCCAATCACTTTACTTGCACCTTCCCCTCCAGAACATTTTTGACTGCCTCCCTCTAGCAAGATCATAACTGCCCTCCTGCACAAAGCCTCCCTAGAGGGTCGCATGAAGTATTGTCACATTACAGTGACTCCTTTATCAGTGGCTTTTTCTTGTCCTGAGTTTTATTTTCACAGATTAGGTACATACGATACTTTGTAGAACGAATTAGCTAAAGGATGTAAGAGTAAGAGTAACAAGAAAGTATGTTCATCAATTATGTCGACTAGAAAAGGTCTATAATAATCAAGCCTTTTCTATTTTACTACACAAAATGGGCCGGGTTCGGGCGGGTAAGGGCAATTGAGATTCGGTCTCGGGCCGGGCCCGGGTAAGGAATTTATTATTCAGAAAAATATTTCAGGCTATGTTCGTGTCGTAAGTCAGCCATGATGATTTTAATTATAACCAGTTCTATAGAGAATCGTAAATGTTTGTAAATTTGTAAAAAACGGTTTTTGTTGAGTATAAATCTGGGTTACCGGTCGGGTTCGGGTAACAATTGTGGTATTAGACTCGGGCCCGGGCCGGGTCAGACCTGAGTCTTTCGGGCTCGGACCGAGTAATTTTGTAAAATTTCGGCCCGTGAAGACCTCGAAAGACAAGTGATACAAGCAGGAAATCCAGTAGTACGGTTTTCGATGCGTTCAAATCCCGGGATTAGCAAAAATCATCCCGAAACTTTCGAGATTGATTTTCTTATTGAACAGTAAATGTGTACTTTTTCAAATCCAAGAACTATGAGAATTCTGAAAATAAAATATCTTTCAGATCTACTTTGATGCGATTTCAAATTGTTTATTTGTTTGTAAAAGGTGATAAACATCTTGATTAAAGTAAATGTACTGCCACTTATTCATATTTTTTATCTTTATCTGTAAATTCCTTCATATTTTTATAATATTCTAATCGTTTGTCATATAGTAATAATTGAGTCGTCTGGTATCAAAAGCAGACTGTGTTATACATGATGTATGGAACAGTTCTGCTTTTGATACCAGACGACTCAACTTTACTTTGTTCCGTATTAATAGCAATTTATTTTATTGTAAGTTTATAATGCTCATCATGAGCGAAACCAGATACGAGTCATATACAATAAAAATTGAATTAGTTCAAAAGACTGTTTTATTTTTTGAATATAATAATACTTTTCCACCAAGCATTGACAGTAAACGCATAAAAACTGATTTGTTTTGCACCATTTTTATTGTTTTAGGTATAAATATATTAAATTATAAAAAAAACTAACCTGTTTGTAAAATACTACTATCACCAACATTGATATAAAAAAATCCCCATAGCTCCCACACTCCTTTCTGTATTATTGCAACGTCCCCCGTGCCTTAGAATTTTATTTTTGTAGCATAATTTTCAAAATGGGCCACTAAAACGCTAAGACACACCTGGCGTCCGTTTTCCGAGCAAAAGGTAAGCAAGGGTGGCCCGACACAAAGCTAAGGGCGAAGAGATAGAAGATGAAAAATGTAACCATAACTCTCGGTAGAGTTAAAATTTCGCATGTAGTAATCGCCAGAGGAATGAGGTCACAGGATATGGAAATTCCTCAACTGGGGAGGTTCCCACTTCCGCTACGTAGAGACACTTTGTTAGGATAGACCAGCGGCAGGACGTGGACGCGTGTGATTCTCACAAAGCTTTGATGCAGGCCTTCTCTAAAGCTTTAGAAAAGCTTCGCTAAGAGACGAGTATCAACATGGCCGACGTCGTAGACGTCTCTTCGTGACCGTTTATAGAAAATCGTTTCAGTATTTTGAAAATGGGTTCACTTGGCGCAGACAGAAAATAAATGGCATCGTAAATAACATCGCGACTTTTTCACCAAATAAAAAGAATCTTTATAGGTATTAGAAATATTTTATAAATACATTACGAAAAAACATATATTTCTGTAGTTGATTTGATTAAATATTATTTTTCTTTTGAATAATCATTTTGTAATGTATATGATTTGAGTCAATCAAAAAAATGATCAATAATAGTCAGAAATAATCATTCGTTATTCAATGCAATGAGTCGCTTTTATTAAAGAGTTGTTTTTATTAATTCCAATCATTCATTCAAAATTCTTGCTCCACCACCAACATTTATGTATATTAATATTATCTTTTTAAATACGTTTTGTCGGTCGTATGAAACCGAATATGACCGTTTCTTATAGAGTGAATATGATCAAAAACAAAAGTCGTTAAAGTCGGCTTAATACATAGCTGTACTTTTTTGGTCATGCCGTTAGTTATATGTTTTTGAAGATAATTGAAAATGCAGATCAGAAAATGAACATATATTTTCAAGAACACGGCATTGTGTAAATGGAAAATGTTTATTCATTGGGTCACCTCAAACTGTTTGAATGCCGCGCACGTCAATACCATTTGGCGGGGCTTTCGTGACACACTCCATCGAATCCAATCTGTATGGTTAGGTGTTATGAATGTGTAGACGCAACGTCATAAGGTTTCTCCCGCAACACCACGGTGTCCTTTCAGACATGTGTAGGATAACGTCGCAGACGACACTAAATTAATGATTTGTATTTTTGATGAATTCTTTCTTTGGCGGTAACTTTGTGGAATTTGTTTTTAATCCACATATTAACTAGCAATCAGTGCAATAAAAATCTTTCAAATTTTTTTTTTTTAGTTAAATGCAGTGATTTTTTCTTATTAAGTAGTGGAACGGCGATTCGGCAACTTTTTTCTCGGCATTTGTAATGTTTCAAATCAATATGAGCAAAATGTTATTTTTATTTTGCTTTGAAAACTTTTTATTTTTTAAGCCGAAAAAGTGACGATTGAAAATGTATGTTTTAGCTATTATCTCGCAAAAAAGTAATAAAAGCAAAAAATAAATTAACTACACATAAATTAGCAAATAAGCATCAATCTTTCAATGCGTTTGAAAGAATATTATATATTGGATAAAAAATTCGAACAAAAAGAGGTTGGAAGATAAATAGCACGCAGTTCTCGTAAAAATGCTTCCGATAGTAATATGATATGTTCTACATTGGGAACGGGCTAGTAAAATGCTTGACAAGAAGTGAGTTCCGGCCCCTTTTTTAAATAAAAAAAACTCGTTAAATGTTTATTTATTTTTGATATTAATTTGTAATACTTACAAAACAATCAGCATTGTGTCTTTAATATTCACGCAATTTTATCAATATAAAGAAAAAAATAATATTGTCAATATTTATTATATTATATGAATGCTTATTATTTCCAAATGAATAGATTTATATCTATATAGAAATTGGTATGTTTAATATATAAATACTACATTCTTGCATGAAGTTGAACACAATTATCACAATTTTAATGTAATTGACATTGTTTTATAAGTGTTAATACCAATTTTCATTGTGATCAACTCAAATTATTCATAAAAATTAATATATAAAGCTTGATAGATAATTTATTATGCACACTTGTCGAAACGTATATTTTAAAAATGCAGTCAAAAGAATCCAGCATACTTTTTATTAAAAAGCATTCATATAATTTATCTTTTTATCATGCGACTAAAATTGTAATCATTTGATAAACCTTGTCTAGAAATAGTAATGTAATGAAAATAAATTAATCTGGTGATGATGATTCTCTTTGATTTGACGAAATTTAAGAAAATAAATGTATAAAACAAAAAAATATGTTGCGACAGAGATAGTTTATTACGTTGTATGTTATCAAATTATTATATGCCAATTTATTCAAAAAATAATCATATTTTTTTTGAAACAACCCGCTTTGAATAATAATCGAAAACCTTTTTTGTCACAGAGAGGAAGGACTTTGAAAACAATTTAAATAACACAAGCAAATTGCGCATTGTGGTTAGACAAAGCAATACTTTATTCGATACCGGATTTACGTTTATCACAAAGGAAAATTTTCTTTCAAAGAATTGAGACGTAAACGCTTTGCCAATGCATTTCTTTGAAAGTTCACGAGAAAATCACTGAGCGTTTACAACTTAACGAAAGAATTTTACAATTCGAGTTAAAAAGTTGGTTGAAAAAAAAGTTCTGAAATAACCGAGCGTTGGTCGTGAGCACGCCAACTCCACCAATGCTGCTCCATAAAGTAGTAAAACTCTACTTCAAGAAACAGAAACAGTTTTAACTAAGTGGCGGTGGAAAAGGCGGTTTTTTTCTTACTAAAAATGAACCAGACGGCGTAATTCTCTACAGAATGACTTAATAAATAAAATTATCTCGTAATTATTTTTGAGCGGCAGTACGTGGATTTTATATTTTTATTATAAAAGATGTCTCAAGCTTTCATTTGAATTAAACTTTTATTTAAAAAAAAAATAGTATCTTTTTTGTATCAGTTCAAATTAATTTTATTTACGACTATGCTTTAAAAATAATTAGCCTAAATGAAAGACACGAGACAAGATTAAATGTTCTTTTTTGTGTAATACCTATTATTTAATTTACTTTTCAATAATTGAAATCATATAATGTCACATTTTGTATAATTAAAAAAAAAATACGAAAGACTCTTTAAAAAAATTTATGTGATTAAATTATCAAAAAAATATATTTATGGATAACTGGGATTTATAAATGAATACATACGAACAAATAGGACACTGAAATAGCTGAATTTGAATCGTTCAAATTATGTACATTCACACAAGTTTTGTCACTAACGACCCGGGCTTCGCCTTTCGGCATCTTAGGCGTTCAAGTGCGTGGATGAACTTGAACTGACATGTTTTTTTTTGATAGCTCTCGCGCATCTTTCTAAAAATTCTTCAATCCCTATATCCCGGGATTAGTACCATCGCAATCCTGGGATTTCAGAATCACAAAATTGGGCGAGATCCCGTGATCGGAGGTACTAGATGGTAGCATTGCTGACGTGTTGTGAAGATACTTGTATACGGTATAATATAATATTTGACGCACGACCTGTTGTAGCATTAACAATGTTATTCTACATCAAGACAATACTGAATATTGTTATAAATCATTGGTTTTAAGAAGCAAGGTTGGAATTCATTATATTTTAATTAAAGGCAAAACCAATGTACCATGCGCAAGAGCTATAAAAAAAACAGTTAGAAGTACCTAAAAGAAAAATTAAAAGAGCGAAAATCGCCGGGAATTTTTTTTCGGGCCGACCCAAATTTCTTAATCCCATATTTCTATGCGATTTTATGGTGAATGTTCAATCCTTGGAATCCCGGGATTACAAAAAAGGTCCTGGATTGGATGCCCTACTGCCAACACTGTCAAAGCAGCAAAACATTATTATAAATTTTAAGAATGTTTTTTTAATATTGCAATTTTTAACTACGCTACGCTACGACCTACTGCAGTATCAACGATAGACGATAAAGAATCAGTAAATCTGAGACTTTAATTATTAGTAATTGTTGAGCCATCATACCTGACGTGAGAAAGTGACGTTAGCTAATAACGCATTTAGAATTCTGACATCTCAGAACACTAGTCAAAAGCTCCACGTTATACCGTCATCGCTCATACGTTATCCGTTAACGTTACAAGGTGGTTATTAGGCAGTGTATGACCCAATAATCACGAGCCGAGTTATGCAGCGGTAGGGAACCCTTGCGGCGGACGGGTCGACAGACAGACAAAGCTCGCCTCGCCAATATCAGGGCTATCACTTTAGTTAACTCGATTTTATTATCTGTTAATAGTATTTACACCGATATCAATTATACCGTTCTAAATGTTAACTGATTTCAACGGTTTTGTCACTTACGTCATACGTTTCACCTTTCGCCATCTTTAAGTCTAACGAAAATTATGCGTTACATTTTTATTTACTTCTCTCAACAGAAGTTTTTTTCTACGAGGGTTTTTTTACTCAGTTTCTCAGCCTCTTTTTTACGATGATACGGGTGGGGGTTGTGCAGGATTAATGCTTAACTGATCGCTTTTGCTGCGCTCCGTCATTTTAGAAATGAAAGGGTGGGTCGGAGGAAATTTTTAGACATCAAAAACACCTATTTTTTAACAGAAATTAAAAAAATAATTTTACTTATTTTTTGTACTGGTACTCGAATCTATGAGATCCATCACTGAAGCCAAAGATTTTGACCGCTGCGCCACGGACTTGATATGTGCTAATTATAAATAATAGTTTAAGGAAACGTATTTTTTTATAATGTCTAATTAGATTGCGGATTATTTGATATTTTTATATTTGATAAAAACCTAAAAGCACATAAAAGACGTAAACTTTTAAAGCTATATTTGAAGTAATAAAGAAGTCTACAGTTTTAATTAAATGTTTTATTCTTGAAATGATGGTATAATTTAGTTATCTTTACAGTACACGTAACGTTGTATGATAAAAATAATAACAAATCACATTGCTGTTGCTGCGACTGATCCTAACTCTTCCTTTATTATGCAAAAAAAAGCTCAAGCTCCTGAGCTGTGTATCTTTTACACATCAGGCAAACGGGAGTGAATCATGACTATTATATGTAGTACTGCTGTAGTAGTGTTATATAATTGTCATGATTCACTCCCTTTTGCCTGATGTGTAACGACTACACAGCTCAGGAGCTTGTGCTTTTTTGCATAGTAAGGGAAGGGTTAATGACATTTATCACCTGTTGTCATGATTAAATAAAGTGAAAATATTTAATTAGTAGATGAACTTAGTTGAATGTCTGTTTGATTGTTGGCATTTTTAATATTAGAAAAAATACGATGCAAACTGGGAATCTTGAGATTTAACGTTAGAATCGATTAATCTGCATTTTCAATTGATTTGAACATAGCTTGCAATACAATGTAAATCAATTTTCTTATATTTAATTAAATTTCAATATCGTAAAATTACATTGATATTATTAATGAAATCACGATCATTTTTCTCTTTCAGTAAGTTTTTCTTCTCTGAGCTCAAAGCTAGGAAGTCATTTTATTGAAACCACGATAACTCAATAAAGTTTTCAATAATACAAAAGTATTATTTGAATTCAATGCTGTAACAATGGATTCAAAAATTATTACATGAATAAACCCTTCAGGCAATGTTTCAGACTTTATCAAAAGCTTTGAGACAATTAAATGGGGAATTTTAAACTTGTGAAAGCTGCGGTGAACGCTCAGCTTTTCGTACTATTAAAAATCTTGGGTATAGAATTCTTTTTTTTTTTTTTCTCATGAACAATGAACTGTTTTAATTCTGATTACATTTTACTGTATTAAAGTGCATAGTTTGTTCAGTCATAAAAAGTGTTATAAAAGAAATTATATGACATATTTATATATTATATTCATTCAAATAAATATATTTTTGTAAACAACAAGTTTTAAAAAGATAAGTTTATTTATAAACTATTGGAATTGTTTAGTTTTGTGGAACATCAACGCTCAAATTGCATAGCAGCGGATTTGTCAAAGAAGATGTTTAGCATGATTTTTTTTTACTTTTGAGTATATGAAGTGACCATGTAAATTTTTATAATGATTTTAATCAACATATACGTAAAAAGACATGTATTTACTATAACTGAGTTAATGTTCAAGACGCGTATAATATAAGCAATTTTATGTCTTACAAGCTTATTTTCAACAAACATTACCGTCGATCATTATATAATATATTAACTGAATTGTCATGCAATTCTCATATTCTCGTTTTTAAAACATAATGAATTCTCTTGCAATCATCGAACTTCAACATTTAGAGTTGTTCCTGTTTTTTTGCTAATCATAGTCAAACTGACAATTGTTGTTTTTATTTCAAGATCACTGTCATTTTTCTGTAGGCTGATTAACCCTATGAAGTCCTTTGTCAAACTGGACTCGACATTACAGATTTGACAATTTTTTTTAATTTATTGATTTTTTTATCATTTTCATCCAAATATTACCAATACGCATTGTGCGCAAGATAAATTTTGCTATACTGAAATATTCAAAATATTTTTTTTTAAATTATACGCTAATAAATTAATTAAAGACGAATTAATGTAAAAACATATTTCAATTAAGGACTGCAAGGGTTAATTTAATAAAAATTCTAACAGGCAACATTTTCACTAACAATAGCCCGTATTCAAGCGTATTTGTCTTTAATCATCTCAATCTGACATCTGTAATGCCATCATACCAGCTCAAATTATGTTGCACTAGCTTGTCAATATAAAATATGGCATATTAATGTCACAAATAATCTACAAAAAGTCCAAGTTTTTCAATAATGTAAGAAACAAATTACTGTTTTCTTTGACTCTGGTGATTATCTATCATTTAAATAACCATATGTATAACGGATTACCCCTAAGGTTTAAATATGTTTAATCTACTACAAATTATACACCCTTGATTGCACAATAGCAATACAAAAGCAGACCCAGTGAAATATCCTTATGTCCGATGCTTTGTGCACCCTTCCAGGGTGTAACAGAAGCGTGTACATTTGTAGCCGACCTCGGTTGCCACCTGGCGGTTGGAATACATCTCGGATATATTGCTCCGTGTAAGCAATTACCTTCGAACATTGTAGTTTACTCACCGCCGACTCGGCAATAGTCAGCGACGGTAGTTGGCAGTAGGCGGAAGGCGAGAAGTCGGCGTGGCTGAATTGGAATAAGGCAATGCCCACCGAACGCTTGGCACCTTGTCAAAATTAACCCGTTTAAATATTATCTTTTCGTATCAACTTTGCTAACGTATAAGCGAATACTTTACATTAAAGTCACATGTAACACAAAAATGACACTATTGAATGCAATATTAGAGATTGTAAGTTATTTGGACGTCTCCGAATAGGTTTCATAAATATAACATTCAATCACAAAATTGCCCAAGAATACATGAGTTGCTGACGAATATTCACAATACTTCGATGAATAATAAGAAAAATATGGATTATCAACCAACGTGGAGAAATATTTTACTTGTTACTATAAAAACTTTTACTATTTCAAATTTACACGTCAAAAAATACAATGACAGGTAGTGCCAAACGCGTACTGGATTTTTCCCGAATGCAGTCGAGATTAAGCCTGGAAACGAAAGTTATGGCCGCCCAAAAGCTCTCGCCCGCCCTCCAGATAAGCTTGCCAAAATAAAATCTATCGTAGACCACTGGAGTGATTTAGTTATACTTTTTCTATATTCGAACGCAATGTGTGTAAAGTATTGGTGAAAAATGTTTAGGATATAAATTATGTCATCAAAACATTATTGAAGTTCAATAATGTTTCATAATAGCCATTTACAAAATGTAATAAACATTTATAACCCTTATTAAGTTGTGAAAAAAGTCTTATTGGAACTAGTTTTATGTTATATAATCTATGTTGTGTTGTAATTTCATTGATGTGACATGCTTAACGTCAGAGATATCTATCATAGAATCGATTTAAAAATACAACATTTAATTTCTAAATAAGCAACCAAATGGACGATGTTTTTACGAGCATTGATTATCACTTGAAATCTCTGCCTCTCTTTTATTGAAGAAGAACAAAGGTCTAGAAGGCTATATGATATATGAATGTCCTTCTCTGCCTATATGATATAAGAGTTGGATAGGACTGCCAATATTAAAAACATCCAAGCATTTCAATACATATCCAAAAAAATATCGAAACATGAATTTACGAAAGTGTTTGCTCAAATATTTTAGCCCGTAAAAACCGTAACTGGATAGGCGTTAAGCACTCGACATTCAGCAAGACCGTCAATAGTGAACTGTTTATCATATATTTTTTTACTATAATTGCAATGTAATCAATGACCATTAAAACCGTTTTACATATATTTAAAATTGTTGTATAATGTTCATAACAACTAACAAACAGAACGGCGTCATTAAGGAAACAATAACGAAAAAAAAAACTCTGAAATGAAGAGAGTTTTATATCGTCATCATTTTAAAGTTTGGTTTGTATTTATTTAATTTAATCCACACGACATTATTATTATTAAGCTTTTTCCCACGCTAAGTCATAAAAATACTTCATAAACTGTATAAGCCGTAATTTATTAATTATAAAAACACGTTTGCAAAAACCGCTGTTTCTTTGATGCCAGACCAAATTTACCGCTGAAGAATAAATAGCTTGTGAATTAATTGCAAGCATTAAAAACAATTATTATTATAAAAGGATTTTATAGTAATCTTGGTAAGCGGGTTGTTTAGTGGTTGCTGGAAATGGTTGACATTTATTTTTTGCACAACATTTAGAAAAATATAGCATGCAGGTCACATACAATTATGAGTTATTTTAAATATGGTAACATCTTCCGTAGACTAATAAGATATTTCGCGATTTTTTTAGGTGTTCTCGTTTACAGGTGAGATATGTAAAATTAGCGGTTTTGATAAAAATTCACCCATAAGCTGAAATTAGTATCTACTTTATCAAATCTTCATAAACTCATCAGTAATGCTAGAATTAAATAAAACACATATTTAGGCTTATTTTGTCAAGTAAATATATTTTTGTTGGAAACGTACTATTAATAAATACCTGGTTTAAACTTTTCTCTATCTCTGATAACTTCCATTTTTAAGTAACGTAGTGTTTTTTAATCTTAGTTGCTATCATATGTCCACCAAATATAAACAGGAAAAAATATTAAATTTAGGAGTAAATAAAATACTCCAGATATTAGATAAACAGAAAATGCATTCGAATCTGTCATAGTATTTTTTTTTCTTAAAAAAATGAAAATAAATTAAATAGGTAATACATAATTTATATGTGTCAAAGCGATAAGAGGCTAGTCAAATCATCGCCGACGAATTATTATATATCATCTAAAAATATCACATTTTTTTGTTCTCAACGCCACACTCGTTTTTTTTAAGACTAAACGTCATTTTTTTGACACATAGAATCACTAAATGCACACAAATTTAAATGGTTTCTACTGAGGTCAAAATATACTCCAAACTATAACACATTTACATACATGAAAAATACTTTTTATATAACGTAGTTACAATGTTTTTTTTTTCCAAATGGCTTTACACTGAAATTATTAATTTAAATCTCACTGAAAGAACCGCATTTTATGTCGACGAATGAAACCTGCTTGTGACATTTTAACTTCATAATAGTTTTTGTGAAATATTATCCTCGCCGCATCGGTCCAAGAAGGACATTTTTTGATTGTGGCTTTGGACTCTAAGCCTATGGGTTGTTTTTTATATTCCCGGGTCATTCAAGAGATGGCAGTGAGTGATGACTTCTGGGTTGTGCTTGAGAGAGATCCATCTACATATATGAGAAACCCAAATGAAAGGAAGGACGGTAGAAACCACAAGTAAACAAATTCTGCTAACCTATTTCTGTGAATAAACTATTGCAGAGCATATTGTGGGATAAATAAATGGGGAGCATAAGATGAAAGATAGTCTAATAGCAAATTTATGCGTGACTTCCAAATGAATGTTTCTTACAATTTTTGCTTTTCTTACTGTACAATACAATTTTATTTTCTTTTTCAAAATGATACTAACTCTTTTGATTGTTTGTATTTTTAATTAGATTTAATTTTTTTCTTTAGTAAAAATATTTGTCGTTTCGAATATTTTTTTATTCAATTATCAACGGTTGATAGAGATCAGATTTTAAGCACAAAATACATTAAATATTTAAAAGATCGCTTTTATTATTGTTATATACAATATATTTATCATTTTGCCACAGTCTTGGAAAAATACAAATATATAATAAACTAAACATACTTTCGATGGTTTCGACGGTAACTTTGTGGAAGTTCATTTTAATAGAAAATTTAAATTAACTTTGATTATTCCACGTATTGTGTTACTAACTGTGACACGTGTTTCGCCTCTTTCAGAGGCATCTTTAGACTTACTACTTCAGAAACACGTGTCACAGTTAGTAACACAATACGTGGAATAATCAAAGTTAATTTAAATTTTCTATTAAACTAAACATATTTGCAATCTTACATGTTTTATGTTAAAATGCACTGATGTAATAATTATAGCAGTACATTTTATTATTATTCGTTCGACTGTATTAAAATTGTATGCAAATTTTTCTCAGCACTCGCTAAAATTTATTCGAAATAAGTGCTAAAATACCACAGCAGTTGTACATAGAACACGGATTGAATGGATTAAGTTTTCTCTGTATTAATATTTAACAAGATTACAAAGTATAATCTCATGATAATACCGAGCACAAAGGCACTTGATATTTAAGTGAATGGGTTTTTTATTTGTTGAGAGAGAAATCAAAACTGACCGCATCGGACCAATGATTCTTTTATATTATTGAAACGAGTATTGTATTTTTATTTTATAATTTTTTTATTTGCTGTATATATTTGTATACGCAGTATCTTCCATGGTGGAGGAAGTGACATTTTTAAATATTTTATTGCTGATATTTAATCATTGATATTATCTATAATACTAACAAAATTTACTGAGAATAACACAAGTACTCCTACAAAAAAGAGGTCGTAATTAAAAAGTGTTGAAGTATTCATTTCTGTTTGTGAATTTTGTTTTTGAAGTTGTCTAAAAAAATACTGTTTTGATGTACGCAAAAGTAAGACTTACTAGACGTAAGTGTTGTATGAAGACAAAGAGTCTGCTTAATCGATATTCATCGAAGCGCCCTTGAGAAGTATCATCGGTAGTCACTGTATTCAGTATTCATTACCCGAAGCTGTAGCAATTTCAACGGGAACTTACTGAACTAACAAAAAAAGCTTTCACATGAAAGCCGCCGGACTTACGTATTCAGTCCGGGGCATGAAATACATATACAGAACCGAAGTGCGGATGAAGTTCTCATCTCCGAGTAGGTTTCCATTCTGTACGTTGACACAAAGGGGTCTCAATGAGCGCCACTTCGAGCGAGTTAAATAATTTAGCAGTACATTTGCAGGAAAAGCTCCAACAGCCAGCCAGACACAAATATTTGTTAGTAATTTACATTTTGCTAGAGGTAAGAGTGCCGGGTGGAGACCACTTAGTTGTAACAATTTCGTTTGTTTCAGTCAATTTGCAGTGAAAAAAACAATAACACAGTGGCGTGATGTCTACGACGAAAATGAACAGCGTGCACGCATTCCTCACCGGCCTGCTAAGTGTCTTTCAAGCACCGCGAATGTGTTTTAAAAGTACATACACACTCTGAATTTCAAAATTATAAATTTATGAAATAAACATTTTGACTCTGCTACGACAGATTACTTCCTCGTAGAAGTTATATTATACTTTACTAGAATACAGCCTTGTTAATATCAGCTGTTATTGAATATTCAGTATGCCACATTTTTGCCAAAATCTTAGTACCAAAAAAAAGAATCCTGCATGTTATTTAAAATAAATTTGATTGAATTTGACATTTTGTCGTAAACTAGCATACCACTCACAAAAATGGAATAAGCAAATTAATTAGTCATAACATTATATATGAACACTTTTATAAAAAAAATAATGATACTTAATTTATATTTATTGCATTTTCAAGTCTTTTATTTTCTCAAATACAAAATTATTACATCGTTCAAACTGAAATAACACATCTGGTTTATTAGTAATAATGAAATTGACTTCAAAAAATTTTCAGTATAGGTAGACCAAAAACTTTATTGTGAAAAATACCGAGAATCTATAGTCAAAAAAAAATGTTTCTATTTAAAGCGAAGATAGATAGATATTACAAATATAATGTCAAACATTAAATATATGTTTATTTTTCAAAAACACAAAGACGGTAGAAACTAAAGATTTTATGCCGCTTGCTTTTTTCGCAAGGGAGTAGTGTTTCGCAAGCCATAAATCAAAATTAGAATGCTCATTTGGCAAAAACAAAAAAAACACTCACACGCACATCTAAAAACAACAACATAAAACTTTCATACGCATATAAAGATATTCATTAGTTTTTTCATATGATTTACACTGCATTACTCCAAATACATGTGTTAAAAAGCTTCTACCGTTATTCTTTTATAAATGACAAAATAGCCAAAGAGTTTTCTGTTAATGAAATGATAAGATAATTATTTTTCAAATCATAATATTGCAATACAGTCGTTCAGAAATTTTATTTGAATGTAGAAATACTGATTTTACTATGCCACAGAAAACAAAAAACAATTTTATTAAAATATGAAATAACCAAACGTTGGAATAAAAAAATAACTATAATTACGAAATATTATTACAAAAATTCGATGTGATATTGCAAATTTGCTTATTGTTCCTTTAAATCTCATTCGATACGTTATGGTGGCAGTTCGTATTTCGTAAAAATACTCAGTTTGCCTGATTTTCATTTATGACAATTGAGCATTTTCGTATTTGTAATGTTCTATCTTTTTTGTATTATTTAGCATCGAAGAAGCTTTTCAATATAACAAAAAATCACCTTCAGCACCTTTGTGAAAATCTCACAATGTATACAGTGCGAAGGGAAACAACATCGCTTGGAAAACATGCAATATATATTTCTTTTGCGCGCTTTTAAATATCGATCTATCAAACTTTCTCAATATTTTTATATTGAGACCCACTAACGGTGGGTAAAAATCGTTTTCAGTCAATCATTAAACTTTTACTACACCTTAGATACGGAATTTGAGTATGTCGAATATAAATACAGGTTAAATAGTTGGTCAACCACTAAAGTACAAAAAAAACACTTAATTATGTTTTTAAGTGTTAAAAAATCTGTGTTCTTCGATTCAAAAAAGATCTAACTTATTAATTGGATTATTGTATCTGTTTTCATTCACTATTTAATATTTAGCAATTAGATAACATATCTAACATATTTCATGATAACCTTCATCCAAAATATACTTAAATAATGTAATTACGCACTAATTGATTAATCTAACAATAATATGCAAAAGTGTGTGTGATTGTTGGTCCCACTTTTAAATAATGTTATTGATATTGAACAATTTATGAATTTCAATGACAGTTTGGGTATAACATATTGGGGTTTACATATTGGATTTATCAATATGCAGTAGGTAATATTTGTATTTTTCAATTATTATTGTATAATTAAGTCTTCTTTTCACCGTTGATTTAGATTTCATATAAATTATACAACAACCATTTTTAATTTATTATATTATTTGATAACTTAATTCAAATATCAATTCAAACGGAATAATTAATCTTAAGCTAGTTTTTATCTATTTGTGAAATATGATCAGTTGAAATGCTGTTTGATTTAATAAGACTTCAAGACATAATTTATTAATAGATAGCTAAAACTGTTAACTAAGATTCTTTGTAAGTAAGTTTTTATAGACGGCCCTTTTCGTATTGGTCTTCTGTGAATTTTGGCTATCGAGGTAAAGCTCAAAGAGAGGATAGGTTGGATAGGGAATTCCAATAATTATTCATAAAGACGCTAGCTGCGAAGAGAAGGAATCTTTTACCAGTCCACCACATCAAAGAGACTGCCCCTCTGATGAGCCTCTACCGGGGATTTGATATTTTTTTCTTTTTCATCTCTGATAGCAGAAGACTCTTCTATCTTTTATTTTATTTTTTCTAAAATTCAGAGAGGTATTGGCGTTTTTCATTGGATACTTTTTAAATAAGATTAAACATATACTAGTTGTTGTTCATTTCAGCCACATAATGTTATCTTAAGTTTTGAATTTTTTTTTATAATCAAAAATATTTTACATTATTTCAAAGGAAGACTTCAATAAAATATTTATTTAAAAAAAGCCAATGTCTAAGATCTCAAATATTGAATTAAATACAAATTCTATGTTATTATGGCTAATAATTATATAAAGTTGTTTAAATAATATTATTTCAATAAAACAGTTGTTCACCACCACCCAAAATCATTAAACATACATATAATTAATTTTATTATTTTTTAATATTTTTTAAGAATTCAGTGAAGTTAATTATTTCTGATTAAAAGCCCACTGCGAAAAAAAAAATTATTGGCTTACTTAACACCAACCATCAGTATTCTTGGGCTTTTTTTTCAAACCTTTCAAACATTAAAGCCCTTCAGAGTCTTTATTAATTTACTTAGCCTGTATACTAGCGGAAAGGGAAACTCTTTCAGTTGTTTCATTCCAATATTTTCGGGTGAAACCATGACATCAACGAAATTATGAGTGTGATTCATTATAAAACCTACTTCATTGCACATCTAATAAGAATAAATTAACTTTACTTATCACTTTTGATAACAAATTTCAAAATTGCAGTCAAACTTGCAAAACTCAGAGATGTTCAAACCACTTCGTGATAAGTCAATACAGTCATACCAGGAACAAGATACATTATGTAAATAATGATGTTAGGTTCGCAAGTTAACTGTAATATACGCAAACATAAATAAACATTTATTATATATTATTACTTATTTGAATGAAAACATTTTTTTTCAATAACAGAAAGAATTTTTTTTTCACGAATTCAGCCCTTCAAATCCTCTCGCATCTTTTAATTTTGCATCTTTCTTTCGATATTTTTTAGGTGGCAATAAAACATAGCATTTATTTGTAGACTTTCTTTTCAAATGAAATCCTCAAAATGTTCACTCTTCGCTGTGGAGGGAGGCTGCATTTTGCTATAACAAATACTCACCATTTTTTAGAGAATATTAATTTTCCATTGCTTTGTAATTCTGAAAATGATTTAAAATACATTAAAAGCAGCTAATAATTTTTAATGCTTCTTTTGATAATTGGGTAGGGGAATACTTAAGTTCTTAGAAAATTTCATAATCATATAACTATATGAACCGTCAATTATTGGTTGAAAGAGTCATCGAGTATATTAAAACATATATATATTCAAATCATTTATGCGATTAATAATGTTTTGTTTGAAAATCAACTAAAGACTTTTTAAGCTATCATCGGACAAAATAAAAGTATTTATTTGATATATGTATACCTTAGTGATAAATAAAGTTGATTAGTAATCCTTTTTTATAGTTTCTTTTTACGTTTTTCTTTGTGGCTAAAATTGCTTTCGTGGTAGAATGCTGAACTTGCTTTGGACCCTGTATTCATGCATTTCACAATAATTCGTAAACCGATATCATTTATGAAGTTGTCTGTACCCGGATGTGACTTGTGGATACTCCAACCGAAGATTTTATGACAGATCATTCAGCCACTGGCCCTGAAAAATTCCAATACAGTTATAATCAATAATTAAGATGAAAAATAATTATTGATAAATATATTTCAATTTATAAACAAAAATTTCATTCGACAAATTTTCAATCTATATATTAATAGTCGATAATGTCCGTCCGTCCGTCTGTCCATCCGTATGATTATCCCCGATTTCCGATTTCACCTTTTCGATAACGTCAAGAAAGACGGTCCCTTCCCTCTCCCCAGCCCCGCTGTCACCATTTTTTTTATCCATACTAAAGACATATTTTTTCAATACACTGAAGATTTTGTGATGTGAAAAATCGCTGAACCTTTATTTTACATTTTTTTTGTGCCCCGGGTCGGATTCGATACATGAAACTTTGCAAAATGAACGAAACGTCTTACCGTTGAGGTAAAGGCCAAACTGTCAGATGCGATAAAATTATATTATATTTTTTAAGCGTTCGAAAAAAGAACTATATCAAACTCGCGATTCAAAGTGACTTCGATTGTTTGTATTGAAAATTAAAAAAATTAATATATCACATAATGAGTGTGATATATTAAATTTGTGAGTGTCTACATACAATTTAAATTCTGCAGGGCAGGGCTGTCGATATATGCCCCGAGGTCTATTTTTTCTTCTACGAAATATATTTGTTAGCAAACTTAAACATTTCAATTATTCTAAAAATTATATTATATACAATTTAAATACTGCAGGGCAGGGCTGTTGATATATGCCCCGAGGTATATTTCTTCTACTACGAAATATATTTGTTAGCATACTCAACTATTTGAATTATTCTAAAAATGATAAAATATGAATACTGCAGGGCTGTCGATATTGGATATAGCAGCTCAGCAGGGCAGCTCAATTATGATGTTATGAATATATTTTATTATATCCGCTGTTTGCATATTTTGTTTTGCAGTCCCGGTGTATTTTAGTTGCTTAAGAGAATTGAGTGTATTCCTAAAAAAATCCATTTAGAGAATTATTTACGTTTAGATTTTCTGGCTTATTCAATAAATACTTACTTACAATGCTACTACTAAATATGCTTTCTTAAAAACTTACTACTTAGTAAAAATGCAACAAAAATCCCCTCCGTTTAGGTCAGCGGGCTTACAGCTAGTAAAATTATTAATTTCTAAATTGAATGCAGTTAATTTAAATTTAAGCTCGATATTATTTATGATGTACATATTGATGAAATTAAATGCTTGAACAATCAGTAGGACCTTATTATTTAATGTTATAGTCTTATCTATTTAGAAAATAAAAAACTCTAAAAGGAATGAAAAACAAATTACTCTCCAATCAACGCGTTGCCAAGGGCGACAACCATAAATAATAATGCGTTTTTCGGGAAGATTGATTCATAGACGCTTTAAGGTTAACAGAGGAAAACTTAGGCATATATAGAATTTTAAATTAGTGACAATATGTACATAAAGTAATACACAATTCATTAATGCATAATAATGTTGTTCAATAAGCATAGTTTTGAAACGTAGTTTAAGGAAAACCAGAAGGAAGATTAGAAATTGTGATTTATGGTATTCGTTTCAAATCTTAAATGAATATTTTTTTTTATTTCCAATCAATGTCATTTTACTTATGGAATTATAAATTTTGAATAAATGATAAAACACCTTAGAGCCCAATATTAAAGTTTTTTTAAACATTAAAAACATTTTCCATGGTATACCAATTCAAAACATAAATAAATACTAATAAAAACAATAATCCTTTGTACTTCATTCCACTTTATTTAATATGTCAGGACCGGTTTCGCTCATTGCGAGCATTGTCAACTGATAAGAAATATAATTTAACAATGCTATTTATACAAAATTGAAAAGTTATACACAACAGTTGGCATTGAAAAGAAATTGCCAATTACATTAAAGTGATTCTAAAATAACACAAAATTAAAATGTTCAACACATCTAACATATAATTAAAAAGTCATCCCAGATTCATAAATTCAGAATGCGATTGAAAGTAATTACAAACATAATTAAAATTTGGGAAATTTTTGACAAAGTGATAAAATGCTACATTAATAAAGTGAATATGCTTAATGATATGAATATGCTTAATGATAGTTTTATGTTTTCCCCGCTTCCAAGTAGTTGGTGTGTTCATTCATCACTTAAACAAAATCGACAACCAGGAAGATTCTGAAAAACAAATTTTTCAAAGACCATATCAATTCTAACAAAAGAAATCTATATTTATTTATTTTTTTTATTTATATAAAAGAATAGTTAACAAGGGCTAATGCAATGGATAAAGTAACGGGGAACTAGCAAAAATTATATGATCGTTCAAAAGATCTGAATCAGGTAAAAATTTGAATCTATTGATTTCTAGGATTTCTTGCTTGTCTAGTTTGACAGACTTGTTATTTAAATGTAGAACTTTAAAGTTTCTACCAATATCGAAAGTGTGTTTATTTTGAAACAGATGGTTTTGAAACAGATGGTGTTGTGTATAACTTTTCAATTTTGTATAAATAGCATTGTTAAATTATATTTCTTATCAGTTGACAATGCTCGCAATGAGCGAAACCGGTCCTGACATATTAAATAAAGTGGAATGAAGTACAAAGGATTATTGTTTTTATTAATATAATGCCTTTCCACCAAGTATTGACAGCGAACACCCTAAAAGTGATAAATAAATACGTTTAGAAACAATTTAAAAATTGACATGCTGGTAAAATTACATGTATTTTAATAATTTTAATAATTCTTAAACTTAGTAAAATATTAAATTTTAAGCAAAATTGATATATTCATTATCAAACAGCGTAGACTAGTTAGTAGGCGAGATTAATTCAAAACCAGTCTCATAGTTTGAAATTTATGTGAAAATAAACAATTTCAATATATTTACAATTTTAATGAGGTTTCTAATGAAATCTGCTACTGGCATTTTGCTTAACCCTTCGTCGACTGAAATGTTACTTTCGAAAGTTTTTTTCAAAACCACATACATTCTTATTATATACATAATAATATTTTACTTAAGCTACATAAGAAAAACAAAATGCTACCTTGCGATTTATTATTATATAATATTTTTACAACTGTCACACATTTTAATTTAAATATTTGCACGTAATTTTGATACAATTTTTAAAATGTGCATATTTATTTTATTTTTTTCTTCATCTTTCTTGTAAAAGAAGCCAAAGCGATTTCAAAATAGCAAATACAGTATTTCTTTGTGCTTGACTACGAGGCTATTTATTGATCGTCAAATTAATGTTTTTGATGTATTATATTTACCCCCTGTGTGGTTGAGTGGTCAACATAGTTGGCTACCGCTAAGCAGGGCACGAATTCGAATCCCAGTAAGAGTAGTTTTATTAATTGATTTTTCAATCGATTTATAATTTTCTGTTCAAAGGCATGGATGTATGTGATGTATTGAATTCACCTCTCCCACCCATTCTATCTTATGAACAGGGCGTATCAAGAGCGATTAGCTAACCACTAGTCCTGTCCTAGCCCTTTCCTTCTATTCCTACTCTCTTTGGAAAAAGAGAGGTTGAGCAACTGAGTAACAAGCAGTTCTCGTAGAAACATTTCTGTTGAGATAAACTCCGTTAGGAGTCCATATGCTCCATATTAGGAGCGGACAAGGTCAAATATATATATATATAACAACAACAATATAAAAGTAATCTAAGGAACTAATCGTTTTATACTATCTTGATTTGATAGTAGTTATACAGGGGTCTTCGTTTTCCGAAGATGATTGGTGCTAATTAATACCCTGCAAAACAATTCCACTCTAAACGGGGGGGGGCAATACACAAAATATACGATATAAGCTTATTTCGGTCAATGTATTAATACTTATTTGTGAACTCAGAGAAGGTTTGAAAACATCTAGAAAAAATATTTACAGTGAACCATTCGCGAATCGCAAAATTATCAAGTTGAGGACGTGAAAACAAGCCGGAAAACATTCTGCTAAAATCGTGAGTATGAGATTTAACGAGACAGTTGGTGACTGCGCCATTATACAACTTTCTTACTACGGTGACACCGATATCGAACACTCTCTTTACAATCAACGGGTATGTTATATTTTTTTATAAAATCAATTCTTATTTTTTGTTACAATGCGCAGTTAATTCATTGTATTGTTTTGTACATGGATAGCATGTTTATGCATTGAAATATTAATATAAAACAAAAAAACTTGTTCTTACTTGTGTTCCGTTTCAAGTGCGTCAATAAAGGGTTAACCCGCACATAGCTATTTTGCGCTCAAAATGATAATGCACAGATCGTAAAGCATTGTAGTTAATATGCCAAAAGTTACCTTACGCTTGTCGTGGAGGTATTTTGTATGACTCGTCCCCGTCCTCTCTAGAATTGAGTGGAGACAAAGTGCAGTGCAGTGCATTGCTGCACTCTGAAAGCACACAACTAAAGCTCATAGAGAATTTGTCTCGTGTGAAATCAGTTATACTCCAAAGCTCTTGCAGGAAACGAGAGATAACATCTAAATGGTAGTAAACTCGTGAAAATATTGTCTAACAAATTGAACAACGTATTTTGTTTCATTGCAACTTAACCTCAAATTATTTATATTCAGATTGTAAAGCGTAATGTTTATAATTATAAGCTACCGCCACGTAGTGCTTCTTTGCAGTATCTCTTTATAGCTGTGACTATTTTCGAGGTTAATTTTTTTTAAACTGATTACGAAATTAGCGTGAGTGTATAATAACAGTATTTAATTATTTGTGATACTTATATTACAATTTTAAAACCAAACGAATGGCCAACAAGAAAATGATGTCAACAAAGCTTACATTGTTATGACGACATCATATAAAGTAACTTTTGAACGTGTGCACAGGAATACGGTAATATATTATAAATGGTGTCGCTCGTGGTTTTCTTTAGATGCATTGAATTCTAGTCATCTGACAATGATATCTAAGTCCGGGAGGAAACTTATGAACAGCTTTTCAAATAATGTACTATTATCTCATAGGAAACAGTTACAGTTTGTAACTGTTCATTGTTTTATAAGAGAAACTCATTTTTTTAACTGTGAATGGTGATAATTTTCACTTAAATAAATAAAGTAGATATATTTTCAAACAATTAAGTTCAATTTTATGTACATAACAAAATATCAATTCCAAATTTAGTTTTACACAAACCACGGTCGATTTTATTCTTCAGATCCAACCAATAAATTTATTGTGACTTTTCTGTTGCCATTTAAAAAATAAGTATAAATTCATTTATTCAAAACTTTATTTATGTTTAAAAATATAGTCTGAGACTCCTTGCCATTGCCATAATAAATGATTTTAAGACTATATTAAAGGCGCACCTAAATACTTTTACAATCTGAATAATTGAATATTCTTTTTTACTTCGTAATCATTCCATTTGGTTGTTTAAAAAAAAAATCAAATAGAATTTGAGTCTTTTTAAAAGAAAAATTGATCGTTGTTTCAAATTTTCCCAACTATTTCATTACAGATTTAAACATCATTCATTTTAACAATTTAACCGTCAAAACTTTGTTAGATTTAGACTGTTATCTCACTAAAACGCATTATATTTCTATAGATATGGTAATTTGAACTTAATAAAACATATCACGAGATAAAAAAAACACACTAAATAAGTTTCAGATATTAAATCAAATTCAAACAAAATTATCATCTTAAAAATTTAGTATTCATTATATAAAGAACTTGGTAACCTGTAATATCTTTGAAAATTAATCTCTTGGTTGGTTTTTGTTTTAATTTTCTGTTTGTTACTGTAATGCGTAATGCATTCCAAAAGTTTGTCAAAATTTCTCATTTCACCTACAATTTACCTTGAATGTGTAACATTTGACTCGTAGCTAAAATTCACTTAGAATTTGAAACAAACATACAAAGTAGACGCACAAAAACACAATACTGATTTATGAATTATTCATATAAGAGTAATTCAGAAGCTGTGTGTTATTATAATCGCCGCGATAAGCGCCCTTAAAAAGCTCTACCCGTTAATTATTTAAAATCCCAAAGCTGCGCGACGGAAATTCGTCAAACTCACTTCTGAGTAAAGTTTCCGTGCCGCAAAAGTTGAGCATTGCTAAATACTTTGCGGCAGCACCAAAACTGCATTTGCTTTACTTTGAAGGAAACCTTAAATAATAATTTTCCTTAGCACGCAACTACTTAGCGGGTAATTAACGAGTCAGTTGGAACGAAACTATTCGCTGCTTTGTGTGCTGTAAATTGTTGAAATGATTGTTTGCTGTGGGGTTACTAAGCGCAACATATTAAATTTCATTATGTTTCAGTTTGTAATGTTTGTATGAATACTTATGTATTCTTAATGATTTAATTTACTTAACTGTTTCAAGTATTTTGCAGCAAAGATCAGCGGTCGCCAACTTTTTGAACGTTACAAAACAGTAAATTCACAATTTTAAATCCTGCGAACCACGAGCATGATAATACTTTAAAAAGATATCTCAAAAATAATAACAAAATTTAATTTTACTTATTGTCATATATTGTAAAATAAGTTTCATTTTTTGCTTCTTCTTCTCTTCTTTGGCCATATTCGCTCCTTATGTGGAGCATATGGCTGCCACGCGACACCTTCGTGTTTCCCTGTTTTCTGCTAATTGCTTTGCTTCCTCCCATGACATGCCAGCATCCTTCAGTTCCGCCGAGTGCATCCTATGGATAGCACTCAACGGACGTCTGGGGCGCCGGAATCCCACCGGTCGAAAAAGAGTACGTATTCTTGATTTCTATAATGCTAATGCAACGACTTCTCGGACCCCTAGTGGTCCACGGATCATTGGTTGACGACCGTTTGCGAAAATAAAATTATCTTTTTCGATAAACGCCTGTTTCAATTATATGAATGCCTAATGGAGCAAACTAAAAAAAATGTTTTTACGAGAATTGATTGTTATTCAGCCGCTCAATCTGACATATGTACTTTTTAACGCACGTTCGTTGATTTGAGCCCGTCGACACCATAAAGGAAAAATTATATTTCTTAAAGTTAAAACAAATATATTCAAATTCTTTCTGAATTAATATTTATTGGCTAAATATTTAACCGTGCGCTATGCTCTGTGCGAGTCAAGTCCGTTGCGCAGTGGTCAACGTCTTTGGCTTTCGTGACGGATCTCACGAGCTTGAGTCAGAGTACGATTAACCATTTTTAAAACAATTGTTTTCGATCTTGGTTCGATAGCATGCATGTGATATTTAAAAACTCCTTACCACTCTTCCAATCCTAAAATAACGGGGCACCACAGTGAGAGCGTATAGCCAACCACTTTTACTGACGTGCTTATCTTTCTATCCCTGCTGTGTTAAAAAAAAGAGTGGTTGAGCAACTGAGTAACAAATCTTAGAAAAACTTCTGTTGAGATAACTTCATAAGGAAGCCATATGATCCACATTGGGAGCGGACATGGATAAAATTTATTTTACCAGCATTGTAGTTGCCAAAGTCAAATTATCAACGCTCTTAGACTTTCGTCTAGGCCGGCTACGTGTTCAAAGCTTAGAGTCACCAAATGAAAATTATCATCAGTGAAATAAAGTTGTAATTATTTGAATCTGATAATTCGTCCTAACTCAATCATTAACTTTTTAAAGTTAGGATAGTAAAAATATCATAAGTTGATTATATGTTCTTCTTTAATCTCATAAACCTCTACTTTCCGAATCGAATATTTAGTAGCCTGCCTAGTGAAATATTTAATTATTGGTACTTCAAAACAATACATGTACATTATAGTATATTGTATATGAGAGAAAATTATTGTATCCCCATAGGATCCAATAAAGCAATACTTCAAGTAGATAGATCTCGAGTACTTAATCATTAAATAGAGACATTTTCCTGTTATCTTAGTGACCACTTCATAGCGGCCATGAATATTCTGTCCTCTTGAATTCCCTCGGTCCGGAGTCCTTCCGCGTTGACGCTTTATTGACCCGCGCGTCTTAGGGACCTCGTAACATTACGCTGGGATGACTGTGACCCACATTAGAAGCCCCCTAAGTGTCTAACCGTTATAAATCAATGTATTATACAATTCATCGGATACAAGTTGAAAGAAGTAAAATTTACAATTTGAACTGTAATTGCTGTTACATAAGCGAGGCTGGGAAAACTTGGGAAATTTAAATCGAGCTAAGTTAATAAAAAACTTCAGTTAAGATCTCAAATTTGATGATTTTGTTTTGATATTTGATTAAGAATTCTGACAATTAAGTCTAAGCAAAACACGTAAACCAACTAATTATTTTGATTGATCTACTAAAAAAGTTTATCAATGCATATTTAAAATCTATTAAATCTACTAAAATAACCAATGGTTACTTGATATGTCAATTTGGACGCTATAGGTTGAAGCTTTGCGTTTTTATTTATATCACGAAATGTATGGATGGCTTTATTCCTGGTATGTTATCAATACAAATTCTATAAATCGATTCATGAAGTAATACCTGATTGCATTGAATTCTCTGATGCTTTCATATAAATTTATCGAAAACAAAATTTACTGATTAAGCGATTTATCACAGCTCGTATTTTGATAGCCTCATCTTTCTAAACGAGATCGAATAAATAACTTATTACAAATATTTTTTCTTTGAATACTGTACTGTTTTTATTGTATTTTATATTTCGAGTGCTGGCTTGTTGTAAAAATGTAGTCTCAGTTTTTTGAATATTATAATTTTTAAGTAAATTAATAAAGCAATAATATAATGTTTTGTGAAGTTCAATAATGTTAGTTAGACAGATAAAATCACTAACGCCCAACACGGAAAGATTTAAAAAAGTCTTTTTTATTCAAAATAAATAATTATAAATGGAAAACGGGCGCTATTTTTAATTAACACGATGCGAAATACGCGATAACAATTATTTACTTTCTGGATCGTTTCATTCAAGGTAAGATTTTTAGTAAGTAGACAGAAAGAAAAGATTTTTGGCACACAAATTTAATAAAATGTTTTAGCCTTACAATTCTAACATAATTGAAGGTACAAGAAGAGAAAAAACCAATACCGGGTACCATTAATCCTTCAAAAAATAATGACATCAAATTTTCAAACCAGATCCTAACTAAATTTATTATAACTTTTGTTTTTGTAACCATTCACATTGTTGAGCATGTTTATTTTTAATGGAGTTTATCTTAACAGAAGTTGTTCTATGATAACTGATTGCTGCCTAATCGTTCAACCTCTCTTTTTATGAGAGAAGTATGATAAAATGATAGTGATAGTATGGTACTAGTGGCTATCTAATTGCTCTCGCTATATCAGTTCTAAGTAGAGCCTTTAATCCCGGGATACCGTCCAACTTTGTGATCCTAAAATCCTAGGATTATGATAGTAGTAACCCCAGGATCAAAAAAATGTCTCATTTTTTTTCATTTTGGGAGTTCCGTAAATTCCTGTTTTTTTTTAAATCGCCTACTTTTTTTTTCAAAATCGCCGAGCAAAAATTTCTCAATTCCGAATTTATACATGACTTTGTGGTGAATGTTCAATCCCGGTATCCTGGGATAGGAAAAATTGACAATTTCGAAATCCCGGGATCACAAAAAGGTCGTGGGATTGGATGCCCAAGTTCTAAGGGTAAGACGTCTGATGGGAATTGAAACACCCGTGCCCTCGAACGCAAAGCCAAGAATCGATTGAAAAGTGTCCGTACTGGAAATCAAACCTGCAAATACCCCAACAGAACCCAACTACAATAACTACTTGGCTACAGACCAAACCTGAAATACCAACTACTATATTATAAATCTCGTAAAATATTTTACTATATTAACCACTTAAATACCAAGCAGACAGCGGTGTCCGGAACATATGCAAGCGAACACGGATGTCTAAGACATTTAAAAATCAAATACTTGGTATTTTATAGAATAGAATATAAGCAATAGTTTGATGAATATGTGTATTGCTATCTATACTGAGTCAATATAAGTTTTTAAAATATCGAATTCGAGTGTATATTAGGCAAAATTATTTTTCTCAAAAACACCCAGTATCTCTGGGTCATATTAATGATTTATTTGCGCGGTATTCAAGCAGTTAAAAACGTTTGGATTATCGAATTACACTTGTAGCATAAGCATAGGTCATGCATCTAAATGGGGATTTCTATCAGCGCCTTCTGTCTCAAATATCGATAGCTACGAATTAGCATTATCCGATCGAATATAGCCCGTCCAACCTCACTAAACCCTTGTTATCCATGAATGGTTAACCACCACTTCTGTTATCTATCGAGTGAGTATTGAATCTAATTTCGGGAATTGCCCAAGGCTGGCTCGTACTAAATATACGAGTGCAATGCATAATCAGTGTTGTATGCCAATACCACATCAACATACACCGACAAGTTAACTGAGATATAACATTTGTACTAATTCCACTTTTATTTAAACAGACCAGAACCGATTTCGCTAATGACAAGCATTATCAACTGATTATAAAACCGATCTTGATTTTTTTTTAATAACAGTGGAATTAATACAAATGTAATTTTATTTTTTGGATAAGTTGATGTTAAATATCAAACTAAAGCTGTGATATTTCAAATTCAAGAATCTCGGGCAGTCGAATAAATCTGAAGTATTCCAAAACAGAGTTGGTTCAACAATTTCTCATTCAATTAAGCATGAAAAATTTTCTCCGCATTAATCCTTAATAAGCTTTTATTTGTAGCATTTCTCAAACACTTTAACTTGATCCAAAACTTGTGGTCTTAGCTATTGTTTGATTAACCATTTTCCCAAATTTATCTGTAAAAATAACGGAGACCTTCTTTTTAACTGCAAAAATATATCTGACAAAATAATGCATGAAAACCCAATCATTATATGATTGTTCTTGAAATAAAATCCGTGAGTTTACGTCGATTGATACATTTAGTAAGCTCTGTCGTGCATAATGCGCCGAAGGATAAATAATGTTTACTATTTGGTATTGAGGTATAAGTGAAACTAATGTATGCCGTCTACTAAATTAAATTGATTTAAAGGGTTTTTTTTATACGATGGACAGCTTTGTTTCGAACAAATATATATATTACAAAAAAAAAACACAATTACTATTGCGATTATTCATTCGAAGTATCGTTTACATTTTTAGTTCACGCTTTAAGAATCTTCCCACGACCTTAAACGATTTAAATATTAAGATGATTTAGTAAAATAAAACGATTTGTCGCTACAATATTAATGTTAACATGCCATAAAACATATCAACCATTCCACAAATATTTTGTAATACATATTGATCCATTTGCTTAAAAAATAGGATAGCATACCACACTGTCAAAGTTGATGTTTCAATAAAGACTCCCAACTGGTCAATCGAAAAGTAAAATTTGGTCGATCCCAGTTCACGATTGTTTTTGTGAATGAAAAACTGCACAAATATTTTTTAGTTCTACTTGTTTTCTCATATGTAAAAAACGCTTATTTCATATATAAAAATATTCTCATATATAAAAAATATTAATTTGAATAAATTAGAAAGATGCATCAACGATATTTCTTAGAAGATTATTTTGTAATTCAATCGCCATGAAAATAAAAATGTAAAGTAACACATAAACCTAAAAAAGGTTTGATGCTTTTAATCGTATACGTGTTTGGAGGCAATGTTATTAATACTGAAACGACAGTTGCAGAAGCTTTATATGTGTAAGTATTATCAACATTAAATATTCTAGTTATAACTCAAATTTAAAGATTGTGTTTCAAAAGATTTATGCTTCTGCTGTCTATTATTTAATATGTATTCCGATTATTTGTTTTTTTTCATTGCGTAAATGTGACCGACTTTTGCAGTTTGTGATTTTGGATGATATTGTATGCCTGTTATTGCCTCGCTTTATATGAGGTATTGAAAATGATATTTTTAAATGAATCACAATTTAGTGAAATGGAGAAAAATATCAAACGTAAAAGACAAATTGCTCGGTAACGTTGTGATTATACAACAATACAATCGATCTTTGAGAACGTTTTCATAAAATAAAATATTCTCGACAGAAATGGCAGTATTTAAAATTGATTTTAGATTAAATACTGGAACATAAATTTCTAAGAGAAAAAAGGCTACAATGAAATATTAACATTATGATAAAGCTCTTGTAAATTTTCATCGAGCCGTGTTAAGAATTTAACGTATTTTTCCTGTGAAAACATCTCTGCACTTTCAATTCCCGCAGCCTATAACTCAATTTTCCCTTGACTGCGTTTCAATAGGAGGTTTTGCCTTAAGCTTAAAACCAGATGCCAGATGCCTTGGCATCCGTCACTGGGTTTTCCTCCGCGTCGGGGTACACTTTCACTCGACACTGTCATTTGAGTTCATTCAACCGATCAAATTTGATAATTAATAAAAGCGATTAAGATACGCAGGCTATTATGTATTTTTGCACATCGTCTTCTTCAAATTAGAAAACTTTGATCCAACATTATTCATAAGACATATTTCGAAAATTAAAGGTTCAAAGTTAACTTATTTAAATTTTCAACAAATAACTTTGAATAATGCACTGAAGTTTTATTAAACATATTTGTGTTAAGATATTGATGTCACATTATTGTTTAGTAAATGTTTGAATATAATATTGAAACACACTATAACGATGTTTTATTATAAAACTGTTTATTCTACTTTAACGCTAGCATAAAGTAATTGAACATCTTACGTATGCCACATATTTTTTTACGTTTTGGTACTGACTACTGATGATTATATCTTGAATATATGAAAAAACAATCGATCTTCTTTTTGCGAGAATGCGTCAAACTATTTAAGCCTTCATTGACTTAAGTTAATAAATACTGTTTCTTTGTGTTCGTTAAGCGAAAGGTAATAAAAAAAACTTACAATTTTATTTTATTTAAAAACCGAAATACGCTAACATAATCAACAATATCAATTTAAAAATACGTTCGTTGTATCCGGCGCCGCGGTGCTGGAAAATGGCGTCGTCCGGATAATATGACTCTCAAAATGAAAGGCCTGGCGTAGACACCTCCGCGTCAAAGACAAAGCAACCCTCCCGATTTGTTTGGGAGTTGATTGTAAAACCAAGGTGGTTTCCCATCCCACGGGAACTTCCCCTTAATACTGTTTAAGTGAATTGGGTTTTCGAAACTGTGCATCGATTTAATTAAATATTGTATTTTAGATTAATGCGATTCTTAAAAAAATATTAACGATAAGATTAAAACAACTACAGTTTTTGTATTTTTTAAACTGACTAACAAGTTCATACAACTTTATTGATTCAAAGAAATCTTTTTTTTACTAATTTAATTCATAAAATTTTTCCTAAAATGATCGGGTCCTACGACTTACAGAATTATTCAGAAAATGATACTCACATTCAAAATTTTACCAAATTTCTTTTAGGAATGCTATCATTTCAATCTCTTGAAGCTCAAAGATAGTTTTAAATTTTAAAGCATATTTCTACTTTTTCGGGGCCGAGTTGAAAATCATGACATTCTTAAGACTAAAAACTCACACGATTCCAATTTGTTCCTACGTGGCCAAAACCACAACCATACATTTTTTTCTTCTTTAAACTTGTTTTTGGCGTATATCATATGAGTCACCAGTTTCAAGAACTGTTCGGCTGACCAATGCATTGCCTAAAGAAGTGGACATTTTCAACAACAATATGTTTGTAACTTTTATCTTTTAATGCGTATTTTGTACTGCATTTTTATTTTATTTATATTTGTCAAGTCCATGGCAAATTGGCACCAACTGTAAAGCTATTAATTGTTCTTTTCATTTGAAACAATAAATTACGAATATTTATGTTTATAAAATCCCACTCAAATTTTTGTGTTGCTATTTCTATTAATTTTAAAAATCTGAAAATGATTTTGAAAGAATACGATTTATTCAACATCATAAATAATTGTATAACTCTGACATAGAGTGCTGGATACGGTTTCACTTAAAAGCTAAAATTGAAACATGATTTGAATGAAGAAGCAATGTGATTGCTTATAAAGTCTTACTCAGAAACGTTTTGTTATAAATTACATTTCATTTGAATAATGTTTTGAATTTACTTTGAATTACGATTTTTCAAAATTTCATGCGTTTTATTACCTCAAAAATATTATGTTATAGAAATGAAATTTTGATTTGAAGTCGATGACAATACGTAAAGTAAAAGTATTTTCTATAGATTGACAATCAAGACTTTGCAAATTGGAGAGTAACACCCGAGGCACCTGATGGATGAATCTAAAACAACTGTTGCTGGAATACCCCCATTGCTCCAAAATCTTTCGGTCTCGAATTATTTACAAATTTTCCACCGTACAGCGTTTGTTCCGCGACGAAGATTAGAAATTATCCGAAAGTTTTCCCTGCCATTTTCATTGTTTATCTTCTACAAAAGACAATTTTCTGTTTTCGTTTAATTTAAATTTCGTGAGGCTTGAGTTACAACGCAAAGCGCTTTAAAAAGTTTCTTCACTCAAGCTTTTTTATCGCTGTCCACTATTTTAATAAAATATCTGTTTTAGAGCGTATGTTTTGGTATTGAAGGTTTTTGATTTGTTTTATTTTTATGTAATTTCTATTCAAAGTAATTTTAATTTCAATCTTTTCCATTTCCTTTTAAATTTAAATATTACACATCATGTAAACCAAATCAAATTACTAAAATGCTAAGCTGTTTTAATTTAAAAACAGCTATTCATCGCTTCAAGGAATTTGTAAGTATGGTTAGTGTAAAATTGAGATACCTCTCTTTTTAATTAAATAGTCCGATCTAAAATCTAGTTTAATAAAAAAAAAATTAAAAGCTTCAAATGTATTGGTATGGCTTTTGTGATAATTTTAGTTTAAATCATTGCATATTCGATTCTAATCGTATTCTTTTAAAGCACAAATTCAGTATTACTTTTTATTAGCAAGTAAGCGTTTTTAACAAAACTTCTTTTATGAATTACTTTTGTAAAGAGAAGAAATATTTTATATACATTATTTGATGTCTACTAAGAATCAAAATTATAAGCCGTACCTTTTTAAAATACTATTTATTATACCTTCTCTATTTATGTAACAAATCACATCAGCAATAATTATATCGTCACACATTAATTCAGAAATAAACACATCAAATTAATCTTTGCTGAACATTTTTTATCCAATTAAAAACACTAAAAACGAATGTGAACTTAGTTATTAGGTTAAGATTTAAAAGGGTATTTGACAATCTACTTTTATCGCACATTTTTTGGAAGAGGTGTATTAAAAAAATGCAATACCAGAAACATTAGAAAACTCATATTCATTTTTATTGAAAGAGGTCATCTCTATACTACATCCAGCTGAAAATACAGTAAATCTCGTACTTTAATAACAAATATATGACAAATAAATAACAAACTTTTTGGGGTACATTTTTCGACTACAGAATGATTTTTCAACAGATGGTAATTTTTTTTTTAATAAATCGATTTCATACTTAGGTAATCAATGAATATAATAACCTAATATTACTAATGAAATAGTTATCAAGTCATCAAATGAAATTATCAACAATAATACAAAAATAAAGTATTTTAAAACAATTTCAAAGAAACAAAAGAGTTTCGCGTAACTTCCGTTGCAAATACTTGATGAACATAAAAGGGAAACAAATTCCTAAAAATGTGTTTTTCTAACAGACTTACCCTTTTTATTTAATTTGGCATTTTTACTATCTCTAACGTACATTCTGATTCATCCCTCACCCTCTCAATTTCTTTTCAAATAACTACCTAACAAGGCAAGCGGGTTTTTTTCGTTTTCAATTGTTTTTGTATACCTAAAGCGCCTGCACCGCCAGATACAACTAGAATACAACCATAGAACCACCCGGCAATAAACTTTCAATTCCCTACGTCTTTGCTTTGATAACGTTCCACCCCTAAAACCGATGGCAATGATCTTCTCACACAGACAGGGCTACCAAAACAATACATCATATATATCGCATATTATAATACAAACAAATTGCTAAAAAATATTGTCTATAAAAACTAAAATAAAGACTTTTTTCTCCTTTACGAATGAGTCAATATTCAATGTTATCTTATTCTATTCATCAAATTTTGCTTCCAATACAATGCATCATTAATTTTTTTAAAAGACGTTATTATTTATTTTCCAATAATCTTCTAATATTTATTTAGTTTTGTCTTTTAACATACTTGCATTTGAATTATTATTAAAGCTTTATTGATCGACAAACCGATTATAAGTCAATATCGAAATGTACTCAATAATTATTGTGATAATGTCTGCTACTTTCTATAAATATCTACCGACCACTATTAAACTTGTTCTGGTAACGCCTTATTGCACCGTATTTTTTATTCGTATTGTATCTACTTTTAAATCTTCCTTTATATTGACTGTGGAAAGGAAAAAAGACGTAATTAGTAGTTTTTTATAATAACTTTTTTTTTCGATAATCACAATGTATGATACACATGTCTTGTATAGCTATTCAGCTTACAAAGTATGTAAGCTGAAAGTGCCTAAATAGTATGTAAATTTATCTTTTAACAGATTTAAAATAGTTTGAATAAATAAAAACCCGTGTAAATTGAGATTAGGAAAAAATACTAAGATATACTTTACTACTTAAATATACTTTAAATATACTCAATTTATATCAGATAAAGTCAATTAAAAACCATTTTAACAGTATCCATGCACTTCAAGGTTGTGTATTATATATTCCATAATTTGCTTTTTGCTAATACGTTTTTTGTGTCTCATGTAAAAGTTGCTATGTGTAGGTTACGTCCTTTTTCCTTCCACATTCGATTTAAAACAGCAGAGTACAAAAAAAAACTGTAAATTCGTGTTAATCGCATATATTGTTATCTTCTCATATATTTTGAAATGACAGTTACTTCAATGCCATGTCAACATTTTCAAATAATTTAAAAATAATTATTTAAAATAAATTAATGGTAAACATATTCTTCCCGGACACTGTGTTAGTATCTCAAGATGGATTTGGTATAATTGTGTTATAACGTCATGTAGTTGCAGCCCTATTGTGTTTATCCGTTCGGCGTTTCATCCCTTGTCCCACGACGCCCCGGGGCGACAATCCTCCCCTAAGTGACGAGAACGACTGAATGGAAAATCGGTATCACAGCCTACGCACATAACGGAGACATCAACAATTGAAATTTGGGAAAAGCAGACAGCGCCGTCACTTCAAATGAGATTGTCAATTTCCATGTTCATTTATCAATAGCAACATTTTTGGGTAATTTATGCTCGGATGAATAATTTTAGAGATTTATCAATTCATAATGCGCGATGCTTTGAAGTGAACGTCTATTGAAATTTTTTTTTGCTTATCACCGTTTTAAAAACAACATTAATAAAATAAATTAATATAATTTACATTCAAACTTAACAAAAATCAAACATTGTAAATCATGATTTCTATGCTGTTTTCACCATAGTTTTAACAAAATGAATACTGTTTAATGGGCACCCGACGTTAGCGCTTGGGACATCAGCGCACCGACACTAGCGCGCAATATAAGATTATCTTTTATTGTTGACTGCTCATTAATTAAAGAAATTTACTTATATAAAATATTTTTTCTGTTATAATTACATCTTGTTAAAAAAATATTGATACTTTTCCAAACGTATCTAAGAAAATTTTACACCATGTGAATTTCTCGAATTTCATTTAAAATATTATATTATTTGAGTGTTTATTGACTATATATTGTGTTTATTGGTTATATGACTAGTCAATTGCTTAGCCTAGTGATCGGCAAACTGCGGCACTTTAGCCCTTAACCTACTATATTATTATTTATTATTGAAATTAAAAAAAATACTTTAGTCTAATGAGTTGTTTAGAAAAAAATCATAACATGTTTAGTAGGCCTCATTACCAATTTAAATTATTAACGATATCTAGTTTTTTTTACACATAATTCGACTTTTCAAAAATAACAACAACGAAAAAAAACAGAGACAGGCCAAGAATTCATCTACAAACCTCCCTCCGTGTTCTAGAGTTAAAGTTTTTTTCCCACTTATCATAAATTGATTTACAATGTCAAGTGGCTTTAAAAAAATATCATTGGGTTTCTCAAGCGATCTATGTCCAGTCCCTCATAAAAAATCCGTATATAAGTTCCGATGAAAAGTATTATTTTTTCTAATTTAAAATACATTTTATGAATGATGTTTTGTCTTATTTACCTATTAGGTCTTCATTATTATTTTTTAACAGAATTACCACAATGCTCTTCTTTTTTAAAGTATCACAGTTTTTTAAATTGAAAAACCAATCTTCAATTTTTACGTTTCACCACGTTTAACATGGTTTTTGAGAGACGTATCTACCGTATAAAAAATAGTTGAATGTGTTAAGTTAGCTAGATTGCATCTTAGAAAGCGTATATGAATATTCTAAATCTGCAATAGCCGGGAACATTACTCACATTATTGTTTCATTAGGTATATCAAAATAAGAAGAAAAAAACTATTATGTGAAGAACTTAGCATATTCTTAAATCAGTTTAAGTAATTTTATTAAAATAAGTAGTTTTTTAAACATAGGTTATTTATGTAAACGTTAGAAATAATTGAATTTACGAATGGTTGGTATTGTATTGACACTTGTAATGTTTTTACATCGTGATTTCACGAAACACTAAATAGGTACAACAATAAAATTATTTACCTAGCGCTTGCTCAATTGTCACGTTTCTTGTCCGTGCTTGACAATTTAAACGGTACGACAGGCCCGGACTGGTATCGTTTATTTTTTGAGAAATATAACTTAACTGGTATCTTGATTGAAGTGATCGAATGGGAGACGAAGGAAATGCAGCAAGCGCCTGATGGAAATAATAATGGAGCCAATCTATCGCCAGAGATGAAACAATGAAGGTGCCGTCGCCTCGGATGTCTTGGCCATGGGCAGTGCCTACTCGTGAAAATAAGAGTATTTTCAAATAAAAAAAATAAAAAATACGTTAAAATTTTCTTTTGACTATTAAAATTCAATAAATATTTATTTGCACGAAATAATTATTATCCGTCGTATATAACCAATAACTCGAATCTCTGAATAAAACCTCTCATTAATTAATCTTCAATCGATTTCTGTATTATTTTCAACTATGAGAAATACAAGGCATATTAAAAAATGTGTTTTAAGTTACGGCATATCGTTCATAAAAACAACCACTCGTATACTAAAAAACATATTTTTACAGACGATTCAAAAAACTGTAAAAATCTGTAATGATATTTAATATTTTGAATGATGTTTTTAAGCTATATTTATGGTCGTATTTTTACTATCAACTATTAATATTTTTATATTATATAAGTCACAATTTCCACTGGCATAAGTTATTACGTCGATGAAAATAGAAAAAAAATGAGGATAACGATAAAACGCTTCATAGTTTTTGAAGTATTGCAAACGATTTTATTGCATGAATATCACGTAAAACTAATGCTTAATAAAATGTAATAAATGATCATATAACTAAACGAGGTATTACAATTTTCAATAGGGCATACGCGTAGTTGGATTAACCAAAATAAAACTCATTTCATAAAATATTTAATCCTGTATCAAAAAACAATGAAAAATCGTTTTCAACAAATGTGTTACAATATTTTTTTTAATATGCACCGTGTGGATTCCTAATAAAAAATATATACGCGAAATTTTTTTTACATGCCCTAGCTTTAAGCCGGTTTTTTTTATCTTTGTATCTTCGAAAATGCAAGAAGGATGATGTAGAGAATTTTAGTATTTTGCTAGCTTTTAATCAGTGCTTCTTTAATAATTATATCCATTCATTGTTGGATCCATATGTTATGAAACCTAAAAACATGTAATATACGGTAAGTTGTGTACGTCCCTGGTATTCTCTGTAATTCTATTGTAGTACAATATTTTTCTTGTCAATACCTCGTCTGGCAGAATTAAATTGCGACTTTAAAAATAATGGTTGGATATAAGTCAAAGCTCCGCCATTAGTGATACAAAATGGAGGAGCCCGACACTTAAAACAAAGACAATTTTCTTTACAGAGCGGATGGCATATTTCAAACAATACCTTGATACAAACTTTAAAATCATTTTGTTTATCTTGAGAATTTCTTTGTTCGCTTGCCTATCGAAACAACTTTAAAGATCTATTATTTTTTATTTAAAAAATCATATAAATTTTTACATCAATTAGTTAAGTTTTTTCGATAGTTGACTTCATAAAAACTTCGATATAATGAAATAACGTTTTTAGGGTGTTCACTGTCAATACTTGGTGGAAAGGCATTATATTAATAAAAACAATAATCCTTTGTACTTCATTCCACTTTATTTAATATGTCAGGACCGGTTTCGCTCATTGCGAGCATTGTCAACTGATAAGAAATATAATTTAACAATGCTATTTATACAAAATTGAAAAGTTATACACAACAGTTGGCATTGAAAAGAAATTGCCAATTACATTAAAGTGATTCTAAAATAACACAAAATTAAAATGTTCAACACAACTAACATATAATTAAAAAGTCATCTCAGATTCATAAATTCAGAATGCGATTGAAAGTAATTACAAACATAATTAAAATTTGGGAAATTTTTGACAAAGTGATAAAATGTTACAATAATAATAAAGTGAATATATTAAGCATATTCACTTTATTATTGTAACATTTTATCACTTTGTCAAAAATTTCCCAAATTTTAATTATGTTTGTAATTACTTTCAATCGCATTCTGAATTTATGAATCTGAGATGACTTTTTAATTATATGTTAGTTGTGTTGAACATTTTAATTTTGTGTTATTTTAGAATCACTTTAATGTAATTGGCAATTTCTTTTCAATGCCAACTGTTGTGTATAACTTTTCAATTTTGTATAAATAGCATTGTTAAATTATATTTCTTATCAGTTGACAATGCTCGCAATGAGCGAAACCGGTCCTGACATATTAAATAAAGTGGAATGAAGTACAAAGGATTATTGTTTTTATTAATGAAATAACGTGTACGAGAAGTCAGATGTTTAATAATTAGAATATACATTATATAAACCAATACCTTTTTTTACACTCAAATTACCTTGAATATTTTATGTTCCGTTGAAATTCTTTATTTTTGTTCATACATAAATTCATTGCATACAGCTTGGTGTGGCCTGTGTCACATAAAATCACCAGCCGGTACGCGTTGAAACCGCTGCAGCTTTGTTAAAATCATACACAGATTTTTGCGAGTGCCTCTTAATTTTCTAGCTCCAAACAAGAATGACATAAATATGGTGTTCTTAACATTTGACTAGACATTTTTTTTAAATCTGGAGGTTTTACCGTGGTATACTAATTTATGTCAAAAAGGTGTTTATGACGTTTTTGATTTGGTATATCATAATATTTGCATGTATAAAATACCTTTATAATGCATAATGCATAGAAAGGAGGCGTTTCCTGGTATGTATAATTTCTCTTTTTCTCAATGCTTACTTCTTCCGTGATTTATTGTTTTAGTAAAATTGAAAATTATACGATATTCGATGTTCAATTAATATCTACAAAAAATTTCAAACCATATAAAACTTATCAATATTCACAATTCAATGTCAAAATGACATTTTAAGTGATGAAAGTATTATACTCATTGTGAAAACATCTGACGATTATGAAACATATTTATATTTAGTTGTATTTTTTATTAAGAATTTAACATGACACAAATCTATAAATAATAAATTTAAATTAATTTACTAGCTTTAATTTACGATAAAATAAAATGATATTTACGACTTTAAACGTGTTTTCTTATCACATAAAGTTTTTTTGCTGTATTACACTATTATACAAAATTTTATAAAAGTCAAATTATATACCAAAGCGTTAATTTTATTTTTTTGAACTTTAGAAAGTGGACTAAACCAAATTATAACTGTAATTTTATTTCACTAATAATTGTTTTTGCAATTGCAAATGATACTAGCTTTAATTTGCAATAAAAAACTATACAATTCAAAATTTAAACTCGTTTGATTTTGACTTAATCTTCTTTTGTTTATTCCATTGTTTATTAACGTCAAATTATATAGTCGTTTATCTTGTATCAATAAAGTTCAAATAAAGATGTGGATATTGTTAATATAGTAAATATTAAGCAACATTTTTGAAATGATTGACAAATTTTTTTATGCTTTTCATCTTTTTACGAGGAAAAGACAAGAGGTTAGAAAACAAAATGATGTTCTAATTTCCCGAATTATTTTCTGTTAGTAATATTGTTTTACTGCTGGATTCGTTGATTCTAGGAACACAGATTAAAAACCTTTTTACTAGGAATTAAAAAGAGGCAAAGCTTTGTATATTAAGGTAACGTTAAAAGGGAACAGATATAAAGTCTTTTAAATAATTAAAAAAGTAAAATATTTATAATCAATGTGACAATGCTTATCAAATAAAAGAAAAAAAACATTAATTAAATGAACAAAACATCATACAATTGCTGTTATTTACAACTTAGCATATTATTATCTAAAGACTGGATATTTGAAAAAAATAGTTGGTTATCTAATGTTTATACAGCCTTTTAGAAGATTGTAGATTTCAATGTGTAATTAATTATTGCCGTTGAAATACTAAAATCAAACTCCGAATTTGTTTTTTTCAACACCATTTACTCAGTAAACCTGGTTGAAACGAAAATATAATTACTACTTTTAAGGTGTTATTATTTTTATTTTTTAATATAATTACTAGTAAGTTATTAAATAAATCCTAAAGTTCAATGTTAAATCTAAAACAGTATATTTATTATTGAACTTTCTTGAGTGCGGTTTAATTTGATTGAAAATAAATAAAAAAAAATTATCCCCATTTCCGCTGTAGACTGTTACCACTCGGTCACGTATTAGTTAATTTTATTTGGCTTCATGCGAACAGAAATACATTCAGAAGCTATGAAGTTTACATCCTAAGTATTGATATTATGTTTATGTTTGCGATTGGTACACGTCCCAAGATAAGCGATCGCTAATTTTCATGATGTTGCCGAGCCGGTAGAGGGTTAAAACCCGACACGGCATTTCGACCGCAGCTATATTGTAGCGTTACGGGAATGAGAAACCGCTAGAAATGTTCGCGTTCCTGTTTTAACAGGATTATACGTTATTTGCTGGCTTCCCACGTGGTATACAAAATCACCCGCTCAACAACGTAACGATAATGTCATTATACAAATTATTGTCTTGATTGAATAGGATTAATTAATTCAACAACCATCCTTTATAACTTTATACTAAACTCGTATATTTTAATAATCATTTTCCTGATTCACAATTTGTTTTAGCCTATTTCCGCTCCCAATGTGGAGCATATAACCGTCATGTAGGTATCTCAACAAAAGTTTCAAAAACTTTAGAAAGTTTGCTCAACCTTCCTTTTTCAAAGAGAGTAGGTATAGAATGATAAAACTAAACGCTCTCACTACGTTAAATTTTTGGGATAATATTTTTAGGACGGAATTCATTCACCCACATGCTCTTAAACAGAAATCCTTAAATCAATTTATAAAAATTGACCGTACTCCCGTATCCGACGCTAACGACGTTGACCAATCGACCACACTGCTGGTTAAATTTGAAAGATCCTTATATTTTTTATGTAGATCGTGAACTTTAAACTGAAATTATTTCTTTAACATAACCTAAGAGACACGTTTAACACGGTTTCCATAAAGCTCAATTTTCGTAAACCACGTTTTAGTAGTGGAAAAGTTACAGTTTCGTCGACAGACATAAAAATCAAAAAGTAATCTTTAAATATGATTTATAAATTTATTTAAATCCATAATTTGTTCCGCCTTTTGACTCTGACAAAGATTGTTAATTTTGAACAAACCTATCAAAGCTTGCCCAATCCTGCTTGAAACAATCAACACGAGTTTTTCTGCGATGGTGCCGCTTTGAGAGTTTTTTGAGACCATTTATCATTTCCCTACCCGGACATGATTTCGCTGCAGTATTTTAGAGCGGATACCAGTATTTGAAGTGGCACGTCCGCACTAGTTTGTGCGCCAAACTGCATTTCCGAACCCGGTTCGCCAAAGTTTGCATCCGCAAATCGCCAACGGCCAAAACATTTGTACTAGTTTACGTGTACACTATTGCTTTTAGACACTTCGCTTTAAGCTTAGTGTCGCTTTACTACTCTTCGTTGCGATTTTAAAGTAATGTTATTGTCATCACATCTGCAGTTGAAAAATAATTGATTATCTTTTCACTTTCATACTGGTTTGTTGAAAGAGTCAATCTTTTTATCCTTCATTATGATATGAATAAATTAAAAACATACACTCAAAACTTGTGGCTTATTAAAAAACAGATGCTGCTCTACGATAAGTGTGTAATTAAGTAAATCGAACTATATTTTAGAAGAAAGAAGATATACCCGTACATAATTTTATATATAAATGCGTACAAATACAATTTACAAATAATTAAACTGAACAATTATTTTCATTATACTAATGGTCATGTTTATAAATTGTATTCACTTAAAAAATAAATGCAGTGTTGTCGAGCAGAACTGTTCTCAGCCTAAAACAATTTTTATGTATTGTTTGATCATAATTAGAAAGTCAATTGATCGTTTGGTTACAATATATGCCTAACTCACTGTGAAACTTTTGTGATATTTCAAGAACGAACTCGCGGGTGGTAGGTATTTCTTGCTCACGTACCACGGGATGTTACATATTTATTTCAGTGATTTATGTTGTACAATCTGAAGAGTCTTCATATGCTTGTTTGTGGTAAGCATAAGCCCATATTGTAGTATCGTATACAATGACTAGTCACTTTTGAGTGTAATTTTGCTCCTCGCATTAATCATAATCGTAAAATAGCCTAATTTAAGACCTTCTTAAAATTGAATTAATGTAAGCTCATCTAAATTTCAATATTATACGACACACAAAACACATACTTGGGAGAGCACTTTATTGTTTAACTTATTTATTTTGTAAAAATATATAAACATTTAGTTTAATAAAAAAAGTCCTATTTAATATTAACGATTGTGTTAAAATTGAGTGTGTCGTACATATATATTTACATAGGTTTTACTTAAAAAATAATTGCTGTATCTATTAATTCTACTCTAAATTAGTTAACTGTACAATCATTCTATAGAGTAGACTGTGGTTTCACGTCAACTTCTCTGATTTCAGATTAACGGACATTTTTCATAAAAAAATACTGGCATCTGCTTTTTCTTCAGCCCAAGCAACATTATTTATTTTCAAGATCAACCAATTACTGATGACGCTGTTACTCACCTGAAGGAATATAGTATATTGACTCACCTAACAAATGAGCAAATTTCTTTTCCAAAATGCTGGAGCTTGACTCGCATAAGACCAGTCCACAAAAAAGGTTCTCTTTCTGAAATCACAAATTTTCGTCCAGTAGCAATTTTATCAGCACCGGCTAAACTTTTTGAATCTATTATACATAGGTATATTTATATGCATGTTGATTGTCAATTAACTGATTCTCAACATGGTTTTAGATCAGCACGTTCAACTACAACCAATCTAATTGTGTATACTGATTATATTTCGCAATCTTTGGATTCTAACTGTCAGGTTGATGCTATTTATACGGATATTTCTAAAGCATTTGACCGTGTTGACCATGATATTCTCTTGGATAAATTGAGTGCTGTAGGATGCTCAAACAGGATGATTAGTTTTTTTGTTTCCTATTTGTCAAATCGACGCCAATATGTTGATTACGCTGGGTTCATATCAAACGTCTTTCCAACATATTCCGGGGTTCCTCAAGGATCTAATCTTGGCCCAATTTTATTTCTTATTTTTATTAACGATATTATAGAATGTATACGTGGAATAAAGTATCTGCTCTTTGCTGATGATTTAAAACTGTTTTTACGTATCAGTAATGAGTCTGACTGTACTATTCTGCAACAAAATATGAATAATATTTTAAATTGGTCTATGAAAAACAAACTCGACTTCAACATTTCAAAATGTTTTTGTATTTCCTTCTCTCGCTCAAGATTACCCATCACATATAACTATGTGATATCTAATGATGCTTTAAAGCGTTTGTCTGAAGTTGTTGATCTTGGTATAAGATTTGACTCCTCTTTCACCTTTCATTCACATATAACTTCTATTGCACTGCGTGCAAGCAAACTTCTTGGGTTTATTGTTAGACAAAGCAAACCATTTGAAAACCCAACTGTGTTTCGGACGCTTTATGTTTCTTTGGTCTTAAGTAAGCTTGAATATGGATCCATCATTTGGAGCCCATATGAAAGTTCATACAAGCTGAAATTGGAGAGAATCCATAAGAAATTTCTAAGATATTATTATTTCAAAAAATTTAAATTCTTCCCCTTTGATAATTCCTTAAAGGAATACTACCCCACCAAATTTCTTTTAGGAATGTTATCATTTCACTCACTTGAAGCTCGAAGATCATTTTCAAGCTTAAAGCATTTTTCTCTTCTTCTTCGGGGCCGAGTTAATAATCCTGAAATTCTCATGACTATTAATTTACATGCTCCCAATTTATTCTTACGTGGGCGAAACAATGAGCAAAAACTTTTATTTCTAAAAACTTATACCTCGCTTAGGAGGTATGAGTCACCAGTTCCAAGGGCCGTTCGACTAATCAACGCATTGCCTAGAGAAGTGGACATTTTTGGTGATGGTATTTGTGAACTGTTTGATAAATTTTTCTTTTGTATTTCTTGATTTTTTATGTTGAATTTGATGTACTGTGTATTTTTATTTTATGTTTTGTCTTATTATATTTTTCAAGTGCATGGCGAATTGGCGTCAGCTGTTATGTCATGTACTGTAATTTTGATTTTTAACAATAAATAAATAAATAAATAAATAATATAGATGCACAGGATGCGGCAATTATACTATTCACTGCGTTACTGGTAACGTAACGGTGAAACTCGAAGTGTATTTGTGAACTTATCGATGCCAAACCAATGTTAAGGTATTCTGAAAAACGTACAGTTTTTTAGCATAAAACAGTTTCAAGGCACTGGAATCAATCAACCAAGCAATAATTTATTAATTATTTACCGCATAATAGTTGTTTGGTTCTAAAAACATTCTCCTAGAATTGGGTGAAAGTTGTCATATTATTAAGGAAACAATTTTATTTGTATCAATATATTTAGCTCAATCATTTTAATAGTAATTTAAAATCAATTTTGCATTAAAAAAATTCAATTTAATGTATAAAATATATGAATGTAAAATACATTACAAAAAAACACAAAGTGATTGCGTCTGCAATAGGATTTTCGATATGTAATATTTTATACAGGCAATAAAAGTTAAATTAAAATTCTAGCAATTAAACGGAATGTGTTAAAAACGAGACAATATCGTTGAATTATTTTCAGGAACAAGAAATATAAATTGAATTTTTAGCATTTAATTTCATACCCTGTATGTGTCGGCTTAAATTAATGTATGTAATAAAGATAGCGTAAATATGTAGGTAGTCAATTTAACCTGCAGCCGAAAAGTCAACGGTTTATTATTTGCCTTAAGGTGTTATTATTTATAAAATTATTTACGCTTTAAGAGAAAATCTGATGCGGAAAATTGTATCACGTTTAAAATCCAAAATGATAACGGGTTGTTATCTAGATTCGCATACCTGTTAGCTTTCACTTAGCATAGTAATAATTAATACCACTTTGAATTTCAACCAAAACTGGAGAATTTTCCGGCACGCATAGCTCGTTTCCTCTATAACCGAAGTGGATTTCTTGAACTTAGTAGAGATGAAGTTTAAACGTGTGCTTAACCCTTTCCTTCCCTTTATAACAGGTTCAGGAAGCTTTGTTGATGTAAATCAACTTAGCATGGGCTCGGGCAGGCGGCGGAGGCTTTGCGCAGAACTTGAAGGGCGGGTGGGAGCGACGGCGTCGGTGTAAACACGCGGCGCCGCCTACCTTCGTGACTAAACTCACTCTTAGTTTCGACCGACAAACAACCGAGTTTTCGTTATGTTGTGCTCAGCCCAAACTTTGTTTTGTTGGTTTTTTCAATTTTGATTTTGAACAGTTAACCAATATTACTTTGCCTACAATCTTAAATTAATTATCTTGCAGCAAAATATGCTGAAATGATTATAAAATTTTATATGAATAAAATGGAATATACTTAGTATTTTAAAGATTTCATGACACAAGAGTGTTTTTAATCTTATAAAATGTTGCCTTACTCTGTTTTAAATTCCCTGATTTGATTTAACCAGGGATTTGGAGTCAGAGTCGGAGTCGTGAAATTGAGCGGCTCGATTTTTTTTTTGAAAAATACATTTAATGATGTGTATTCAGATAAAATAATCCAAAGTGTCAACATTGGATGCTTGGCTGACTAAAGGTGATCTGATGTAATACATATATGTATGTATATATAAGTTAAAATGAAATTATTGAAAAAAAATCTCAGAATCGGAGTCGTCTTTTTTTACATAACTCCACAGCCCTGGATTAAACATCACATTAAGGCATTTACGAGTATATTTATTTTAAATTTTAAAAGAAATAAAATATTTATATTCTATTTATTTATTTACTTGTCATTGTCATGATTAATATTCATACACTCTCATAAAGAGAAGAAGTAAGAAGTCTCAAAGATAACTTCTGAATCTTCTCCACTGTAAGAGTACATATATTTCAAAGCCTCTCGGGGCCCAAACAATTGACCCACTCTCAATTCTGTTTTAAACCAAACCATTGTACATTAATATTACAATTCTAACTCCCGAAAACACTCTAGTTGTATAGGCGATAAAGCCCAACGTTTGCAATGCTTTTTTGCAAGTACAAATTCTTAATGTGGTTATTGAGTGTTAGTTTTCTCTCAAATTGTACGCTAAATTCGCAAGAAAGCCATTCATTGAATAGCGGAAGAATAAAACCGGTGACTTTCTTGTAAAAAATCAATGATTTCTTCCCTTATTCATTATAATGATCTTTATTAGACTGGAGACGGAGACAATCGTCAAGACCAACACAAGCTTCAATTTATTTATGGTAAATTTGAATCGCTCAAATTATGTACATTCACACAAATTTTGTCACTAACGACCCGGGTTTCGCCTTTTGGCATCTTCAGCACGTATGAACTTGAACTGACGTTCTAAATTTACGATTTAAATTTAATATTGAAATTCCACCAAGCACCTTCAGTCGAAATCTTAAATTATTTTTGGTTTTTATTCTTTTTAGCTTGAATCGTTTTATTTATTTTAGTGGTCATAATTTAAGAAACTCTGGTTTAAATAAAAGTTATAACTAAATATAAAAGTATGGTGATTTTTCTCAGTTTATTGTAATTGACCCATATTACGATAAATATAAATCATATATTTTTACAAAGATTTTAAATTACTTTTTATAGAAACGCACCTCATTTCATTTAAAGTTACAACTGTAATCACAAAGCTGTCAGTTTGATTTTTATATTAAATAATTATATCAACAAAGTAATGGGCGAATTATTAAAATACGAAATAGTTCATGGTGTTTTTAAATAACACTTTATAATGTATAACTTTAAACGTATGCGTGTTAAATCAATACTTTCAATGGCAAAATATATCACTTTAACAATCACAAAGAAGCTCCTTTGCAATAACCATTATCTCCAGACTGAATTATTTGACTTATTATCATACCCATATGCCCGAGGATATGATGAATGATACGACAATCCTCCCGCAATAATTATATCGATTCCCAACAGGGAAAGAGGAGTTATCTCCCAATACGTGCGAGTCAAAGGATGGCCCGCGATAACCGTAGCGGATAACACTTTCGGATGCCCTTCTGGGACTCCCAAATTCGTCCCCTGGGGGTAGTTAGGCCAGATTAGCAACAAATTGAGAGGGTTGCCGATATTCTCGCATATTATCGTCCAGTCCTAGAATTACCCATGCGAGTGTTTCGAACGACCCCCTCTAACTGCCGGTGACAGTATGTATGGAAGAATGAATTAACTTTCCGTAAACCTTTTATTTCATTAGAGTACAAACGATACAGCTATCGGACAGTCTTTATATTTATAGCCCATATTCTTTTCGACACAATAATGATATTATGTTTATAAATTATAGTTTTTTTACTTACCACCACTTTGCAGCGGCCTAAGAGTTTTACCCTTCTTACCGAGTATATACCACAACGTTACTAAGTTGTTAACATTTGATTGCTGAGATAAATACATATTCCGAACAGATTTTATATATTGAAATCTACTTGATCTTCATATATCGCTGTGAACTCTATGAATGCGCTTAATCGGCAACTCTATAAATCGATTAAAAACTTATTTATCAAACAACATAACTGTTCTTTGCAGGATACAAGCCTATCAAATGGACAATTATGAAATCTGATAATTAATAATTACAACTAAATCAATATTTGTTGCCAATAGTACAGCATGCTTGAATGAATTGATATATCGTACATGGAAGAAAAACAATTCACGCACTACCCTGTCAATGGCTTAGGGAAATTAGAAATCGTCATTATATGACTCAATTCAACTCATAATAAGTAAACATAGTATATTACACCGTGTCTTCTAAATAGTGTGCATACATTTCATAGACTTCAGCAATATTAAAATAGATTTCATGTGAATTCTTCGAAATGGAACTGAGAATCACAATTTTTTATTGACATTTAAAATATATCTATAATTCAATTTCAATAACATCAATTTTTAATATTCTTATAAAAACTGCAAAGCATTATTGATGTTCATGTTTAAAGCCAACATAAAATAAATAGTATAAATGCTTCCAGTTTCTTTCATAACACGAACCTCTTTCTATACGTGCATTTTTTTACACCTTTATTGGTATAACACTTAATCTGAAAAATATTTACAGAATACATAAGGAATTGTGCCTGCAGTATGACAGGGATTTTTCAAAAGTAAGTGTACGTGTCTTCATAGTGCTTTAAAACTGTCTTTGAGAGGGTGAAAAGGACTTGAATCGTGCCTCGATTCACTCACGTAAGATCATAGGTATTATTTTTTAACTGAAATATTTACTTTACAAAAAAGACAAAAAGTGGTGCAAGAAGCTTATTGGCAAACAAATAATGGTTTGAAGAATAATAATCCACAATTTTATACAGAAATCTTTCGTCGCAAGCATTTACAACTAATGAAACCGGTCCTAAAATTGAGAGTGAGATTATGACAAAAATATGTTGTTTTCAATAATTTTAATTTTGAGAAAAAGCACACAAAAACTGACAAATAATGTTTGGAAAAGTACAACCCTTAAATATATTTTTTAATCGTACAATACTTCAATCTTACTCTAAATTGTAATTTTGTGTTTTTATGATTACTTTAACAGCTATAGAAACGTCAGCTTGAGATTTGGAAACATTACAATCAACCATGCTTTTAATATCAAATAATTTAATTGAATTAATATATACCATGCCAGGTTTTGAACTCAAAACCTTTTAATCGAAGTATTTTTTGGCTCTAGGTTCCTGAATTGGGCTGACACATAATCTATACTCTTTTTTAATGAGAGCTTGTGTCTGATATGATCAACGACCAGTAACCGATCTTTAAGCACATTATTTAAATGCTTCAAATGATGTTCAAATTCTCCATTTACCTATATCTATCTAATTGGTATGAAAAATTAAGTATTTTTTTATTCCACACTTACCGTCACATAACATTCTCCTAATTGATCATTGGGATATTTTTTTATTGATTTGCAGCAAAATATGGAAAACTATTTGCAAAGCTTTCTCGGTTCTTGTAAGCCTTTGCAAAATATACCGAGCTTATTTTGTTGCGTGCTAGGCGAAAATTCAATCAATAAACTTAATTTATTGTACTACAGCTTTAGAGTCTTAGGCTTAGACGAAACAAATAACTCACAATCAGGGATAATAAACAATTACTTTGACTTAAGTAGCGTTAATGAAAGCCTTTATTATTGTTTATTATAATGCCTATGGTATACTTGTGTAAAAAGATTATTTTGTTTACTATAAATTACAGATAAAGTAGTCGCTTTAAAATAAGTAGTGTATTAAAGTAAAATGGAAAAATATTCTCACAGTTATGCTATTATCATCACGTTTATGAGATATTACTAAATTGTCAACAGCTGTTTATTTTATAAATTAATACCTTTTTTAAGCTTTTATCATCATAAATTATGAATATTGGACATAGTATATTTGTCAACTAACTGTCCGATATCGTCGATTAGTGATTTTGGTTGTGAAACGTGTTTCCATTAAATGACAGAAACGAATATTATGTAACGATTATCAAGTAAAAAACAATGACCCAGTTTACACGAGAATATGGTTCAAAGACATATAGATACATTTTTCACCTACTCAGCAAGCAACACATTCAGAGGAGGATTACAGTAGAAACTTTTGTTAATTTTTCACCATTTTGATTTATTATTGAAGCCACCAACATCAACACAAACAAGATTTTTCACAAACTTTAAACTTTTACAGTCTACTACTGACATTTCATAATACCACGTGCACTAGAGTAAAAAATATTGAAAATCAATCATTTAAAATAGAAATTGTATGTGTTTGTTTGTCACAACTACTTCTTCCCAACGGTGAACAGTAAATATTTGAGAGTTGCACATGTCATTCTGTCTGCTAATTTTCGATCAACTTATTTTCAATTCTTAACATCACTATTGATGGACTATATTTGTGTATGTTACATAAGGTGATATTTTCAACTATTAACTTTCAAGATAAGCTGTAATCTATCGTGGGTAATAAATATTAGTACTAGCTCTCATATTATAATTCCATACAAATTGTTTATCAGCAAACTTAAAGGAAAATAACATCAAAGAACATAATTTAATATAATATTCATCACAATTAAAGAAGTCTTATCTCACTTATCTTACTGATCTCTACGTATTGAAACAAAAGTAAAGTAAGTAAAAAATATGTGTCATTACTAATTAAATTTAAGATATGAATTTAATAATTAATTTAAGGTTTTACAAAACTCACTCACATTTCTTAAAAAAAATACATAAATAATCAACATAATTAACATTATTGTTATAAGGTACTTCATATATCCCGATACTATCAAATAATGCTATGAATAAAAAAATCAAAGACAAATGCGAGCTATTTATAGTTTTAGTAAGTATTAAATAACCATGATAACATACTACAACCCATAGACAGATACAGAAGGCATTTGCAATTTAATTGTCTAATACAACATTAAGCATTGAAACTGACATTTAGCACTTTTAACATGTCTGTCATTTTACTACACCTGTATCTGCCAATTGTAGCAATAGCAGTGTAATGTCCGCAGCATCAGCAAGCGAATGGGAAGAGGGTAAGTTCGGTAACAAAACATCGCACCGTGTCAGGGTTTGGGGCTATCGCCAGGACGCGTGAACAAACTTAACCTGATCTGTGCCGTGCGGTATTAATATGGCCGTACACGGAGGGCCGCGGTTTTCTTTCAAAAAATAAATCCTAATAAATATATATTTTTGGACATATCCTAATAGTATATCATATAGACTTACCATAAAAATACACGATGCGCCATTTCCGCTGACATTTATCCAAAAATGTCCGAAATAAATGATCCACAAAACTTCAGGGTTGTCACACAAAATTCACACACGGAAAACACAAAACACACGATCGTATATCAAAAGTAATTCTATCATATTAACATTGTATCCTAAAAACATATATAAAATACGGCGAACAGTTTAAAACAAATTAATAGTCTTCTACCGTGTGGTATGCCTCAAAACAAGGTTCTACGCAAAGAGCCACTTTACATTGTTTGCACATATACCTAGATTCCTTTCTTAGTTTTTTTGATAAACAAACCACACATCTCGCAGCTGTATTAATTTTTTTCTCACTTGGAGGAAATTTCATCATAAAATGCCTTTCTGTGAGGCGGGAAGGCAATTCAGAATGTCTTTTTTGTTTTACAGATTTGGTAGGCTCAACACATTTATATTCATGAATCAGTTGTCGAATAACTTCCAACTGAAATTTTTCTAGCGGAATCCGTTTTGCTGTTTTTTGGCATAGCAGTGTATGAGCATTCAATAACGAAAGATCCATTAGGTGGAAAAACATTTTTTTATACCACCTCATAGTCTTTCGCGATGAATGCACGCTTGATAAAATCATGTCCGATCGGTCAACGGCCCCCATATTTTTATTATAGTCTTGGACACTTTCGGGCTTTATGATGGCTTCATTCCGATGAGTGGTTTTTCCTGTGTCGGTGAGAATAGCAGGATGAAGAGTTGTCAACATGGAAACATCCCTTTTATCCTTCCATATTTGTGCCGAAAGAGTGTCCGTATGAAAAGCTTTCATTTCTCCCTTCTGTAACTTATCAGTGTGCTTGGGCATTCCTTTACGGTTTCTCCTTACGGTACCACAAGCATTTGTTTTCCGGTCATGGAGCTTTTGAAACAAAATGGGACTCGTGTACCAATTATCCACGTATAAAGTATGTCCCCGATCCAAATAGGGTTCCATTAATGTCATTACTACACTACCCGAAATACCAACGTGTGGATGTGGAACATATTCCGTTGTTTTTCCAGTATATATAATAAAATTTAAGACATATCCAGTTGCACAGTCACATATTACAAAGAATTTTATTCCAAAACGGCTTGCTTTTGATGGAATATACTGACGAAATGACAAGTTACCTTTAAAAAGCAGCAAACTTTCATCAATGCATACATTCATGTATGGATACATACATTGCGTGAAAATTTTTTTAAAATGTTCCACAAGGAATCTTATTTTGTATATTTTGTCCCCAGCTACCTGCTGCGTATTGTCGCTGAAGTGAAGCATGCGTAAAATTATTTGAAATCTATTACGGGACATGGTATCAGAATATATTGGTGAATAATACAATATATCTGTAGACCAGTGGTCCTGTATTTTGTTTCGGGAATTACAGGGCATCAATAGACACACAGCAAGAAACACGTATAACTCTTCCACTGTAATGTCTATCCACTGTTTCAATCTCCAACTAAATTCACTGCATTGATTTTTAATGTATATAAACTGTTTATTTGTTTCAATTGTGATGAAATTCATGAGAGAGGTTGTCATAAACATCTTGAAAAAATCTGATTCTCTATTCCCAAAATTTTCAATATCCGCTCCTGACTTTGAACTTTCGAATGAGTTAATTTTAGGAACAAAATCACCTGTTTCCCATTCAAAAACCGGTTCAGACTCATCAATTAGTGGTACAAGTTCATCATTAGGTGCTGATTCGGGAACATTGGAAACCAAGCCTTCTTGTTCCTCGTCTTCAAAATCGTCGAAATCACTGTCATCGGATTCGGCGGTGAAGCCAACGCTATTCATCAAATCTTCAGTCAGTTCTGCATTTTCAGATGTACTTTGTTGTCCTTCCATTCTCAGGCGTTAAAATAGTAAAATGTAAAAAATCAAATATCCAGGAAACGTAAGTTGAAAAAGATATATAAACAATCGTCAAAAAAGTTACGACACAGGAAAATCTTATAAAATAAACAGACACTCACAAACAACGCAGGTTATAAAGTTTTAAAACACAAAAAATCATTTGGTAAATAACGAAAAAAGACGTAAATTTAAAAATAAACTGTTAATGTATCTAGTTATAAAACTGTTGTAAATGAAATACTTAACAAAAACGATATTCTGGCCCACAAAACCAACTAAGATGTGTCAAACATGAAAACAAACACATAACTGACCATTTTTCCAGGATCATTGTTACTTGCAGTGAATATTCAGAATAGAAATAATTCCCCGTTTATAAATATAATACTGGACAAACATAACGTAAGAATAAATGGGAAGTCCCGGTATTTCATTAGTCACTAATAATATGTATGGCGTAACCCTATATAGTAGCGCCGCATATTAACAAGACACGAAAACTTTTGTCGATGTCAAAAAATCGATGTATTACAGATTAAAATTCAATATCCTTCGAGTTCAAGTATTACAACACAATCTCAAAAGATGTCACTATATGCGAGTTAAATTTAATTATTTAAGAGAGGTACTGGTGACTTGTAAATTAAGTACAAAGGAGAGCGTAATATTACGCGCATTTTGTATGGACGGCCCCTTGAACACGGACTTGTAGCGCGTAAATATACGCTCTGGGCAGAGATCAGGTTAATCCCGCGAATCGGTATTCACAGCCAGCCCGTGAGGTATTAGTTGGTTGTATCAAACAGTACCGGGATTTGTTACTCCTTATACAGCTCGACGTATATGAGCTGATTGGACTTTTCATAATGTCAATTTTAGCCAAAATAAAAATCACCAGAAATACCCAAATAAGAAGAAAGGGCTAAATTAAGGAATATAGTTTTTTCTTACTTTATAGAGAACTTATAACCAAAGTTGTCATCTTAGCTGCTTATAGAACACTATATTAATGTAATCACATTTTTTCAAAGTGACAATTGACCATTTTATTTTTTATCATTTGAAAATATTTACTTGTTGAAGTCTCTGTGTATTTATTTTCATTCATAGAAAATTCTATAGGTATGTTGCTATATTACACAAAAAATATATTCGTGATTCACTTAACACAATAACAATACTCCTAGGTTCACTTATTGTTAATTTGTCTTAATAAAATTTATGTATATCTTTTTCTTTTTAATTCTTAAAATAGTTATCATAATAAAAAATATATGAAATGTAATTTAAAATAAATTTAATGTGTCATGTCTTTTTATTTAGTTGTATTGTATTACGTTAGAATAAAATAATAAGTATAATAAGTAAACAGATATACTTTCAAGTATAGTTTTAGCAAAGGTGTTATGCTAGAAAAGTACAATATTTATCAATCCCTGTAGGACCAATACATTGCTTTAATCAAATTGAGTTTTGCCAAATAAATACGAATTCCATTAGTAAATACACTATCTAATTAATATCATAAAACTCGTACAAAGAAATGGAATTTTATCGTCTCAATATGTTAAATATTCTCGTTCGCTGTTGGGTCATCATTCATCTGCGCTAGGTTGTCGTCTTGCCAAGATTTGTAAGCTAACCTTATCACGCTGTGTGGATGACTTCAATTACAAACGCAACCCCGTGTTGCCGGCAAACATTAACTCTTTAACTTGTCGTGTATTTTCTTCTTTCTCCCCTTGAGTGGCTACTTCTTGCAAGTTGTCGTCTTATTTTCTAAACAAAGGTATTCAATTGACAAGGGAGTCCAGTAACAACAAATCCAGTCATTTTACTAGAAAATAAATTGTAACATAGTTTCGCAAAAATATAAAATATATATGCGCTTTCTGTAAATGTGTGTTTGCTGTAATTGCTATTGTGCTTAACACAAATAAATTAAAGACAATTGTAATGTTTCGCACACTATTAATTGAATTATCTAAATCATTACTGGCTATAATGTAAAACACTAATAGTACATATTTCATCATGTGATAGATTATGTAATTTATATTATTGTTTTTCATGATATATATATCTTGAATAATTAATACTGTCTTTTTATCTTTGCTTGTTGATTCTCTTAATTGCAGTCTACGAGTATACTGATAATGGCTTGAATTATTTTTTGAATAATACTCAATTTTGATTAGATTAGATAGTTCGTATTAACTTAAGATAATTTTTACATTAAACATAATTGGTGGTCCTTTAGAAAATTAACAGTTCTAAACGATTTCTTAGATATTTTGGGTTTAAATGTGTCTAAAAATAAATCACTGAATGTGTGGCTTAATAAATTAGCTAAAATTTTTAAATACATTATAAAAGCATCTTCCATCTATAGAAAAGTAATAGATGATGAAAAATGACAAACAATTAAAGGTAAGATACTGTAAGCGTACACAATAACTGAAAACGAGACGAACTTTTTTTAAGTTATGACCGCTTCCAATTCATATGAATTCTTATTAGCAAGTAGTTTTGTACGAGAACTGTCTGTTACGATGTTGCTTGACCTTTTGTATTGAAAACAGTAAAAATCGAAGGTAAAACCTATGTAAGAACTAATGATAACCGTATTACTTTCGTTTCATTTTTAGGATCGAATCAGGTGGGAAGTAATTTTTAAATAAAGTTTAGCTGGGTATAGGTCTAGTGATCAACCTCGTTGGCTTCGACTGTTAATCAGCTCATAGATGTCTGTGGAACACAACTAACATATATGTACTAATCTTATATTACTGAATATAAACAAAATATATTGATTTATCTAATAGGCTGTAAGCAAATGAATATAATTATTTTTAAAATAGGGCATATTATTCTAACGATAGAGAAAAATGTCTAAATAGAAATGCTACAAACCTAGTTACTGCCCAAAACGAATGCAATGTTACATGTAACGAATGCAATATATTTAATAATCTTTTAATCTGATTTTATTTAAGAAGCAATTTCTACGAGAGGTCATTTAATTGAAAACTTTATGACTGTGTAAGTGGGTTAGCAATACGCTTACTAGAAAGCTTTAATTCGAGCTACACGACACGTTTCATTTTGAATGGCCGAGGGTTACTTTTGCTTTAAACAAATGTGCTAATTATTTCACACAATTTGCGAAACAGCTTCTCGGTGGAAATGGCCGGCAGAAAACTCAATTATTTTTCCGGTTAATTTTGTTGAATTCACTACGAACACACACCGGCAGATTTCGCGAGTGTGTTTTATATTTTTTAGGTTAAACGAAACAGTTTTTGTAAGACAATCGATAAGACGAATGATTACCTAATAGCGAAAGATAATATGTACAGTATTATAACGATTAAGTCCTTCATTTTTATGATATTCACGGAATACTGTATTTAGTTGGTATAGATATACTCGATAGAACGTCTTTATATAATTCTTGTTTTTTTTATTTAAACTCTAATCAAAAATTCAATGAATAACAAGACCATCTTTAGAATAATTTGCATCACATACATCCATGTCAAAGATTACAATTGTTCATTAACCAAGCCGGAGCTTGAAATAACCCTCCTGATATGAGGAAAAAAGCTCTAACCAATTATACTACAGAGAGTAACATTATAACAAAACGAAATTGCATTGTATCTAAGCATAAAAGGTGGTGAGAATTTATCGTTTTATTACTGAAAGCGGACATGTTTACTTTAGTTATTAAGATCATATAACAAATATTTTAGATGTTAGTAAACCCGCTATTATAACAATATGGTGTTTACTTCAACATAGTTAGGAAACGACCGCTCAATAAGTTGGCTATCGTATGGTCGTTTCCCTCAAATTGTATGAGAAATTTGCTTGTTACGCGCACTTGTTCTCTAAAAGATTCTCACACAATTGCCATTTTTACTTATCCTCTATATACAACCACACTATGTTATTTAATAATTACTTTCTTCCTGGGGATAAATTAAATTCCCTTTTCTAATATATGTACGTCATTCAGAGACATATGTAGAAAATAAATTAATTGTCGATAGTTAGTTAACTACACATTTGGAAAAAGACTTCTCTAATTCGGATTAAATTACTAGTTTGTTCTAAAAAAAAAATTAAAAAATCTGTTATAAAGAATATTAATTATGCAATTGTAGATGTTTCTTTTACTTTTTGGAATCGTATTTTTTTAATATAGTATAGAATCAGCGTTTAAGTCTTTACACTATAATATAATAATAGGTCGAATATGAACGTTGGGAAACCGTTCATATTTTTGCGAAAAATACGCAAAGACTTATCGATAACATAATATTTTAGTTTAAGTTATTTCAATTAATAAAAAACTCTAAAAGTACCTATACTGCAGTTGAAATCACACATTTAATATCTTAGTTTTCTGTTAGGTTTCTTTCCTATGAAGACAGTTGTTAAATAGTACTCTTTTCTATGTCACTTTATTTACTTTATCAGGTACATGTTTTAGTAAACTTATGTTTTAAGTTTTGACAATTGTAACGAGTTTCACCGTCTCTTCATAAACATCTAATTTTCTAATCAACCACAATAATAAGACTCAGCGAAGCTTTCATCTTACAATAACTGCTTCATTCTAGAGAGGGAAATATTTTAACTCACAATTCATTAGAGAAGAACGCTGAACCGGATTATAAATATTTGAAGTCGATCTTTAAAGTCTCTACTATATAAAAGAAAGCGTGACTTATATGAGACATTTTGTCTCTAGTTTGCTTGCTATATGGATAGATAAAACAGAGGCTAAACATACCATTTGACACAATCATTTGTCATTCGATATTTGACACAATCAATTCATTGTGAACCTCAACTCTCCACAAAGACCCCACCTCTTTTTTTCCAGCCATATTATTATTCATGACTGCAGGTTGTTGGCGAATTAGATATCCATAGAAATGCTTAAGGAAATTCCTTAAGAAGAAATAATGAAAAGATTGTGGTAGCAACCTTCTGGCAGAAGGTCTATGACGTTGCTTTCGAGCTTCTTCCTGAATTCAGTCTGAGGCTTTACAAGTAATGTATAAATCTTTCACTCTTAAAATCGTATTAGAACTACATATATCGAATAATAATTTGAGTTTGCTGAAGACCAACAATCTATTTTTTTACCATTCAAAGCTTACATATTTTTAGTCAGACAGAACTTGAAGAATTTTCCGTTCCCACATTATTAATAAAATTACTTAAGATACTTTGTAGGCTCTACATAGCTTCAATATATAAAATATACGTAGGAAAAAAAGTGTGTCGCAAATAAGCACATGCTTTGCATAATTCGTTTTATCTGATAACTGATGAATTTGAAATATATTTATTACAAAACTTTTGGCATTGATTACGGTAAAAGCAAACTCTTTATTCGACCTCTTTCAATTTTCATTTTTCACTCACATTGACAATGAGTGTATTTGAATATCTCAACTCTCTGGGATGCGGTTCCAGTAAAGTTGCCGCAACACCACTTAGTGCGGTTGTTTTCCCCAAAACGTGTTTTTTCAGGCAACACAAACTAAAAGCCTTGCACAGCCTTGCTACACGGTTACTTTAACTTAACTGTTACTGCTGGTATACTAATTAATGTTTTCAAAGGTACTGGAGTAAATGCGAAATCGTTCTTAACATTTCGTAAATTACCATACTGAATGGGGAATATTTTTTTTACCGCGCTTCCAAAGAAAATAAGTGTTACACGATTTCAGATGTTCTACAAGCCGTCAAAATGGAAACTCAAAGAATACAGCATAATTATTGTTTATTCAAGTTTGCTTAATTGTAAAATCTTTCTTAGAATTATTTTCACACAGATTTTTTTATTATTAAAGGCTTATTGGCTTCTTCTTATTCAACTTTTTTACAAAAATATTCTGTTTATATTTTTTGACAGCTTTAAAGCCTAGCAGTAAGAACTTTGAAGTTTTTAAATAATCCAAATTTTGTGAGTTCACCAAATCTAGGTTATTACTATTATTTTTAACATTGAAAATATTTGACATTGGTGTTGACGATGTATTTGTCTAAAAAAATGACTTTTAGTGACTGTTTTGAATTGTCATTGAGTCTTAAAATTCTGGCAAATTTATCTGACAATTATGTATTTGAAAATGATCGCAATTAATTTAAAAAGAGGAATATATACTACAAATAAAAAAGTCACACCTTACCAATGGATTGATCAAACAACGACAGTAAAAGTCTCCATAAACCATCCACAGTCATTCCATAGTCCATAGAGTTTCACTTTCTTATATTCACCGACCATTTTTTTTATTTCTGAACATTTTACCAAAGATTATCGATATTTGAGACAAACCATCCCAGAGTATCAAATAGTGAATTATATTTAAATGTATAGCTCTTTCTCATTACGATTTCATTTTGACGTGTTGATGCATACAAAAAACTTGCAATGCGGAAACTATATCTATCGTTTAATAAATTAGCAAACAGTGGATACGAGTTGTTGATTTAAAAAAAGTAAACAACTTGATAAACAATGAAATTTTCTGAGCTGGCACTCAAACACGTGAGCACCGCAATCGAAGCCAATAGCGTCTACCACTCTATCACAGACCAGACCAAAATATGATATTTTCATACAATGTATGGATTGACTTTATCCATTTTTTTTAGATATAGCACGTAGTGTTATAAATACATTACTAAACCAAGTGATGTTTAATTTACGAGTAATATTGATTACATTTTAGTATGAAAACGAGATATTTTATTATAGAGATAAATTATTTTTAGGCTTTAGATCTTGATTAGTCTCACACAAGTTAACTATAAAAATCTGTTTTGTTTTATTGGTAGGCGTTCATACCATATACCACATATAATTTTCCGCCAAGAATAATAAAAAAATATATTAAAACTTAATTGTAATCTTTTCGGGTCCTATAGCGCAGCGGTTAGCGTTGTGGCTTCCGTGTCGGATCTCATGTGTTCGAATCCCAGTAAAAACAGCATTTTTATTTTTTTCTTTTCAAATGCATGGGTTTTTGTGATGTCTTTATTTCCTTCCCATCCTTCAATAACTGGGCGTAGTGAGAGCGTTTAGTTAACCACTAGTCTTGTCTTAGTCCTATTCTTCTTTCTTTACTACTCTCTTTGGAAAATGAGAGGTTGAGCGATTGTCTTACAAATAGTTATCGTAGAAAAGTTCTGTTGAGATACCTTCAGTATAAGGCCATATGCTCCACATTTAGAGCGGACATGGATTTAAAAAAAAACTCATAACTGCAATCACAAATGACAACAGCATACAAATCGTAATATTAATTTAACACAATATACAATATGTACTTCTTTTAAAAAATAAATAAACTGACGTTGAAACATATTATCAGTCATCAGGTTTGACCACCTTGTAGGGCCAAGTTAAGAAGCACGTGTTTGAGAGCGGCAGGTGTTTGGACCATCCAAAAAGTTACTCCGTGGTCGTATCCAAAAAAAACTCTTAAGAAAGACAGATCAAAATTATCCACTGCTCTCTTTACTCACTTTGTAAGCGGTATGTTTTATCCCCGTCTATGCATTCGGTGTAAAAAATTAAGGAGAACTACACGGGCGCAAACAAAATCTGCACGGCGATTGCACCTGGCGGTTTTTTAACGCGATTTTAAAACGTACCTTGCGGTGGGTGGTTGGTAAAATTTGTTGTTTTTTTTTTTACTAAATTAAACCACTACGTGCATATCTATGCAAATATTTGTTGGTTAGTGCCTTGGGTATTTTTATAAGCGACGTGTAATAAAAACAAAAATCTCCGACGTTGTTTAATTTAATATCAGAGGCAACCATTTCAGTCGGTCTCCACTCCGTGTCATAATGCAAACTTTTACCGGATTATTTTCATTAAAAATATATACAGTTCCAATTTGTCTGCTTCGTAACCGAGTGGTCAGTACTTTTGTGCATGAGTCTCAATCGGCAACGCGATAACAGATAATTCACGAATTAAATGTTTTTCTAAATTGATTATTTTTCCTTAATTAATGTGATACTTTCATCCTCTTACCACTTATTGAATGTTAAAAATGAAGTGTAACGGAAAAGTAATTCCTGATATTAGTTATTTTCTAGTAATATCTTTTCTGAAAAATTGAGGACTTAATATCAACCACTTTTCATAAAAAAACAATTCTATTGAGATGTTTCATAATAAATTCATACGGACTTGGTCGACAGTTAGATTCAGTTTAAAAGCTAGGTACTTGCGTATTACTTTTTTCATATCTATATTTTAGACATTTGTAAGAAACAAATCAAATTAGTTTTGCTAACGTGGCACGATCCGTAACCTATTTGATGTTATACTATTGGATTAAATTTATTTTGGTCTATACTTGAAGTTAAGTATTGAGTTAGTTTTTTTTCCATCCTTATTTTTTACAATTTAACACGAATTCAGAAAAATCATCATTTTTACTGACTGGCATTTTCTTGTTAAATATAAGAGGTCTTAATTTAATATCCATTCATGAGATTCATACATTTACAATTATCCAAAACACAAATGATCAGAAATCAAAAAAAATCCTAGTAAGGAACTGTATTGTGCGAGAAATTTGTCCTCATAATAGTGCGGTCACAGGTTTCAAAGCAGCAAAGCAAAAGCAAATAGCTTACCGCTAGGCATATCCTAACATTCCTAACTCTATTCTTTTGTAGTGTACTCTCTACTGAGTAGCAACCAGTTGCCATAAAAAAATCTCTTGAGATATACTCCATTAGGAGTCTCAATGCTCCACATTGGGAGCTAACATACTGAAAAAAAGGACATAAGTTTGTTTTCCTACCACCATACGCTATTTATATTTATCCGCTATTGTTAGTTCTGGGATGAATTAAAAAAAAAGAAGTTACAAAACAACTATAAATATAAATAGAAGGCTATTATTAAAAATAAATGTCGTATTCTAAACTCATTAAAAATTTACTAAGCTATTTATAAGCTGATTTACAGAAACTGCAATTGATCTAAAAAAAATGTTTCACCAGTCTTACTCAAATTTAGCAAGGGATTGTACAAAGCGTTGACCACTCGGCTATGGTACTAGAAAAACCGTCCATGCTGCAATAAAAATACAAGTTCTTTAGCCCACTAACACCTGTTTTGTATTTCTCATTCGCTCATTCACGGCTACACTTCATAAAACGTTACCTATCAAAAATAAAAATTAATTCACTTCTCACTCAAAGTGCACCTTAACATTATAAATTGTAGATTCATCATATTTTGATATTTTTCCTAAAATGTGCGTTTATATAATATTAAAAAAAATACAAGCAACCTTCGCCATTATAAATAGCCTCTTAAAATTCAATCCGTGTTTTGTCTGTATGCAAGAATCTTCTTCGACCACCGTTAACCCTTTGAGTAGTGAGTTAATTTTTACTAAATTAGGTTTTTTATTATATTTTGATTATTTGTAGTATTGCAAAACACAAAAATATAAAAAAACATTTTTTGGATATTTGGGTTTGGGAAGAATATTTATTATTATTTCAAGATGTATATTTTTTTATATAGTTGAAAAGTTTAAGTAAACTAAATTTTCATTACTTTTAAATATTTTTCTAGAAGCTATTATTTCGATTTTGCGTCTAGATCTTTTTTTGCTCTCATATGTATACATGTTACGCTCTACAAACGTCGATTTTACTAGGAAGGAATCGATCAAAAATTGAATTTTACGCTCAACATTAGATGGCTACCGATTTATGTACCATTTTTAATAATGTTAACCATTTTTCAAAAAATCTTTTATTCATTTGCAACACATAATAAAAATAATGTGGTGTTCAAAAATCAATGATGGATGTGTTTAGTATCCATATCTGAAGAAATAACAAAAACATGATACTCATCGAAGGGTTAAGGAAAAAAACTTGTCTCAGGCGATCGATTGTTCGGAAACCCGCTCACGACCCGCGCCTAGCATCTGCCGTCGATACACACCTGCCGTGCAATCTATCGACCGAACCCTCCCTAAATTTGTTCATTGCGAACCAGACCAATCAATCATACTAATATAACAGCTTTGATGAAATTTGTCTTAAATAATAAACAACGACCTAATAACAAATTGAGCTTTTGTACGTCGATTCAGTTTTTGCAAATTTTAGTGTATACTACGCTTACTTTTATGTTACGAAAATTTACGACTCGAATCTTTTTTATACTAAAAATAAAAATATTTTATTACTAAAAATCACCCAAAAATGTTGCACCAAAAGAAAAGGTAGCTTTCATGAATAAGATTCCATGTAACATTGACTTGACGTTTCAATTGTTACTTTTTGAATATATTATCCTAAGAAAACATGTACATAGTTGTACAGTTAATTCTTGACTTATAACACCGTTCCGTTACGCCCCTTTGGACGTTAGTCGAAACGGTCATAAGTAGAATTTCATACAAATATAAAAATATTTAAAACCATAAAAAATTAAATAAAATAGACGGCATTAAAATTTAAAAAAAATATATATATATATAGACAAAAATACGCCTTAATATGACATTTATAGAGTTGATCTGGGTCCAAATATTATTTTATAAAATATTTGATAGAAACTGGAGAAAGATATTTTCTAATATTTTATACTCCATTGTTAGTCCAAATAGTCGATAGTCGAGAACTGGCTGTGTGTAAATATGTGTATCTGGTTGACGCTGGTCCGCGAAATATTTGTCCATTTTTTACCAGTTGTGTATGTAAAAAGGTTGAAGAACACTGCTCTAAAGTAAGATATTAAACATTACCGTCTTAATTATTTTGAAGTAAGAGTAAGTCAATCTTTGAAATCTTTACTAGTTCAACTTATTATATTTTTCTATATGTATTCTTCCAAATGTATTGTTTGACATTTAAAAGGCTTTGTTGATTTGACAGACAACCGATGCTTATAAATATAAAAACCATTTCATCTGATCATTGAAGATTTTTTTCTCGTACGAGGAAATCTGAAATAAATTCATGCATTCAATTATCATCGAAATATTTCAGGCAACAGAAGAATTTTTTCAGTTTTCTCACGTGAAAAATATTCATTTTAGATTTTAGTTTTTTTTAATTTCCAGTCAATTAACAGTCATACTAAAATAAAGTGCTATGTTTCACACGTCTCTTACAAATAAACATTTTTTTAAATTGCAATGTTATCGAATTTGTCAAAATTTGCAGTGGTTTCTTGAAGTACTTCTTAGCTTATGTTATTATGTAAATTACACCCATACAGACAACTTTAATTTGATTTTTAATTATTGGGTACAACGAATGTTTTGCAAATAAAATTTAATTTATTATTACTCGAGACTTCAAAAGAAATACTTTATCAAAATCACATCATATTGTAAAAAAAAACTTTTTTATGAAAATAAAACATTATAAATTGTAAAAGTATTTTTATTTCGCATTGTAACTAAAAGACTAAATAAAAAAATAATATTGTTTAATTTATGTACTTATAAAAATGTTATTTGATCAGATAAAATGCTATCTCTGTGAGAACCATGTTTTATATCTGTAAAAATAATGTCTACATATTAATATATCACCATGACAGCTTCTTCTTTTAAGTCACCCAACCTCTCTTTGGAGAGGGTAAATAAATGTGGATAGGTTAGGAACAGACTACACATTATCGAATTGCATCATATATTCAGATTACTCAGATATTTTCACGACCACAAAAAATCAATTAAAAAATATGTAATCAGTTTTTCCATTTGAATAGTTTACGACTTGTAAATTTAATAACAAAATTATGATAAAATCTTCTGGATTCCTGATTCTGTTTATAATCACACATATAAATAATTTTCATGAAAATGACACCACTGATTACGCTGAGTGCTTTAGGTTTGAACGAAGATCAACTTGTCTTATTTCCCAATACATTTGAGTTATTTCTTGAGTGAAAGTAATTCTGAGATAGCTTGCTCCAAGTTTATATGAAGTCATTCCAATTAGTTTATAATATAATATAATTTTGGTAATTTGATATATTTAATCACATATACTTTGAGTAAAGTAAACATGCAAATAATATTATATATATCGACTTTGAAAAGGAAAAAGAACGTAACCCACAAATTTTACAGGAGGCCCAAAAAACGTCTTTTGATGATTTTGAGCCATATGCAAATTATGAATTATACACAACCTTGGAGTGCACGGAGACTTCTAAACTGGTGTTTAATTGACATAACCTAATATAATTAAAGAAATTATCTAGGAAAAATCTTTATTTTAGGCTTTTTTTAGGATTTTAATTTTTTACAAGGTCATCTTTTTCAAACTTAAAAGCTAAATTTAGATAGTAATTCGGCATTTGCAGCTTGCATCCTTTTGATAGAACGTGTATCAAGTTTGATACATTGTGATTATCGAAAAAAACCTGTTTTGGAAAAACTGTGGGTTACGTCTTTTTTCCTTTCCACAGTCGATATACAATAATTTTCCTTAACATGATTATGTGGATGATTTAAATAAACATAAAAGTTATTGTTTCTACAGTACTACAAATAACATGCATATAATTTAATTCTCAGTGAGAATTATAAAAGTTTACTTATTGGTAATATTACTTTAAAAAAAAGCTCAATAAGGAACATTTATAAATACTTTGTTTTATTATATATTTTTTAAAACTATATATAAAATATTTTATGTTACATCTATGTTGGTGCCAGTGAACCAGATTGAATGTTTTAATGCAGGGCTTCTCAAACTATGTTCCGCGGAACACTGGTGTTCCGTGGAACCTAAATCGGTGTTCCGTGAAAATTTGCAATGTTAATACACGCTGCAACAAATTTAAACATCTTCTACTTCATATTAAAAATCGAGTAATGCTAAATCTCCACTGATGTTTAAAACGTCTGATATCTTGGAAAGGCGGAGATTTTAAATCACTTAGAGCTTTGTTTACTCATAACATGTTTTAAAAATAATTACCTAATGAATAAAAGTGGTTAAATAACATATATTTAAAAAACTTCCACTTATATAAATTACCCGATCTAAAAAACAAGCTGTGTTCCGGTAACATTTCTGCTCATTGTTGACAAAACTGCTGCAAAAGTCAACAAAACTGCTCATTGTTGAATGGACTTTGATTTTTTTTAAATAATTTGCTTACATAAAACACAAGCAATACATTTTTTAAAAATTGAAAAAAAACGTAAAGATATACCTACTACGTATTGAATTGAATTGAATACCACTTACACATTGAATGTTTAAAAATAACAACTCTTTTAAAATCAAAAAATGAACCTTATAACAACTACCGTTTTTAAAACAAACTTTGTTATAATTTATATTGCAAATTCTTTTGAATTTAATCGTTTTATTTTGATTTGTGTATACCTTCTGTATAGTAATCGAAAACATTAATCAAATCACGTTTTCGTTTCATGTATAGTGATTGTCAATTACTCTTGTTAGAAATGTAGTTTCAATATTCAATATTTTATTAAATTACTCGTCATCCAAAAGAGTCCGATGATCAATCATTTAACTGAGATTAATTGACATCTAGGCAAATTTTTCCAATAATTTTTCTTTTTGCTCTTAAAAAAAAGCTTACACTATCAAAGTGTTTTTGATAGATACGGCATTCCGTATAAATCAGGTGAATCAAAAATATATTTTCTAATGAGCGAGTCAACATTATTATTACAAAACATGTGAATTGCCGGAATCTTTATTCTAGTGGGCTTACTTCAAATCTGCTTGAGCGATTAAGGGTTTGAATCTCCGAATATATTTCACACTTTTATTTTTAACTTCCTTGAAAAGTGAAATTGATTGGCTGATTGATGTACACGTTCTCGTTGGTCGCTTTCTGATATTACGTTTTACTGCATTTACTTAACGTCGGGAACAGACTGGAATGAGAGAAAAAGATAAGATTATATTTGATTTAATACTAAAAACGGGTCCTATACGCATTGCGTTGTGGGCTACCGTGCCGTGCAATCAATACCTTTTTTGCTTTGTTTTGACACTAGTAAATTATAATTATAAATATTGTTAAATTAAATTCAATATGTATTATTATTTTACTAAATCATATGTTGTTTAAGAAAATCACCCGTTTATGGAAATGATATATTTTTTTATGAAATATCGACCCACCGATTTCAGTTTATTTGCTCAGTATAATTTTCATTGTATTTTTTTGTTATACCAGTATTGAATATTAAATACCGAAATATTTATATTGATATATATTGACAACGATTTGGTAGCTACTAATCCTTCCCTTACCTTAAATTATATTATAATTTATTGAAGGAGTTTATCTCTTCTAATAGTGTACCGTAAACTAATAAATTAAGTAAATTGCCAATATTCAAAAGTTTTTATAACACTGTCTGACGATCTTCATAAATATTAAATTCAAATTAAAGAAAATAACTTATATACATAAACTTAATTTTAAACAAAATGATGTAATGTGTATAGCACATATAAATAAATTTATTTATTATTTAGTTTTGGGTGCCTTATCATTGCATATCAATGCTCTCTCTGATAAAATATGAAAGTTCGCCCCGGTACGGTGATCTATTAGCCAGATGACATATTCTATCAAGTCTACGGCTGCCTGCTAGGAACGATTTAATTTTCTTTCGCCATACTACTGCTTCTACTAATAATGCATTTTACGAGGGAATAATTTTTAAAGCTGAAAAATGCTCAAATAACTAATCATATAAAGATACCATTACAACATCCATACCAAAAAGACTGCGTCCCCGATATAAAATTATGAAGTTTTTATTTCACAGACTTTTCGTCATTTATTTATTATTGTTAATAGATAACAAGATTAATTGAATGTTTTTATGTACATATTGATTTGTATTTAATTTATTTATAGAATAATTAAATATGCAAAAAACAAGTAATGACTCCGTTGCTTTATTATCTACAAATGTCCGCTCCCAGTGTGGAGCATATGGCTTCCTAATGCAGGTATCTCAATAGAAGTTTTTCTACAAGACTTTTTTTACTCAGTCACTCAACCTCTTTTTTTCAAAGAGAGTAATAGGGATAGAAGGTTAAGACTAGGACAGGACTAAGATAGGACTAGTGGTCAACTTATCGCTCTCGCTACGCCCGGTTATGGAAGGATCGGAAGGGTGGGATGAGATTTCTAGACATCACAAACACACACGCCATCGAACAGAAATCGATAAATCGATCGCTTACGTGATTGAGTATGCGATAAATAATCGTCAGCGATCAATTTGTTCATAAATTGTCCATAAATTATAAATTCTTTTCATATAAGATACTGTCAGTATGCTATTACAAAATTTATAGCTACTAAGTACCTCGTAATTTGTATACTCTTCTGTGCTGGCTTTTTCAATGTGTTTTCTGCGAGGTGAGTAGTTTTTTTTCAATACCTTTCTGATATTCGAGTCTATAGCAATCCAGCTGCATTCGATCTGGGCGAAGTAATCGTTTTTAATAACGACAGGGATAGATCAACATAAGAAAATAAATAAAGACTTGTTTTAAAAAAATTATAACTTTGATTTTTATTATGTCCAGAGAAAATTGATACATAGTCCCAGCTTTAAATTTTATAACACCTGAAGCATTCAACAAGGTAAAGGAACGTTAAAGCAGTAGTCATGTATTTTTATAAATAAACTATTTATGTTGAGTATATTATTTTATTTTTGAGTACTGGGGGCGTTTTGGCGTGCTTAGAGTGCACCTACAATAACAGTTATTTATTTTTCAAGTTTCTTACGAATTGCTGTTAAAAAATGTATGATGAAAATGAAATATCTTTTGTTTGTAGAATTTTTATTATAATATAAAATAATTATAAGTTTTAAAGTAGCGATCGATCTAGTTGTACAAGAATTTTTGAACGATGTGAACACGTTTGGTTCTTTAAAAAATCAAAAAAAAAACTTATTCCACATAAGGACCCGTTTCCCTCAGAGAAGCAAACAAAACGGTGAAATTCGTAAGTAACACAAAGAGTATTGTCAAGGTTGGGTTTTTATTGGCACCCGCTTCCACAACCACTTTTGTGAGGAAAACTGGCAGGATTTAAAAAAAATGTGTAGCTAAATTAATTGTGTTTGAATTTTGTTATCAGGCAACCCGTAATATCAATTGTTTATTGTTTATTGTTAATGGTCTTAAATGGCAACATTGTTTTTCGATATCGATGTGATTTTTGTTTTTTTCTTCCTTGCTCTTTGGGATACCATCCACACCTGACGTGTGTTGGGAGACTTCCCAGTCTCTGGAGGATACTTCCAGAGACCTTTAGTTGTAAATTCACTTGCAGTTATTTTTCTTTTGTGGTTTTGTGTTTTTTTCCGAGATGAAAGAAATAATATGTTTCCATTTCGACGAAAATTAAATTTCATTTTGTTCTCTGCGCAGAGCTTAACGTCATTTTTTTATTTTACATTTATAAAATCGTGTGAGCAAGCTAGGTTTGTAATAGTTGTTGTGTATTGTAATAATTCAAAATTTTGTTGTTAAATATTCTATGTAATAAGTTCGTGATTGCAAATTTTCTTAAATAAACGTTTTCGTGATAGTAGGGCGATGTTTAATTTAATAACTACCTACATGTGGACTCCAAGTTTAGGCCAGCGGTATTTGTCGTAATGACTTTTATTAGTGGGGATTTATTCTTGGGGTTTAACATCGTGAACAATAGTAGAAATTTCAAACAATAAATGAAACTCGCTCCGAAATTAAATCGCGAGTAATGTCAAGTGGGCCCAATGTGGTGGCTTTCGAAGTTCGACAATTTCGGGACTTCACGCCTTGAGATCTCTTGCTCTGGATGGGGATTTGCAATCATTGAATTTAAAAATCAAGTTGTTTCTCAAGTTAATTTTTTTCATCATTATTTTTGTAATAAAAATGATGTGGCGTCCAACTTTCTTAAATTCAACTGTAATTTTGTTGCCGTGTTAAGTACATTCATTAATGTGTAATTAAGTCTATCGAGCCGTTCGATGCCGTATAATCGTTAGTTTTGCAGACGCGACGTTGCCAAAGCGATTGGAAGTGCTGCCCTTCTCACCAGATGATGTTGACGTCCTAACTTCGCCGAGGAAAGCAGAGTGCAGCTCCACGGGGAGACCTGGCGAGATTCGGGCAGGATGCGCCGAGACACGCCAGAAGTCGTTCAATGGGAACACAGTGCCGTGATCAGGACTGGATGGATTCGCCGGAGGAACACTTTGGGTGATCCGGGATCCTGTGGCCGCCTCGCAGCTCTTCGCCCTGGAGTGGCTGCCACCCACTGGCTTGTCCTGGGAAGTAGGCTGCATTCATGCATGGACCGTGAGACGTGAGGGAGCACTGGTCGCGTATGGACGTCGTGCAGATCATGCGGTCTGCGTTACCAGAAGATGCTGACGAGGGAGTCGAGCAGCAAGGAAATTTGTTTGGAAGTCACCAGTTTTTTTAAAGTGCTCGAAGGAGCTTCGTGCCAAAGAAGGCAGAGTGGTTTGTCAAGGTTGGGTTTTTATTGGCACCCGCTTCCACAACCACTTTTGTGAGGAAAACTGGCAGGATTTAAAAAAAATGTGTAGCTAAATTAATTGTGTTTGAATTTTGTTATCAGGCAACCCGTAATATCAATTGTTTATTGTTTATTGTTAATGGTCTTAAATGGCAACATTGTTTTTCGATATCGATGTGATTTTTGTTTTTTTCTTCCTTGCTCTTTGGGATACCATCCACACCTGACGTGTGTTGGGAGACTTCCCAGTCTCTGGAGGATACTTCCAGAGACCTTTAGTTGTAAATTCACTTGCAGTTATTTTTCTTTTGTGGTTTTGTGTTTTTTTCCGAGATGAAAGAAATAATATGTTTCCATTTCGACGAAAATTAAATTCCATTTTGTTCTCTGCGCAGAGCTTAACGTCATTTTTTTTATTTTACATTTATAAAATCGTGTGAGCAAGCTAGGTTTGTAATAGTTATTGTGTATTGTAATAATTCAAAATTTTGTTGTTAAATATTCTATGTAATAAGTTCGTGATTGCAAATTTTCTTAAATAAACGTTTTCGTGATAGTAGGGCGATGTTTAATTTAATAACTACCTACATGTGGACTCCAAGTTTAGGCCAGCGGTATTTGTCGTAATGACTTTTATTAGTGGGGATTTATTCTTGGGGTTTAACATCGTGAACAATAGTAGAAATTTCAAACAATAAATGAAACTCGCTCCGAAAATAAATCGCGAGTAATGTCAATATATATTCGACATATTATATTATGAGCGCTACCTTGATAATAACTTTTATTTTGTTTTTTTTATTACCATGTCCGCTCTCAATGTGTACCATATGGACTCATAATAGAGTTTATCTCAACAGATATGTTTCTACGGGTTCCATGAATAAACAGATCATAGACAATTCAGAACATATTCAATTTTTAGTTGAATGATACCTGTTTCTTCTTAACTATTTATTGGAAAAATATTATACATTAATTGAATATCGTACAGGTAATAATTTCAACGTGCGCTTTACTTTATCAGTCAATGGCGACTGTTATAATCGTCGAATATAAGTGTATTTACGACAATTTCAGATTGAAAGTGTTATTGATATGCACGATTGCTGTTTTATTTATTGTATCTAATACGATATAGAGATTACGAATTGATTGTAAAACATCTGTACATGTCATCATTACTTAAGACATCATTTTAGGGGCTTAGCTTTCTTCTTAGACTTAATTATAGACTCCATACATTTATACGTTTTGTGATGTTCTGTTTTTTCATGTTCTGTTTTATCCGGTTACCGTTTCTACGACTACCTGTTACTCATACGTTCAAACTCTCTTTTTTCCAAAGAATGTAGGAATACTATGGTAAAAATAGCAACGTATTTATTTCTACAGTTTTTATATTTATTAGTCGCCATCGTCAGAACTAGTCTTCTATAACTTTGCCATCGTTAGTTCAGACGATATTCAACTTATAACGTTGCTATTTTTACCCTATTACAATGTAGTTCCACCAATTAAATGCCAAGTCAATCAATAAATTGTAGGAATATAATGATATTGCTAGGACCTGATTAGTGATTAGCTTATTGCCCTCGGTACTCTTTATTGAGAATTGAATGGGTGAGAGGAGGAATTAAATACATCACAAAAATCCATGTCTTCGAACAGAAATTAATAAATTGATTGAAAATCAATTAATAAAACAGTCCGCAACGGCATTCGAACCCGTGACCTGCGTAACTGAAGCCAATGACGTTGAAAACTGGACTACTTATGTGGATTAAGTTTAAAGTTAATATTTTGAAATATTAACTCATTTTTTGGTAAATTTGGATACAAACACCGATTTCACTCATTTTAGCACAAGAAATGTCATTTTAATTTATACGCCGAAACCAAATTCGTACTAGGCATATTTTCTATTTTTTAACACATGTTGGCCTTTCTTATACAAACCACGAATGTACGTGAAACAAAAAAAATATATAAATGTATATCCCTTACCCTAAACTGCCATATTTGCATTCCAACCCCTCATATGCACTCAAGGTTGTTCAGACCCTAAAACACATTCACCAGTATTGGTTGTTAAGGTTAAGACGGTCCACTATCCTCCGACCGTCTTTACCGAGAGGGATCCGCATGCACGAGGTCCCGGGTGGATTCCTCGCCCCAGAGGCGGCGCGCGTTTATGATAACGAAAGGGGTTATAAACGTCTAGCGAGCATGAATTCATAATTTATCGCGCGGTCGTAATGGCTGTAGACGGTCATATAAGTAAGCGAGTGGTTTAATAATTTCGCTGCCACCATTCAAAATTCGCCATATTATTATAGTAATATTGCAAAACATTTTGGAAAAGATGAGTTATTTTTTTAATCAAATTAAAATTTGTTTCTCAGTTGCACAGCCTCTCTTTATTTTAAGAGAGTAAAGATTGATAAGATAGAGCTAGGGCATTACTAGTGGTAAACTGATCGTTCTCGCCACGACCCGTTATTTTAGAATTGGTAGGGTGGGAAGGAATCGTTTTTCCTCATGAATCTGTCACGGAAGCCAACGACGTTGACCAATGAAATACAGACCCGACAAATTTTATGAAAGAGAAAAGTTATAGAACGTGATTTCATCAATAAGAGCATTGTTATAAATTGTTCAATCCAAATGAAAAAAAATACGCTACCAATGTGAAAAAGAAGTCTTCTAAATGTTTCGAAAAATCATTTTCAATCAATAGTAAATTTGGTAAAATTTTATGTTGTTAAGTGTTGAAACCCCACTTTATTTTTTCCAGTTTCTTCGAATAAACTGTGCTTCGTGTGCCAAGGGAGAGATCTATCTCGCCTTCACTGATATTTTTTTATTTATCTACTCTTCGACACCATATGGTGAGCTTTAGTTGGAGAAACCTATCCATCACAATTTGCTACAGTGACGGCGGAAGCTGAAATTGGATAACTGTCAATTAAAAAATACTGAATTCTTCTAAAAAATGGCATAACAAAGCATAACATGATATTTCCTTCATACCTCACTAATGCTTACAAAGTATCTTCTTGATATATATATAACATAATATGTGCATGGTCTGTATATCTTTTTCAGTAAAATTAATGACGAAAATGCTTTTTCACATAGGGATGTAGTCGCAAAACGAATGGCCATGGCTTATTTTGCAATATTTGCAATATAATATATTTGCAATTTGCTATCGCCGTATCCAAAATTCTGAAATATTTTTTTCATTGAATTCCGTTTCAAGTAGATTATCGACGGAAAACCCGCAAAAACCTACGGACCCCCAAGGGTATTGGGAATCACTGCATTAAACGAAACTCCCATAGTATGTGTTTACCATCCAGTTTTATAAAGCCTCATTTGCATATTGACATATGATTCGTCTGGTATCAAAAGCAGAATTGAAATGTATGGACATGTTGTATGGATCAGTTCTGCTTTTGATACCAGACGACTCATATCCACTAACCGGCCAATTCCATAGAGCTTTTACTGATCAAGTAACTATTATCATATTCATGGATTAAAATCGAAATCTTACATGTTAACCTTTTGTGTAGCATCTAGTTGTTTAAGTAGTTGTCTAATATTGAATTGTGATTATTCCTTCACATATGGATAAAAAAACATATATAATATATCCCTTCGAATCTTTTCTTGGAATCAATGTCAGTAGAGCGAGATATGTTTACAGAAAAAAGCAAAAAAAATGATTTAAGCCTAAATTGTTTCTTGCTAAATAGCTTCTTGAAAATTATTGAAAAGTAACAATAATTTCGTAAATTTATATTTATAATTATGCGTTGTAAAATTATAAAAAAAAAATTACCACCTAAATATTCAATATTCTTCCCAGACTGGCCAATAAACAAAATAAGTGTTTTTATATTTTTCTGTGTATCAATGGTAAAACTTCATCAAAATATACAAAAAAGCTTGATTTAGTAAAAATTAACTCACCACTCGAACGGTCAATATTATTTCGTTTTTCGTATATTCGACTGAAGTCACCGATCTTAATAAATATAAAATATTGCAGAATCGTGCTGAAATGACAGCCATCATTTTTTTTATTGTAAGTCATTAAATAAAAAAGAGAATAAGACGAAGAGTTGACAATTTTTATTATAAATGAATTTTTCATCTCGTTTAAAATTGATAAATTCCACAGCTAAGCGAATCAATTACTTAAAACTTCCAATTAAACGCAGAGTCCTTATATTCGCGTTATCGTTTTTATAGCGTAATTAAGAATCGCATTAGGCGCCCTATGCTCCTAAATTAAACAAAGGTGTAAGTCCCTACAACTCTGACGCCCAAAATGACAAGTCGTTAACACGGGCTCGGCAGCATTTCGGCTACCGAGGAATGTTCGGGGCACATTCTCCGTTGGCTTAATAGCCAACTGTCAGCAAACAGAATTCAATTTACCGTTATAAGTTGTCCTGATAACAAAACCAAAATTATATATTCTAATTGGCAATACAGTTTTTACACTCCAAATTGGACATTTTACAAACCAAATTGGACTTTTTACAATTCAAATTGGACATTTTACAAATTAAATTAGACATTTTACAAAAAAAAAACATTTTTTAAGCAATTGGATAATTTATTAATTAGGTCAGGGGCTACCAACTCGCGCCGCCTACTTATTTGGGCAAATAGTTAAATTTCTGGGATTTTTGATATCAAAATTCTTGGAAGAGCTAAAAAAAATTAGGCAAATCATTAAATTCTTGGGCTATAAATAACCTTGAAAAAATGTGGTGCCCGTCACCCTAACTTTAGAATGCACTCTAGGGTCCAAAAAGATTGGTTACCCCTGAATTAGGTTTATTTACACACATTTGAATGAAATATTATTGTATCTACATACAGAATATGTACCGCGGGCACGGGGTTGGTAAACCCTGCCCTAATTAATAAATTATGCAATTGTTTAAAAAATATTTTTTTGTAAAATGTCCAATTTGAAGTGTAAAAACTGTATATAGCGAATGTCACAAAACTTACACATAAATTATTAAATGAAAGATATGAAAAATAAATAAATGAAAGCATGAATAAATAATCTAAAACTTAACTGAGGAGCAAACATTAAAAAAAGTGATTTGTCACACAAATACCGAGTTTGGGAAATGATGATTTGAGTGTTGGGAAAATCACGGTTTGCTTGAGTGTGTCAACTTTATGATTTATTTGTTATATGTGAAAACCTATTTTTTAACACTAATTGTGATTTCTATTCATAGACTTTATTATGGACTACCAGAACTGATATTAAACGGCATTTTTCAACATTTGTGACAAATTACTTTTTAAATGTTTACTCCTCATTACTGTGCTACCAAGCAAAACAAAAGTCTTACCATTCGATTAAGGAAAATCTTATTAATTTATAAAATGTAACATGAATAAAATGAATAATAATGCCTTAAATTCAAATAAAGTTATCTACAAAAGAGTATTTTTTTTTTATTTGATTCTGTTATTTTTCATCCTCACTTACATGATAGTTGAACAACGTTTTGTCAATCTTTTCTTAGAATCTTTTTAATTCACCATTTATGTTCAACGTTAACTATATAAATATGTCATTTTTAATGTTTATTTTACGATCATAATTAGAAAAATTATCATCACCAAAGGCAATATAAACGTACAGTACAAAATAAATTATAAAATATGAACATTATATTTCAAATAAACATCTGTTTTGTAAGGTAAAAAAATAGTAAATCACTTTTAGGGTGTTCACTGTCAATACTTGGTGGAAAGGCATTATATTAATAAAATAGTAAATGGCGTTTTTTAGCTCTCCTGAAAAGTTAAATTTTTGTATAGTGTTGTTTGACTTTAAGCCCTCATTATCACCTTATCATGAACGGTCAAACTAATGGATAGTTCCTTTGCTTGAGCGGTAGCAAAACGTGGGCGGGTATCAATGAATCATGTAACCAAGTTTGATGAAAATATTTCTTTTAGATCAAACCAGTATAATAAGAAAGTAATAATAAGAAAGAATAATAAAATACTAAAATTAATAATAACTTATGGGCAAAGCTTTTTACTTGAAATTATTATGTGTAATCAGTGTTTCATAACGGATGGGTTTACGCTGCTATGGTCGTTTTAACATTTTTGGAATTTGTGGGACGCTACAAAAATACGAGGCAGATTAAATATTGTGACGAAGCCGTCGGTTATCTTAGCGAAATACTTAACCAGAGTCACACGTGTTTATTTCTTTGCAATATTCTAATATCTCTAGTTTGATTTCACGAATCCGTTACATAAAAATCATTAAAAAAATCGTTTTTAATAAATTGTTAGATTAATAATTTTACTGTGTTACTTAAAAAGTAAGTTGACATCAAAAAGATTAAGCAAGACCAAGATAAATAAAATTTCGCTAAAATCATTTTTACTTTCAAATAAATATTTTTTACTAATTAAAAATAAATCACACAAAAAACAAATAATTTCACATTGCATAAAATTATCCCACATTGAAAAATATATTTAAGCTTTGAACAAAAAAACTACACAAACGATAAAATATTTTCACTAAGATGAAATTTTCGAACTTTGAAGCAGATAATTAGCACGAAGGAATTGTTGTCTATGTCGCGCCCCGGCGGTGTTTTTTGGAACTAAACCTAAAACCAAAATTATATTTGACCCGATAAATAATATACGTCCGTACATAATACCAATTATTAGCTTCGTTATTATACTCATTTCTAAAATATTTGTTGGCCAAAGGGAAGGAAAAGGAAAAACATGTTAAATGATGATTCTACTGGAATTCTACTAAAAAGATATGGATTTAAAAATAATATAGAAGTATAACGCCAGGACAGTGTTAGTGGAAAGTTAATTTCTCTCGCTTTGTCTTATTAGTTTGATCAAATAGATGATGTCATAGATTTGTTCAAACTATATAGGCATACATGCTTTCGAACATAAATCCAAAAGTCGATTTAAAAATCTGTCAGTGCTAGGGCTCTAAGTCCGTGAGCTCCGCAGTCGAAGCCAACGACGTTTACCACTCTTTCGCGTATCCTGTTGAGACGCCCTTGTCCCAGATCGTTAGACGAGAGACAGAGTTATCTATCTCTCCCCATAACAACCTGGTTTGGTATAATCCGGACTCTTGGTTTAGGTACAATTACATAGAAAAAGGTATCAAATCAACATTAATGAAACACGCGGTACAATCAAAGGAAGGATGGGGTTCCACCGATTTATTTTATAAAACATACATTTAAATTAAACAACAGTAAATTTGGAAGAGCCTAGCTAGCATACAGTTAGATTACAAACAAAAGAAAAACAACAATCAAAGAAAAATAGATTGCTCCTATTACAATGAAAATAGACCATGCGACCCTATAAGAGATAGGGCCGCATGGACGAATGCCCATGTGACCCGGTTTCGACGATCCTCGCAGAGAGGTGATAATGGAATAATAATAATGAATTAATAAAACAAAAGAAAAAAAACAAAACAAATTGATTTATTTAGTTACATGCAAATTATTGCGCAAAAGAAAAATGGGAAGGTAAAAAAAAACAAAAGAAGTTAAATTATTTGAGTTGCAATACAGTTGCCATTCGGGTCGAGACGCGACGGACTAATAGCTTGATCTCTAAATTATAAACTTAGAATTGATAACATAGTCGTGTCTTAGTGACACTATCCTTTCGGCTGATAACATACATTTAGTTAGCAGAGAAAAATTATTTATAATACAAATCTTTAATATCGACCCGGACGCTTCTGCTTACGTCCGAGCCGCATTCATCGCCTATAAAGCACATAATTAGTTATTCTTAATGAGTATAGGGGTCGGCTTAAAATCTGGAAAGCAACTACATACAACAAACATCTATAGGAAGCGTTATTGTGCAAAAAAATATACTTATGGTTTGGTGAAATTCGCTGCTTTCCCTATAATCAGCCTTATTCCGATACATTCGGAAACACTTATTTCTGTTTCGTTAAGTGTAAATATAAAAATAAAAAAAAGTAAAAAAATATTTTCAAGGTTCAGTATAGTGACTTTTAATTTTGTTCATAATGTGTAGTGTTACTTTTAGTATGAACAAGCAAGGCTGGTATTATCAAGATACAAAAAAAACAATGAACAAGTAATAATAACGATAGTGGTTTAATGTAGCTAGTTTACTGACTATTTTTCTTAACCTAGATTCTTACGACTACCTACACCTAAGTTTTGGAGGGCATATTCATAAAGATTAGTACCAGTTTCCCTAAACTGGTTTCGTGGCGTTTACTATGAAAGCATAGTGCTCGGTTTCGAAACTCGAGTGATATGAGAATATCTTCGGCCACACTCGTTGAATTGAGTTCGCCTTCTTCTCCACTTAAGCGTATCTTATGGTTAGGAAGTTATGGCAGGCGACATCAGTACGACGTCCGCTATTCGGAACCTACGCCGCGGCTTTTACAGGCCTACCTGTGATACAGCGTCCGCTGATATCGGCCGCGGCGTCGTGGACCGTCCGGTCCAACAGACTTATTGCCAGGCGCATACTCTCGTATTGGGGTCAGGGGTCGAACCTGACCTCCTTCCTTGCGAGACGCCGCGATCGTCGACCTGCTGAAAAGACTACTGAAACGTGCTCTATGTCACCGAGACGAACGGGTGGCCGGGACGAAAAGCGGCCCTCTGCCGGAGGGCCGTTTCCGATATGGCAGCCCACCTCAGAAGTGGCCATTTGGCGGATGGGTTTGGTTATTGAATTAATTAATTTGGCGGTCGTCTCTTGACCTGGGATAGCCTCACTGGCAGGATGACGTCTGCAAGTGAGATGCGTCGTGACGCAGAGGATTTTACGCGTCTGTCATACCTCAGCCTCCGGCCGCGCATGCGGCCGCGAGGCGTTATGCCACCCGCTTGTCTTTGGTGGAGAGCACCTAATCATCGACGTCATGACTACACTAGGATGAAGACATCAGACCCTGAGCAGCCACGTTCGACTCTCTACACCACTGTCTGACCGGCGATTATATTTCTAATCGGATGCCTTCATCTCGCAAGCCATCCGCGAGAGGTGACAGTTTTAGTGCGGCGAGGTGGAGTCTACCTGCGTACGCCAGCTCTTGCTTATACATATTTATATTTAGACCAAAGACCCCTTCTCCGCCCTGTAGGCAAGTTCGGAGACTATTTAATAGATTTCTTTTCCTTTCAAACAAACACATTCCTCGTTACGATTATAATACTGAAGTTAATTTCCTCTCACGAATAGCCCGCCCTTAGCCTAACAATGAATTATTAGCTACCAGCACTAAGTAAGTCGACTCTTAACATAATAAATACAAGGTTGGCCCTTTGGCCAGGCTGAATGCTTAATTCTGCGAGTGCTTCGTGTCCAATCGTAATACCGGCAATCTGTTTACAATATAATTTATTGGCGCTTATTAATGTGCGCGAGATCCGATGCAAAAAGAATGATGTTAATTTATTACAAGGCGATTCTTCTTCCGGTGATGCTAAGTTGCTTAAAGATAGTAAGGTAGGTGATGATAATAAAATTCTGTTACTTAAATTAAGGCGCGGTTGACGTTAATACAAATTTGGCCCGTTTTGGCGTAGCCTTGCCGGCTCGACAGAGAGGCATAGAATGCCGCCGAGTCGCAAAATGGCGGCGTTTTTATTTCATTATCAGTCGACCGACGCGGCGCATCCTCGTGTTACGCGTGCGCGTCGGCACCGGCTCCTTCGGCTTCCACCCGGAGGGGGTCATTATTAAGTTGCGGAAGGAAAGAATCAGAAAATCAACAAGACATAGATGTAGGTGCACAGGATTTGTGCGAAATAGTTATTTTTAGCAGAAATGAATTTATGGCAAGACACCGCCGTTATTTATTAATTTCTGTAAGACAAAAAAAAAAATACAGCACGAAGAATCAGCCGCGCTTGAATATGCGGGCTGAATGGACAATAAATCATTATAATTATTGTAAATGTTTACGATGATTATGGTTTTAGATATTTGCGCTTTCCAGTATTTACGATGATTATTTAGTTTTTAGAAAGTTACACATAGAAGAGAATCGCCCCGCTTGGCACAGGCGCGCCGAACACAAACAAAATGATTATTTTTAAGTGAGAAGTTATTAATTGATTGCGAAGAGAAGTTATCCTTACGATTCGATTGCACAGTACGCGGATTAGACACTTTCACTTTACATTGGGCTTTGTGTGTGCGTGACTTTCGTCAGCACGTGCAACCAATAGCCGACATACATATGGGTACAGGATAAAACAATTAACAGTGGATAGCAAGAAGAGAAAACAAAACACATGTAAAATTATATAAATAAAAATAGAGCTTGTTGGTCCTTCCGCACCCGTGCCGCAGATCTATTTCTCCGACCGCTGAAACGAACTATTGATTTGAAAAAAAAATGATTTGAATATTTATTACTCTGCTTGGAGAAGCATTACATTTAGGCATGATTTTATTGCAAAAAGGCCGCAAAAGATACGGCCTTCTGCGTAAATGATATGAGGACGCGAGATATCGCGGCTTCTAATGAACGGCTACACACGTAGTCCGTTTTCAAGCATCTAGACCTGGTTCGCTCCCTAATATCTAAGAACACTGGTTCAGAGATAAGGGAGGAACATATTTAAATCAACGTATTAATTTTTGCACAAACCTTGGAGATGATCTCGGAGTACTGGGTGGCGGCGCGGCTCTCGATGTAAGGAAGTGAAAAATTTAATTGAGTCTACGGAAATCCTGGCTTTCGAAAGTTACTATTATTTTAGTAATTTCGTGACCCAGATTTCCAGCAAGTTTAAAATGAACCAAAAGCAAAGTACTATAGCGTTTCGAAGAGAGAGAACAGCAGGCACGGGTACGTAAGGACAGCGTAACGTCGGAAGAAAGTATGAGGCTGTGTGAACATTTGTCACATCCCTTTATACTCCGGCCGCCCGAGATCGTCCCGTTATCTCGTCCGCTTTCACAAAATGGCGTCAACTGAAATTTTGCGTTCGCGCTGAATTTTGGGGAGCGAATTATTGCTCTTTTTAATTAACTATGGCATGGAAAAAATCAGAAAAATGTTTTTCTTGTGCGAATAATGCGTCCGCACATTTTCTTTCATACCCGCTATGCTGTATCTCACAGGTAACGCGAGATACAGGTGAAATTGTCGAAAAATTGCACCTGACGCTAAAACTCGAATTTCAGGTTTGACGCGAATGCTCTTCTTTCCGCGGAATTAATACAGGTGGATCGATCAAATTATTCATAAGAGCTACAGAGGCGATTCTAGTTAGAATGCTCTCTGTAGGGCGCATCTATGAACGGATGCGCCTGAAATTTACGCAGGGGCGTCGGGGCTGGCCGTCTGCTTACCTGATGCTAATTTTTATTTCAGAAAACCAACGGCAAAGGTGATTAATCTACACTTATCATTCTCCATCTCGCGGTAGGGGACGCATGCGTGCGGCAGAGTGGGATGGCACCTCGCGACGCCCGCGACGCGAGTACGCGCCAGAGCGGGATGGCTCCTAGCGGCGTGTCATGGGTGCGAGTGAGCCACGGCTGCCCGCGGAGATATACTCTCCCAATACTGGAGTTGAAAATTCATTTTCATATGAAATGCCTAGGGAGATGGTCGCGTGAGAGATAATTAATTATTACTTCACCCGATTCTCATGAAATTAACACAGATGCTTACATCCATGGCCCTTGGGGACTTGGCAAAATTACGGCGTCCATTTTTATCTGGGGCGCCGGTAATTCATGATTCTAATTTCTCCATCGGCGCGGCTTCCTAAGCTGAACCGTGTGCATGATTTTATTTCTAATTAGGCAGGTGTCTTTCGCTAATATTAATAGCGTCACGATTTTATTTGCACGAAGTTACGTTGGCGTTCTGTCGATGAGAACTCTAGTGTTCATATCGCGATCCACATATGAAAGTTATTTCCAGCGGCTTGTGCTGTATTGTGGTAATGTACCTGTAAATGTTTTAATTCTTCATATCCCGGTCAAATCATTATTTGATTTGGCGTCGGTTATGGAAAGCAAAATAGCAAAACTAAATTCTAAAATTATTTTGCGTATGCATTTTTCTATTCGGATTCTATCTTCTTCTTGCTTCCTTAGTAAAGCCGCGATAGCTGGCCATTCTAGATTATTACTTAGTTATTGATTACATTGGCAAATCTGTCGATTAAACTTGTTTGGTTTCGGAGCTACTTTACATATCTCACCTCTCTCTTTCTTACTTTGTACTGCGACCTTTCTAGCGAAATGACCTTGGAATGCTAAGGGAAGTCATGGCCAAAATACCTGATCATGACACTGTATATTAATTAAGTGAACTTAATAAGCATTTTAATTAGCATGAATTACATAACTTCATCAGTTATTAAAATTTTCTACAAATCTTGTCGGAAAATCTATTATTTTGATGGTCTCCATATTTCCAAAAAAATTTCGTATGTGTGATGTTTCTGTGCGAATACGCTCAGCTAATGAATGATAGAATAAATTGATTTTCCTTTTCCGCGAACAAATTGGACAAGCATATTTAATTACAATCGACATAATTTAAGCACTAGGCTTCTAAACATTCAATCAGTAAACAGCCAGTAGGAAATTAATTATTACACCTAGCAAATTAACTTTTCGCTACTATTTCGTTTGTATCAAAATGAGTGATCAACTAATCATTGTGAAACGAATTTTTCTCAATTGAAATTATTTAATGATGGCAATAAAACAGATCTATGAATATCTGACACTATATGTAGAAGGTATATTATCATACATATGTATACATCGTTACCCTTATCTTATTTGATCACTTTTAGGGTGTTCACTGTCAATACTTGGTGGAAAGGCATTCTATTAATAAAAACACAATAATCCTTTGTACTTCAGTTGACAATGCTCGCAATGAGCGAAACCGGTCCTGACATATTAAATAAAGTGGAATGAAGTATACAGGATTATTGTGTTTTTATTAACTTATCTTATTTACCCCAGTTCCTTTCAATTGAATTATTATATTCCCTATCTGAAAAGTTACTATAAAGAACTGACTTAAAAACATCTCCCATTGAACATTTTGTTGAAATATTTCTTTAATAAATTTATTTATTTCATCCATATTCCAAAATAAGTCAATTAAGTGTCACTTATTCATATTTTGTACTATAATTTGTAAATTCTTTTCAATACCAATTGTTTATTATACCTTTTTATTTCATTTTGTTTTGTATAAATAACACTGTATAATTGTATTTGATCATCAGTTGATAACCCTCATCACAATCGAAACCGGTCCTGATCGTTGTAATTTAAAGTGAAATCAGTACAAATAAATAATTTGTTATATTAATATAGTGCCTTTTCACCAAGTATTGACAGTGAACACTCTAAAAGTGACCGAAAGAACAAGGTGAATACAATTCAAATTCAAAATGTTTTATCTACTACACATATTGTCTTCAAATATTTCATAATAAAGAAGAGATTTAAACTAATTTGTCCGTTGACATTTTTATCAGAACACCTCGCATGAAGCAAGGCCACTCGAACCATTCATTACCACCCCTGCTCCAGGGATAAAGCCATATATCACAGCAGTGGGTTAGTGGAGCTAACTTCTTCGCCGGAAGAGGTGTAGTCAACCCGTTGAACTGTTATGCATCTTTTACCGAATTACATGTAAGGATTTATATTGAAATTTTGATTTTACCTACATTTTTTCATTGTTATCAACTGTATAAGTTTAAAAACAACATAAGAAACAAACATACAATCACCCAACAATTGCAACGTTATTTATTTGTACTCAATTATAATCTGATGTAACTTCACATCATGAAAATATATTCATTTATTTTTACACTTCTGTATTTATACAATCCATTTCAAGCAAAAAAACTTGTTTTTTATTTTTTTATTTCACTGTTGCCCATGGTTTTTGTTTTTGCTTTAACGAGCTGCAGTAACAAAAAATTCAAATGTCAGTTACGAGGTATATGATTGCAAAACCAGACGAATCTATCTATACTGGTTTATAGTATATATATTTAATATCGGTATTGCAAATATCAATATCAGTACATATTCTAAAAAAATAACCTATTGGAATTGCAATATCTGACGAGTAAATCAAAATCGGTATTTCGATATTTTATATAAAATATTTCAAAAGCGAGTGATTTTCATAAATATCTAACAGTTATTTTTTTAAATAATAATACATCATTGAAAGGCTCACCGATACTGAAACATGTCAAAATTGACATAACTCTTAGCAGACTTATATTTCAATTGAACGCGAACAATTTTATTCAAATATGTCATAGTTTTGCCTATTTGTATTTTTTCAATTTCAACCAAGGCTTAAGAAAACTATATAGCCCGCAAAACTCTATCTAAAGATTTCAAATATTCAAACATCAAAATATATTTAAATTTTTTAGTATTTGAATTATATTATATTTAATGAATTTCAACATCGTCGTATTTTTCAACTTTTAGTAAGACGCTTACTATAATTGCCAGCACGTGTATTGAAAGAGTATTACGGTGTTTAAAAAATCAAAATAGATTGTATCAAAATGCAGTTCAACACTAATTGACATTTTTGTTAACCTAGTACAGGGTTTCCCAAACTATGTTCCGCGGAACACTGGTGATCCGTGGGACCTTAATAAGTGTTTCGCGAAAATTTGGAATGGTATTCTACGCTGTAACACATTTAAACATCTTCTACTTCATATTAAAATTCGAGTGATGATGAATCTCCATTGATGTTTAAAACCACAAATATCTAGGTACAGACGGAGATTTTAAATCGCTTAGAGCTTTATTTGCTCATATTTATATGTAACATGTTGTAAAAAGAATGAATTTATAAATAATAAGTGATTAAATAACACATATTTTTACTATTATAAATAACCGACCTAAAAAAATTGTTGGGTTCTGGTAATTTTTCCAGATTTACGAAGTGTTCCATTGCACAATATGTTTGGTAAACCCTGACCTAGTAGACAAATATCATTTTAAATCATCCGCTCTCAATGACTTCTAATGCATTTTATATCAACAATAGTTTTCCTACAAGAACTGCATGTTACACAATCTATTAACCTCTTTTTTAAAAAGAGAGTAAGGGTATAATTATAGGGCTAGGATGGTGCTATTGATCAGTTAAAGATCGGAGAGAATTTTACACATTACAAAACATCTATGCTTTCGAACAAAAATTCATTGATCGGTTGTAAAATAAAACTTTGGCCTTGAACACCGTGACCTTAACCAAAGACTTGACATATTATACAATAAATGAACGAATAATTCATATTATTATATTTTAATTAATTCGAATAATCGATCAGAATCACTAATTGAGTCCGTATTGTCTACGCAAATAGAGATTGAGTGACTATATAAAATAAAGAAAACAGACATTCATTAAATTTTGTCAAACTAACTTTGAACAAATTTGTGTGAATGTAGATAATTTGAACGATTCAAATTTTAAAAGTGTTTAGTATGAATGGATTTTTCAATTTTTTATTAACCGAGACATTATTTTTTTATGTGTATATTCAAAACATAAAGGCGTTAACACTGGTGAAGTCACAAAAGAAATATATTTGCTAGTTCAGTAGCCCTGTAGCGTGTTTATTTTTCCCCGCACCAAAAGAAAAGTGTTTTTTTTTCTATACTCACGAGGTTTTTTTTAGTAGGTGTCCCGCCGTTGGAACAATAAATACCCGGACGGACGACTTCCGTTAGCTCGGGGATGATAAAACGTTTTCATTTTTCAAGCGCTTTCACTTAACACGGGGTGGGTTGACTCACTCTTCTTTTGGACGTGGAAAAATCTATGTTGAGAGATAAGGATGAGATCTAAATAATAGATGTTTCCGCACTTCGTTTTGCACAAAATGTGAAGACTTAGCGCTGAACTCAACTTACAACGTTGTCACATCCGCTTTTGTTCTCTTTAACACAGATGCTAGATGCTTGACACTGTCAATCTACCTTAGATTTCTTTCAGATGAATCGAATATGCATGTAAAAGTATTATTTTACTATTTCCGCTCCGCGTGTACACCATATAGACATTTTTTTTAAGATAACAAAAAGTTAAAAATGTATATTTTGGCAATTTTCAAATAGGACTCCACAGAATGCGAGTTATAGCTAGCGGTTTTGTTTTTTTTTCAAATTCAACTGCTGTATATATTCGTGAAAAAATAAATACAATAAATTCTTGAGACAGCTTCCTTTGAAAAATGTTACATCAAATTTACAAATGGTTGACTTTGACCAACACTACTTCACCATATGAATAATTCTGGAACAAAATATAATTTGGAAATGCTGGAATATATTAAGAGACGATGTTTTAAAATATTACCGTCATTACTGCATATAATTTTACTGAACGAAAAACACAAATTATTTTTTAAATTAGCTAAATCATACACATTTCCAACAAGAACCGTGAAAACGTTAACTTTAATAATAATACTTAATCATGTATTTAACACTTCTACTAGAAAGTGAATTAAACTAAATTTAAATTAATATTTATAAAACTTTAATTGTCTTTAAAATATCACAAGTTATTCAGTTTCTCAAGTTTAATACGAATGTTTTTCTAAGAGTTACAATAAATAAAAATATTAAATCATTGTCAACGTAGAAGAAAATAAAAACGTCAAAATGAAATATTCTCAAAGAATCTGAGAATTAATATGTCATCTTAATATTAATGCTCTTTTCATTTTTTGGCCATAAAGTATTTTTAAAGATAGTGTTTCCTTTTTTCTTTCGTCCATTATCAGACTTTCTTCTTTTAAGTGATGTAATGTAAACGGAACACAATTCTCAATTAACTTGAAAAGCTTTTTTTATGTTATGTTTCTCATAAATAATTCCGGAGTGCTTTATATTTTACAGAACTCAGCAACTTTCTCATCGTATTTTATGTTGTTTACTAAAAATTCGTTTGTGCCATATTTTTTTGATAACTCAATAAACATTACATTAAGACGGGTTTTATTAGCGGCGCGTTTTGAAAAAGGGCCAGTGATAATAATTATCACTATAAATTCAAAGAGCGCTTGGAGTATAAAATTGTCTCTATTTTTTCAGTTTTCTGCAATTTTTACATAAATTATATATATTTATTTACTATCAAAATACCAAAGCAATTTTGGAAATTTTCTTTTAGAAATAACCATTATTTTACATACCAAATACCTCATTTAAAAACTATACTAAAATCAATAGCAACGCCTAAACGATTTTTATTCATCGGGTCACGGCCATCAATTTCGTCGTGAAAATCATCTTTTTATTTAGTTTTGACTAAAAACCTTTAATATATTTTGTTATTTATAAATATTTGTTATTTTCATGATCGAAGCAAGCATAGTTCTGATTTTGGCCTGATGCTGAAATAGCGGTCAACTAATTTATACAATTCTTTCAAAAAATACAATAACTAAGTGTTTGTATATTATTATAAAATTTGAGTAAAAACTAAGTAAATTAAAATTCAACCTATATCTTGGAATTAATTTCTGAACTTAAAATTTGGGTTATAGAACGCCGGTCGAGGTGGAAGATCATAATATCAAATCCACCGTGCTTTGACTGATATAAACTGATGTAAAAACTTGTCATTTATACATTACAGATATATCTTTATCTTCATTATTTGATTGTATATGACATTCAAAAAGTGTTTTGTCACAAATTTTGAAAAACGGCGTTTTATATCAATTCTGATAGCCCATAATAAAACCTATGAATGGAAATCAAAATTAGTGTTCAAAAAGGTTTTTTTTCATATTAAAATGAAATCATAAAATTGACACATTCATACAAACCGTCACTTTTGCAACACTTAAATCATCATTTTCCAAGCTTTGTATTTGTGTGACAAAACACTTTTTGAATGTTTGCTCCTCATATTAATGAAAAAAGCGAAACCATCAAAAGTTATGAAAGTATACCAAATTTAAACCATTCAATTGACAACGTATTCAAAAACATTCGGGTGACAAAAATAAAAAGTTTTACTCATTAAATTGTCAACATTGTAATTGGTAATAGTTTAAACTGTTAGACAAAACTTGTGGAAATGCACAAAATTTTAACGAGTCAAATTTAATATAGAAATACAATGAAGCAATTTCAATCTTAAAATATGTATAGATTCAATACAGGTTTAGTGTTTTAATTCCAACATCAAAAAGTTACAATCCTATTTAAAAATCGGTAAGCTTCATGCCTTGGAAAAAATAACACAATTACCTCGTTACGAATTCTGATTCAAAAATGAATGAATGAAAAAAGTTTGATTTTCAACTAGGGAGATTGCTTTGACCAGTCTTTATATAGCTTTCGACAGTAACTTGAATGCGAATGTGTATTACATATACATACGTTATATTCTACATTATGATAGTTTTTTTGGCATCATGAGTCTTCGAAGAGATCTATAGAAAATTATGGTGAACAGGGAACGTTATACTAGTGAAAAGATGTTCACATATAACACAAATTTCTCATACGTATGATATGGCTATTTTACTAGTAGAAGAGAATATTTCAGCTGGACGTATGGATTTCAGCAGGAATAGTTTACATATGTGTATCACGATAAAATTTTAATATCGCGTGCTATTTTTTTTTTTTTTAATCATACAAAAATATCTTCCCGGCCAATTTTCGCTACTTCTATATTTTGCAAATTTCACTGAGAGAAGACGCATTTTTGGCTTTCTGGCTATTTTTCTTTCGTTTTCGTCTCGAAAGCTTTGACCATTTTTTGACGCACACATATATAAGTAGCATATTTTTTTATAGAACAAACAAAATCGTCATAAGAATAGAAAGAAATCCAAAAGTATAAAGCCACGATCGTAGTGGTAAACAACTCCGTCCTACGTGTTGCGTTCGTCTATCAGTGGCGTAATTTAAAAGTATTCAAAATATTTTTGAAATAATTTTAAAACCTGAATGAATAATTGAAAAAAGATGGCCGATGCGTCATGGTGGTCGCTTAGACTTTTTAAGCAACTGCATTTTCCCTTCACAGTCCATTTACACACAGCGAAGCATCGGCCAGCTTATAGAAGTCACAGTGTACCTGTACACATTTCTATTTTTAGAAAGATATTTATAGTGTAAGCAAATGAGCGAATATCAATTATTGTAGCTACCCTTGCACTAAAACTGCAATTATCTGAGTCATATGTTATAGTTTAGGTCACTATTAAGTATCAATAGTGCTATTTTTGCATGTTGGTCAAATACTGGCATTGTTATAAGTCAAATTTTAGTTAAATTCATTGAATATATTCTAATAAAGAATAAAAATTTACGTGGTAGATTTGACAAGTTTTAAAACACACTTCAGAAAGGACCTGGCTTTCTGTAGGACAAGATACAATATTTTTATTATAGGGTGTTAATTTTCAATGCTTGGTAGAAACAGCAAACGTATTTAAAATATATACAACAAATACAACAAAGATTCAATCATTTGCAATATTACAATGAATTAAGCAATCTGTTATTCTTGTCATTTGATATTGTAAATATTTTCAATTAAAGTTTTCTTTGACTATTTACATTCAATTAGTCTTCATATTGATGTTAGATAATGATTTTTTTTCTTAAATTATTTTACATAAAAAAATAGTATTACATATGTATATTCTTCTCTCATTCCTACGTCAATTTAACATAATAATAAGGAACCGTGAGTGGTTCACAAACTTTTCTCTATTCTGGAAATAGAATATTTTTGTTCAGCTAGTTCTCTCCGTCACTGCCTAGGCTCGCATGTCCAAGTTGTGTTTTTTTTTATTTGCTTTTCCGTCACCTTCCTCTCACGCCGGCTTATCTCGCTCTTTATTTTCATTCTGCCGACCTGGATTTGTCGCGTGTCCCCCAGCATAAAAATGAAATGATTCTATTATTTTTTGGACTCCGCCTCGTGCACTGCCGGCTCTAATCTACATTTCCACATTTTCACTCACATATAAAGCAACCTTATTTTGCTTTTATCGAAATGAAATATACACCGTTTGAATTAAATGACACAAAAAAGTGCGTTTTGTTTCTCTGTGCATTAAATCACATTCGTCCATTTCGAGTGAACTTTTTAATTAAAACTCACCGACACATAGTTTTATAAACTGTATCACATTGAATATTATACCATCAGATGTACAGATGTTTTACTGTTATGTATATTGTCATAAAAATTCAATCGGGTCTTCATGAACTATCACCACGTAAAATTTATTTTATGTGTCAATGTTTTTAGAGATATATTTCGAAATAAATAAAATAAGTAAATTTTGTAAATCATCAAAAGCATTATTTGTATCCAAGTCGTCTAATAGATTTCTTTGTTCTAAAAACTTATAAATTACAGTAAGATGTCTGGTTGTTTATCATCATTTTATACCAGCAATCTAAATTTACAAGTAATGGACAACTATATTATGCAGTTTTTCAGATCATAATATAAACCGAATTGAGCATATGTTATATGTACATATATGACACTCGTATTGTCTGCTTAACTTACCAATAACGAGAATAGGTAAGTTAAATTGAGAAAAAATGTGAATCAATGAAGTGAAAAATCAACTCAATGCCTTCCTTTTAATTATATTCAATTCATAACTCGGAATCAATTTTATAATTGAATTGACGTTTAGAAATCTCTTATTTATTTATTTGTTTTCAATTATTATTCTTATTCAAAAAACAGTTACTAGTTCCGGTGATTAGGATTCTGTCACGAGACATTTGAATAAGACAAGATGAGACTTAAGACTAAATTTTTAACTAAATTTCCATACAGTAGATTTTATTCATCTATTTCAAATATAGTTTCAGAATCTCTATACCTTGAAAACTTTTGTACATTTTCAAAGCCAATAAAAACGTTCTGAAATCTTTGGATTTTTTCAATTATTTATAATATTACCATTTGACGAACGCTTGACAGATGCTAGTTTGCAAAAATAAATTGTCGTATTACTTTTCAAAGAAAATGTTTGTATCGGCAAAATCAAACGAATCCCCTAAATAATTTGTAATAAAAATCAATATGAAAAATAATATTACAATACCTGAGACTTTTGCAATATTTAAAAAATAAGATTGAATGATTTTTTTAGTTACCGACAGCAAAATTTTCGTTTGAATATTTTTTCATAAACAATACTACTATACTACGTTTTCAGGGCGCGATAATTTCCCGGGATATGACAATTTTCTCATGTCCCGGGACATAAAAAAGCCGAGACTTTGGAATCCTTACTGACATTAGATAGCGTAGATACGTTTTTTACAACATAAGTTAAATATATACATATATTATATAATACTACTACCGATAGCTTCAACTGTTTTATGCCGTCTGGCATTTAACGTCAACTTGATGATAATGAATCTTCCTTAATGTAACACTTAGAGGTCTGTCTCGCCAAATGTCTGAGCATCAATCTACCATGTTTTTGTACAAGTGCTTTGTCCTTGATATTTTCCTTTCCTTTTGGCGGGAAACGTAGTCGAAAGTTTTGAAGAACCTTTTATTCGCCAAAGTCTGTGTAAAGCTTGCCGAATTTACTAACGGATTGAAGCGTTTGTGAGTTGGGTTACCCAAGGGATTGAAAGCAATCATTTCTGAAAGTATTTTTTGTATTGTCCAAGTCTCAGTCGCAAGGAAATGATAACTTGGATAATTGAGTCTGATAATTCAATTTTGAGACGGTGAAAGATAAAATTACACTCGAGATTTGTGTACGAGTGTACGCATCCTAACAAGATTTTCGATTACAACATTAAACATGTGATAAACATTAATTAAAATCCCATCACATCACAGTATTTACTAATAAAAATATTGTGCGAAAAACAATGCCACACCCAACATTTATATTATTGCAACACGCTTTCTAACTATTTTTCAATATTAATTCATAAAAGTGGGATGGCAAATAAATGTTAATAAAGGGATAGATAAATATCTTTTCTTTCAGAAAAATCACTTGCAATATTGTAAGCAACAGTTTCTTGAAGGATCAGCATAATTTTATAATAAATATATCCGTTTCTCAGTCAAGTGGTCACACTCCAGTGCTTTTGTTTTACTCGGTGGTGTTTTCTTTGACGAAACCATGTATCAATATATTCATTGATTATCATTCAATGCATGTTTGTTAATGATTTTTCCATTCTTTCCAACTCATCTTTCAAGAGACAGTGATAAAACAACTTATTTTCAATTTTTAGTCCAATCTTTCAATCCTTAATGTATGTGAATAGATTGAACAACTGAATATTTTTTTTCCTAAAATGCTTCATTAGTTGTTTATGTTATGAGCATAATATTATAATTAATCTATATAATATATATGCACCAAAAATTATCCATCGATTTTAACTATTATATAAAAGTATTTAATAATTTAAGATTTCGACTGAAGGTGGTTGATGGAATTCAAGTTCATCCGTGCACTTGAACGCCTGAAGATGTCGAAAGGCGAAACCCGGGTCGTTAGTGACTAAACTGGTGTGAATGTATATAATTTGAAAAAAAAAATATAAATTGTACATAATTTGAATTCATCTTGAGAATATTTCCGTTGAGTACTACCAAAGTAGGAAAACACTATATTTAACAAAACTCATGTTTTATGTGTTGATTGCAGTGCAAGTTATTCTCTTACCAAACAAACTCATTGAAAGTATCAAAAACTGCCCATTTCATATAGATTTTTTTTTTAAAGAATGCGTACAAGTTTGTTAAGTCTAAAATTTCCTACCAAGATTCCAATATCTTTAAAAATATATGTTAAGCAACTGGATAACTAGAAGTTTTCGTAGAAAAAATATAACGAGATACTTTTATTATGAGAAAATATTGTGTTTATATACATTTATTTAACTTTTTTAATTTCTTGTAAAATAAAATTCAAATTAAAATACTTGCAAGGTGTAAGGTATTTAATTGCAAGAGTGTAAATTATTGGTATATAAAAACAAAATAAGATTTTTAACCATTCTCTGGAGCGACAATACTCTTAGCAAAAATGCCTACGTTAATTTTCATAAAGCTTTGAGAGGTTTTTGTTTACAATTTGAAAGCGGGAAAATTTTCTTTTATCGCCAAATATGGCCGCCTCGAGTTTGTACTGCCAGGTAAATAAATATTCATTACTCTTATTATATTGCGCGCTAAAAACTTCTAATACCTACAAAGACGAAAGTTGGTAAGTACGTCAAATGGGGTCCAAGCCGTTATGGTTTAATTTCTTTTTTTTTTCATTACGGTAATTAAAAATTGTTTACTGGATTATCTCTTGTTTTAGTGTTTATTAAGGTAATGAAGATATAAATTATTGGGCTACGAAAAAATGTAATCATAAAGCAAATAAGATATTGAATTCTTCTATTTTTAAGTCGTTAAAGTATTGTTATTTATATTCAGTTATTAGAAAGGAGTTCGCAGAATAAATTGTCATTTTGGCAGAAGTCGGTAAGTAACAAAACTGAAAAAAAAATGATTTAAACAAGACAAAAAGATTCTTTCATATCAATTCTTTGTCTGGAATAACTCAGATGGTGTATTTATTGTACCAGTTTTCCAAAAAAAAAAGGATTTATTTGGATAGTCAATTATTATTAATGCTGGTTTAAAGGCAGGCAATTGTCTCTGTGTGTATATTAATTTTAAACTCTTACTTGTGTCAGATCGGAATTGATGCATCTATATTTGGATATTATAATTATCCATGTTACATAAAATAGCGATGTTAGAGGCTTTATACTAAAAGCTGTAATTTTTTATTTGCTGTTTACTCAACTATCAATCTGTTACTTGGCAACTTCTATCAGAACAGTAACGAAGTATTATTTTTTATCGAAATTATCACTAGCTGTCCGGTCTCTGATTGATTACAACATGATAATTGAATGACATATTTTTATTTGTTGAATCTTTTTAAATCACATTTCATTTAAGTATTATTTTTATAAAACTGCCTCTTTATCATAAAATATGTATTTCAACAACACGTTGACATCATTTAGAATTATAATAAAACGTATAACTGATTTTATAAAAAAAATAAGTCATACAACAATTTATTATTTAACGTAAACGAATTTATAAAATATGTCATGCGTACACATTTCTTTCGACTTTACTGTCGTGTGATGAACATTACTCTTCCAGACTACTATTTCATTTTATTGAAATGTAACTTTCAACATGTGAATATCCCGTTGCGAAATTAATACAAACGTCAAACATTTTTATAGCTAGAACAACGTATGTGACATTGCTAACAATTGTTTGACACGAGACCACAACTGCCTGAAAAGGCTAAGCAGTACAAAAATAAAACAATTATCTCTATGTTTTATAGCTTGGTATTAGCGGCGTGGCATGTTTACTATTAGACTTATTGTAATCAATGAGCTTTTGGCATGGCCCAGACAAATAAAAGTCTATTCTGTTTCGTTTGACTCTCGTAACAAAATTCATGTTTAAATAACTGATATATACCAAACAGTACAAGAACATATTTCAATGTACAATTTATTATACCAACGTCGCCATCGGTAGCTTAAGTCTTTTAAGTGTAATAAGCTGCCACTTTTTCGTTGTATTTGCATTAAAAAAATATTTGGCGTGTTGGATATTCATAAACAAACATTTGTGTGGCATTTTTAATGAAACGCTGCACAGACATGATTCGATGCATTATTTTTCTAGCAAGACATCGTTTATATCACTATTTTAATCAAAGTAATATAATCCCTCGAGATGTGAAGTGAACCAACTAGTAAAATACTTTTTTCTTTGACTTTAAGTACAATCACGTCTTTACTTGGTGTTTTGGTGGATTACATATTTTTATTGTACGGAGATAACGCTATTAGAATGTGTTTTAACTGAGGTTACTTTACTTTTACAATACTTTAAGACATTTAAAATATTACAACGCATCAAATTTTTTTTTTTCTAAAATACACTTCACCTATAATGGGCCCATATATTATACTAACTATGTTTTACCCGGTTCTTTATTCATTATTATAAATTTATTTTACTAGATAATATGTTATACAGTATTTTGAGTCTCTTGTGTGTAGGACTTTATCTTCAAGCTTAATAAGTGCCTCGTTTTAGATGCAATCGATATAGTCAATACTCAATAGCGCATGACAATGTAAGGATCTTATCGACGCAAGACATTTAAAATATCTTCAGACAAATCCTCATTGTACTTCCAAAGCGATTTTGGGTTGTAAGGTTTACAAAACGAGAGGTTGCTGCGAAGAGTGTTTGAATTTCCGATTGTAAAAACAAATGTACAGTTTTATTCATGTTTTGTTTCATTGATTGTCTTTCTCGAGTAGACCCAATACAAGACACGTTTCATGCATGTCGCATTCACACTCAGGTTTGGAGATCTTTAAAGTTTTTTGGACTTCTTACTTTGTGCAACAACAGTTAAAGGTTTTAAACACGTCTAAAACGTCAAAAATTACACCTTGTTTCCATCGGCTGAAACATTTGTTTACTTGTCCCATGTTTGTTTATTTTTTATCATCCCACTATAATAATGTTTTTCAATATAATCACTTTTGCAGAGCTTGAATAATCTTTTCAATGAGGTGTTTGGTGGATTGACCAGACTATCTTCTAATCATCTTCGCTAAAATAAACACGTTGTCCAGTTTCCAGATTCACATCGAGATGTGGGACTGTGGGTGATGGTTCTTTTCCGTTCTATCTTTAGATTTTACAATTTTTTCATGCAATTAACAAGAGTTGTTATCTATCACATTTGTATTGTAATATTGTTGGTTGCTAAGCGACTTGAACAATCTGAATTGTGCGACAACATAAGTTGATGACGACCGTTCGACATACCGCTAAGAGCATATTTAATACAAAATTATGATTTAAATCTTGAAAATAGTTAACCTAGAAACAGCAGCCAGGATTACGTGTGAAAATTTCAAGTCACTACTAATGAAATAATATTCTTATCGGAACCTCAATCGAATATGTTTAAAAAAAACTGAGCCTATGCATATTTATACAATATAGTATATTACATCAGTCATCAAAATATTTAAAATTTTGTATTTATTTATAATTATAACAATTATCAGGACATTTCCAGAAGACCTGTGGGCCTGTGAAAACTACGACGTTATTGAATTCTGTTATTTTGAACATTTTCTCTCAAAACTAGACTTGGACTTGTATGATCCCCAGCTACTCATATATATATTACATTTACACATTCACTAGCCGCAGATTCAGCCATGACCACGTCAATCGATGTACTATTATTCTGTTTGTACTAAAATATAAATAAATTATTATCAATATAGAAAAAAAATATCTTCGCAATGATGTAACACAATATCAATTGACTCATATAGGGGTTAACAAAGAGAAAAATATTTGGTAGAATTAAATTGCCCGGCAAAATTTGACGATTTTATTTTATTTCACTGTAGGTAAAATGTACGAATAGTCATAATTGGGCAGCCAATTTTTGTTGTTTTTAGTGAAAACGTTCATATACATGTAATTCTTTTTTTTGTGTGTCAGATGCTCTTTGATTGATACCGCGTAAAAACTTCTAGCTTTTTTTACTGAGTCTAGTTTATACAAAACAATCAGCTAAGCCTTAAGATTTATTTAAAAAATACATATTTAACAAACACATAATTAGAAAATATAGGTGCTAAAAATTTTAATTGTGTGTAATTATAGAATCACTTATACTGTAATTTGTAAATTCTTTTCATTGTCAATTGTTGTTTACATCTTTTATTTCAATTTATTTTTGTATAAATAGCACTGTTTATATATTTTTCTTGTCAGTTGACAATGCTCGCAATGAGCGGAACCAGTCCTGACCTATTAAGTAAAGTGGAATAAAGTACAAAGAAATATTGTGTTTTTATTAATATAACGCCTATAATATAATAACAGTTCCATACATTATGTATGGAACAGTTCTGTTTTTGATACCAGACGAATCAATTGTGATATCTCGGTAAAATAAAAATATGTAATCCACCAAAGCACCAAGTAGACACGTCATGGTACTTAAAAGTCTAAAAAAAAGTTTTACCATTTTACTAGTTGGGTAACTTCACCTCCAATTTGCAATAATATATTATTTTACGAAGTGGTGGAAATTAACATATATTATATAACCTAACCTAAATTCAATTTCATTTTGTTATAATAAAAATCAACATTACATTTTATCACAATTTTCATTAAATTGACAACGCTAGTTTTCAATAAAATTAATACTGTATAATGAACCAATTATATTAATAATAATCGCATATCGATAGAAATAATATTCAATTGAAATTTCAGTTCTTGTTAAACCGATCAATGGTTTGAGTGACTTTGTTATCGCTTTTACCAATTTAAACATGAATTTATTTAATATTTTAACTATAAAACCACAAAGGTAATCACCGTTTTTCCTGCCACCATTATTTTTGGGTTCAAATTATTTACCTGAAAATAAGAAACAAATCAATAAAGAGCTAGTTGCTAAATATGTCCAATTCTTTCTCGGTAATATAATACATTGATCAATCGAAAAGAACTTCAACCTGTGTCTCATATAAACAACTCAAATATTATTGCATAATGCTTATGGTTTCATTTAATTCAAATAAAATCTGTAGCATGTAAGTTTACCGTCTTGAAAAATTCAATATTGTTAGGCCTCGATCTACAATTAACGCCGTCGGCCGCATACAGCATTACCTGACCTGACCGTAGACCTAAGTGTCTACTAACTACTGTCTATGCACGTAAAAGCTACATGCAGCGTTATAACGAGGCCAGATAGTAAGCATTCATCAGTCGCGTCCGGCGCCTCGTTGTACGCGGCTGACGGCGTTAATTGTAGAACTCAGCCTAATCTGCTTTTACAGGAAGAAGAAAATGTTTTAAAATCGAAAATGATCTCTGAGATTCAAGAGAGTGAAACGATACCATTCGGAATAAAAAGTAGTTTATACTCTTTTTAGGAATCGTAAAAAAGAAGATATTAAAATGTTAAGTAAAAATTTTACCCCGACTCCAAATAATCGATCGTTACTCAAGCGTAGTCACTAGACAGTACCAAATAGGGCATCCAACCACGGTCACGTTTTAGTGATCCCAAGATTTCGGTATTCACATTTTTCAATACCGGGATTCAACATTCACCGTTAAATTGTGGACAAATTCGGGATATCAACATTTTCTCTGTATGCCGATTTCAAAAACCTAGGAATTTGCAGATGTGTTACTATGTTTTAGGTTTCTCGCACATTGGTAAGATTTTGTCTGATTGCCTGTTTTCACAAACATTTAGAGAATTTTGCTTTAGTACCAAAAAAACGTGAAGCGTGTGAAATACAGTTTTTATGAAATTTACTTTTAAACATAACCATTTTTTTTTCGTATGATTGTTCCCTCAAATAATTTGTTGTGCTTTTAAACTCAACTATCAGTCACAGAAGCCAAGCGGTTTTTTGCCCTGTGCATCGGTGCGTTGAAGGTATTAATTCCCAAATAGACGCTTAAATGAATTGAATTTTCTATTTATTCGAGGATTTTTATTATGACGATCGGATTTATATTTGCATAATATCAAAAAAAGAGGTGTAAAGCCAACGTTATACTTTTCGGTATATGAAAATTTGAGACTTATAATGAGAATGTGTAATTAAATTTATTATATTCTACTGAAAAGTTCATTATTATAACAGCAATGCCTTGAAAAAATTTACGTCATCACTATTTAAAAAAAAATATGGATATATTCGAAACTGTAAAAATAATTTTTCAATAATCTACTTGTAAAACATTTGAAAATTATTTTCAGATTATCCAGTGTTTTCAGATAAAAATTACTAAGCAAGCTTATAAGTGAAGTGAAACACGTGTCGCACGTAGCTAGTGACACTAAAATTGTATTAAAAAATTAAACATTTTTTTAAATATGGTTTGAAGCATATGAAATTAAATCAGCATTACTATGAACGAAAATATCAGTCCTAAACTATAGTAGAAATAAGTGATTTAAAATTTATTCGTGTTTAATTTACACGTCAAAACAATTTTAATATATCTAATTGAAAACGTCAATCAATCATCGCAGCTCACTCGCACACGCTCAATAATCATAATACCCACCTGTAGTTATTATTAAATACCGTGAGGTAATTAGAAATTTGGGCCAACCCTGATGCGTGGGGATAATTATTATTATAATTCAGAAACACCTACGTGACACATTTCAATTTAAATAATTGCGTATGGGAATAAATAAATCTCTCCTCCGCGATACCAGTAAAACAAGAGAAAGCATTTATCAAAATCATTCGTCTGACGATAGGCTCTGAATATGATAGTTGTATAACTTCCTGTCGCCTATTCCTCATTAAATATCTACTGTTTGATTATTTTTTTAAGTGTCTACAATATTTATTATTACTATAGTATACTTAGTAAGCTCTAGCTCAGGCGTGGGGAACCTGCGGCCTTTTGGCTACTCTGGTGCGCCATTCCGGCCAATTCTCTAATTCTGTATTTTCGTAAATTCTTACGTAAGTCAACATCCTTTAAAGACCTAAAAAAATGGTAATTTTGGAAAATCCGCAAATTTTTGGGCTTTAGAAATTAGTATAAAATTGTTTTCGGCCAAAAATTTCCTAGACAATGCTCATGTCGAATCAAAAAAACGAATGCGGCCTTTGGACACAAAAATAATCTTCACCCCTGCTCTATCTGAATCCGTTGTAAAAAAAAACGATGCGGAGAATTAAGCTATCAAGGTAGATTTTCAGAAAATTTGTCCCAGAAAAATAACTAAAACACTTTATAATGTATTTTTTTTAATACACAAAACCTAAAAAAGTTTTCAAATAATTAAATAGCAAAGATAATGTTAATGCTTTTGACCAAAGTATACTGTTTTTCGTGTAAAGCTTAGTAAATTGGTCAAATAGGAAGATAGTTAAATATCAGAATTACAAAGGTAAACTGTATTTATATAAAAAGAAAACAGTTTATTTCTAAAAAATCCGTATTTCGATAAAACTACAATTTAATTATTCTTCTCTTCTCAATAAATCTTTAAAATTAGACATTATAATAAACGAGAAATATTATAAAATAATTTATACAAATTTTCGCTTTATTCAAATTTATATAATGAACAAATAATACTTCTTCCTTGCCAGTATTACACTCGTTTCATTAAGAAATTCATATTTATCAACTAACAATAAATTACCTCACAAATTGTTAACGATTTTTTCAAACAAAAACAAATATATTTATTTCTCTCGTGAAAATAACGAGTTTCTTGTGAAAAAAATAATTTTTTTATCGATCAAATTTCAAGTTTTGTATCCAGTCCCATTCAAGTGTAGTATATTGAATATCTGATTTAAACAAACTATTTGCTGTAATTTAAGTCTGAAATATTCAAAGTTAAATTAAAAATATATATATTATACATTTTAAAGTAAACTGAAAATCCCTTAAAGCTATTTTACTAACTCAGATGAAGTCATCGTTTCAAATAAATGTATTGATTCGAAAGAGCTTTATATAAAAAACACAGAAATATAAAAAAAATATTCCACCAATTTACATTTTTTCGTTATATTGGATTTTTTTTTGCTGGTTTTTTAAAAAACTTAAACACGGGGTTTCACCCTACTTTACTAACAAAGTTCTTACACCCAATATTTGGTTCCATTATTCTCTTGACACTTGCTTCTACCGCCCTGAATATTTGCCCCCGCCCTTCCTGGTGTGATGCTCTAGGCAGCGTGCTAAAGAAGTATGATTCCCAAGTTCCGGTGAGCATTTTTCAACGGCTGGGTTGGGCGGAGTTGCAGACAGGCGAGGTGTGGTGTCGCAAAGGCTAGATTCCAAAAACGGAAAACCACAATTAACACTCCCGAACAATGCGGCGGACTTCAAAGGATTTTATCACATATTATTTTTATACAATTAATTATTTTCCTATTTTATTATCGTTTCAATTTTTTCGACTTACATACTTGTTTGTTGCAACGGAATTCGATTTGAATTAGTTGTGCAGTGCCGGAGGAACAATTTTTGGACCTACGTTTGACAGTATTTTACTGTTATATGTACAGTTTACGCCATAACTCTTTCATATGAACGATGTTGAAACTCAGTGGTGTAATGGTAAATAAATAGGTAACAGGTCGGTCATTGATTTCTTCCCTATTTTTTTTATATCCGTCCAAGTTAAAAAACCACAAGTTTTAACAATTAAATCAATAAAAAAAACCGCACAATATTTTTTTTTCTAGAAATAGGGGTGGTATTTCTTCACGCTACGCGTGTTCATTTATTTGCTTTATTTTTGTAAAATCCGTCGGGTAGATCAATTTTGATACAATGCTTTTAAATTCTATGAACAGTATTCTGAATATATGTATGTATGAACTTGACAATTACAGGAAAATTAATAATTAATTATTAAGTTACAAGTCAAAAAAGCGGCAGGGCGTCTCATTTTCGGGTTCCATGTCGCTGACCTGGCCCCACTACACCACTTTGTAGAATATTACATATGTATATATTGTATATAAAATGACAGAGTCCATGCCAGTTTTGTATCCGAGCGGTCAACGCTGTACGGACAATGTAAATCTCTTTTATATTTCTCTTACCAATTGTTTGTTCTAAAATTACATGTGACTATCATTAAGATATTATAACATGAAAATGATTACTGATCCAAAATGTGAGTATTTTCAAAATAATATTATTTTGATTGCTGGACAATTTTTAATTAGTTTACGAAATTGAATTGTATTTTCTTACATTTATGATACAGCAGTGGTGAGGTAAGAAGATTCGCCTGTTCATTTAAAATTGTCAAATCTTCTTAATTGTGCCCTATTAATTGAAATTCCACCGAACGCCTTCAGTCGATATAAATCCCTACTAAAAATGGATCGTGCTGTCTAAATAAAATTGTAAATGTATTTTTAATAGATGTTATCTTACAAGATATTTTGAAGATAGAAAATATTTGAATAATACACATTATCAGTTATACTGTCACTCTTATAAGAAAAATAAATATACATACATTCCAAAATATAACCTAGTGAACGCTTATATTTAAAAGTAATTACCTTTTTAAATTTCAATTAAAATATTACTCCAGACCTTCATCACGAAGTAACAAGGACAGTGCAAAATAATGATATTTTATATCGTGTGAAAACTTAAATAAACTCCAGCAAAATCTGACGCTTATTATTATCTCGTATATATTTCAGTTTTACCAACAAAGCAGGGCTTTAACTTTGTGTGATGATGATGAAACCGCAAATCACTTAAGTCTTTACGCATAACTAAAGGGAGACATGAGTAAGAATCACGACAGGAAACAAGCATTTAACGCTCTTCATATAAAATATTTTACACCAAACATTCTAGGAAGTCAAATCTTTGGACTGGGAGCCATTATATTTTGCTCACTTATTGGAGCTCACATTCGTCTACGTTTTATATAATGTAGCACAGAGCTTTCTCACTTGGTGGGTCGAAGAAAGTTAATAATTTGATCATAATAAATCGAATATGCACAGTAGACGATCCCATTTTGATTTTGTTTACTATGTCAACTCCAAGTATTTAACCTGTGGACTTCTAATACAGCACTTCAAAAACTTTTTTTTTGAGAACTGATTGTAGTTCACTCGGATGTAAGCAAGGTCAAAAGTTTAAAAAAATAAGTAAAAACTTCCATACATTGGTTTTACAATATTTGAACTTTTTTTACCTCTTCAGTCACCTTTATCTTTCTTCATATTCAACTCTCTTCATTTAATTTTAATTTCTAAGGCTCTCCATCAGTAGCGGCCGGTCAAAGTGCCATTTGATCAATTCACCCCTTGTATATGCAGAGGTGGCTTTTTTTCATGAAATAATATTCAAAAATACCATTTATACCATTCCCTCATTTTAAATTCAATAAAATAAAATAATATATTTTTATCTAAAATAATTATTAAAGACAATAAATACATGAAGAATTGCTCTCCATATAGAAAGTTTGAGTGGTTTACTGGCGACTGGCGAGTAGTTCTCGTTAAATAATGAATACTTTTTTAAGATTACACCAGTGGTATAAGTTTCATAGAGGTTGAATAAAAACGGTTGTGGTTGTATTTCCATTGCAAAAGAATGTTCAATCTGGACGATGTCTATTCATGGTGAAAATGCAAACGAAACTGAGCATAAATCAGCTATCAGCTTACAAAGTGGCTGTCGCTGGAAAAAGTGTTGTTGATTCTAAAATCAATCCCCAAAAAAACACATTTCACTAAAAATACTAATTACTACAAAATTGAGTTTTTTTTTATATAAACAACATTTTCTTTTTATTCACCTCGGGCATGGTCAAAAAAACATATCTTTGGTGGCAGCTGACTCGTGTTTGGCAAACGCTGATATAACCCATTTTCCTTTGGGAGAGAGAACTTTTTTATGTCTATAAAAAGCTGGCATTTTGCTGGCGACACATTCAAACAATCCCCTGATTTCTCGGGGGCATTAAGCACGCATGGACGATCTTGCGTAAAATTTTACAAGATGTGCCATACTTTTTCCAGGGCACTTCCCCGCTGAATATAAGAATTAGCATTTTCTAAATTATGCCGAAAGCTTTCGCATGCGCGAGCTTTACTAGTATCGGAAATCCCTCGATGTTGAGAGGACGCCATATTCATTACCAGTTGGCGGAAATCTTTTATTTTTACATGAATGTGATACCATAAATTATAATACACCATAATTCATAATTTTAAAGCAATATTTGCAAGGACTAATGTACAATTGAGCGATATTTTTTTTATTCTTTCAGTCTTTCTTTTCATTATTTTATTTAATTTTGTAAATAACAATCTTTGACGGAAATGTTAAACTATTTTAAACCGGTTTTATAGTTTCACTAAGAATTGTTTCACATAAAAACTGAATATGAAAATAAAGTTATAATTCCAAAAAAAAAACCACAGTTTGAGAACTAAGTTTCAAAAACAAATATACAGAAAATGTCAAAAAAATAATACAATTAATGTTAGGTGTGTATGCACAGCAGTTTTTCGTAATTTACTCAAAACTTTAAAATCTTCCAGAGTGCTTTTTGCAATTCAATGATTCAATAAATAAATGGTGTTTTATAGATGTTTGTTTTTCGAATTCGCAACTTTTACCAGCGACAGCCAATTTGACTGATGACAGATTATTTTTGCTCAGATTTAATTTGACATTTTACTTTGAATAGTTTTACTCCAGAACAACGCTTGCAAATTTATTATTCAAAAATGATGCCGGCCAGAACGTTACAGTCGATAGAGAGATCTATATATCTGTGAAAACTGACATTTTAGTTTCTCAATTGAATCACATTAATGTGGAAGGGCTGTGGTTTTAACAAGACGGCGTATTATGCCACACAGCGCGTGCCACAAATTAAATCTCGCTAGAATAATGGTTGCTTATTAAAAAAAACCCTTAAAAAAAACCCTAAAATGTAGGACCTACATAACCAGTAATGCCCGTATTATTAACAGTTTAAGCATAAAAATAAACAGCTTTCATTGTATTTATAGTCATTTTTTAAACCTTCAATTAGTTTCCTGCTAAATTAAAGACTTACTTCAAATTAGACTTACGACTGTTTTTTACTGGAGTGGTGATAGACGTTAATAAGTATTTTAAAGTTCTTTGCATAAGTTTACACCTTAATATTACTAGCTTCGTCACATAATATTGTGTTAATAAAATCGTCAGTTCCTTATCCACACAACTAATTCGATGTACATACGTCAGGTATACTGCGATATGTATTATCAACCGGCTTCCAATGCAGTTGCAGCTTTCGCCAAGATTCGAGTAACCTGTGTTCATCACATCAATTTAGACAGCTGTAAACTGTATTGGGAATTCGTACGTGAACGTTGAACACGTGCTGCTTCACGTCTCTAATGATAAGTAATAATATCAGACGTCATAAACAGTTTCCATTAATTACTCCAGAGGCGTTACACCAACTACGATGTGAGATGTTGAAATTTGATCTATATAATGAAATAATATGAAAACATAGCCGAATGCATCGCACTAAATACTTCAAACAATTTGTTTATATGTATTATTAAATGATTATGTTCCTGTCTTGTACAGTTTTTCAGTAAAATGTAATGTTAACGTTTTTAACAATGAAGTTAAAACAATTTATTTTTCATTATTTTTTTTATTTTTTTAGGTCCATATCTGCTCCCTAGTCGGAGCATATGGCCACCACATGACTCCTCTAAGATTCTCTGTCATCTGCGAGTGTTCTTGTTTCCTTCCATGTCATTCCAGCGCCCCGTAGCTCCGCCGAGTACATCATAAAGATGGTCATCAGTGGCCTTCCAAGACGGCGGAATCCATCCGGTTGGTAGAAAAGACAAACAGATTTCAAGCCTTCTTGTGGCATCCTCAGCACATCTCCAAGCCAGGTCCATCGTTGCTTTTTTAGCGTTTATTTTTACGCATTATTTACTTTTTTTTTAATAAAAAATCATCATATTTTTCAATATTAATAAATGTTTTCATTATAACAAATTCTAATTATTTGTGAATAAATGATTTTAACTTCATTAATTAAAAAATATTCACTTTCGACTAAGGATTTAACAGGTTTTCATTGCGTCAAAACTGTTTCGCTTTATAATATGGTTCTGCCACTTACTACTTCTTGTACTAATTAGTACACAGAAAAATCCGAATTGACTATAATAATGATAATGTAGAATTAAGATTCATATTATCTGCCAATTATTCAAAATAACAGATGTATAATCATATAACTAATAATATTGCATCACACATAAATGATAACGATTAAACTTTACTATACCAATCATAGTAAAAGAAAACTTCACCTTAAACGTGTTTTGCTTTTTTGTATCATAATTATAGTTGATGCTTTCTTTTATATAATGGCTGTTTCTCCAGTCTTTTCGTATACAAGCAAGTAAGTCAGAATAAAGTTATTTAATGCAAAATATTTTAAGAGCTTTTGCCTTTGTTCAAACAACTTCAACTCTGAAAAATTTCCATCTTTTACGGACTGCTGTAAATGCATTTATGAAATGTGATGTAATTCAAAGTTAAATGTCACAAAAAATAATTGCATTTTAATTAAAACTTCTCTGAAATTTTAAAAACTCATGGCATGGCACTTTGGCATTTAAAAATAAAAAATAAACCGATTCAAATTTTAAGGTTTTTATTAGTATACTCGTAACTTCCGATATAATTTGCTTTCAGTAAAATAATCTTTTATTAGTTCCTATAAGACAAATTTCTGTCTGTCAGTAAAATCTAATTCATGTATCAATCAAAATTCAATTCAATATTATAATTAATAACTTACAGGTTTTTTTTTTTAAATTTGAATCTAAATTCAATTCATATTTTGTGTCACACAATAAAAACACAAAATATCGATTGTATAAATAATTGAATGGGCAATTTCAGAAATCGTTTATAAAACAAGGCTTTGAATATCTGAAATTTAAAATTCTCGCCCGGGGCGACCAACTCCTTGTACAACTTTTAACTTTCGCGCTGTTTGAAATAACTTTACAATTTTCGATATTAACAAAAAGCACAATCAAACTTCGCGCTTTGTCAAAACCTTCGAACTCTGTATCTGTTAAAGCCACAGTAAAATCAAAGCCTAATCATTTTAGCTGAACTTTCTTATCTAACGAAAGAGAAAGTAAAATTAAAGCTATTTATTTCAATTATTATCAGTTAATTAATTGAAATAACAACTATGTTATTAAAAGTTCAAGTAAAATTATAAAAAAAATATATCTTTTTAAAGATAGAGTAAGTCACATTATTAAATTTACTGTAGAAAGAAAAGTTGTACTAAAATTGTTGCTGTTGTTTTATTTTTACTTTTGATATCGTTTTTAAAATAGTGCATTCCTTCCTAAATTTCCTTAATGTTCATAATTTATAACATTAAAATATATAAAGATCGGAATCAAACTTTAAAACATACTTAATTTTATTGACTAAAATAAACTAACTCATATCCAAACACAAATATTATTAGCGAATGGAAGTCACTTGGCTCTTTTGTTCGTTCAACTTCTTTACAATAAACAATACAAGCTCAAAATATCACCTCAGCGTAACTTTCTATTTGTTTTTTATATATTTAACTTGTAATAAGAATATACGCGACAAATTTCAATAAAATCATACTTATTGTAAATACAACCTGCTAAAATAAACGAATTAAAAATATCATACCATAAAACTGCACTGTTGCTTGGAAGCATTAGTTGTTCGTCCCTTGTATGTTTTATGTATTCAAAGATCTTCAGACAATCTTAAAGACCACAGACAAAATACACTCAAGGAAGAAATGGCTAACCGTCATTGAAAAATATAAAAAGACTTGCATGTAGTTTTGGGTTGGTCAAACAGATCTTGACATATCAATACAGATTTATATACATGATACCATATGAGGCTGACACATGCTTTTTTACTATTACAGTGTAATTTTCTATAAAACTGCATCCAAAGCTACTACGTAAACAATCTCTATGCCATATGAAGTCCATTGAATGAGGAACACACTATTTAAACTGACCGTTAGAAATGTCTGGATATCGCACCTGTCTTATGTAAAAATCAAAGCAAACGGGTTGAAAATTAAGCTAACTTAATTAAACAACAGTGTTATCAGTGGTTAGTAGGTTTGTTAAAAATAATTATCGCGCCTAAGCAAAAAATATTCCACTGAAACAACAAAGGCCTCTTCATTTCCTGAACCACCGCGAATAAAAGTTGAAATCTTATCGCATTGATATTAATTGTTACTTGACTCTATGTAGCTTTGCCCCGGGCTTAATTAAATTAAAAACTAACTGAGGGATTTTCTGTAACTGAAATCTGCATTCGGAAGTTATGCTTCGTTCAGTAACTACTCTCTCGCTCCGAGGTAATAATAATAAGTACAGAAAAAGTGCATTATAAGAAAAAACAGAAATGTTTACTCTTATAATTATAAGAAACAGACCTTTGCGCGGTGTTGGGAATTTTAAACAGCTGTGTTTCTATAGAAGTATTTGAACTTTTTCAATTATGATGTTAAGCGCCAATAGTTATACCACCCGTTATGAACTAATGGAAGATTATTGGTTCTAGTATTGTTGAAATTGTCATCATTATTTAAACCAAATAAATCAGTGTCAGCAGTATTTTCACTAAGACCATCTTTAAATAGGATTGTTTATATTTCTTGATTTAAATCAGTAAGATTTATTTATTTTAAAATTTTGTCCGCTTCCAATGTAGAGAAAATGGGCACCTAAACGAGTGTACCTGAATTTTTCTACGAAAACTGTTTATTACTCCATTGCTCAACCTCTTTTATTTGAACCGAGTAGAGATAGTGGAATACGACCAGGACAGAATTGCGAATAACTAATCGCTCTTATAACGCCTCGATTTTTTAGAATTGAATCGGCGGGAGGAAATTTCAAGCGTCACAGTCATTTATGCCTTTGAACAGAAATTTACAAATAGGTTAAAAAAATAATAGATAAAACTAAGGACACGTTAAGCTAATAATTCAAAAAGCATACTATTGAAATGCTCAAGATGACAAACGGACAAGGTTACATACAAATTAAATAATAATTAGATTTACTAGGATTTACACCCAATGTCGTTTGTATTCCAATATGATAACTTTTCACCATAGTTTGCTATTTTGTGCATTAATAGTTAACACTATTTACCAAAAACAAACATTTTTATGTATTACGTATTATATAAGAAAAGATTATGAAAAATCTTGCAAACAAGTTTCATGCCTAGAATATGCTATTTAATTATTGTAAAATTTTCGTTTTAAATTTAAATTCTTTGTCTTGTGTCGCTTAGTAGCAAAGATTTCTTCACTTGAGTACAGAAAAGAACTTAAGTTTTATTTGTATTCTACAATAATCAGAATTTTGATGTTAATGATATTTTATTGCGAGTTCTAGAGAAACAGTACATATTAATTTAGTCCCAGACAAGTTTCACTATTTCCATCGGTAATCTGAGGGAAAACTAACGTCAAAGTAAATCCCTTTTTATTTCGAGGTAATTGGATAAGTTTTGGCATTCAACAGTAGCCTAACCACAACAGGGAGAGTAAAAAAACAAAAGAGGTTGTATTAAAAAATACAGAAAAAGTTTTCTCATAACAAAAGCTGTGTTCTTTATTAAATTAACGGCGCTAACAAAGATTTTAAACGAGTTTTTCTTTAAACAGGCGTGTTGTCGAATATATTTTTTCTGCATTCGGTCAAACCTCTGAAATGATTTGAACAGATTTATTCGGTGAATAAAAGGTCGTTATTAATATCGAGATTTCGGAGATTTTGCTTGGTGGCTCATTAATTAACCAGATACTGAAAGGCAATTGAGTTTAGTTTATAAACTGACCGTGTGGAACTAGATTTTTGCTGTATATTATTCAGCAAACAAAATATATTTAGTTTGGATATAATCTCTTCCAGATCGATGACTTCCACTTGTACATGTTGACATTACTCGTAATTTATTGTTAGCGAGTTTCACTTTTTGTGAGAAATTTCTACTTTTGTTCACCGTGTTATACCCCAAAAATAAATCCCCACTAATAAAAGTCATAAAGACCAATAACAGTTTGAATTAACTCGAAGTAAAACAGGTAAGTAGAATTAAATAAAAACCATCGCTCAATGAAAACGTTTATTTAAGAATTTACAATCATCAAAGTTTAATATAAGTTAAGTTTAAAACAAATTTTGAATAATTTGAATACACAATAACTATTATAATACCTAGCTTGCTCACACGATTTTATAAAAGTTAAGAAAATTGATGCTAAAATCCACGCGGAGAACAAAATGAATTTAATTTTCGTCGAGATGGAAAAATATCAGTTCTTTCATCTCGGACGAAAAACCACAAGAGAAAAAAAAGCCACAAGTAAATCTAAATTAAAGGTCTCTGGAAGCAAGTTCCAGGACCGAGAAGTGTCCCCCACACACGTTGTGTTCGGTTCGTGTCCCAAAAAGCAAGAATAAAGAAACAAAAATCGCATCGGGTATCGAAAAACAATGTTGCCATTTAAGGCCATAACCAATAAAACAATCGATATTACTGGTTACATGATAACAAAAATTTAAACCCAATTAATTTAGCTACAAATTTTAAATGTCTGCCAGTTTTCATCACAAAAGTGGTAGTAGGAGCGTTTGACTATAAATCATACCGTATCAATGTATAGTTCACTACCTTATAAGTTAATTGGATGGGTGGTATGCGTATTATCATTTTGTTTTATATTTTACGATCCAATTCTTTTAATATAATATAACGTATTTAAAGTCTATTATTAGTAGTATATTACGAGAAAATAATCTCTGTCCAAGTATTATTACAAAAGTATGCTTGAGATATTTTATGTCGGAGAGATGTGGTTCACACGACACCCAGCATCTTCTCCCTTGTCGAAATATTTTGCTCAATAATGGCTCATTTACACAACTCTCGTTTTATGAAATATAGCCCAAAAATTTAATTGCGGAATATCTTGATTACACAACAGATAAAATATCATATTATTTTCTGTTTGATATAATGAAAATGCAATTAATATACATATTTCAAAATCACTACGGATAAATGTTGCTATTCAAAAAGCTTTAATTAAATCAAGCTTAGCGTTCGAAAATAATTATTTTTATTGCAAATTTATATGAATATGCTTTTTATTTCATCAGTGGCGAATAAAATTGATATGAAAACAATTTTGGTTCGTTTTATGCTTTATGTACATATATTATTAATCAGCTTTAAGGTTTTCACTACCAATACTTGGTGGGAAAACACTATATTAAAAAACAAAACTCTGTACTTATTCCAGATTTATTTAATTTGATCAGGACTGGATTCGTGATGATCAAAGATTGTATTTTTTTGAGTTTATTATTTAGGTTCTTTTCAAAATAAAAGGAAAATTAGACAAATACGAAAATACTTTGTTTGGTTCTTAAATTTAATTGAGAAAATAAATTAATTTACCTTTTGAAATTATTATAGATTTGTTCCTTAACGATTTTAACGCTTATATTACCTCAAGGGATCAGAAACAATGCAATACAAGTTTTTACGTTAATGTTTTAACGTTTTAAAGTTAGAATGTTATCTTTGTTTGTTTACCCTTCATGTATCTCGATACTAGCAGAAGTGCCTTAAATTTCTAAATTTATTTTATCGAACCATATTTTTTTATTAAATATAGTTTATATTTAAACTAGACAACTTTGCCGAAAATAGCATTAGAAACGATCTTATAACTTACATTCAGCCTTGAGTTTAATTAGTTCTGTGAAACCAATGTCAATATCAGACAAATCCTTAAATTTGATTCGTCTTATGATTACAAAGAAATAAAACAATTTTAGATTCTACTTAAGGTTGTTATCATATTTATTCGAAATTATTAAGTTTATAAAAAAATCGCTTATATAGATAATAGTTGAATAGTTTATTCTTATAGAGTGTTTATATTTTATAACACAATACTATAACCATTCTATAATCTGTTGAGATTGAATTAATTATTTCCGTCGTATTTATCGTCGTATAACTATTGTATCAAATAACTTTATCGGGGTCTATAAAACATCCCAATTTTGTACTGTCTTTATTACTCTTTACAGATTTCATTCCTAAGCTTTTGTTTTCCAGCACGACACGTTGATTCGTTTTCAGCGTTGTCAAAATGGCAAGTATCTTATAAATAAATATAAAGAATTTTAGAAAAAAAGTATTTAAAAATATGACAAATCAAACGTGTTGGGCCTCAAAAAACAAAAAAAAAACATGTGTTTTTAGTTGACATGTAAAACCTTCACTAATCAACCTTAACTCGAAGGCTGCCACAGACGAAATATCTCGTCAATAACTAATTAAATTAATAGTTGCAAATTATTGCCGGCGAGCTATGTAATTACAATTAATTATTTACGGTAGTAGATAAACAATTACGTAATTTAAACAATTACGTAAACAAAAAAATTAAAGAAATAAAAGAAAAACTTTCATCTTAAAATTAATAAATTAAAAAGTGATGTTTTTATTTTCATTATTCTGAAATAATTTGAACTTAAATATATTTTTAAAAAATCGCAGATTCTAAATAATATAAATGAATCTTTATGTCTGCGGTTCCACCTCTTTTTTATGTGACATTCATGAAGGTTTGTGAAACTGGTTTTTCTATAGGATATGCGGCAAGCTTGCCAGTATTCTTATGCATAAGTACTTGTATAATGCGAGTACTTGCACTCTCTGATGCAAGACGTCGACTGCATTTTTTGCATCATTTCCCATTGCCGGCGAAGCGTTCAAAAACAGATATTCTAAATTATACTCATATTTAAGGTGTTCACAGTTCATTCTTAATGGAAAGGCATTATATTCAACAACAACATGAAACACTAATTTGTACTTATTCCACTTTTATTCTATCTGGTCAGAACCGGTTTCGTTCATGACGAGCATTATCAACTGATATGATATCGGTTGATATTACATGATAAAGATTCAGGATTATTAAACATATCAATTTATAGTTATTTATATAAAATTTACATTTTTTTTCCTGATAATGGTTTAACAGTAATACACATTTAATGATACCAAAAAATACTAGATATTTTATTGAATGCTAATTACAATATATGGTGTTTAAATTCATATATTATATTTAGCGTTAATTCAGAACAGCCATACTCAACCTGCGGCCCAATCAGCTCATATGTGTGGCCCAAAATAATTATAGTCACCAAATATTTTTAAAAGATAGTTAAAAGTTTGACTCAATATCAAAATTCACATTCATTTTTTAGTAAACGATTTAATGTTTTTGGATACATTGGTATTTTTGTGTACTTTTTACGATTTTTTTATTTGTTGTTCATTGTTATTTTTTACTATGAAAAATACATTAATACATATGTATATATTTACGTAAAATAAAATAGTTTTATTTTGACATCATAATACATACGTGTGCAGTATAGTATGTGTTATATTTACAGTTTACTGTAAATATTTTGTGATCCACCTAGAGCAGCAAAAATCGGAATGCGGCCCGGAGGAAAAATTAGTTGAGTATGGCTGATATAGAATAACAAAAGTGTACGATCTGTGCTGATAACCAAGCTCCAGAGTGAAATCCAAATATTTATATTATGAGGATTTTTAAATCCGCCATTAGTCATTATGGAATTATCTTTTTTTTTTTAATTCATGTCCGCTCCCAATGTGGAGCATATGGCTTCTTAATAGAGGTGTCTCAACAAAACTTTTTCTACGAGATCTGTTTGTTACTCAATCGCTCAACCTTTTTCTTTGAAGGGAGTAGTAAGGATAGAAGGATAAGGCTAGGATAGGACTAGTGGTTAACTAATCGTTCTCCTAGTTATTCAAGGATCAGTAGGATTGGATTTTTTTTAGACATCACAAACACCCATGCCTTTAAACAAAAATCGATGAATCGATCGAAAAAATGCCGTTCGTAATGAGACTCAAGCCCCTGAGATCCGACACGGAAGCAAACGACTCCATCCGCTGCGTCATAGGACCCAACATTTTTTTTGTAACCACAGTTATATAATATATGCCTACTGAAAAAAAAATATGAATCAATTAAAAAATCAAAATATGCAAATAACCACGCGTATCCCCAAGGTCTTTACTGAGTACTTAAAAGCCATATATGTTATATAGTATTATCACTTGGCAACGTGACCTAAATATATATTATAAATGTTTGATCTTATGTTTTCGTGATAACATTTCAGTTACATTATTATATGTATCTTAGGCTTTCACCCTTCACGCGCAGCCTTCAACGTATCGTTTACCAATACAGTAACAAAAGGTTTACTCATTAATCGTACATTTAAGGCTCGACGCTCCACCGGAGCATTGTTTTGTCGTCCACATCAAACGGAATATGGTTTTCAATAACTGGAAATAAGGAAAAAGAAGAGAATTTGTTCTCTGCTATAAATGTTACTCAACAATCCGTTTTCTGCCACCCTGTTTTCCAACGAGTTCAATTGACATGTTTTACGTAAAGTACTATATGTTATTTTTGATGAATTCAATGCTATTATATTAGTTTATGATGATTATACAGCAGTAGGAAATACGCGTTATCAAAAATTTTACATTATCTGTTATACAATATAGAACATTGAAACATAAACTAATGCTACGCTTTGAATTATTCGTACTGAAAAACTAAAAAACTGTAATAAAGACTTAATGCAGAGCATGTCAAAGCATGCAAGCATACAAAAATATAAGATGTTGATTTGTTGATATTAAATTATGGTGAGCAGTTAGAAAAAATGATGTATTTTTCTAAAGGACTACTAATTTCACGTTTCAAAGTATTCCAGCACATTTTAAGACCGTCAGAGAGTCTACTTGATGTTGTGATGAGAAAAATCAAATCGATTATTTTGTGATATAATATGAACTGATTGAATAAAGACTGAAAGAAGGTGCCTCGTAGTGGCCACCCTCTCTGCGTAAAGAACGGACATAATAAAAGATGAAACAATTATTGAGGCTTGTCTGGAAACTTAAAATATCTTTCTTCTTTTTCTAGTGCTACAGTCCGAGGGTAAACATTGGCCACCTCAATCAGTATTTTCCATTCAGTTCGGTCTTCTTATATGATCCTTATGACCTTCTCATATGATCCTATCTGATCTTTAGCACTCACAAATCCAATGCTCCGTATTTGCTCAGGCTTATCAAATGTGAGACGTTCTGTAGACTTACTTTTATTCATGCAAGATAATATGATATATCAGATGTCAAAATATAAAAAAACAAAACGATTAAAATAAAGAGTGTATTCAGTTGAAAACTCTGAATAGTAAAGTAAAAGTCTTAATCTGAAAGAAAAAAGTTAAAAAATCAAATACATATGTTTAGTGGCATGATTGTATTAAATTTTATAAAATAATATTTCTTCCATCAAACATACAAATAAAATAAATGTTATTCTTGATATGGGTTCTTGTGTACAATAAATGTAACTTACAAAACAATTTTGACTGATTGTAGCAAGAAAATAACACAAAAACTCTCGTTCCTTTTTCTCTTTTTGCACACCAGAGTCTTCGAAATATCGGGTTGCAGAAATAAAACTCAATTAATATTATACGATATCTTATTATTGTGTATAAAAATAATTATATGCCGACTGATTTTCAATGATTCATCTGTAGTCTTTTGGATTGATAAATATAAGCTTTTAAGCATTCCCGAATCAAGGTAAGTCATAACAAGATTCTTGACGAGAGGTTGTGTTTTTAAGGAACAAAAATACGCTTTCTTATATTTTTTTCTACATTGACATTTTGTAATAATATTAAAGGAGAAAAACAACATTTTTATTATTTATTGTCATTAATTGTTTACGGCTTTATTTTATGACAAATATACGTTTTTAAATGAGGGTTGGTTAATAAAATATACTTTAGAATCAAGAGTTTATAAAACATGATAATTCCCATTTGAAGACAAAAAAAATAGAAAATATTTACATGTAATATTGAACTCCAAGCTCAAAACATATTTCAATCTATTAATTAAGTTATATATAAATAAAATTTACCTTATTTTAGGAATAGCCTATATTTTAACTTTTGGGAAATATATAAGTGCTTTACTGAGTGTTGGTTTTCCACTTCTTTATTTATTTCCCATATGATATCTCTCACGCCTGATTTTATAATTTAAAAATCTTCAAAGTTTTTAAAAGATTGATATTTTTGAGATGCATTTGGTTTAAGATTGCATATTTAAGCGAAAGCGTTTTATACTTTGCTCGACAAGATATTATTAATATTCATTTTTTATCCATGTCCGCTCGCAATGTGGAGCATATGGCTTCCTAATGGAAGTATCTCAACAGAATTTTTTCATAGTGATTAGTGGGGATAGAAGGATAACACTAGGATAGAGCTAACGGTTAGCTAATCGCTTTCGCTACGCCCAGTTATTAAAGAATTGAAAAGGGTGAGAGGGAATTTTTATACATTAAAAACAGACCTATGCTTTCGTCTTGGCACAGCGGTTAACGTTGTGGGCTTCCGTGCCGAATCTCACGTGTTCAATTCCCACTACGAACAAAATTTTTTCGATCGATTTCTGTTTGAAGGCATGAGTGTGTTTGTGATTTATTTTAACGTTTTTTTTTTGCGATGTTGTTAGGAATCAGGAGGTTTTAATGTTCAAAACAAATATTGACTATTATGCAAAACTTTGGTTCCACCATTTTTTTTTTTTTAAAAAAATAATAAACAGAAATAAACTTTAAGACCCCTGGAGCCGTAATGCAACCCGCTTGATGCTCGTCGATCTCAGTTTTGAAACGAACGCAAAAACTAGTTGTCGGAACAAGGAAAACTCTCAAACGTCTTTCTTACATTCTTCCTTCTATTACATGTCTCAAGCCAAATAGTTTCGCTTAATAAAAGCGCGATGCAACATTTCACAATTGCTTTGTTTTATATTCGATTTCAGTCAGAAGGAAATTTGTTTTAAGTTATTCTACTCAAATCAACAGATGAACATAGTTTTAATGAATAGGGCAAAAGTTTGTGTTGCCACAAGTGCATCCAATCCCGGGAACCCGTTCAATTTTCTGATCCCGAAATCTCGGGATTGACATGGTCACGATCTTGGGAATTCGGGATTAAGAAATTTTGAGCAAATCTCGAAAATTGACACGAAAGTGGCAAACTGAGTATTTAAAATTCGTCGGTGAGCTAAAAAAACGAGGTTTGGAGATTATCCGGGGAAAAAGTATAGCGAATTGAGGATTTCAAATTCCTCAGTGAGCTAATCCCAATCCCAAAATCCCGGGATTGGATACCTTAGTTGCCGCCATCGTAGATTTATGTCTGTCAATTAACAAAACAATTCGTATACGTTATTTTATTAATTAAATATTTGAGCATTTATGGGAAAGATATAAACCTTAGAGAAACAATTCCAATATCATATTAAGATAAAATCTTTCTGTTGATTTTTGTTTTGGCTATCAAATTGATATAATTTTAAGTCCAAGCATTAACGTTAAACTTTTTCGATCCTCCTTCATCGCAGATATTTGGTTGTTTGTACTTCTATTTCCATCGTTGCCGACTAAAATGCATGATTGTTTGAGAGGTAGGAAATTCACCGTGAAGACAATTCACGCAGACACCATGTGTATCAATTTGAAAATTATATTATAATTACATCTCTATATACAATAATCACACATAAAGAAAGTCATGTTCATGATGCTATGGGTCGTAAAGGGATTTGTCACAAAATTATTGAACTCAACTTATATATTAATTAGCTGTAGTTTAATGTTGGCATCAACCAGTGCTGACTGCAACAAGTTCTCGTCGTATATTGTTTTCCGAAATACTTTATAAGGGGTTGTTTCTTTAATTGTTACATCAGTATTAACATAGATAGGTACATTGAATTTAATATTTCTCTTAACACTATTATATATAAAAGTCTGTAGATTTTTTTAAATGTAGATATATCAGACGTATTGCTTTCAATTCGCTTAAATCAAATATCAATAATTCAATTTGTATCATATTTTTTTTCGAGATCAATAACATATATATATTATAGAAAAACTAAGCTAGATTGAGTCGAAGTACAAAGAAAACAAAATATCCAATAGGGCTTGATTCCGAATATACATTATAAGTAATACGATCCGCAATTTATATGTATATTATTATTTTCTTTTAGTATTAAATTCCAGCTTTATTTTTCGCATAATCGATTTGAATTGCGAGGCTAAAGATTTGTTTATGAAAACAAAAAAAAACGGAATATTTGCGAAAGAAAAATTTAAGCAATTGAAAGGTAAAAAGTTTTTCAATATCAAATGGGAATCCGTACATTATAAGTGAAAAGTCAAATATAGCTTTTTTATTTAGATTTAATCATAAACCTATTTTATATAATAAGGTATATTACATTTTATGAACGATATTTTCCTTAAATTTGTTTTAAAAATGAAAATGTAAGACAACACATTTGTTGAAACCCTTTTAATTTGATATTATATTTTTTTGTTTTATATGATAAGACTATTAAATATCCATCGATGAAAGTCCATTGAAGTCCGTTGTCCTTGGCGGAATTCCGTTTTTTCTTATGAAATTCGACTACTTGCTCCGGAAATTAAAGAAAAAATAAAAATAACGAATGGAGCAGCTATCCAAATTTATCTTAGACTCTCAGACAAAAGTGAAAGAACTGACGTTCTAAGAATTACAGCGCACCTAATGCATGTTTAATCAGTAAGTTTTTCTAGAAAGATTTTGCATGAGTCGTTTGACTAATTGATAGAAATTTTATTGCATACTGAAGACCTACTTAATAACTATAAATACATTGATATCTGATGATAAATAAAATATTAAAACACTTACTTTTGAATTAAAAACAAATTGTGGCAGATTAACCACATGGGAGGCCCCGGGCGTAATTAAATTTGGAGCCATCGTTTTTCTGTTATTATGTTATTGTATGTAAAATAATAAAATTATGAACAAAAGGCATATGGGTTATATAATATAAGCCATTTTTGAGGCACCTAAAATTTAGAGACCTCAATTCCTCTGTCCATTGAAACAATTCGTAGACCCGAGTTATTTTTCATTAAATTCATATAATAAAAGCGAGCTTATTCGTAAAATGATAAGAATATGTATTTTCTAATAATGTCGTGATCCTTTTTTGGCAATCAAAAAGAATCAGAAGGAATTTCCTGTTTTTTTTATAATATTAAAGTTGTGATACTAATCTAACAGTCTATCCGACATTTTTATACGAATCATTAATCGAATACGTTCATACTTGAATATTTAAATTATTATTCAAAAGCAAATGAACTGCGTACACTGATCTTAACAATAGGAAAACAGATGTAAAATTATGTGATGGGCACAGTGGGTGCATAAATACGTAGATTGATTTTGTTTAATTATTGCGGATTTAATAATGATATATTTTAGACGAGGAAAACAATGACAAGACTTCGAATCCGATCAACTTGTTTTTTTTTTTGTAAAATAAAAACAAGCTAATATTTATGTAATATCTTGCAGAGAGTAATATCATAAGCTTTATGACTTTTTCCAATAACTCATACAATTCAAATGACCTTTTCAGTCATTTATAGATTTCGATAGTTAGAAAAACAGCACTAGCAACTTACAATGAAGATGGCGGAAAAGCTACTCTGCTGAACAAATAACTATACTCGTCGATATTCGTTGAGAGGTCTCACGTAAAAGCTTAGCTAGCACACCCTGGCTTTCTTTTCTCGCGGATTCAAAGTGCTAGGCAAAGAGACGTTTCTTTAGACAGCATTCACACAATTCTAGACGAAATCTATCAAAGTGTCAGAAGTGCAGAACAGTGCAAGTAAACATAATAGAAAATTTATACGATAAAATTAACTTAAAAGTAAGTTATACTGCTTCCACAAATTTACAAATGATTGGTAGCAATACTCAATGTTTTTTTTGTATGGGCCGCATGCCGGCGTTTTTTACATTACGTGGGTCTCAGCATAACGACAGCGGAAAGGAAAATTGACGTAACCCACACATAACAAATTTAAGAGAAGACACAAAAAATGTTTTTGGTGATTTTGCGCCGAAGGAAACCTTGAAGAGCATGAACAAACTGGTTTTTAATAGACTTACTTATAAAAAAAAGGTTTTTTTAAGTTTTTTTTCATAATCGAAATTTTCGCAGGTCCTAATTTTTTGAAACTTAAAAGCTAAATTAAGATTCGGTATTTTTGTACGTTCTTTTTCCTTTCCGCAGTCGATATTGATAGTAATACTTACGTTTCCCACATATTATACATAGGATAGTGAAATAACATACACGTTAGACACAAAAATACAAATGAATCTAAAATACTTATTCGCTTACGCATTTTTTTGCAAACAGTTACTACGATTGTTTTGGGCCTCACATTATCTCTCAATGAGCCGCAGGTATTGCCGGATACAGGCATTTTTTCATCTTTAACATTTACAGTTGATCAAATGAAAATGCAACACGATATTGGCATTCACCATTGTTTGCTTTTAAATACAATTTGATGCGAGGATTTCCAGATCGCCATCTCAATACGACAACTAACATGATTTTGAATGTTTTTAGTAATTTTATTGAATATGATTTCGCTTTTTCTTCTACTTTATTTAATTCAATTTGATTCTTCCGTATTAGACAAAACTTAGTTTAGTTTAATTTTTATCTTCAACAATTTCTATAGCTTAGAATGCTTAGATACATGGTTATCAAATTTAATTGAATTTATTTTTCCCAACAATGATCAAATCACAATTACCCAGTTGGCGGTGGTGATATTAGTCTACGATCACATACCAATTAACACATTCAGTGATAGAAACGCGTCTTATGGCTTATGTACTAAATCTATATACGAAGAGTATTCAACACATAAATTATCACTAAGGCGTGTTATCTCGCCTGTTTCAATAGCTGCTTCACAACCATTGTATACCTTAAGCCCTCAGACCTCAATATACAAATAATATTTGTCTTGGGCGGTATTTTACTGTTATTCAGTGCAACATCAATTTAAAATATATAAACGTAGATAGTGAAGAACCATTTAATGTCGGATCTATGACGCCGCGGTTAGCGTTATTGGCTTCCATGACGGATCTCACGAGTTCAAGACCCAGTACGAACAACGCTTTTTATCGATTTCTGTTCTGTTTTTGATATCCAAAAATTAACTCTCACCCTTCCGATTCTTCAATAACTGGGCTTAGCGAGAGCGATTAGTTTATCACTAGTCATACCTTAGTCTTATCCTTCTATCGTTACAACTCTTTAAAAAAAATAGAGGTTGAGCGACTGAGTAACAAACAGTTTTCGTAGAATAACTTCTGTTGAGATACTTCCATTAGGAGACCATGTGCTCTTAATTAGAAGCGGAAATGAATTTTTAAAATCTAGTAAAAATAGTTGGTGATACCTGGATGATAGAAAACAACATACACGCATTTTCTACTAGGTCACTTCAACAAACTAATCTGTATTCAAGGATCATTCACGGATAAAAAGGATCTATGTATCAGATAACACATCACCCTCGAGTATCAGATAGGTGTAAACAAGGAAACTTCGCTTGACCCACTGAAACTTTGGCTTGAGTCAAGTTTTTATGGCCATGGTTAAAACTTCTCATTGTTTTAATCGACTGAAGAGTATCTTCTGAACAAAAACTTTCGCTGGGGTATGTATATCTTTTAAAGTCATATATTTAAACATTTTTTCGTTTTGTGTTTTCAAATTTTGTTTTTAATACGAACTATCTCCGCATAAAACATTACTTCAGGAAATTTATAGACACAAAAATAAGTTTTAAAAAATAATGGAATCTCAAATTATTACATATCTATTTCTTTTAGAGTTGTATGTTATTTATGCTTAATTCTACAAAGTTATTGATATGTGTCAATACGTCCAATATCACGTTGTCATCGTCAATGGTTTCGGTCGCGGTGATGACCGGTTCTAATCCTTATGCAGACAAGTTCATAAGTTGATTTTTCAATCGATTTATAGATTTCTTTTTTAAGGCACTGATGTATTTTATGTCAGAAATCACGACCCACCTATTCAGTTATGAAATCGGAGCGTATCGAAATGATAAGTTTACAACATGCTTACCCTAAATCTGCTTTCTTTCAAAATGAGCGGTTGGGGAAATTAGTAACAAACAGGTCAGTGTAATAAACTCCATTAGAAGTTCATGTGATTCACATTTAAAGCGGACATTACAATATAAAAGTTTATTATATTTTTTTGTTTCAATACATTACATAAGTACTGTACCGTTTTTTTAATAAATAAATAAAAATAAAGGTACAAATAAAAATAATAAATTTGAGAAATTTTTAATCGGGTAGGTTTTTGTAGGATTATCAAAATTAAGTTTATTAATTGTGTTTTAAAATGGCGAACATGAAGTGAATACATAATAATATGTTTCTTTCATATTTAATTAAAACATAGGTACGAGAAAAACATTACTTGCTCTGTATTATCACTTTAAGTTTTTTTATGTTCTGTTTAGTCCGGTTACCGATAAATATTGTCATCGAAAGATAAAAAAAAATGTTTAATAATTTATAATCGTACCTGTATTTATATAATGTTCATCCTTACAATACGTGCTTACCCTTACAATACATCCTTACGTGCTATTTGTTTTTTTGTTTACTACTGTAAGTGATTATCACATAATTATCCTTGTATGCTACTATTATTTGAAGTATCGAATGTATATTCCCTTTTTGTTATTTTTTTTATCATAATAGCATAAAATGTTCATCAAAATTTGACAGTTTCCTTTGTTGTTTTTCTAAAAATGTTTCATTGATTTTTTTACCGCAAAAAGTAACCTTTAAAAGTATTTTAAACAGCTCAATAAATACCTAAACATGCCCTTTCATTGGATATTACATATTTATATTCTTAAGTAACGATCCAATTTAAAAGCTTTTTCAGTTAGCACGCCTATCTTTTGCATATTAAAAAGGTCGGTTTTTCAATACTATGCATACGAGATAGTTCTGTGACCTTTGCCAAAGGGAAGGCGCTCAAAGTTTCAATGACTTTGCCCTCTAGGTGGTGAATATTAAGTTCGATTCGATTGGTATTATTCAAAACGTCATATCTCATAACTACGGTTAATTTAATTCAAAACACAAATGGCTGGTTAAAACGCTCAGCTGCCTTAGATATTAAATTTCATAAATTATCATCAATAACCGTTTCAAACGACAATCTTTAAATACTATCTTATCCAATGTATAAATTACACTTCATCTTTAAATCTTAATCAAAATAGAAAATATTTGTTAAACTGATTCATGCAAACAGAATATTTAAGAATATCTACGTAAACTTAAGCTTAGTATGTATTACTTGTATTTTATTTTACAGTTTTTCTCAGTTGGTCAACCTCTCATTTCCGGAGAGTATGGAATGGATAGAAGAATAAGGCTAATGCAGAATTCGTAGTTAGCTAATTGCTCCCCTGCACATTTTTAGGATGGGGTAGATGGTGGGAGACAATTTTAAATATCACAGAAACCCATAACTTTGAACAGTTTGATTCGCAAACTGTGAAACGGTATTGCTTTTTACACATCTTACATTTTCCATTGAAAGATTCGCATCAACTGGCATATTTAATATGTCTTTAATGAATGAATCATGAATAATGAACCAATGAATCAAAAAAGGTTCAGCAATAATTTATTTGTTTAAACATACATTTTTTTTTAAATCCATGTCCGCTTCTAGTGTGGAGCTTATGACCTCCTAATGGAGGTATATCAACAGAAGTTTTTTCTACGAGAACTGTTTGTTACTTAGTCGCTCAACCTCACTTTTTTCAAAGTGAGTAGTAGGGAAAGAAGGATAAGGATAGAACAGGACTAGTGGTTGCCTAATCGCTACTGCTACATCCAATTATTAAAGGATCAGAAGGATGGGAGGAGATGAAAATGATGTGAATTGACATCACAAACACCCAGTCTTCGATCATAACTTTGAATTCTCAAATTCACTGTGATCTGACCGGGAATCTAACCCAGACCTGCGTGATCGGTAGAGCAAGCTCTAACCAACTGGTAAATAGCAGGCGAAAATGTATTACTATTTAAACATATAGTAATATATTTTTTAAATATTAGTTTAACAATAGTTAATTTACTAATAATTGTGATGTCTAAAAATTCCCTCTCACCCTTTCCGGTCATTTAATAACTGGGCGTAGCGTGAGCGCTTATTTAACCACTAGCCCTGTCCTAGACTTATCCTTTTATCCCTATCACTCTCGTTGAAAAAGGGAGGTTGAGCGATTGAGTAACAAATACTTCTCGTAGAAAAATTTCTGTTGAGATATTTTTATTAGGAGAACATATGCTCGACAGTGGAAGCGGACATGGATTTAAAAAAATATACTAATCATCATCTCATAAACATTTTGCAATACAGCAAGTAAATAGTAAAAAGAAACAACAGGTATTCTAATACGATATTGAAACGTTGGTAGTTATGTCGTCTTTACAGAATATGCCACAAATTGTTCTTAAGTCTACTTAACTAGAATAAAGTCTACTATGTTGTACTCACGTGAATACAAAATATCTTTACGCGATAAATGAAATGTGGTTTCCGATACATTTTAGTCTTCCATTAACAGTCTTGGTAATTACTTAACGACATGGTTATGACGCTCTAAATAAACCAACTAGGTATTTACGCAAATAGGCGCATACTGTCTGAAGGCCTTAATTATTTGCGAAACATTTACTCTTAAATTAATTATACACACATGCACGAACTACTTTGTGCGCGATAAATCTAAGTGTTCCTTCATTGTCTATTATGTTGATTGGCAAGGTAAGAAGCGAGATTGATACGTTTGTTTTTATTACACTCATGCTCAGTTAAACATATTTTTAATTAATTTGCAGGATTAATTTTAAGAGAATTGATGTTTACATTATCTCGTATCTATCAAGTTTTTTAAATGGGACGAAGCAAGAGCGAATAGTAGACGGCTTTTATTGTTCTAACCTTAAACTTGTGTTGTGATTGTTCTTAAAAAGTAGAGGTTGATTGACTAAAACACAACCAGATACCTTGTTGCTAAAACCCACTACTTTCTAGATTCTCCACATCAGGAGTTGAAATGACAATTATATATTATATATTAATTAGTGATCTAATAATTTTTCAATCTATGTTAGTTAAAAACAGTTTCCAGGATAGCAATTTCAATACAAACCATATTTTAGTATAACGCAAAATGAAATTAGTTATTTTCAAATTGCTACTTTTTACCTTCATATATAAATTCCACAAACTCAATTTAATGGCAATTTTTGGTGCATACATACTTTAAAAGGCAAAATAATTTCTATAGCCGTAATAAATACAGTTGTTTTTTTGAGATTTATTACGCCTTTGAAATATTTTAACCCAACATTGTATCTCCACTTGGTTTACAAGATTCATGTTTTATATTTAAAAAAAATACATTTTTAGTATCGAGTAATTTAATAAAAACATTTTTATTTGAATGTGATTTTTTATGTGCATAGAAGAAATAATAACCATGAACACACTCTTGTTTAGGTGAAAGATCTGAGACATGCTCTAGTGAGATTCAGTAACGATATGAAGAAAATTACCAAAATGTGACTTGTTTCCACTCCAACAGTGACGTGAAGAGACAATTTGAGACAGTTAATCCAAAGCTCAGCAGCTTAGTGGTTATTTTTTTTACGTATGTTTAATATAGGGATATTAATACTGGATATATCAATGGAAAAATAAAGTATTTTTATATAATGCATAAAATGCTTACTACACAAACCTAAAGTTTGTTTTGATAAAAATTTAAGATTTTTACTGTATTGGGACATAGTGCAATCACCTTTAGTATTTTTTATAACTCCACATAAATGCACTTTTCAAATCGAAAGTTTCAATCTCAAAAAGTTTTAGAGAGCTTTTTCCATTTGGACTTCTAATCCCCACTCAGAAATATGTGACAACTTTGTTAATTAAAAACTTGATACTTCACATAAATCGCAGGATACAAACCGTTTTTGTAATTGCACGTGTAGCTTATATTCAAGTTAATATCTTTATATTATGATCTGTACATTTTACATTGTTTTATTCATACATATGAACATTTTATTTCACTAACATTTTAGAAGATGAAAATCAAGTAAGTTCAAATTTGATCTTAATGTTTTTTATAATATAATATAATATATCACTCCATTTTTTATTATTATGAAAAGTTGAAAAAAACAATATTCTTTATCTCTTAATAAGAATCATTATGACTAATAAATGATGGCATATAAACCTCTTAGAGGTGAAGTGAAATGGTACTTTAGAAAAAAATAGATGGATGCGTTAAATTATTCCACAAGGCTGTAAGCATCATAAAAGTGAAGCAAATTCAGTAAATACTCACTGCGATAGTGATATCTCTTTAAAATAAAAATATCTAATTCACTAAGACACCAAGTAAAGACGTGGTCATATTGTACTTAAAAGTCTAATAGATTTTTTTACCTAATTACTAATCAGCTGACTTAAGTTTTCGAAAGTTCATATAACATAAATATATGCAAAATTATTAATTGTCGAACTAAAATACATTGATATTTTTGACATAATCATTATGGATTGTTACCAAGTAAATAAATTGATATCCGATGAAGGAAATAAAACACTTAAAACAAAATAATTAATATGTACTTATTTATTTAATTTGGACCGTATGCCTTAGGTTGAGCAAGTACTCATAGAGTAACTCTTTCGAAGGGTCTCTTATTTTCCAATTTAAAACTTAGCTCTCAGTTCCGCTACTAGATGGCGAAGCAAAAGCGATACTGAAAAATATCAAAGCAATCTTTTAAGAAGAGAAAGCGTTTGTGAGGTAACTCTCGATATATTAAATTCATGTTCAAAGTATTCTTTTCTCGGTGTAGTATCTTTATGTCTCTCAGCTTTTAAAATCAATATCAAATAAAATCTGACAGGAATGTATGAGTAACTCTGTGACTATTTAGAATAATTAAGTCTATACGGTTTATCTTTCACACTGAATCATTTACAATACAAAGTTGGACTGAACAAAAAAAATCCTTACTAAATACACTACTTCTTTTTACCTCACTAATTTATGTCAATAAAGCAACCAACATTACACATATTGCGTAATTCAAAGTAATAAGTACGTTTGATACTTATGTGTCAAAACTCAAGGCACATGTTTTGTTTCAAATAAATATTTTATTTTTTATTCCAACATAAAATCAATATTTTTTAATAAATCTGAGGAAATTAAAATCCTTTAATGTATAATTCATTGTGATTTCTATTATATAACAATCTGAAAATACTTTTAGCTAATCAATTTGGTGCAATGATCGTCGTACCTTTTGTCACCGAAAACCGTATGTCAAAGAAAAAGAAATAAAAATAAGCATGCTTAGAAACAATAAATGGTGATGCCAAATTTAAAACTTAACTCTATTTTGAAAGGATTTCAAAAAGTTGCCGTCGAATTGGCACAATAGATTTACTCTTTATTTCACCATTAAAAAGCATTGAGCTCAAAACTATACTATACTTTTTTTTTGATAGTCATATTTTGTTAATTTAATAATCGGTGACGCAGTGGTCGACGTCATTAGCTTCCGTGGCAGATTACGTGAGTTCAAATCACAGTACGAATAGGTTTTTTTCAATCTGTTCAAAGGCATGGATGTCTGTAATGTCTCAAAATTCTCCCCCACCATTCCAATTCCAAAATATCTGGACGGATTGATTAGCTAATCACTATTCCTGGCCATGCATTAAACTTTATTAACTTTTTAGCAACTGAGTAACAAGCAGTTTCAGTAGAAAAACTTATATTGAAATACCTTCATTTGGAAGTCATGTTCCACATTGGGAACGGAATGGATAAAAAAAAAATGAAATGAAAGGCTTAATTAAAATACCAATTATTAAAAGGTATTTTTTCAAAAATATGTTGATACCATCAAAAGAATGTTAATCTTTACCGGAATACATACCATGTTTTTTGTGTGTATAAAGGTGAAAGTAAAACTTTGTCAAATTGAAAAACTTTTGACCGATTTTATTTTTCTGACGGAACATTCTGATCAAAATTTTGAATCTTGAGCACGCATGAAAACTTACAAGTTAAATCATTAATCATCTCGTTTGTTGCAAGAGTTTTTTGTTTACTCGCTAGTGTAAAGTTTGTTTTTCAAATTAATTACGGTTTAAAATACCAGACTGTGGTTGCCTTAACGTTTTATTAGCATACAAAAATGTCATGTTTTTTTATCGTTGATCTGAACATTACTAATTACAACATGTAGTGGTTTTTTTTTCATAAAATTACAATAATTAAGTTTCAAATAACAATGTTTCATATTTAACATGGATTTTAATTTGATAGCTTATGTATTTCAGAAACACGCCATCGATACTTCTTCTTAAATTCTAATTAAAAGCATAATATACACTAATAGAACGTGTCAACTAGGATTTTTTAGGTCCAATCATTTGGACTTCCTTTTGAGAGGATGCAGAAATATAATCTTGAGCACAGTAGTAATTTTTTTATAGCTTTAAAACTCCTCTACTCGTTTTCAAAATTGGATAGGCTGGGTGAAAAACATTTGACCATAGTCTTTGGGTATACATCGATCAATATACATACATTACAGTTCTACACGGTATATAATTTCTCCAAACAACCGTGCAAAAAAAGTGATAAGTTTCTCAATACAATTTAACCACAACTAAAAACATTAAAATTTTTGTAAATTTCAAATTTCAGAACGTAACGAGTTTCTGTCGATTATTAATTATTTGACGTTATTTATAATTAAAAAAATATTTTTTAACATTTTTTCAACTCGAAAAACTCATTTTTAACGTGAATACTTATTTTTATATGTACGCTTTTTACGTGTCCGCTTTTCCCTTGTCCAGTTTAATCCTAGAACCATTGATTTAAGAAAAAAAGTGAATTTTATATGTTGATATCCTAAAGGGATTTTTATACAAGTACACCGTTTTTTTATTTCAATATACTTATTTACACCGTATTGCGTGGAAAGTATCCACGATGTAAAAATAGAGTGTGTATCTAATCGAAACAATTCATGATGTAAAGAAATCGTGGTAGGCTTTCGAAAGCGTATCTGACGTTTACATATTGCATGCGAAAATATTCAAGGTAACTTTATCTGTATTTGACATAAGCCGGACCTCCGGCGGCGGAGGTCGACGCCTCACTTCCGGTCGCCGGGCGACAACAAAGAAACACTTGCCGTCTTGAAGGCTACGACGCCAAAGTGGCTTGTTTTGTTTGTTAAAAGAGGCCCTACCGTAGTCCTCACTGCTAAAACCCCACACTCACGCTTGGCACTCTTGCCTCAGATCTTTGTGCTTTCCCAAAACGGTTATAGAAAAAGTATTTATTTTCTCGTGTGAGCGGGTGGATGCTTTTCTAAACTGACTGATTGATTAACGATGTGAAGTTTGTGCAAATAAAAAGTTTTTCGTTTAATGTTATGTCTTAGTTTGTAGAAAGACGTTAACATTTAAATTTATTACGCTAGATTTTTATTTTTAAATGGAACATCAAAGTTTTCATCCATTACACATCTCAGAAGATTATTTATGATTTTACATTGTAACTTTTTAGCAAAATTGTATTAGTGTGCATTTATTTCATACCGCATATGTACATAATACATACACATTTAATTTAAATTGTTAGAAGTATTCTGTGCTACATATATAACATGTACAAATATTTTTTTGTTCATGTAAACTATGTATTTTTATAGTATATCTTTAATTGTATAACTTATGTTAATTTAAAAGATGAATTTATTTATTTTTTTAATTGAGAAGCAAAGTTATTTATTTATATTGTGACTGAACATGCTTAAAAATATACAATGTGTATAGAGTATTTCTGCCTGTGTGGTCGAGTGGTCAACGTCGTTGGCTTCGGTCACGGGTTCGAATCCCAGTTCGGACAGTTTTATAAATTTATTTTGCAATGTATGTGATGTCTTGAATTATCCCCCTCCCACCCATCCGATCCTATGAACGGGGCGTATCGCTTAGCAATTAGCTAACCACTAGTCCTGACCTAGCCCTATTCTTCTATTCTTACTCGTTAAGGAAAAAGAGGTTAAGCAACTGAGTAACAAGCAGTTCTCGTAGAAACATGTTGAGATAAACTCCATTAGGACTCCATATGCTCCATTTGGGAGCGGACATGGTAAAAAAGAAAATTTCACTATTTGCGACATTCAATTTATTTTTGGGTTGCTATGCCAACAACAATGCGACTTCAACAAATTTATACATCGCAGATTAACACATTTAATAGCTTTAATGTTTGTCTACTAAAATACGACCAGATATAATAAAAATGATTCCTTCGGTGGTTTTCTTTACGTGAATCAGCCTACCATCAGTCATCTTTCGGTGATCTCCAAATCCAGTTCCTAAAGCAACTTGACTAGATATGCAATAACATCTAGGCCGCTGGACGAGGTGATGTCTCGCAATCCAATAGAAAACAGTATCGGACAGTTGACGTTGTAAAATGTTGTAATGATTAGTTAGTTAGTATTATAAAATGGCGTTTACTCTATTTGGTGCTCTGTACTTTAACACTAATTATTAAATATCTTCTATCTGTATTACAGTTACTTCGTTCCATTTTATTTTTTAAATGTTCTATTTAATTTTCTTATTTATTTTTTAATTTAAATAAGGCATACATTGTAGGGCTAAATTTTAAAAAATGTAGACATTGTTTTAACTATGTATGTACATAGCAAATCATTATCGGTTAAAAGTTGTCACTAACTGAGCGAATCTATTTCTGCTTTTTATATATATAAACAGAATATATATATGTTTTAAATATTTCTCCACCAAATCAAATTTATATTATGTATAAGTGTTTTTTATTTCTTTTAATTATTTCTTCAGGCAGTTTTTTTTATACGGCTTAAAAAAGAATTTTAACTTCTAGCTATACTAATACGCAGGAAATTAATTTTTATTTACCTCTAATGTCTTAGTTTATAATGCCACGTGGAGAAAAAATATAGAAGACGTTATAAATAACGTAACTCTTTAAAAGCATCAAAGCGACATCTCGAGAGGATCCCAAAAAATTCAAAGCACCACCTTTTGGCATTCAGATTTTTTTTTTTATAAATCTGAAATTTACGAGCGTCGTACAAAAGTACCAGACACAAAAGGACTTTTTCCGATAATAGCGTTTTTCTAGATATAGAAATTGTAGATCTTCAAACTTGTGGTTTTATCAAGGACCTTTAGTGTATAGGGAAATAACTATACGGAAAATTTTACGCATGAAATTGAATTACACTTTTACAAAAAACAAATTTTTTACCAACTGTCATTTAAAATGAAACTTTTTTCGAATTGAAAAGTTTGATAGAAATTTCAGATGTTCGTCTGTTCATCAACTAAACGAAATATCAGAAATCAAATACTACAGTACCACGGTATAACTTGTTCTTTGGAATTGAATGCTTCACATTAATATAACGTGCAGTAAGAAAACAGGAAATTTTGAGATAAGCTTGTGTTGATCAAAAAATATATTTTCAAGAGACATTATAGCAACCATCAAAGATGTTTCTTTTAATCATACTCTCTAGTATTACTTAATAGAGAGCAAGTCGTATGAAGATCGGCTACAAAGCCTATTTCCGAAAAATTAACGATGTTATACAATTGGCTCAGTCGAACGGTCTGCAATTAATTTGCCAACCTTTGCGAAAACGCGACAGGAATGAAAAAAGTAGCTGTTGTTTACATTTTGATTGTATTCTAATCAAATTATATTGTTATTTTGTGTATATGTTTTAAAACTTTACAGTGACATGTGCATACGCCATTTATATAGATAGCAAGAAGAATAGTTTAAGTGACAAATAATATGGATGTATATATTTTATGATACTTTAAAATCTTTACGACACTTTAACATTATGTGTACATTAAAGCTGACAAAATCAACATGTGAAATAAGTGAGATATTATATTTGAACAATAACTCTCGTATTCAAAGTATGCTTTATTGGAAATAAATTACATGAGCTCTTGATAAATCAATAATAACATATTAAATTTTAGTTTTGGAAGAGACTTTATCGCAAATTGTATACAATGTTATCAACATATTGAAATATAATTTATATTGTGTCCGGGATAATTGAAAACACGTGGCGCTGTCAACAGTTTATTGAATTGATTATAAAACCGCAACATCCAAACAATGCCTAGGACAATAATTACATAGTGTCCTGATCCTTTGACGTGGGTTTTCATTTTCGTTGTTCTATATTTTTGCCGTCGTTCAATAGACGACTAAATTTAAACATTAAATTATTTGACTGTTCAACAAACCAAGTCATATGTATTGTCAATTATCTGAAGTCACACCACAAATCTACTAGAATAAATCTTTAGAATAGAGCATTACAAAACGTTTTTTTCATAGCTCAAAATTGTTCAATACGAGAATATATAATAATAAAAGATAGAGAAGTATAGAAACCTCATGAGACAATACAATCATCATTTGAAATTTAAACTTAAAATCATAAACCAGAAAATGCCGAAAGGCGAAACCCGGGTCGTTATTGACAAAAAATACAAGTGTAAAGTGTACAGAATAAAAATAATTCAAATTTAAAATTTACCTCACCAGGTTTTAAATCTGAAACTTTCCGATCTTAAGCTGAAACTTTTACTAAGATACTTCGTCATATACAAAAAAAACTCATTTTTATGCGTTAAATTCATTAAAAAAAATATTTTTTTGTTCAGGACGTTGTCATTCGTTGTGTATTTTGTTGGGAAAACTGTTTTCAGTGACGTAAATTTTCTCAATCATCTTTTTGATCAATCATTCACTATATGTATGTATAATAATGTTGAATTCTATATATTTTCAAGAAACAACAGTAAATTTTTGACCAGTTTTACTAACTAGCATTCTCAAATATACTTTACAGCTACATTAAGTTTATTTGTTGAACTGAAAAGTGCCAAATATCAAAATACATATATGTACACATATTTGCTATTTTTTATATTTTTGAATGTTGAATAATTAAACATTTCCTAAGCGAACAAATTTATTCATAAAATTTTAATATCACACGTGCTGGAAATTAATTATTAATACCCGAAAACTGAGGCAATAATCTTCGACTGCAAATGGCTTTGCTGAATAGTGCAGCGTCTGTTATTAACATTGCTATCCTACCTTTATTGCAGTCCATAAATTTATATGAAGTCATGTAAGGTGTTTGGGAATCCCCTCACGTACCTTTTGTCTGGACAGGTCCACTGCTATCATAATATCTCCGGGACCCCCGCCCTTAGAGTCTGCTTCAGGATCAGCTTAAGGAATATTAAAGGCTTTCGGGATATTTATGTGATCGTGAACGATTGTGTATTCATAGTGTAAAGTGATCTACGGCCATCGTCGTTTATTTTCATCAAGCGTGGGGCTAAATTATAACTTCGGAACGATTAAATAATTATGTTTTGGGTTAACTTAATGTCAATAATAATATTTAAAATGAATCATAGCTGTTGTTCAATTATTTTTTCAATTAAGTGAATTACCCTGAAACTTTATTAATATAATATTTGTAGATTATTATCGTCGAATTGAATGAATTGCTAGGATTAAAAACAAATAAATACGTAAAAAATAATTATAGCGTTAATACTAGGGCTTATACAAAAACCGTCTTTTGAAAAAACCGGTTGTCGAGTGTCAAAATTGTTCTGGTTTTATCCGGTTTTCGAAAAACCGGTTTTCCAAAAAAACTCACAATTAGTGAAATCAGTTATTTTTTACGATTTATTTTTTAAATGAGACAAAAGAATTCTTCTGTATTAATAAAAGTTCACATTCAAAAATTAATGTCAGTTGAAGCAATTTTGTTTAAGCTATGATATTTCATTATTGATAAAAAAACGTTTAGCTAATTTGTATGAAAAAATATCTACAGTAAACAAAACAAAATATAACAGTTTTCTTAAATCATTCTAGCTTGCTTTTTTATGCCAGAAAAATTTGTTTTCATATAAAAAAGATGTTGCTAAACGATGTCTGGTGGACTGTATCTCGGCTCAGTTAATTTATCGGCGGTCGCCCCAGTACTATAACTTATCAGCTAACTTAAGTCGAGTAGATCTCCTGCAAGTATTATGTTTTAAAGTAAGGCTCAGTTGTAGGAATTACCTTGATAAAATTAACTATAGGTAAATTACAGCACGCTCTCGTACACCAAACAAAATCTATTTAAAAAGCATCTCTGTATTATTCGATTCTTTATATTGTTTTAATTACAGGGAAACTTTCCCACCCCTCATTTATTAATGTTTCAACGATGAAAATTAATTTAGAGGAAAGATAGAGACATATTTTTTTAAAATCAATATTACAGATTAGTCAAGTTCATACTTCCGTGCTGTCTATATAAAAAAAAACTCTTTTATTCCAATACATTTATTAGAAGGTTTAGTCATGTATGTTATTAAAAATAGTATGAAATGCGTTACATCGTTTCAATTTAGTTTTGAATATTTCGTACATAAATTAGGAGAAATAAAATTTAAAGCAGGTATTAAATGTATTTACATTAAAAGGTACTGCATAAATATCACTCATATAGCGGGAGAACTTGAATTCCGGGGGAACGTTATTTTTAGGTTCATATATTTTTAATAGTAGATGGTTAAAAAACAATGTTTTCAGTTCTACAAAAAATTACAGCTATATCGGCATCGTCAGAACGATAGTTAAAAAGATTATTTATCACTTATTATGATAACTTACCAAGCAACATAGATGGATCCCGTATTTTTTAATAAATACTTAATGCTCAATGTATTATTTATTATACAGTGAGTTTTAGGTTGTTTTAAGTCGAACATTTTTTTTTTAAATTTTATTTTTTCAGACAAAACAAAATGAAATTGATTTCGTAGGACGTAGATAATATTAATCATCTGTCACGTTCAGGGTATTCTCATATATGTTTTTTTAAGTAGTAATGTTAATGTTTTTTTTTAAATTAAACAATGGAACAAGCAGCTATCTGTTACGTCAGGGGTCATGGAAACGGTGATGGTCAAAGAATAATTACATTTTCAGTCGTAAAGCGTCTCTAGATTTTCTTATTTAGTTTTTTTTATAATTCATAATTATTTGAAACGTTGGTTTTTTACCTCCTGCAATAATTTTTTGCAAATTATTATAAATGTAACATAACATAGTACAGAAACACATTTTTTTAATACGTGGTTAACTTTACTTCAAAGTATCTTGAAATGTTTGCTAGCGATGGTAAAAACGTCCCCAAGTTAGATTATTGTAAATACTTGGGGTCGGGGTGGTTTTGTGTAGAGAACTCGCTGATTACTACAACGCCCTAATATGATTATTGGGAAATGTCCTACAATAACAAGGAAACATTCTTGGAGTGTAGAAATGCGTATGCGTAGCTAGTTCGAGACAATCTAAAAACTGTCGAAAACAGATACAGACGTCCCATGTTTAGGAGAAGAATTAAATACCTCCCGTTAGGAAAGCCATTAAAAGTTTTACATATAGTGTATATTTTTTCTTGTTCTTACTTTGATGGCGTATGTGGAGTTCTCAAAACATAATGTAATTTACTTTGTATAGTAAGTAAAAATTGAATCTTTTCTTAAAGGCATGAGGTTTGTAAAAACAGTGCGACGTTATTTAAATAAATTTATTGAGACCTTCATGCAATCCCAAGCCCAGTTGTCCGTGCTAATCTTTTTAATCTCGATTTAAGATGAGTATTTAGCAATTGTCTATACTAGGCGTGGGGAACCTGCGGCCTTTTGTCTACTCTAGCGCGGCCTTCTGACCAATTCTGTAATTCTGTAAATTTTTGTAAATTCGTAAATTCCTGAGATTTTGGATTTGAAAATTCCTGGAAGACCTAAAAAATGCTATCCCACTCTGCTAATTTGGGCAAATCCGTAAATTCATGGGATTTTCAATGTCAAAATTCTTGGAAGACCTAAAATATAAATTTAAAAAATAGGTGCCACGCTAGTAATTGTGGGAAATCCGCAAAAATTGGCACGAAATTGTTTACGGCCAAAAATTCCTTAGTCAATGCTTACAGCGGCCTTAAGTCGAATCAGAAAAATGATCCCCTCCCCTGGTATATAATGTGCAAAACTAGTACTGTATTTTTTTTTAAAGTGTGCTTTGTTCATTATTAAATATCATTTATAACCCTGATTTTTCAATTCTATAGCCGAAAGTGCACTGGAATGAATGCATGATGGATAATTTTAGATATTTTAAAAAGAGAAGAGTAGTGATAGGATGATAAGGCTAAGACAGGACTAGTGGTTAACTAAGCGCTCTCGCTACGCCCGTTTATTAAAGAATCGGAATGGTGGGGGAGGGATTTTTAGACATCACAAGCACCTATCGATAGACCTAGAAATCGATAATTCGCTTGGACACCCAGAACACTAACCCGACAAATTGATGGTTTTAATACAGCAAAATTACTTACTCCAACACAAGTTCTTTCACTTGCACATTAGAATTGTTTTATTTTTTTTAGATATTTGCTTTTGGAATCAATTAATAACATCGTGTTTCTTTTTTTCTAGTACAACTTTTGCCTCAGTAATTAATCTAAGATGATAGAGTAATTATTACTGTATAACGTTTATCTTTTTAGTAAAAATCTGTTTACTGTCACAGTATTTACAGACGTTAGTAAGTAACAAATTGATAGTTCTGAGTTAACAAATTGATAGCTTTGTTATTCTAGACAAAAAAAATGATCAGAGAATCTCATCGTGCACTTACCTAATTTTTGTGACGATATGTAAAAAACCCCAAATAAATTTAAACATCGTAAAAGTAGTAATCATTTGTATTTTATAATTCTTGCGGAATAAAATTCTTTCATAGTTTTTCCTTAAATCACTCGTTTTTGATTATCATTTATTTTTTAATGGCGGTAATTTATATGAAATATCGAAATACCGATTATGATTTTCTCTCCTGGTATTGTGACCTTAATTGGACGTATCTTCTCTCTTAAATATTCTCCGTTACTCAAATGCTTTGTCTTAATGAATGTAGATATGTGCAGCTTCATTGTAAAGGCATCTACGCAATAACATCGTAGACCCCTTGCACTCAATCGCGAATGATCCTCGCAATCAAAGTCGATGTAAATATTTACCGCGCAAATTATGCATGCATCAGGAAGCAGAAAGACAGGATTTATTCATTTCAATTACAAACAGCACTATCAAATAGTTGATTCTGTTCTCCCCTACTTGATTCATTCATCCATAAAGGCATCTAGACTTGGATTAGAGAAACCTACAGAAGCGGCTTTCACAATAAGCTTGGTTGCCATACAGATAATTAAATGTTAAAAAAAATCACGTCATTCATTATCAATTTGACGGCAACACTGTGAAATTATTCAAAGAATGATGAAAACAACTCGTTAAAGATAGTGATAAATAGGTTGAAAATAGTAAACTATTTTAATCTTTATGAGTATCAATAAAGTTAAAATACTGAAAATGATTCAATACGATTTTGTGAAACATCCAAAAAACATTTTCGTACTTAGTAAATATTTCATTTTTTTTACGCCGCTTTAATAAGTTAGCACGTAATCATTTACAGCTGATATTCACATTGCAAGCTTGGTCTCATTGCATGTGAAATTATTTTTGTATAACATTTTACTGTTTTAATTAACATTTTCATTTCGGAAATCTTCATACTTTTGAGTTGCATTTTCTACATGATGATATATAATTATTATACTTTAAGTTATAGAAAAACTCTTTTGGTATAAAATCTTTATTGCCTATCATTGTGAGAAAAAATTCTTGCTTGTAGTCTGAAGAAAGTTTGTCAAGATCAACTGGTTGTGGAAACGGAAGATAAGGCGGATTGATTAATTATATTTTAGTCGATAAACACTATTAATTAATATGTTTTAAAACTGTATTCATATTATGTCAGTTGAACAACGTCTTACAAAGCTTGCATTTAAGTCAATCACTAAATTACTGAAGCATTTTTTGATATAACTGACTTAAAAGCATACCCACGTATCGTATCCTTGACAGCCTGCATTTCAATATCTACCATACTTCTGGCTTACGAAGAATCCATCAGTTGTGCAAACACTGCCGGCGGATCGACTAATTTATGGACATTTTAATTGCCTTTGTGGGGAGGAGGCAGGGCAATGAGGGGATCGAGGCCACTGTCTAAGCAGCAGGACCGGCTGACTTCCACCTCTCTCGAAAACACGTCACATCCTGCCCCTGTCGCTGGAGAGGCTTCAGCCAAGATGCCTCACTGACTTCTTGCAAATAAACGTGGATTAAAATTGACTTAGGATTGCTCCTCCCAGACGTTTGCCTTCGTTTGTTATCCGTTAATTTTATTTTAATCTTGGCTCAAAGATAATGGTTTTGCTAAACGTGGAGTGGAAAGACATTTGTAAAATTGCATTAATCTGCTTGATTAACGAAAGAATGTTTTTAATTAATTTGTTCGCAAAGTCTAAAGGTAAAAAAAAAATACTTAAACAAAATTTGTAACGTACTGGACTTAAAATTACTTAACCACAAGTGATTTGGAAACGACATATTGTAATTTTCATGTATTTCTTATTTAATTTGCTCTCATTATTATCGATTTGAATTTTTTCAATGTATGTATATAATATGTATATTTCAATGTATCATGCACAACAAATTGCTTTTCAATGTTTTTTTTCAGTGCTATTTTCTATATTTTCTCAATTAATTAAATAAATTGAATGAAGTTAAATAACTTCAATTGACATAACTATAAATCGCCTTTATAAAATAATAGAAAATACCATATTGCGGATAATCAAGCGTTTCTTTTAGTATTTTGTTCAACTCTTTTACGCCAGCTTGGTAGTATTTTTTTACAACCTGTATTGTCTAGCATACCCTTTCTGATTTGCTTAATTGGCTGGTCTAAAGTTTTAATTTGAGATATATTTGACTTAAGTTAAGTATTGTTTCTTTTCACACTGCTAAAAATTAGTTTATTGTAAAAAAAAAATGTCAAGGGTCATTGAGTTTTTATCGAATGCTTCACTTAGTTTTAAAACTTTCGCAAATCGAGACATTCATTTATCGTTTGATCTTTAAAGGCCAAAGACACGTCTATAATTCACTTGATTAAAATCATCCCGCCAAGTTTGTTAAATGTATTTGTTTTTGTTTGAAGCGTTTCGTTAGATTATTTTAAATCTCGCATTCCTTTGAAAATGTTTCGAACTTATATTATAAGCCAAAACTTTATTCGCCATCAGATCTAACGCTGTGCGATCGTTGAAATAATAGAAATATTCCACCATAAGTGCGACACAACACGCAATTAAGAATAAACAAACCGCTAACGCTCTAATTTACATTTGAATTAAAACAGTAACGAAGGCATAAATAACTGTAAAATACGCTGCGTAAAGCACAATATGAAATTGAATTCAAGTGCTTTAATGAGATCGGCGTTGAGACGTGTGCGTTGGCGTCGCTTTATGCAGTTACATATTAAGAAGACGCCATTTGAGTAAAAATGATATCACTGTACTCCAAAGATTCTCAGTTGTGCGTACACTAGCTCATTCATGTGTCATAGCATTTAAACTGTATGACATTTTTGATATGCATATATGGACTAATGAAAGAGAGAATACCGTGTAACAAATAGAATATAATGGCGAGTTTTGACTAAAGAAGCTGAATTGGTTGAGCAATGTGCAGTATATGCATTAGGGAACTCAAGAATAAAATCACTAGTGGGAAAGGGGTGCGATAGGATACCAATATATTTGAAAAAGGATTCGGACAACAACACGCATAGAAAACTCGCAATTGAAAAGGGATTGCTGATGACTGACGAATGGAAGAAAACGTCAAAGGCGGCCAGTGAGAGAAAACTGTTAATGATGGATTTTTATTTAATATTGACTTTCATAAATTTTATTATCGTCGTATGGGATTTATGAGTATTCAACAGAGTTGGATTTTAAAAATGTTTTTAACATTTTGATGTAACTGATTTTTTTGACAATTTTATTTTGAGCGTTATTAAAGCAATCAAATCATTCCTTTATTAATGATTGGTTACACAATTTTAATATTCATTTCACTCAACTGAAAAAATAATATTCATGTTTCAATTCTTATGATTTAACAACATATATTGAAATATTCCAATAAAACGTGAACTAAAGAATATTCACTGTTTGTAGGACACATTTAATTGAAATAATAAATACGATGCGTCTCTAAAAATTTAGAAAGAATCTCTAGAAAAATAACAAACGTTGCCAAGAGCGACCACCATAAATAATTATGCGTTGTTAGAAGAAGCTTAAAGGTTATCGGAAGAAATCAAGACAAATTTATATTTGTTTTAATACATACTGTCGAGTGTAGATAATTAACTTTTAAAATATTCATTTGATAACAACACTTTTCACAAACAATTTCAATAAAACATGCTGTAAAATGCAAGATTTCGTTTCGTATACAAAGCTCACCTAATAATGTCTGTCACGACTATTGAAAATAATTTAATCTTAACCGTCTTCAATTATACACGTCAGATTTTAAGTATTTTAACTATACAATAAAAGACGTATATTTACTTAGAAAAGTGTGTGCTCTAATCAGCGTTGTGCGGTGAAACGGGAAATCTTTCAAATGCGCTGCAATAATTACACATCATCAAACTGCTAATCAAAACTTTTCGCTTCATCAAAGTCAACAAGTACCGTGCAGATTGCACATAATTAGCAAACAACTGATTGAACAAGTGGTTAATGCCAATATATCATAGATTATAGGGTAGCATTCGTGTATATAATATACATATAATAGACTTATTTGACTGGGTGAATTTTAACACGTTATTACTTTGATAATAATTAACTCTCTTTACAAAATAATAATCAGTGAATTCATTCCACAAATACTTAATTTATACGATAAATAATCGCTAACGGTATCGGTTTCACTTTGAATTTACAAATAAACGTATTCAAGTATTTTATTTTTTAATTACATTACAAAAGGGGGGGAAATCCGGCTGTGTAGCCAACTTGTTAACATCGCTGGCTTCAGTTATAGAGTTTGCGGGTTTATAAATTTATTTACAATTAATTTGTGGATTTCTGTTCAAGTATGTGATGTATTGAGATCCCTCTCACCCATCATTTTCTAAAAACGGGCATAGCGAGAGCGATTAGAAAACCACTTTTCCTGTCCAACTTATATAGTTATATCCCTACTCTCTTAGAAAAAAAAAGGGAAAGTAACCGAGTAATAAGCAGTTCTCGTAAAAACACTTATGTTAAGGTAATCTCCATTAAGAGTCCGTATGTTTCACATTGACAGCAGGCAAGATAGCATTTTATTTTAGTCTATTATAAGAATATTAAAGTGTTATAGACCGCTCTTTTGGAACCACAACTTCACCGATAAAGAAGTATTTTTTTATTATTATGTTCTGAATTATATAAAGATTGAATCATTGTTTACTATTCATTTGGACAACTTTAGTTCAAAGTTGTTTTAGAAAGTACAATTTCTTAAGTATCAGTTTTTTTGACCTAACCATAACAGTAACATATTCTCAAGCTTTACTACAAACAAAAGTTTTATGAAAGGAGTATAAATGCTCAATTCTTTTACGCAATCACAAATTTACATATTTTCGATGACTTTGTTGAAGTTCATTTTTCCACAGGTTGCATAGAAAATTTCGCGTGTGTGAAGATGCTTCACGTATCACAGTTTGTTACACAATGTTTGGAATAACAACATTATCTAATTTACAATTAAAATGTCATTAAAAATTAAAAAAACTACCCAATGTCACGTTTAAGGTTAATAAAATCTAAAAAAAAGACAGATACAATTAATAAAATCAATAAATTTCAAAAAAGTGACGTTCTTTTGATCATTCTTGTTGCATATGTATTGAAAAATATATAGGTCAGACAGAAAAGAGTTTTTGAAGAGTAGAAAAATATAAATGTAAGAAAGAGGTCATTTACCAATTGTATAGTCTTTAGCATTCTGTTTTTTTTTATATATTTTAATACATTTATTAAAAAGGCTTCAAAATTTACTCCCCAATTTAAAAATTGGACACAGTATTATATTTTCATTTAATGTACAAAATATTCACACAATATATATGTACACACGACTGCTGTGCTTTGTTGATTTTATAGTATGCTTGTGCATTCAAGATACGTAGTCGTTAAGAATACTCGGAGGATTAACATACTGTTGATCCCCACTATCCTATTTTGGAAGTGATTACATACTCCAGTATCAAACTTCAAAGGTGCACTTTCCAGTAATATATTATTATACCCCATTAAAAACACTTTACTCATTCTGATGTTGTATCCCTACTTGAAAAGTACGGGATGCATTTATTATTAATTAAACGTGTGTTATGTTATTTATCAAAGGAATCTTTTTTATATGTTATATCAGTATTGCGTACAATTAATTGATTACGACTCATTTTCTGTCAAAAAGAATATTTTTTATAAACTTTTTTATATCTATTTTAATTTATTTTTTATGTCAATCAAATGCTCAAAGATTCTAGAACTCTTATTTTGAAATGCACTGTAACTTTTACCGTGATAAAAATATACAGTCGTAATTTCACTATTCACTGCGAAGAATATGATATTTAAAAATCATGTTTTGCTAACTCAGTTTAAAAGATTGTCATATTTTCACGATCTAAGCTTTACAGCCCACATTTTGTTATTATATTTAATTCAATTTAAATCACATTTAATCGAATAATACAAAAATGCAGAAAAAATGTTCATTCGCGCTTACGGATATAAATTAATATCTCTTAGACACCGTTTTTACAGAAACAAAATGACTTACTCAATTTTACCGTTTTGACTGTCAATATGTTAAAAAAATAAGCATTTTTTGTACTAATTCCATATTTTTTATTATAGATCATGACCGATTTTGCTCATCGCGAGCATTATCAAATTATGAAATATAATATCATCCATGAATTCTGCGGTAACTTTGTGAATACTAAATTCAATTGAATAAATCCATCCTTCAAATCCATTGAAAATGTTATATTTCATCATTTGATAATGCTCACGATTAGCGATACCGGTTTTCATTTACAATACATAACGCTGAACGAGTGTGAAAAGAGTTTTTTTTATACATAAAATTAAACCGCAGAAAAAATAATGTGTGCTCATTGGTTTGATTTATAAATATTAGATTATTAGAGATCTAATTTTAAGTTTTTTTTTAATTTAATAACATTGTATTTATTAATATTACATTTTTTTATTATGCTTATTGATAAATATAATACGAAATCAAATATTTTTATATCATCATGTTATGATAATTTCAAACAACCCATGGCTTTAATCTAGCTGATAAAATTGTGAGCGGAATATAAATCATCCTGTATCCAAAAATGCACTTAACAATTTTGTACTCAGAGAGAGGTATCCGATGGGTATCACCCTCTTTTAGTGTGACAATAGGGTTAAATGTATTTGTCTATACCTATCGCTCCATCATTCATTGTGCATAATGTTTCATTTGCATTAATTTGACGCCCCCGACACCACTGCGGCTGATACATCATTTGTAAATTCCCCTTTTACAAAAATCTCCCAACATGTCAACTACCATAAAAATCACTCATTTTTCATTCGTACTCAAAATTAAAAAATACCAAATCGATAATTTTGTACATACATCATATTTTATATTTTATTATCTACGTTCTCATACATATCTGACCAGTAAATTGTAATTAAATATTTCATTGATACTTATATAATTTAAACATATTGACAATGAACACCTTAAAAGTGAATATAAATACATACATTGTCACTATTTGCACTTAAACAATACGTATATATCTAGATTTTTGCAGTTATGGGATATCGCAATTTTACTGAAATGTACATCTTTAGGATCAAAGTTGGAAAAAATAAACTAAAAATTTAACTATATGTTCAACAATCCTTGTCCACAAAGAAGACATTTCAGTGAAACAGCAAAATCTCATAACTGCGAAAATTTAAGTACACCTGTATGTTATTATGCTTGTGAATAGCCATATTTTATGTATTTTTACTCATTTTTTTAAATTGTCACTGTCAATACTTGCTGGAAAGGTGTTATATTACAAAAAAAAACATTCTACCTTATGTATTCGCACTTATTTAATAGTCTTTCTTGTTCATTAAACTATCTATATTCTTTTATCAGTTAAAAATGCTCGTGACAAGCGAAATCGGTCCTGATTGTGAAGAGTGTTTTATTAATATATTAAAATAGAAGAAACCAATGATGATGGTTATTTAAATTGGAATGAACGGTTATGCATTTTTTAACCACAAAACTTTCCAGGATTTGATTTTTTGTCCTGAATATTTTACAGATGTTCACAAAATACATTAATTTTTATGTTCATCCGTTTATTCGATGAGGCCATATCTGAAGTTTGAATACCTTTCCACTATGAAGACCCTAAAGCTAAAGCCATTTTAAACTTAAACACCCTTTTGCTCTTTATCGACTTTTGTGTTTGCTTTTTAACTACCATATTTTGAATTTCGCTTCGGTGATACTAAGAAATCCCGCTGAGACTAGAGGGGTTCTTTGAGAGAGTAAGTTCTACATTAAAATTCATAAAAAAAACTTAAGGTATCAGACTATGAGTAACATTATTTTATGCTTTTATTAGTTATGAATCTAGGACTAAAAGCATTGAGACATTGTTAGGTGAATCGCTTTTTTCAAGGGACTGTTGCTGACAATCATTGACAGACAGGTTCAATCTAATATGGGCCCTCCGTACTACTAGTGATACCAGATTATTCGACTAAGATAATATATATAGTTCGATAATTTTGTACTGCAATATTAATTAAATTTAAAACAATAATAATTATCAACTTTTCATTAATAATATTTTAACAATCATTGCAATTGAAGGTAATTAAGTAATTCAAAGGATGTGATAAAAATAAATATTAGGTTGGCGAAACTGGTCTAGTAATTCAAATAAAAAATCCTTACCCTAGTTACTTAAACAATTGTTTTATTTTAAACGTTGTATTGAAAAGTTGCTCTTTACTCATATTAAAATTTATTCTGTCATAAACAAACAACACTGTAACATCAAAAATATTATTTTCTCAATAATTTTACAAAAAAATGCTGATTTTTGTTTTTGTAACAAAGTTGAGGTAGACAGCTGTTTTTATCTAAAAAAAATATTTTCATTAAGGGTTAGTGTAGCGGTCTACGGCGGCCTATAATTAAAAAATATATAATTTAAGATTTCGACTGAAGGTGCTTGGTGGAATTTCAATATTAAATTTGAATCGTTCAAACTATGTACATTCTTACAGATTTTGTCACTAACGACCCGGGTTTCGCCTTTCGGCATCTTCAGACGTTCAAGAATCATTTATTTAGGAAATACATGTCTTAAAATTAAAAAAACAGCTAGCTGATAGTGTTAGACCAGCTTTTTACTGTAAAAACTCTTTAGGCAAATTATTAGTTAACAATAAAGATAAAATACATTACTTAAATAAATCCGGGATTTATAGATTGCAATGCTCTTGTTGTACAAAGTTTATATTGGCAAAACAGAAAGGACACTGAACATCCGAGTTTTAGAACATATGGCAGCCTTTAGATTGAAAAAAGACACGTCTAATTTTGCTAATCACTTAATTTCGGAAGGACACGTGTTCAATCAGGAACAAGGGATAAAAATGTTACACCCAAATACGGACAGTCATAAGCTCTTTTTTCAGGAAATTTTGGAAATAAATAGAGTAAAAATGCATAGTCTTCTGATTTTAAATGAAATATTAAACCTACCGAGATCAACACTTCTATACCATATATACTCATAAAATCATATAATCATAAAACCTTTGCCGACAAACAAATAAATATAATTCTTGAAACTACTTACTACTCAAATCTGTTGGCATTTCCATGAGCTTATCCTTTTCGCCAGCAATGGCTTTGGACTCAGTGATGCATTTATTTCTCATATAAACACGAAACTTTCATTTACTAAGCGTCAGTTCAAGCTCATTCGTGCACTTGAACGCCTGAAGATGCCGAAAGGCGAAACCCGGGTCGTTAGTGACAAAATCTGTGAGAATGTACATAGTTTGAACGATTCAAATTTAAAAAATATATATTAAATAACTTTACAACCATTCGCGTAATTTATATAATCTAGCTTAATTGAATTTTTAAAATAGCTTAAGTAAGGCACCCAATCCCAGACCCTTTTTGTGAGCCGGGGATTTTGGGATTGACAACTTTAGTGTATAAATTCGGGATTGAGAAATTTTTGATCGGCGATTTAGAAGAAATCCTGGAAATTTGCGGATTTTTAAAAACCCAATAATTAACCGAATTCCCCAAATGAAACGACGCGAGACTTTATTTTAGCTCTTCCCAGAATTTTTAAATCGAAGAACCCAAGAAATTTCCTCTAGTTGACTATTTTCAACAGTTTTTCGAGAATTTCGCATTTCTTGGCCTCAATTCCAAATTTCTGAGATTAGTACTACCACAATCTCGGGATTTTGTGATATGGTATTGGAGGCCTTAATTCAAGATGACTTAAGTATTCCATATTATTATAATCCAATAAAAAAATCTGTAAAAAATTATCAGGGATGGCCTGCTTAAGCAGTGACTTCTCATTTATTTTCAATACACAATCGCATCTCAACCAAAACGAACTATTTTTTTGAAAATTTTACTATTTAAATTAATTGAATTTAATTTAATTGAAAAAAAAATCGTTAAATTATAAATGTCGCTATAGACCGCTACACTCACCCTTAAGTAGAACATAATGAATAATATCATACGTATTATTTTTATAACAACTACATTGAAATGCTATGCAGATTTTTTAAAATAAAAAACGTTTTATATTATCTTCGTATTTATTCATGTAAATTATAAAGTGCAAAAGCTCGGTAATATATTAATTCTATGTTCATTAATATGCGCGGAACTTTTTATATGCTGAGCGAGAATTGTGGAAATTTACATGGCACTACCATTAAAATAACAAGTTGAAACATAGTGTTTTTCAATTTATTTATCACACCCGAACAAATTCAACATTTTCAAACCGTTTATTTTATTTCATAGTGAATAAATGTATTTTTTCACTAACGTTTGCTATTTAAACTCTCACTTTTTTCCTCGGAAATTTTAGATAGTTTACTTATGCGGTTTATAAATAATGTGTACAATTGAAAGCCAATTTATTTACAAATTATGTATTTTAAAGAAGATGGCAATACTATATAAGATATAAAACTGCCATTTAGACTGTATAATGTGTTGACAAATCAAATTCAAATATAGAATGTGTAAAAAAATAATTTTAATCAATATAATTTCTGTTACAAAACTGAGCCACATCCAAGAATTTTGAGAGTTATCACAACCATTTGTTATAATGTTGAATATTAATTGAATGATGTCAATACTTAACTAGACAAAAACGATGACCGAGTTGAAAGTAGTAAAATTTTAGATGTCTAGCCAAATGTTTTACGGGTCGGACCTCCACGTGGCTTATTTATCTTTTCATTAAAAGGCATAATTTGATTATTTTAATCAACTTTATTTTCCCATTCCTTGAGCGGGAAGTGAACAATCGATAACCAGAGTTTTCTAGAGTATTGCGATTAGACATTACCTATAAGTATCTAATCGCTAAAGATTGGGAAACACCAATGTGATTATGTGAATATAACATGTGTTTCAAAAACCTTCGTTTTTATTGAAACAGAATTGTTTTGTTAAACTTGATTTTTTAGTGACAATGTTTTTAATCATTGCTATGTATACTATTTCAACAGCACACCCAACACGATCCCTTATAAGTGAAGTCGTGACGTTGTAATGATACTAAAATAGCTATCAAATATAAGTGACCACCTCTTTTTATTGATTATCATTGATCACTTTTAAGGTGTTCACTGTCAATACTTTTTTACAAAACATTTTTAGTACTTTTCCCACATAAAATGTATTGGATCAGGACCGGTTTCACTCATGGTGAGCATTGTCAACTGATAAGAAATACAATGAAACAGTGATATTTATACAAATTGTTGTAAAAGTTTGCATTGCTAAGCGGTCTTCAACTTTTTATTTATAGTTTATTTTATTATTTTAAAAATTATATTATTAACAATTTACAATTTATTTTTGAAGCCAGTTAATTTTCTGACTACTCAAAAATGCAACAAAAATCCCTCTCGTTGAGGTCAACGGGCTTACAGCTAGCCTCCTATAACTCCTTAATTCTAGTTTTACTTCAGAACTTACTTTTGACTTAGCATATAATAAATTACATAAAAGTTTCTCAGTAAAAGATATACTACTTTATAATCAATTAAGATATTTCGAAAACATGTTTAGTTATTTCTGAAATGAGTTAGCATCATGTTTTGTATTCCGTTTTCATGTAAGATCTGTTGGTAATTTTCTTTGGGGACTTAAAGAACTGTCCATTTCGATAAATTGAGTTATACAATAAAAGAAACAAACGAAAGTTCCACGGAATTTTTCAAATCGATAGAAAAACTTTTCCATGATACAAACGTCCTTTTGTTTTATCTTCAATAAACAAAATCGAACTTTTGACATAAAATTGATTGTTTTAATATGATTAGTTGTTTTGTGTTTCACGATAAATTTTACAAAAAAAATAATACGCAATAATAAAATCGTTTAAAACACGAGTTCTGCTTTTATTATTTGGGTAAGTAATTTATCAATAGTGGCAGAGTTACATTTCTTTGTGTTTTTGTGTATCTTATTTTTCTATTGGATTAAAATTCTTAACATTCATTGTTTGCGATTGACAGAATATTACTGTTTTGTTTTTTTAAATAAAAGAGAAATAAGGAATCCGAATTTGAGATGTTATACCCACCTAATTTATTAAAACGCCCCATCAAATTTTTTTATATCAGTAATGTAATTGTAATTTTAAAATTAAATGTATCGAAATGCTTCACAAGCTAACCTCTCCAGAAAGGAAGGACTGTGACTTCATTGGATGGATAGGGTGTCACAAGACTAACAATTACAGTGGAATCAGTGATTATCGTCAGAAGTCGGAGAAAAAAGTGGATGAGATTAAGGTTCCATCCAGACTGAAGATGAAGGTCGTTTTATTTTAGTGTTATAAAAAAATATTTTCGACAAAAAATGAAATCACTTATATCCATTGGTCTCAAATTTAAAATTAATAAATTTTTATTTGGTATTGACTTCGATTGTCGCTAAGGTTAATGTCTTTTAGCAAGACTTTAAATTTGTGTTTTTTTTAGCCAAGTTATCATTCACTCTTAAGTAAAAAAAAAGCATTTAAATTCAGTATACCAATCGGTGTCTCACTCGAAGCAATATTTGCCTCCACGCAGAAAAACATGATCAAGCATATCTTCGGTGTTTTATACCAAAGTCTAATTAGTTATAGTTACAATTTGTAGTTTAGAATGAGTTGACAATTTTTCCGTTTTCACCCGACAATATTATGAAAGTGAGTGTTGTTTTTCCGCATGAATTTGCAACATTCCGAAATGGTTATTTCGCTATTTTCACAAACCTGCACGAATTCCATAATATGGATATATGCCAAGTAAGGTATGAGCTTTTCAATATCAAAAGAGATACAATTCTTAATAAAGGTTTCTTAATCCTGCTTGAATAGATCGCACCAATGCGCAATGCTTTTTAATAAATCTTTCTTTGACGACGTACGCCAAACGAAATGTTTATTTAACGACTCTGCTAAAGTTTTTGGCTTAAGTAAATAAAGGGTGAAATAGAAGGGGAGGAGAGGGCGGCTGAAAATGTATTAAATTGGGTACGTACGCTCCTGTTGTATGTTGCTCAAATTGTGTGCTTACTTTTCCGGTTTTCTTCAGAAACTGCTCTTTTTAAGACTAAAACGTGAGGTCGGAAGAGGGGGGGCGTTTCATTTATTTTTCACGGCAGGGAGTTTGACTGTCAGTTAGAATTGAAATCTAAAAGAAGTCACAGTTTTACATGTCATTTGAAACAAATTAAAGAAATAAATGGTATTTTCTCTATCAATAACTATTTCAGCTCAATTTTACTGTAAGAACTAATTTATATACATACAAATTTGGAGATTTGAATTTTATGACACAGAATTAAATACTTTAAAACACTTACAACTATTCTTGTTGATTCGAGGAATTAGTTAAAAATTCTAAGAATAATCTTATTAAGGAATTTCATTTTTAAAAGGGTTTAAAAAAACTATAAGTGAATCAAACAAATTTATCAGACGAAATGATGTTATAATATTAAGGCATTACACTTAATATAAAATATCAATATTTCATTTTATTTTTCCCATGTATAATTATAATCCTGAAACCTTTATAGTGCTAAGCAAAGTTCTAACCGATGATCTATTAAAATATTTTTATATTTCTTATCACTCAGATTTTAAAACTTCTTATCGATGACAACATGTGAAGTCTCAATAGAATGTTTTTATTATTATTATGATTCCATGTCCTCTCTAAATGGAGGTATCATAGCATTAAGTGTGTCGTACGAGAATTGGCTGTTACTCAGTTGCTCAACCTCTCTTTTTCGTAGAGATTAGGAATAGAACAATTGGACTAGGGTAGGAATAGTGATTAGATTATCGCTTTTTCTACACCGTTATTTCAGGATCGGAATGTAGGAGGCAATGTTTAGGTATAACAAATATCTACGATTTTAAACAGAAATCGATGATTGAAAAAATGCAGTTCATACTGGGACTTGCACCTGTGAGATCAGTCACGGAATCCAACGACGTTAACCATTGCACCACGGATACGACAAGATTTGATAGATTGATTGTAAAATTATTTTCATCGTTCACAAATTATTTACACAACGTTTTTATAAGCGTTCACTGTGGATTTTATTCTCTCTTAATTAAAAATATAAAGTTATGCTAAGTTAACAGCAAAGCAATAATAGGGTACAAAAACGTTATAAATAACCTTTACGTATAGTTTTTCTCGGGGGAAACATTAATAAATACTTTATCCATATTTCATACACAAATCATCAGTTGAATTGGTACCGAATACCATAAAAAATCGGGAGTTAATTATTAAACGTGATGTTCGTTTATATGACACGTGCCATGCGGAAGGCGCTCCACGTGCTCGACGTCAGCCCTTTCAAATTTGTGGTACCTTATAACATGTGATAACTATGACTATGTATTATACAATACAACTAAACATCCGCTTACAAAAACTTTTGTAACCATAAGTATCGTGCTTGTTTTATACGAATACAAAACATAATTCAAGTACCCTTTTAATATGTTGACATAATCATTACATACTATTGTTTATCTAATGTTTTTAACTATAGCGAAAAGTTGCCTTTATACATAATATAGGTTTTTTATCCCATTTTCAACCGATCAGTTGATAATGCTTTTTTTATAATCGATATTGGTTTTGGTGTGCCAATATTATGATACGAATTATACATTTTTTTCACTATATAGAATAACCTATTTCAATCGTGTTGTCCACCAACTCTTGGCTAAAAGGCAGTATATAAAAACATGCAAAATATACAGTTCATACAGGAGAAGAATTTTAGTAGCCAAATTCGGAAAAATGATTTTGATTAACCGACCTACTAAGTGTTGAAAATTTTATCTTCATCAATATTATATTCTGTAAATATTTCGAAACATAATTGTTTTTTTTTTGAATCTCACAAATTGTCAATTCTTAGTGGAAAGGAATTTTGTCGATAAAAATGATAAATGTATTATTTTTTTTAAATAATGTGGAAGAGTGAAACCGGTTCTAGCTGTTAATAAATAAAATGAATGTAATCTTGGTGAAACATTACAATTTTTACTTTCAATTTAAAAAAAAAAACTTTACTTCATCAAAATTAACACATAACTCATGGAGATATAACATGACAAATCCAAATTCCATACGAAACTTAATGAAACGAAAAAATAAATATATTTTTAAAATAATTATATTGAACGAACAACATTTGAGGAGTGAATAGTTTGATTATTGGTAGTATTGCCAAGCCCATAGTTAAAAATTTTAAGTAAACTAATTCTTTATAACTTTTAAATATTTTGTAGAAGCTAATACTTCGATTTTGCGTCTAGATCTTTATTTTCTATCATCTGCGTACATGTGACGCTCTACAAACGTTAATTTCAGGAAGGAATCGATGCTAAATGGAATCTTACGCTTAATATTATACGGCTACCGATTTGCTTACAAATGTTAACCTTTTTTAAAAAAATCTTTTTATTCATTTACAACCCATAATAAAAATAATTTGGCAGCTAAAAATCACTAATAGATGTGTTTTGTGTCTAGTCTATAAATAACAAACATTCAATAAGAATATGAAAATTTCGATAGATAATAATGACAAGATACTTCGACGTAGAAGTACGGCGACACTCATCTCATTAAACAGAGCTCATTCCGCAATATTTTGCAAAGGCCGACTTATATCAATCAAACTTCTAAGTAAACTTATCTATTTTAATTAAAAATCCGTTTCATTGCATTAGCATAGTAAAAAGTATCGTTAGAAAATATGCAAATGAGCACGCCTTTGCATTAAAAATATTGTTTCCCTAACGAGCCGCAAAAGTGGAAGGGTAGTGAAAGCTTCAATAATCAAAACAGTGCAGTGGCACGTTCCTGCCATCGGCGCACTTAGGGGGGCATGCTGCAGTGTACCAGCACCCCCCGCATTCATTTATTAAAATAATATCGCGCTGAGTGCTTTTGATTAGCGCGTATCACAAGAAATGTATTATCATCTATTACACACTTCTTTTTTAAGAAATATCAAAATGTTTTAATTTTTGACGATTTAAAAAAAATTAACCATTTTTTTAGGTCTACTCAAACTAAATTGCAGTTGAATTTACACAGCTCGTGAAATAAAATTATGTGTAAGATTCCAAATATATTTTGAAAACAAATATTTTTATTTCGAATATTATTAAACCCTATTACGTTTTTGGTCAAAATTGTTAGCCGTTGCCAGCACGTGTCTTGGGTGAGTACTATGCTGTTCAAATGAACAAACTATAATAAGTCAAGATATAATGCGACACCGAATGTAATTTTTTTATTTACTCAGAGACTTTATATAAATTTAAAACATGAAGGAATAATTTATTCAATATTCTAATATCAAAAAAGAGCCGAATATGTCGAATATTCCATTTGAATCTGCAGTAAACTTCAATGAAGTGAAACCGTTGGTCAGTTTTCAATTACTAAATTTGCCAACATTTTGTTTCATTGGATAATACTTTTGTAGTTTGCTGACCCCTGATATATACAATTTAAAGTCGGAAAGATAGTTTATTGGAATAATTGATACGTTGCAAACATAATTGTATGCAGAATCATTGCAAAACAATAAATACCTTCAATTTCTATTGATCAAACGCTTTACTGATACACTTTACTGACTTAACCAGTCCACAGTCAAACTGTGCTATATTCTAATAAATTATATTAATATGCAATGCATCGTCAAAAATCTAGCTGAAAAAATCAGCGCACAAAGAGTCTTAAACAAAATATCTTAAAGGTTATATTATTTTCAAAAAAGTATGTCACCGTTTTCTAGCGAGTATAGTTTCACCGAACGTATTGATTTATGATGTATTTCATCAGCACACACTGGGGGACGGGTCTCCGAAAAACAACTTTACGGTCTGTGCACGTGCGATTCTTAAATTATTCGTCCCTGAATTTAAAACCTTCCAGACGGGCAATTGCAATTGCTGCGATAAATTAAGCGGATGAATATTTATCGCCTAAGCGTCGGGCCGGTGATAATCAAATTAGATGAGTATGTGTACCGCGGCGACATCTGCAATAAGGCGAAACAAACACTCTGACAGCCATTGTGGTATAAATACTAATTTTATTATACTTCCATTAAATGGACGTAATGGCGGGGCTTGCGTCATTATTTATTGTGAAAAGTTATTTTAATTTGATTTGCATTGAAACTTAGGGAGATAATAGTAAATTATTTTTCACATTCTAGGCATGGGAAATGATTAACTTTCTCCAATTCGTTCTTACCCATTCACATCATTGTAAAACTGGCTAATATGATTTTTGATTCAATTAAAACAGAATTCTTCATGAATCATTTGTTTTCTCACTTTTTTATATTGGCAAAGTTGTGTTAGCGAGGGAAAACAAATGACTTGCGCATCAATGCTAATTGGACAGAGTCGTTGGTTTTTTGCTCATTTAGTAATTAGTTCGCGAAAAGTGTATAAATATTACAAACACATCTAAAATAAGCAAGTAATAATATGTCGAGTACTCAAAAAATCGATGAATTTCCATTTAATTAATATGATATCTTTAATATTTAATAAAATACTAAGTATCTATTGATCATTTCTTAGTAATATGGTATTACGTTTAATAAAAAGAACATTTTTTGTACAATTTCTTCAAATTTTGTAAGATAATCAGGATTTTCGAATTTGTGGAAAAATTTTAGGTAGTAGTACAAACAAATTATTTTTTATTTTGCATTTAAACATCCACTTTCCTTGAATGATGGGCTTAGCAGATACGCATAACAACATAAAAAACACTACTGTATTCATTTTTATTTTGTTTTCATTATATTACACCTACAAAATAAGGATTTATATGACGTATTCTTTATTGCGTGATGTATCAAATTTTAATCATTTTTTTTTAAATTGTGTATGTGGTATTAAAGTTAAAGTATATTTAACAACAGAAGTTTTCAAATATTTTCCAATACCTCAACTAAACCAGGGACTGGATTTTTCAAATACTTGGTTTGATTATAAATATATTATGAATCAAAACCTTTTCTCTGTATTTATTGTTTTTATCGAATGTAATATACTCTCGTTTGAAATTTACACTTAACTAAATTTATTTCTGCGCATAATGAACATACATTTATTACTGCAGGTAAAAACAAAAATAATTGAATATTCTCTTTTCAAATTGCGAACGCATTGTTTTTCTGACTAATCGAATGCCTGCCATCGTATTGTTTTTGGTACTTACAGGTGATTGGCTGATTTATTTTTAACGGTAATTGATTTTGCGTAATTTTATTTTGTGTTACATTTACGGTTTTGCTCCATATTTAAATTGCTGTTTCCAATTTGTTTCCCTGTTTTAATGATGTGGTTCTGTCACATGACACGATATTTACATTGCCAATTCGCATCTCAATAATTGAAAATAAAATCTTTATTGTTCGTTTTCAATTTGCATTTTAATATATTTTGCCTCATTATTATAACAACAATCTCTTTTGCAATGATATTTATTAACTAACGTATTAGTATTCATTTTGTACACACAATTATAACTCTTCTAGGATATTAGACTTTTCAATGCAAATCTAAGTTAATGTAAGATTTTGTTTATAGTACAAGAAATAACGTTGTCAAATCATTGCAGATGGTTGGGCAAAAGGTACCCAATCCCGGAGCCTTTTTCTGTGAGCCCGGAATTTCGGGATTGATTAATTTTTAATCCCGGGATTCCGGGATTGGGCAATCAGCGTGAAATCGTGTATAATTTGAGAAAAGTTTTGGTGACTCGTTTTTTTTGGAACCGAGGAATTTTAAATCCTCAATCCCTATACTTTTTCCTCAAACTATCTCCGTGACTCGTTTTTTTTCAACTTAAGAAAAGTAAATGTTTTTTTTTTACCATGTCCGCTCCCAATGTGGAGCATATGGACTCCTAATGGAGTTTATCTTAATATAAGTGTTTCTACGAGATCTGCTTGTTACTCAGTTGCTCAACCTCTTTTTTCCAAAGAGAGTAGGAATAGAAGGAAAGGGCTAGGACAGGACTAGTGGTTAGCTAATCGCTCTCGATACGCCCCGTTCATAAGATAGGATGGGTGAGACGGGGGAATTCAAGACATCACATACATGCTGCCTTTGAACAGAAATTCATTTATCGATTCGAACCTGTGACCTCCGTAGCGGTAGCCAACGACGTTGACCACTCGATCACACAGACGGCTAGTTAAATTTATCCCATATATATTTAAAATCAATGTCTTAACAAACATACATGTTTATTTAGTGTTTACTTAATACGGTTAAGATAATAAAAAGAAATTTTACCAAAGTAAAAAAAAACAGATTTCAAAATGCGTTTTTTATCAACGAATACATATATTTGTCCATGGTGGAATAAAATTTAGATACTATCCGAAACAAGGTTTTGATTGTCATAAATATTTTAAAACTGCAATTGGCTAGAATATTGTTTAGTGTAAAACATTTTTCAAATTAGTTTAATATCCTTATATTTAATTGTTAAATGACGTGTGAAATTGTTACGTCAAATTTATTGAGGTATCTACTGTTTTATATTTATTTATAGAAAAACTTTATTTCTATCACATCACAATTTTTACTTTGTTAGGATATGTAAATACATACTTTCAGCAACGTCTCCGTGCAATAAATACTTTAAAACTATTATTAAAATTAAAATAACAATATGAATAATATCATCGTCAGTTTTCATATTCCCCCAACTATCGTGAGGGAAGACAATCTCCCTTTGATTAAAAATATTTATAACCTAATGATGACGCAGCAATGCCGTGGACGAACTAATGTTTGTAAATTCACATAAACATGCTACCCCATGCATACGAAAATCCATTACTCTTTCGAATTCATACTTTATTTTATAACTATCCTCCTGATAGTAAAAATTCTAATAAGACTTTTAATATTTCACCCCATTCTGTGAGGGTTAAAAAATGTCTCGCCTAACAGTTCTTCCATCAATAAAAAATAATTATTACACCAAGCTACAAATACTTTTTATGAATTATTTTACAACCGTAAAATCTTTTTAAATACTTAAATTTGAAATCATTGCTGAAAAATTTCAATATTTTTTTAAATTTAGATGCTTTATTAAACAGTTTGTTGTTTGAATATTATTAACTCTTTTTACCATATACCTTATGATTTTAATTATTAATGGCTTAAAGTCATAATTTTTTCCTAAAGTTCTATTTTAAATGTTGCTATATGAAGTAAATGCTAATTTGAACATCCAAGTAATGTACATAGTAGCATATTGTATTTATAAATAAAACAATTTTGTACTAATTCCACATTGTTTTATATAGTATAAGGACTTCCTATCAGAAATTGACAGTTAACAATTTGAAATTGGGTTTATTTAAGAGTATATAAGTATGTTAATCATTTTACAATGGAACATAATACATATTCAAATATTCCGAAAATTACAAGAAATATATATGATATATCACATTGGTCGTGATCAATTCTATATAAGAAATGTACATTATATTGTTTAACGGATTGAATACTTCAGCTTTTGTCAACTATGGACAGCATCGTTGCAGTTTTTACAGGGAGAAATCTCATATATGAATTTACATTTTTACTCTCTCCGAAAAAGAGAGGTTGAACGATCGAACACTTTGTTACTTTACAACAGCTTCTTTTAAGATAAGCACCTTAAGTATCCCATTTAATAGACGTTATGAGCAATATGGTTACAAAAAATCAAATAAAAGTATCCTGTGGATTTTTCATGCATTTAGCGTAGTAAATAATAGCACATAAAAAGGTAAATTACATTATGGCTTTATTAGTATTTTAGAACGACGACGAATATGGCTGATAAAACTGCATCGCACCCTCCTCATCATAAGTAAAACGTCAAAAACGAAACGAGTATTGCATTTTATCAAATAATTGCATTTGCATTTTTATCGGCTGCATTCTTTGTGCAATTCGCAAACAGGAAACATCAAGCAACGTGAAGACGGCGGATGCAACTTCAAAATGCCTTAGCAGAAACATCTCGTCACACCGCGATTCACATGCATTAAATAGCACTGTGAAAATGTACTTATAAGAAAGCCACTATGGAAGTGAGAAGAAGATACACAATAGAACTGGTCGGTATCTTCTTTGTCTAAACTTTCTACTTGTTTACTCATAAGACAGTTAAAACAACAAATAAGTATTTATAAATTATTTTACTCGATCAATAATAAGCACGATACATTTATTTACTAAACGTCAGTTCAAGTTCATCCGTGCACTTAAACGCCTGAAGATGCCGAAAGACGAAACCCGGGTCGTTAGTGGGGGGGAAAAAAACATGTGTGAATGTACATAATTTGAACGATTCAAATTTAATATGGAAAATCCACCAAAAACCTTCAGTGGAAATCATAAATGAATTAAAAAATAATTTAAGCATTTTTAATATAATCACTTAATTTAAATTGTTTACTTTAATCTAACGTCGATATTTTACCCTTGGAATATGGAAAACTGAAAAACAAATTCTGTGTTACATAAAAAGTTAGATGTCACAGAAAAGTTCTGAATGTATGGTATGAGTGTATGGTATGTATCATCACATAATATATGTAAGCAATATGGGATAAGAAAGCGTTCCGTACTTTTAAAAAGACAAAATTAATAAGTTTGCTTATATATATATGATGTAGGCTCAAACTTCAATAGTTTTATAATCTGTCGTTTATTTTTTAATGAAAACGCAATCGGAAAACTTTTTTTATATACTGTAATATTGGCATGAACGGACACCTCCTCACTCGTTTTAGTCATTTAATGACAATAACTATACATTTTTCATAGTTCACATTCTTTTAATGAAGAGAATGCATAGGCGAAGTTGAAAATGCTCACTAGCTGACTGAAAGTGGCCATGTGAAATAGTTTATATCAATAGTTTTCTTTTTCAATTAATAAGCTTATTTTCATTTTACAATATTATAATACGATACCGCAAACCTTCTTTTCTTTCTGTCTGTCATTTTTTACAAAAAACTTCGCTGAGAGGTTTTCTTGTGAAGCTTAGCAAATTTCCTCTAAGTAATAATAGTTCTACTTTATTGATAAAAGCATCAATATAAACTAATGTTCACGCGTAGCAGATTCACACCCTTTCTGTGTGAAATCCACTCCCAAAGGAATCCTAAAAACAGTTAACGGTCTGGGCTATAAATCCACGATGATCCAGTAGAGATGAACTATGTATGTATGTTAAAAATAAAACACATCAGATGAGCGTTAAATTTACTTTATACTATCAAAATGAATTCCCACAAAAATATATTTTTGATCACTGGAAAATTTATAATTATGTTATGAAATTTAAATATTTTTACTTACATATTGGATAAAGCAATAAAGAATTTGAAATATTCATCTGTTCATTTAAAATCGAACTACTTAACTAAGTCCTAAATATTTCTAAAAGTTCGTTGTAAAACATGTTATCTACGTTGTGATATAAAATTTTAACCTCTTCATCCGCTTTGAACGATTGGCTGTCTAACATGAGGTTGGCAAAGTTGACATGTCTTTTTTAATCTATAGGCGGACATTTTTGAAATTACCAATCATTTAAATCAGTAGACATTAATTAACACGTTACAACAAGTTAATCACATGTAATTTCAACGACGCATAGAAATTGTATTTGATTAGGTGATTATTCTCCTAACTAGTCTATGGTCATTAAAAACAAACCATTATTAAATTTAGCACATATTATCATCATTAGTTTTTCACTTACTGATAAATAAATATTTAATTAATTTCTTATACATATACGATACATTTATTTTCCAAGCGTCAGTTCAAGTTCATCCGTGCACTTGAACGCATGAAGATGCCGAAAGGCAAAATCCAGATCGTCAGTAACAACATGTGGGAATGTAAAAAAAAATTAAAATTACAATTTTACAATCCGTTTTCAATTTAATCTACATTTTATAAGATAAAAAAGGAAAACTCGGAAAAAGAGCTACAAACTTTAATTCATTAACCTGCATATTTTGGGATAACCGGTAGCAACGTTATGAAAAATGCAATTGGAAAAAGTTTTTACCTTTACAAATATTTACTACCCGCAGAATTAACAGTAAAAATGTATTAATTGGTTATAAAAATACGTGCTGTACAGTACAAATACTTGTTAGCGTATATTTTATGCTACATTTTATTTGAATTTGAATGATTACTGTTTATTGAAATTTACTTTTTTCAATCATACGTTAATGTTAAATATAGTTATAGTTATATCCCAACTTTTTTAAATCATATTTGCTTTCGATGTGGAGCATTCTACGATAACTGCATATTAATCAGTTGCTCAACCTCTGTTTTTTGAAGAGAGTAGATATAAAATTAAGAACGGATAGGTGACTGGAATCAGACTAGGGGAAGTGGGAAGGAATTTAGGCATCACAAAAACCCATGCCTCCGAACAGAAACAGATATATCGATTGAATATATGCTGTTCATAATGGGATTTGAACTTTTGAGATCCGGCATGGAAGCCAACGGCGTTGACCACTGCATCACAGACCCGACATTGAAAAAACTAATTATAATAAATAAAAGACAATACAGAACAGTACCACGTGTTTTCATGTTGGCAAACGAGAAGATTTCTTTCAGACAGCATTCATTTATTTTTCTCCAAAGCATGTTTTCTTTCCACTGACTTCGAGTAGAGTGTAAGAATTGTGTGTCACTCAACGGTCATGGATCGGTTTACATAAATTGACTGGAAAATGATTCATTCCCACGAAACTCTCAATTCTATTACTTCCTGATATTATTCAGCCTCGTCGATAATAATTTTCGAAAAATGAATATTATTTCTAACGGAGAGATAAAAATTACTAGTCTTCTTCGACAATAGCCTGGCAGTTTCAAACTTTGGTTATATCACATCTACTTATGATATAATCTCAAAAGAAATATATCGAACTAAAAAAATATATAAATCATATTCTGAAACTTTCCATTGATATCGGATAACGGATTCCGAAAAACTATATTTTAGTAATACATTTATGAACATCTTTTCGCTTCCTTATCGTATTCATTGAATTTATTCAATACTCAATGCTTATTTCTTCTACAGTGACTAATAAAATAACAAACCACATTCAGTTACTATAATATTAGTATAACATTGTAGTAAATTTATCAATATGGAAATAATTTACACGTAACTTAAATGTATTATCTGTTTCCGGAAGAAAATATCAATGCCATTTAGATTTTGATTGGGAATATTTACATCCATAATCTATCTTGTTTATTACTATGTTTACAGAATCTTGAATTTAGGATTATTTAAACTTTTGTAAGTATACTTTTCGTGTACCATATGTATTTATAAACATATAGACTCATATATTCATTCCGTTAATTTCAGCGGTACGTAGCCTCGTGATATATTTTTAATTACCCTGTATTAACTTTTAAATCACTTTTATTGTGATAACCCCCGATTTTTAGTGGATTAAAGATATTATATCAACAAGAAATAACCACATTTGTTATTCTAACTAACTAAATTATATTAAATGATCAAGGCTGATTTCTCATCACAAACATTCTGTACTCAGTTCTGCTTTACCACGTTTTGTTTGCGCTACGAATGAAATATTTTTGAGTGAGGATATTTTACCGCAGTCCAATTTATTGGAATCATACAACTGATATTTGGAAAAAAAATATATTGTTACATTTTTATAAGTAAAATAATAGATTTTAATTTTAATAGAGGTTTATATTATTCAACAAAAATAATGTTTTGTACAACGCAAGGTGTAAATTATACTATTTTCTGTAATGAACGCCAACGAAATTAACATACAATTAATAAAACATATCACTCCAAATGTCCTTTTGCTTCATTAATAATTAAATTCACCATTTATTTCTCAATAAATATTTTACAATATAATCATTCATCAAATAAATTTCGCATGACCACAACGCATTCTCTAAGCTAAACAAAAACCTTATCGTATATTGAATCAATAAATCTACACTATATAAATATAATAAATAAGACAATTTATTACTTTATCTTAATCTATTTTCAATCAATATTTTCCGACGGTGTGCTAAATTAATCTTCAATTAACAATAAAATAACTTCAATAAAATATCTCTGGGTACTCCAGGGTATTAGCTAGATTTAATGGTAATATTTCATTTACCAAGCTTTAACATAATTGACAATTAGATTTGTGTTGTCTGGCCAGGTCTTTAAACGTATACTAGAAATCTTTAGGGGATTCAAGGATTCCAAGCTCTCTTGTACAAAGAGCATTTCATTTCTGTTGTCACGGTTGTGTCTCTAAAGCTTTGGCTCATAAACTGATAACTATTTCAAATGACAAAACGTATTTTTAATTAACTATCAACTTTTCTAGTTAAATATTATTTGATTTGATTATATCATGACATACTATGTTCAATAAAATATTCAATTGAAAGATAATGTATATTATAAATGAATTTTTCCTTTATTTTATTTTATAATTACCTTAAGTTAGAACAACAACAGTAAACGACTATTTTTATTCTGAATAGATGAAAAAAGTATTGGTGTCTGTTATCGTGGTCACATGACATCACACTTTTTTATATTTAAAATACTAATCTTTCTGGTATAATATTCAAGATATTTCTCAAATTCTAACAGAGACAGTGCTAAATAATAAAAAAATACACTCATCCCTCGATTTACGCGGTACCCATTTTACGCAGTCAGGAAAAAATCACATTTAAAAACTATTCAATTAATTTACTACGAATTTTGTTTTCTTTATGTAGCAAATAATTATGTATTTTTACCCCCAGTAATGTCTACTCGTATTTAAAGAAGAAAAGAAGCACAATCTCTTTGGATATAAAGATTCAAATTCTGGATTTCCTCCAGAAAGGTGATAGTTTTGCATCTCTTGCAAAAACTTATGAAATTAATAAATCTACTGTCCCTACAATTAAAAAAAACGAAATAACTGTCAGAAGAAGTGTCGCCTCTGGATCCCTTATTAGTTCTAAATGTACCTCATACGTTAGAGATCCCATAATGGAAAAAATGGAAAAAGCCTTAATGTTATGGATAGAAGATCAAACACAAAAAAGAATACCAATTGATACTGACGCAATTAAAGAAAAATCTAAAAGAATTTATAAGTTTCTATCAGAAAATAATCAGTCTATATCATCTGACGAAAAAAACAAGATTTTACAGCGAGCAAGGGATGGTTAGAATTTTTTTAAAAAAGATACTCATTTCACAATCTCAAGATAAAGGGTCAGGCTGCTTCCGCCGACGAAAATGCAGCTAAGATATTTTTGCCACAGCTTCTGAAGATAGTAAACAAAAATTATTATTCCCCGCATCAAGTTTTCAATGCTGATGAAACAGGACTTAACTGGAAAAAAATGCCCAGTAGAACATTTATTGCAAAATCTGAGAAAACGGCCAGTGGTTTCAAAGCTGCTAAAGATAGAGTAACGTCAATGTTTTGTGGTAATGCTTCAGGAGATTGCATGATGAAACCTCTTTTAATTATCGATTTACGCGGATGTTTATTTTCTGGAACCTGTTTTTGTATTAGCTTGATGTCTCGATTTACGCGTTTTCTCTCGGAACGTACCTACCGCGTAAACCGAGAGATAAGTGTATATCGTTGCCATAAAGGAGAAAACGATAAAGTGTAATATAGTTAAATTTTTAAGTGAACATTTGTCATTAATTAAAAAAAAAATCATATTGTTTTCACATTTCAGATTTTTTTTGAAATACTTATTTTATCAAACGTCAAATAGGTACATAGACCATGTTCGTCAAAAATACACTAGATTTTTCTTTCTTTTATGATGGCTGAGTCGAAAAAAGTTGTAGTTGAAAAGTCCGGGTCGTTATTTGCAATTTTTTTTTTGAATACCCAGAATTTATTGAAATTAATGAATTTCATGCTGTAAAAAAATCAATAGATAATAAATACATTTTTTTATACAAAGAAATTAACGCTGGCTTTCATTGATTGAAATTCATGATATTTCTCGATGCATCAATTATAACACATAAAACTGTATTTTTTTTCGACATCAACATCAACATGCATCTCTTTACAGACAATTCCTAGGATACGTGCGTATAATAACAGCTATTTAATTAATACGACTTTATTGTAGCATTGTTTTGTTTCCAATAAATAATACAATAACCCAAAACCATGAGTTGTACAAATATTTTAATATTTTTTTTCGTAAATATACTTCTCATATAAATAATGGTTCATCATTCATACTAATGATGGAGTATTGAACAAACAATATTATCACACAGACCCCGGGATCATTTGACAGGACCTTTCAAACGCATTGAGAATCGCAACATTAGTCTTATTCCCTGCGGCACGCCATGATGGATGCGGAACGGCAGTAAACAAAAGCCTCCAACAGTCTCGGGCGTGAGAGTAAGAGTGCGTCGCGGCGCCTGACAATATGTATGATGTATCGACGCCGCTATACCCCGCCGCGCATTGCTTCGTATGACAGTGAACAAAAACTTTTTAATTCATCGATATAACATACTTCTACTTAACATTAAGAATCAAGAATAAACCTATAAGAAAAACTTAAAAATAATTCCTTTTGCATTTTTTATTTGTGTCTAGAGAAGGCAATTTACACACATAAAGCTTAATTAAAATTAAAAACTATTTTAATGTAATATTATTATTTGTACATTTTGTTGTGGAAGCCAGACAAAAGTACATTCATGACAAAGCCAAGAATGAAGCCAAATATTTTCTGGGATATAGTTTTAAAGACCGAAAGAATAGATGACATTGAACTCTTTCCATATTGTTATAATTATTAAAATTTGATTAAAAATAATATTCAATTCGTATTTCAAATGGGGATGAGACTTTTTATTTGACACCAGACTTCTTCAATGATACGCATAGTAATTATAATATTTATTTTTTTATTATTTTATATTTTCAACAGCCTTTAAAGGTAAAAAATATATTAGACTTGCCAATTTTGGTAGACGTGCCATAAATTTAGCACCAAGTGAATTCAGGGTGATTCATTGTCGCTAGAGATAGGAAAAAATATTTACCTATCATTGAGTTTGTGACCATTGTTCTCCCTAAAACGTTGTGAAGTGCATTAAATATTTACATCGAAAATGCTTCAAAGAGAGTTTCATTATGATCGAATATATTTTCGTTGTCACGGCAACGAATACCTCAAAATATTTATGTTTAACATTATCATTTGCGAAATAATTGTTCCGATCTAATAATACATTCTTAGTCATACTTAAATTGTTGTCATGTAGATATCAAAGAGGTATTAACTTACACTCTAGTACTAAATAAATCAATTAAGCTTAGTATGAAAAAGATTTTTTCTCATATTTACCGATCAACAAAAAACGGAATTATATTTTCAAAATACCGTACAAATGGTAAATACATGTACAGTAGAACCCCCAATTACAATACCCTGAATTACGCGCTGGCTTGAAATATTCCCCGCAAATACCCCAATTGAACTAAATATTTCGTCCATATTTTTTTTTTGCAAAACTAAGGGAAATCTTAGTTATGCATTTTTTGCGGAAAAAACAAAATCCCTATTTTTTATGAGATTCACTCCCCCAATTACACTACCACCTTGTGCCACCATAACATCGATTAGAACGATGAAAGAATGATATGTATTGGATACAAAAATCTATGTTCAAATCGACTTTAGTTTAGCAAAGAAAAATAAACATTTTTTTTTACATATAATTTAAAATTTCGACTGAAGGTGCTTGATGGAATTTTAATAATAATTATAGATAGAATTATTTTCATTTTGATTTTGTACACGTCCATAAAATTCTTGATCGAACACGACCCGGGTTTCGCCTCTCGGCGTCTTCCGGTGCTATTCAGTGCGCGAATGCAAAGTTTTTACGTTACGTAGTAAAGCAATTTTGCCTATTTACAGAAACCAAAAATAAAAATATGTTCTCCGTATACTTTTTTGCTTTTATTTTTATCTAAAATTTTCATTTGACAGTTTCGAGGAAAATAACGAGAGAAGCAAAATCCTTTAATGCATCGTAGTGTGAACGAGCATAATTACTTTTTCATGAAAATGCATCGTATTTTCTCGAAAGCGGTGTTTGTTTATTGCACTGTCCCGGCATTAGGATTGCGCTGTAAGGATAATTTGATTGATATTGATGACAGTGTATTTTATTTGGCCATCAATCATCGTTAAGGCCGGCCGCACGTTTTCTGACAATTTTCCATTTACATTTTAACATTCATCGTTTCCCTGACAACGCGCTTATTTCTTACAGCTTGTCCCATGGAATTTAACTAAAACCAAAAAAGTCGAGCGGTAAGTATTTATTTGCAATCAAAATTATTTTTAGCAATTTTACCAGAGAAACATTCTATTTCCAGTTCCAGGTCTAATCTTTATATACGATTTTTATTGTAATTTATATTTTATTTTCGATATTAAAAACAGGGCTTTGCTTTAGCAATAAGTTGTTATTTTTTCTCCTCTACTTTTTAAATACACTTTGTTCATAAAATAAAAATAATAAAACATTTTTAGTACTTTTTCCACATAAAATTTATTGGATCAGGACCGGTTTCGCTCATGGCGAGCATTGTCAACTGATAATAAATACAATGAAACAGTGATATTTATACAAAATTTAAGTAAGAAAAACACGGTATGACAAACAATTGGTATTACAACTAAGCAAATGAATTAAAGCAAAATACAAGAAGAATAAACTATAAATAAAAAGTTGAAGACCGCTTAGCAATGCAAACTATTACAACAAAAATCAGTTAAGTATGAATTTTCATTAACAAAATAAAAACCAAAAATTAGTGTATATAATAAATAAATATTAATGTCTGTCAACCATAATTGGATGTGGAAATTCCAGTAGAGTTCAATCCAATAAAATTGATTCCTGCGAAAAGAATAAAGGCAATATCAATTCTTACAAAATAAAAGCAAACTGAGAAAAATAAAATTCTAAAGAAATGAAACTGTACAAAAAAGAAATATAATAGGCTAGAATTAGGTTAATGAAACACTTTGTTCATATACCTTTGTTGGAAGCGGATATTCAAAATAAAAATCGCTGATCGTATCCAAAATTGTGCTATGTCGATTATCGTCTTTGAACTACGTGGCTTGGATAAGGTGCTTTAAGCCTTTTTTAAATTCTTATAACATCAATTAAATGAGAATATCATTTTCTTCCAAATGCTGCTTTTTTGAAAGACAGTCCATTTATTTTCCTATTTTTATTGTTATATCTTTTTTGCGTAGGAGCTTGTATCATCTTCGGCAGTAAATAACGAAGAAAAGCACAATATATTCAATATTTTGATAATTGAATATGTTCTACAGTCCTTAACCAAATAGATTATTTTCATTGGTTGATAGACGACTAAAAATATGTATATAACCGTCTCCACTGAGAGATTAGACATTGCCAAACAAACACATTTGTGTCGATAGAAAGTTATACTTATGGAGTGTGTTTAACCCTACAAATATTATTGTATAAACTTCGAAATCTCCCCACACCTGTACGTATATGCCCACCAGACCGTATTTAATTCGGACTCCTAGATCCATCAGTTTATCGCACGGCGTCCCATGTTTTCTGGCGTTTAGCAAGAATTATCCCTTACCGTCCGAGGACTTAGGGTTGTAATCCCGACGCGCCCTAGGCTCAGTCTACGCCTTGATAAGCCCTGAGACGCACCCCAAGGTGCTCGCATCAATGCTCCCTTAAAACTACATGTTACACAGAGAGGTTATTGATAATGTGAAGTATTTTTTTTAGTTCGTCTGTGACAACTATTTTTTATGCAAAATTCGCTTGAAATAACGATTCTCTCAATCATATTATTAACTCATAACTTACTCTTTTAAAAAATCAGTTGATTATTTTGCAGTATGACAAGAAAGTTTTTCTTTGTCATTATTAAATATGCCTTTAAGCTTATAAAAATAATTCGCATGAATAAATAATCAAATTTATAATACTATCTAATTTAAAATTTCAAGCAAAGAAAAATGTTAACTGTGCTAACTGGTATATTCTTTTTTCACATCGTGATTTTATGTAAGGTTAATGTTAATTTTTATAAGGCGCACCATATCCATATTCCATATATTTCAAACCATAACACAATAAATTTGAATCGTTCAAATTTTGTACATTCACACAAATTTTGTCACTTTCGACCAGGGTTTTGCCTTTCGGCATCTTCAGGCGTTCAAGCGCACGGATGAACTTTAACTGACTTGAACTTTAATATTGAAATTCCACCAAGCACCTTCAGTCGAAATCTTAAATCATAGCACACTAGTTACTGATAACTTGAGTATTCAAGAAAATACCAAAGATATTTATGAGAGTTTAACATATCATTTAAATTATGACTGTTAAAAAATCATTTTCATCAATTCACATAAATTTCACATACCAGTAACAACCGAAAGTCAACAGGACTGGTGTGCCATTCCCGGTGAAAATATTTACTGGTAAAATTCCTTTTGCTTTGAGTATGCAAAATATGTTTAAATCGTTTGACGTTATACGCCGTACAGAATCTGAAGGCTAATAATGTACACTCATAGGAAAGTGCTTTCGTATTATCCATATTGTATAATATGCAGCAAAATTTTTAATTTATTACTAACAGCAAATCACTATCAAACACTTTTCAGTTAAGCTGCACGATTGATTTACCTTCTGTTACGAAAAATGATTATTTTCGTCTACCTTTACTAATATCTATATCCATGCTATCATCACTTTACTTATCATCTGAATACTATTTCTATGTGTATTTCTTCTTCAAATTTCTGCTCATGCTCAACGATCGTGGCCAAGAATTTTAACATTAAAGAACTATGTATCAGCTTTTTGTATTTTATTTTTTATTTTTCCAGAATATCTGTGGATGCTAACCATATTCCAGTGATTTTTTTCAACTCTTGTTTAACTTGAATCTGAAATGCCATTTGTCTATTTTACCTAAAACATTGACTTCAACCAATATTCTTTCAAAACTTTCTGGTCATTGGCGAACAGGGTTCTCGAATAGTAGCTATACAAATCGTATTCAAACTGAAGAGAATCTTTTTTTGAAATTCAACTTTTGCAGTATCAACTCACTGTGTTCCACCATTTGCCTCTAGCACTTAATCCCAAAGGCCAATTAATCTATCTTTACTTTTTACATATTTAAAAAAATCATTTTACACAATATGAGTGAGGAAAAAAAAATTTTTGAGATAAAAAAAAATATTTTAATGCAGGATGCAGTCTTTGCAGTGGATGCACCTTTAAAAAGTTTTAGGAAGCAGAATTTGTTAATTTTAAACAGTTTTATTCTCCTTAAAACATTCATTGTTGACATACTAATTAAATTCCAATTCAATTATATTATTTTAGTTATAGTTACTATCAGAAACAGTTTGTTTCATAAAAATTATTGTATGCCAATCCTCATTTTATATTCAAATTGACATAATACAAAAGCGAGTGAAAGTATTATCATGAATTGATAATGCTCGCGATAAGCTTTAGTAAAAAAGTGCTACATTGTTTTAATATAATGCCTTTCCACAGAGGATTGACAGTGAACACATTAAAAATGATTTCTTAAAAGTGATTAAACGTAATCTTAATCTTTAATAAATAATTTAGAATTAGTACAAAAAAGTGTTTTTATTTTTTAATATATAACCTTTCCACTGAGAAGTGGTAGTGAATACCTTAAACGTAAATGCAGTTACGTTAAAAGCTTCCCCATATTATCAACCATTAAGCAAATTCGTAAATAGAAGGAATAACAATGTTACACTTATAATCTGTTATCTCGATACAAACTAGATACAAACTTTCTATGCCCCCTACAGTTTCTTATCGATAAAATGAACGCCCCGCCAAAAGGAAGTAATACTCTAATATGTGAACCAAAACAAATTCGGCGTTCGAATCCCGCGAGGGTGGTTTTACTTGCATCGTGTATTGTTTGATCAATAAAATTCTTAAGCAATTTCAACGGTGATGTTCAATGGTGCATTATTACGGGGAATTCGATGCCATGTAATTCATTTTGCGATACCATTTTGGTACTCTTCTTAATGGTAAGAAACAAATTCACATTAATTTGCAGTTACAAAAATTATCCGTTTTCTAATTGTCTGTATTTTGAACAACGTATATTTGTACTTACGGATTTCAACTTCTTAGGTAGTGTTTATTTTTCATATCAGAATATTGTTTCATTATCTCGATAAAGATTTAAAATTTCTTCCCTGATTTTTTTAAAATTACATTTTGTCGATATCATATATCAAAAAAAAATATTTAGTTTAATCGTTTTTAACGAGCTTGGACAGCTAATATTTTTTAAGGCTTAGTATCGAGTGGCGCCACTTTTGATTCTAGCGATTTGCATTCACAAACAATTAAAAAAGAATTCAAAGTAGTTCATTTTTTTTCCTGACTCCGACCGTGGTAAAACCGGTCTGACTCTACAACTCTGACTACGACTACACAGCCTGGATTATACCATAAGCTATTATATACTGTTTTCATATTACATACTGATGTTTTATAGCCTTATTATTTCTACCTAATATTTTAATTACGCTTTCGCTAATTTATCGATAGTTTCACATATGGCAATATCGAATGAAAAGAAAGTTTCTACTTTTATTACAAACATAAAATTAAATTACAGTATTCAATGAAACCTAACGACGACGCTTCTATTATAAAGGTTCTGAACCCAAAAAGTCTAAATAAAATCCAGTCAATACCCACTATACTTTCAAATACTTTCTATCTAAAGCGGCTTCTTTACGGTTATCGGCTGTATTACATACATAGGCTGAAAAAAGGTCTAAATTTTATACCTTTCCCGCTTCGGTATTCCGGTTCTCTTCTCTAGATCAAACAAACAGTCAACTATCTATGTTGTTTTACTCTTCTAAACGGCTTCAAACCCTCGTGAAGTGTATATACAAGGTTTTTAGTCTAATGTATCCATCTTCGGCATGAGATCGTGCCGTGTTTTCCTCTTAGCACGTATTTTCAATAGCTGTTGTTTTATCCTTACGTCTCATCCAGCCGACGATTAACATTGCTTCAGCCTAAGGGTTTTTTTTCAGGTGCATAAAACATTATTTTTTAATCATTTTGATATTAATTGAGCTTAAATTCGGTATAGTATGAAACCGATTTGTTTAGACTATTACACTTTTTAACATAACTACATTTTAAATCATCATGTCACCACTGAACTCGTTGTAAATATTTTGACATCTATTACAAAATTAATTTTTAAAAAATGAGTTTAAATTCAGTCACATAAACACGACGTGGCCATGTCACCTGCACACAACATTACCATACACACACATTATTGATCTCTAAACGGTAGCTAATTTTCTATCCCTTCCAACCATTCTTCTGCATTATGAGAAAAAAGATCTTATTAACTAGGGCTTATACGAAAACCGGACTTTAACTGTCGCAAAATTTTCTTGAAGCCCCGATTAATCATTTCATTAAATTGGCATCTACTTGGTAGAACTCCATTTTAATTAGGTTAAAAAAATCAAAGTATTTTATTCTTCATTTTTTTTGTTTTTCTGTCAATAGTTCTGACATCGCATATGCCAAAATAGCTGTAAACTAATTTTATAAAAAAAATGTAGAACTAAATACATTGATATTTTTAACTTTGTCATTTCATTAATTAAACATAAATTGAGTATATCTTTGCCCTCTCTGAGCGAGTAAATCTTTGTGACTGACTTATTATTACAACCAGTTATTATTAAAATAATTTTGATTAAAAATCTTCCCACTCGCAGCGGATGTCATTAAAACATACAGCAAGTGTTTCATGAAGTAAAAATAATCATATTTTTGTAATAAAATATGTTAATTATTACCTACTTACCGTTCAGCGAAAGTGGAAGGAAATTTATATTGTAGACTTTTTCAACATCCGGAAGATAGTAAAAGCATTATTATCCTTTTACTGCCGAATTTGTGTAAAATTACTACGAAAAAGTGTTTTATTTTTGAATGACCTTAAAATCTTTAAGATTGCAATACAATATCCTCATCAATCCAACTTACTTTCACATTTATATTTATAACGGTTTTTATAAGTAAAAAATGCAACCAATACCAAGATCAGTATAATAAACCGCCCTTTTTATAATATAGTTGTAGATTTTGCAATACGTGTAGAAGATGTAAAAAATATTTAAAAATATATATTTACCTTCTCTAGATACATTTTCAGAGTAAAGTTATGATGAAATGTAAAGCCGTAGCTGAAGTCGGCGACTACAACATTTTGTTTCCTGGAATTTACAATTCACTAAAATTGATCTAATGTTAAGTGTTTTGTCAGTAAAGAAACGTCTCCATAAGGCATTTAAATGTCAGTTGCTTTATTTTTTTATCGTAGTAAAGTTCAAGTATGAAATCTGATATATTGCAAGATTTCAACAAAAGTTCATATCCTTTTTCCGATCACAATTATTTCGTTGAAAACGTCTGCATTTTAAGAATCACGTATCTACTATCCTGCACTGAAGTACCGGAGGGTACGTATTTATTTTCGGCCATATGTTCCAAACGGACCATGCTAAATGGAGAGGAAAAAAATTTCCTCGGACGAGTTAAATACGTCTTTTAATGTCGTTAGGATGCTCGAGACACCCTTCAGTGATTGTGCGGTAGAGATATCTTAAGTAAATAGACATAAATAAGGGTAGTTCTCGTGTAGCAATAAACTGAAACTAAAGTAACCAAGTGTGGGTGTACTCATAGTTACCGGTGTATCACTTAGGACAAACTTCTTGCTCGAAGCTTTTAACAAAATGTATCGCGTGAAATTAATATCGATGCTTTTATACACTGCGTACAACTTGAATGTGTTTTAAAAATATTTTTTACTTTGAACATACCATGTAGAAAAAATATTTTGAAAAAACAAATGCTTGCCAACTTTATTACATTTACTTATATATATATTTATTTTTTCAGATCCATAGCGAAGTGGACATTATCGTTGGCTTCCGTGGTGGACTTCACAGGTTCAAATCTGAATACGACATGTTTTCAATCGATTTCTGTTCAAAAACATAGATAATTGCGATTTTTCAAATTTCTTCCCAGCCTTCCAAACATAAATGCGAGAGCAATTAGCGTATCACTAGTCCTGTCCTAACCCTATCCTTTATATCGCTGCTCTCTTTTCTGAGGTTAAGCTACTGAGTAACGATCAGTTATTGTAGAAAAACGTATATTGAGATATGCTCTACGTTGATAGAGAACATAGATTTTTTAAAATTGGCTTATATAATATTTATTAGAGCAATTATTATCGGCATATTTGTCCCTCTATTGCTTTATTTTTTGAAATTTTTAACAATAAATTTGTAAATATTTAAGCACACTTTTTTTATTAGTTTTGTGTTATGGTTAAAAAAACTAATGAGGCAAACGAAACTCTACCCTACAAAATATTTTTTTCATCCATCATCCACACATAACTATGATTAAAAAATAACAAAAAAATTGAACAAATGAACTTAAAAAAGAAATTTATTCAAGTAATATTTTATAGTTAAGTAACTTAAAAAGTTACAATTTGATAGGTATTCATATAAACAACATTAGAAAAGCTTTCAATACTTTTGATAATATATTATGCTACATCGTCGATTAAAGGCGCCAATAAAAGTTCATGCCTTATTGAAAAAGCGGCGTGTTTCTGAACAAAGCAGAACACTTACCCCTAAAAAGATCTCCCCAATTTTATTATAAAAGCTCGAACAAGAGTCCGCAGTGTTGTTTTAGGCTGGGGTAGAAAGAATCTTCCCCTCTCAATTTACTCATCGCCGAGACACGAACCTCGAGCCTTGCCACGGGCAACATGAACCTATTCACCTATACACATATCCTCGATTCAATCATTGTTTAAAACAGCAGTTTCTATACCAGTCATAAATTTAATCATTTTGTACGGAGAAAAGAAGACTGCAAACTGTTATTTAAAGACACAATCGAAGTTAAGAGTTTTTTTGATAAACACCTTTTATTTTTCAGCACATCAAAGTAAAATCTTTTGAATTGCGCCTTGAAAAATATTGGTGCTGTTCAATTTATGCCATACATCGAATAATTAGATGTATTTGAACTTTTAATGTATTTTTTACGATTGGTAAACCTACATCCGTTTTTTCTCATATATAATATTATTGTACTTATGGAAAAGTAAAAAATTCAAACAATTCAAATTAGATACTGATTGATCGTGAGCGATCCACTTTTATTTTTGTATATAAACTGCACAAACTGTTTACTACTCGTCAGTTCAAGTACATTCGTGCACTTGAAATGCCTGAAGATGCCGAAAGACGAAACCCGAGTCTTTAGCAACAAAACTCATAGAAAAGTACAAAATTCAAACAATTCAGAATTGATATTGAATTTCCATCAAGCACCTCCAGTCTAAATTCTAAATTATAAGGTTTTGTAATTATAATCTTGAACAGAAACGAAATTTTGACATTTGATAAAGTAATGTTTAGAATATTCGAATGGAATCGCAAGATTTACATGCATTCATTATTCAACAATAATTAATTGTACGATACTAACCCATTAATTTTATTGGATGTGTTTGAGCATTTTAATATTCAAAATAGCATTTCCTATATATCTATTAATGCAAAATGTTAACAAAACAATCATTTATTTTATTCGCATCTTTGTATCGTGACCATTAATCAACAAATAACCTAAAACAAAGATAGCAGAACAACCAACATTAAAATAAATGCCTTTTGATATGTATCGCGCAGTGAGTGACATCTGATTCAATTGCGATATCAGCCCTATAAAAAGTTATATTTATTTACCAAAAGTGAACTACGCTTTATTATTTATTCAATGATCAGTTTGAAAATGCCACATTGTTCCTTATTATATAAATAAAATGGTATCACACGAAATCACTTACACATGATTACAGGTAGGTCTCGATTTGCGAACGAGATACGTTTCTGAACTTTAGTCGGATTGGTCGAAAGTCGAATAAGAATTTTAAATTTAGAGAAAAGAAAAACAACAATAATTGAAGATCGTCATTTTTACCACAACAAATACACATACACTTAAATAATATTTTCGATTAATTTGGAAATAACTTTGTGTAAATTAATTTTTAATATTAAATTTAATTTGACGATTTTTTTATTCCGGTTGTTTTGTAACAAAATGTGACACGTGTTTTGATTATTTGAGAAGCATCTTCAAACATAACACATGTTGTAACAAAACAAATGGAGTAACAAAGTTATCAAATTTAATTATTATATTACTGAAATAATCTTTAGAATACCTCGTCATTGGATGTACGGATGACGAGTAAAGTAAGTACCACGTAAGTGCAGTCCTAGAAAAGATGTAGTGAAAGATACTATACTAGTCAGCTATTTTCAACGGGGGCGCTGTTAAAATCCAAGTAGGCGATCGCATACTGCAATGGTGTCAATCCGCTTGAAACGGTATTGTTGATTTATTTACAACACTCTATCCGAGTTATTTTTCATTAAAACACAAACAAAGTACAAATTGGCTCTTATTTCAAAAAAAAATATTTACAAACAAAAGATTACGTTTTAAAATTTAGTTTTTACTTAATTGGCGATTGAATAATTTTATTTTTCAATTTATTCAACGTTATTTATATGTACATATATATATGGCGAATAAATTATCACTCACATTTTGTGAGTAGACCTCATGACGATGAAAGACGTCGATCAAAATGCCAGGGCATCATTTGTCATTTAAACATTTCAAAGTGTATTTTGATTTATTTACACAAAGCTATGGCGTCATGTCATCTACTGCAAGTTTTGTCAACAAAGCGGTCACTATTTCATACAAAGTATGACATTTAAAGTATCCTTAAAGCTATTTAATAATTCTCAAAAACATATTAAATATATATGCCTGTGTGCGATCAGAAGGTGTAAAGATTGGTATCCGGAAAATTTTGCGTCAGCAATTAATCGAAATAATTGATCGTATAACCAATGTATAGATTCTAGAACCAATGAGGTGTGTTTAGTCAAATCATAAAAAGTTATTTTTTATTTATTTTTCTTATTTAATTAGCATATTTTTGGAATCATATGAACTATGAATGCTGGTGCTATTTTCCCAAGACTTGTACAGATTAATTAACTGAAATACTTTAAAGTGAAAAAATCACTATCTCAAAAACTTTTATCTTAAGTTACATAACTGCTTCATCCACTTGTGTGCAATTGGAATATTTAAAAAAAACTTTATCACAACAATGTTTGTTGAAACTAAGACTTGCGACCGATTTTGAACCAATGTCTTTTAAAAACTCGTTGGAGTTATTAGCTTTTAGGGCAAAATATTTACAATTTTTGTATTAATTTTTCAATTTTCAATTATGAGTGAAATAGACATAATTTCGCTTACAAATTATTAATTATATTTTTTTATTATTATTGAAATTTCTTGCCGCGATTTACATATAATTTAATAGTTTTTGGCTTATTCTTGGCTCATACAAATTGAGGTGGTGTCAATTATTATCATACCTTATGTTTTGGCTTAAAAATCATAATCATAAAAATAAAAATCATCGTAAGATTTCAATGAGGTAGTTATACTGTAAAATCTGAAAGAAATATCTGAATTGTTTTTAATATAAACACTAATAACTTTTTTAAATAGAGTGTAGACAAAACGAATTCATTTAGAACCGAAGCATTTTTAAATACACGGTACTTACAAACCCTTGTTATTCTATAAAATGTTTATGGAAGATAAATGAACATCGTCTTCCCCTTTAATGATATAACATAACTTTGATTATTAAAACTCATAAAATCTAACTACACGCGATAATTTTGATTGCTGGTATCTAATTTTATTTCGTTGCTTCTTTGGCGGTAAGCAGCATTAAGTAGCAGAGTTACCTGTTGGGGTAAGTCGTTTTCCCTGACTTCGTAACTGGCGTCGCACCCCCTACACGCCGAACTTTTCCAAATTACTCCTACGTGTCGATAATACTAAATAACATCAAAGATTTTTATACTTCAGTTCATATTCTTACGCACACTCATACGGATACGCCATGCTTTAAATAAAACACGAATGTATTTTCGGAACAAACACCTTAGTCTTCCTATGTTCATAAAACAAAATAACATAATATAATAGTATATACATCAAGAAATAAAACGTTGGTGTCTTCGATCAAATAATGTTTTCATATTTCTTATGAAATAGCTTTTTTTCGTGTCGAATATAATTCCGAAAAGTCCTTTACGAATAATTTATGTGAACGTTTGGAAAATTGTGTTTTATTCTTATCAGGGATTACTTTTTTCCTGATTGAAATGTGTTTAATCTACAATATTTTATCATGTATTTTTTGATAGTTATATATTCTTCATAAAATTATCTAACGTATACATACATTGTAGATACAGTGGAACCTCGATCTACCGTTCTCGCATTATTTGTTTTCCTGCATGGATTGTTTATTTGTTATAGTCCCAGCAAAACTTCCATAGCAACAATATTAAATAATCTTGCATTAATCGTTCCCCGATTTACCGATTTCTTTGATCTATCGTCTAAATGTTATGGTTCCATCCCAAATATTATCACAAATGACCGTTTTTTAAATACTTCTTATTTCCTTCATAAACTTCAGATCTCGTTTCGCCATTTTCTCTGACAACTAAAATGCCTAAATGAATAAAACTAGAAGTCTAGTCTAGAAATCGAAAACAAATCAAGACATTAAAAAAAGAGGAGAGAAATGCCTTGACACAGCAAAAAGAATTAACTCACAAAAGTACGCCGGTTTCAAGAGACTCTGTTAAAATTTAGGTGCCAAACTGCAAATAAGCAACTTAGTATGTAGTAAGTAATTGTAAAAAAATAAATATTCTTTATTAAAAACGTGTAAATAAATAAATAGGTTGTTTAACTAACTATTAAACATATATTTTGGCCCTAGAAACTCGTAGAATCGGAGTTTCACTATACTAAAGTTATTCAACTGATATTTTATACTATATGTACACTGTAATTTTGGAGAAGTTTGATATAATCAAATAAAGGCAATACTTTCACAGACCTTTAGTAGAGTGGCGAACGCATTTAGTCTTTTCGTCCTAATGGTGTCGAGCAGTCGATTTCCAAAATAGACAATACATCAATTTTTTCGTCCATTTTACGGTTTGATAGCATACACAATTGGTAGAGTTTTTTTTATTATCCTCTAACCCCTCCATACGTATACTCTATGATTATTTAGCTGAAGCCCATATCAATAACATTAATGAAAACCAACCGAACGTACCGCATAACGCGTATTATTGGACACAAACGGCGACTTATAAAAAGACCAGACACCAAAGGGTGTATTATGGAAGTACAAATAAAATAATAATAAATAACAGAAATCTTACTTAGTATTTTTATTTAAGAAATAATATTTTTTATCACGTGCAGTTCACAGATACCATGTTATAATGTTTCTATGGTCAGTTTTTATGTTTTATTTAATAAATGTAATATCTCTTCACCAAAAAATTACATCATTTCTAATCAGAATTATTATGATATAAAAATATGTATGTTCACAATATATGTTTGCAATAAACACTTTATTCACATGATTTCATTCATATAGAAATGCGTATTTTCTTCTAAGCCTCAGCACGACCGAAGGCCTTGTAAGGATTTAACCCTGGAGAAGCCTATTGGAGAATTTCTCGCCCACCTTAGAATAACACCGATCCAAACGACAAGTTATTATTGCCGATCGTAGTTATTGTGAGTGTCAGCTAAAAAAAGCGTTTGACCCGGGAGTTTGTACCTAAGCAATATGCAGTCCCTCATGCGGATCTCCCTCCAAATCCAGGAAAGAGATAAGCACCCATAAATACGCATTTGCCAGACAAAAGCGTATGATGTCCCGCCGCAGTAATATGTTTTGATATTCCCCTAATACCGAGCATTGTTCGACGGCCGGGTGTTGAGATCAGTAGTGACGTAACTTTGAAATAACAATTTTTCTTTTTAAGGGTTGCCATGATATTGTGTTATTTTAATTCGCATTTTGACGGTTACAGAACGAAACGAGGATAACCGGATTGTGATTAGTCATCGTCAATATTATACGATCTAAATTCTAGGTAGTACTTCTCTTGATGAGCTTAAGCTTTTTCAGGTTATTATTTCACAATATATGTTATCCATGATATGCTTACTTTTAAATACCAGTATTGCAAACAACTTTTCTATACTATACCAAAGATTTTGAGATTTACCATTTTAAGTCTTATGTACATAGCTTTTTTATAAAAACGTTCTTATCATTCAAAACTAGGATGTATTTTTCTTTAAAAGTTTTAACTATTTATTGTGAATAGAGTAACTACTTCTGTAGATTGCTTACTAAATAAAGCTTATACTAGTTTTAAATAACAAGAATATTTTTTATCGAAAGCCATGGCTCCCGACACTTTTTATTAAATCTTGATGACATGTTGAAGTGGTTTGCGGAGATAGGCAGCTCACAATTTAATCATATGATCAGTGAAGAGCGAAACCAGTCTTTATTCTTATAATCAATTGGGAAAATGTAGGTACAACAGAGTGTTTTAATTTATTGCCTTTCCACGGTGACAGTGAATACCCTAAAGTTGGCTAAGCTAATGATATTATTTAAATTACAGACAATTCTGATTGTATTCTTATTTAAGGTGAATATTACAAGTATCCTGTGTTGTTTATGAATTGTTTTGCAGAAACACACACGCATTCTCTTAAAATTTTATTGTTTGTCAAATTTAAGTCATACAGACATTTTGAGCGTTCCATGTATTTTTATTCAACAATATAGTTGAAGCTTTAGCATCACACTAACTCTCTGCGAAACTTTTATTTACATCACACTAATCCGCTCGATGGATCGAATGGGTCCAGCCATGCGTGTATACCTCTATGCTTCATCCAACATTTTTTCTATTTTATCTATTGGAAACATCGTAATGTGATCACGATGCAAATTTCATTTCGGGACATTCCACTATAACGACTTTATTTTATATGAATTTCCTTTCTACTCTTTTCAAGAGTCTGTGGTTGTTTTTTTTATCGCATGGCTTAATATTTTGTGGGAGAAAAGAGAAATTTTCGTCTGATTTTTCTGCTGAGGGGGGAATGTGGCATCCATTTAATATTGAAATTGGCATTTTTTCTATTATCTATTTTCTATTCGGTTCTGCTCGATAGACAAAATTTCTTTTCATTACTCAAGAAAGGTTTATTTATAACTATTTCAAAAACATATATATTTTAGTAGATTTTACAATTTATCGAAATGAATATGAATAACATTACCACTGTAACTACTCACCGAATACTTTTTTTGTAAATAATTCAATTTTATTAAAACTTGTTTTGTTTTTGGAATAGTATGATATTTCTTCGATGGATTCGGTGGTTACTTTTGGAAGTTTATTTTTATTATAAAATTAAATTTGATAACTTATGTTTGATAGACAGATAGAAACTTTAATTTAAAAATTAAAGAACACTTAAAATGGCTAAAAATCAATCATTTTTCAGAGTTTGCGAATCGTTTGATAGAAAATGATCACAATTTTAATAAAAATAAAAGTGTTGAAATACTCTATAAAGTAAACAATAAAGTGTTAAGAATATTAGTCATTAATAGAGAGGAATCATTAGTAAATAAAATTTTAATTAAGATAGATGGATCACCATTGTTGATTTTTATCCATTTAGTTTTACCACGATTAATATATGTAACTAATTAGTTTATAATAAGTACTACCAGAGTTTGTATCTTACCTCTCCTTGCCTAGAATAGAAAAAATCCCGAATTTTATTTTGTAATTTATATCTTTAGAATTAGAATCAATTTTTAATTTATTCATAAACCTTGCGATTTTAAGTCTGATGATGCTTATTAAAGAGACGAAACACGCGTTTCATTTTGTAACACAACAAGTGGAATAGCAAAGTTATCAAATTGTTTGTTATATTCGTATGATAGCATTTCAAATTGTCACAGTTTACGTATAGATTTAATTTTTTCACGCAAATATTAGATTTTTAAACAAATATTTATTTTATTTTTTATTTGAGATATGTTTTAACTTCTTTAAACAACAGTGCTTGCTGTACAAGAGATTTGTCAGCAATGATCAACACTGAGCTAAAAATTATATTCGTTTTATATATAATATATTTGATGTGCACACATATCATGAGCAATTCTTCGAGTAAAGATACCTTATAACCAAATTTTTATGGAATTGACATTTCCTCATAATTTGTTTACGGACATCATCAGCATTGTCGATACTATATATAGTCCATAATAATTAATAAACAAAACTATTCAACATCGATTTATATTTGTTGAGATTCTTGAAATATCCCAAACGTCCATTACCAATTCGTACCTGTCGCTTAGTATAGCTTAACAAAGAATAAATGCTACCAAAAAAGGAATTCTTTATTTGTTTTTTTTGTTATAATTATTCAATTGGTTCAGAATAAAAAAATACTCTTCAAAACAAGCAACATTACAAAAAATGTTATCTTTAGGATTAAATTTATTATTTTTTTCATTTGGTCATGAATCATTTTCCCCCATGATAGCTTTAAACACCCCATCATTGAATAGCGGGGTGCTCGTTTTAAATACGATATACTACGCCGCATGGACGGTCAATATGATTTCAAATACAAAGAACACAATTTATATGTTCCGTAAATTGGATATATAAAAATGCCATTCAGACATTGTATACAATAAGATATCTTATTAATGTCGTAAATTAAAAAGCTTACTTTTTATGTCACTAGAATGGAATCTTTTTAGCAATACACTTCCTGATTCAACATCGTAAATTTTAAAGGTGGTAAGACGGTATAATCTAACTCATGCGTGGTCACTTCAAGAATTTTTCATTGAAAACATCATAGGGCACATTTAAGTACTTTGCCAATTTTAAATGAGCAACTGAATCTGCCATATTCCTCACTTTTGTATTATATATATCAGTAAATATAATTAAATTTTATTTAGTTTTAAAACGATAAAAAAAATATAATTCTTGAAATTAACCACGACTTATTTAATTAAGGTGTTCCCATGTTATAACATTTTAACGCATATAAGCACATTCATTTCAAAAACCTACAAAGACTATTTTCTAGGTAAATTTCATCTGTGAACTTGAACACCTGACGGTGTCAAAAGACGAAACTTGCGTGAATTTATATAATTTGAACGATTCTAATTTAGATCTTTAACGTTGCTTAAAAGCTCATGTAGAAAGCAGCAGTGGTGATGCAAATAACAACGCCAACCAATCAACTTGTAAGGGCTCGATAAAAATTCAATATTAGTATATTACAATCAAATTTCACGATTATTTAATTATCATTTGAAGGCGAGTAGAACTTTATAATTATATTTTATGACTTGCTGTCTTCGGTCTAGTTATTAAAAACTTTTCCCTAACCATAAGGCCGGTCTGGATTCAATTTTTTTATTATTAAAACTTAACAAAGTAGACATGAGTATTTGGGATGTCTCTTCTCGTTTAACTGATCACGAATGAAAGTTATTTTAATTAAATAAAGAAATATAGCGTTGTGAAAAAAAAAGAAATTTTATATGATTCATATTCAATTATATAGTATAAAAAATTAAAAAATCACTATTTAAAAAGACAGATTTTAGGTAAAACTACATTCCTGTGTTTAAAAAAAAGATTTTCGTGCTAGATCCGTTTGTGTGTGGCAGCATAATCACATCAAACCGAAATAAGCCAAATCCTGGCTTAGCCCAACAATAACACGTCATATGAAAAAAGAGAACGTGCAGGGCAAAAAATATTTGAAGCACAAGGGCATTGGCGTACTAAATACATATTATTGGTTGCGAATTATAAAAAAATAACACCTTTTTTATTGTCATGCTACTTAAATAACTTTTAACTTACTTACTTCCTTCTTTGGTGTCAATGTTTTATATTGTTTAGTTAATGAAAACAATAAATAATATATGTCTAAATTAATGACAGTTATCAGGCATAGGTATTTTTAGTCAAATGAACACACTTTTGGGAGATATTTAATATTTTTTTAGAGATTTATAAAAAGATATATTTCAAATTTAATTCTTCACTGTAAGCACTTGATGAATTGAAGGTTTGTCGTATATTTCTTATAGTTAAAGTATGTACTTATTCGATATAAAAAAATAACTAATCAATGTATAAATTGAGACATTTGAGACATTCTTTTTTTTACCCCTCGCACAACTTTCTCTAATTTTCAATCCCGAAATCCTGGGGTTAGTATTGTCACAATCCCAGGATTTCGGGATGACAAAATTGGACGAGATCCCGGGATTGAAGGCCTTAGTTACAACGTAGCAAACGACTTAATGATTCACTAAAAATATGAAACACTAATTATCACTTTTTTACAACTCAGGTTAGATGCGTAAAAAATTCGTCATACAGTCAGTCATATCTCAAAACTACCAATATCTAGTTCTATAGAACTAAGCTATCGACATGTTATGTATATATTATATTTAAACTGGATCAAAACAAAATTTCCACAGAATCTTGTACGCCATTGGTGTATAGGGAGAATTATTTGATATTCGCTTGATCGACACTTTGCAGAACTCCCTGACCTCGCAACACTCTGCTTCTTTTACCGTTATTTCATTTGATGAGCAAATGCCCTCTGATCCTTAATACAAATTGACTGCGAGTTCACAAATCAATAAATATCTCTTGTTCGGAAAATGGGTCTGGTGATTGGCAAACGTTTTCATAATTTGATTCAAGGCTTCTATGTAACGAGAGCAATTTTCCCAAGACCATTATTTATTTTTATTACATTTTTGTATGTGTAGAAGTCATTTTATCAAATAATATCTCCTTCTTCTAATGAGATACTATTGTTATAAATTTTAATATTTCTTTGTATGGACATGTATTACTGTTTTTGGACATTTGTGAATGTTGACCTATTGTATTTAATTTCACTTTCTTGACTATTTGACATAATCGAATTGTCGTAGTTCTTCCTCTTTAAAAGAATATTTTTCAATGTCCCAATTTTATATTTAATCTAATTCTTTCTAGACGTTTATATATTTATCGCAATGGCCCCGAGTTCTTACACTACTAATGCTCTTGGTATTTACTCCGCGATCCAAGATCAAATCATCAAACACTTGTTTACATTTTTTTAAATTCATGTTCGCTCCCAATATGAATCATATGGCCTCCTAAAGAAGGTATCTCAACAGACATTTTCTACGGTTACTATTTGTTATTCAGTTGATCAACGTCTCTTTTTTTAAGAGAATATGTATAGAAACGATATAGCTAGGACAGTACTAGTAGGTAGCTAATCATTCTCGCTACGCCTCTTTATTTAAGGATTATAATGGTGGGTAGGAGTTTTAAGACATGACAAACATTCTCATGCCTTTGAACTGAAATCGGTTTTTCGATTAAAAAAAATGCCTTTCGTACTGGGATTCGAACCCGTGAAGTCCGTCAAGGAAGCCAACGACGTTGACCACTGCACTACGCACTCGACGAATATTATTATATATAACTATACTGATGATTTTTGTCGAAAGACATGGCTATTTCTCATGAAAAATAGTATAAAACGATTAAATTAAATTCATTCTTCTCCCCGAACTTTTTCAAAGTCTTCATCAAATTACATTCAAATCACAGCTTAACCATTAATATATATTTTTTACATATTCGATTTTAATATGAATTATAATTATATTAAATACTTTCAACTCACCTTCATCACCTTTATTTGAGTTTAATAGTTCTCTCTTTCCAACTACACATTTACCAGTACGAACAGTCAATGGATTTGATCACTGCACCACCGATCAAAATTTCGAAAATACAAAAAAAAAATTCCATTTCACACTTTATTGAGCAGGTCGGAATTTGAAAAAACAAACAAATTTTAGTGCAGAATTGTTTTTATTACGTAAACAAAACAAAAAAAATATTGCAATACTCAGACAGCTTAAAAATCGAAATACTTGAAATTATCTCGTCCCATAATTATTATTGTAAACGCACGTTTGATTAATTTGGTGTGCTTTATAAATCTTTGGGTGTCAAAATGGAGAGAATATTTCGAATTTAAATGCCATATTTCAATAAACTTTTTGCAATTTATTTGAGAACAAATTTGTTTGACATTCTACACGTTTACGGTGTATAATATATCATCTCAAATTCAATAAAATGTTGAAGTATGCTAGAATTTTTATTAGCAAATAAGTAACTTTTTATTCTGATCACGTCTCCAAACAGCCCCACAGTTCATCTGCCTATCGCAATATCAACCCCTAAATACCCCCTAACACACATCAATACGACTACAAATAAGGCTCAACAATCAAACTAAAAAAATACAACTGATATCAATCGCTTCGTATCGATGGCTTGTGCACTACAATAAGGGCAATTTAGTAAGTAAGGGTCGCAATTTACAAATAAGCTTTTCAATAAAACCTTTTTCAAAAATATTTGTGCAAATAATTCATGTTTAGCTTTAAAAACTTTATTCGGTTATAAAAAAATCTATTGTTATTTTCAAAAGAATTCAATTCACGATTATTTGGTGTGATTTTGTTTTCTAAATGAACAATATCGAGCCCTTGTTAAAAATTTAGGCAACCGCTATAATACGTAAATTTGTATACATATGTGCACTTATGGATAACTTCAAAGCGTCGCAAAAAAATGAGGTCCGATGAGTTAAATAAGTAAAAACTTATTCAGCGGACCTCTATACATTTTTTTTTAATCAAATAAAATTATTTTTTTGTCATAATCTAAAAATCTTCGCTTTAATAAAATGTTAAGTAGTTTTTCACGTGTCAACTGACTAATGATTTGACGTGCACACAGTCACATGATAATTTTAGTTACTTATCAAATCTTCACGAACGTTTTATATTATTGTATTACGTTAATAAATAAAAAATACTTTATTATAAAACAGACAATACGAGTGTCAGCTGGACTAAATAAACTCTATTTCTAAGAAGAATCAGCTGAAATTTTAGCCAACAAATAGTCCTACTAAAAACTGTTGAAATACAAAATAATGAATCAACAATCTCTCAAAAGATGAGAAGTGCTGTTAAAAAATCAAATCACAAATATTTACTTTACCTGGATTTATTTTTGTGACAAAATATCGTTCTGATTTCTTGTCTCACCAAATAAAGTCCATTTTATTCGATGCCCCCATAATGTCTATTTTTACAAAAGTAAATATTGCGTCAGGTGTCAAAAGAGAAAACTCTGAGCTTTTTATTTCCGAGGTGCGTCAACTACCCTCGGCTATATAAAGCCACCCTCCTGTGGCCGCTAAGATAATAAAAGTTTGCACTTGTTGGCAATAGAATGGACCGAAGGGCTGCAGCCACGATAAAATAAAATATATAAAATAATACTCCCTTTTTGTTCAAATTCAACGGCATTTTTACCCCCACAGGACGTAAAAAGAACTTCAATGCCGTCTTGATAAATTAAAATTAATTTTCTAACTTTTTTTAAAAATATTGTTTGACTCTCACAGTGAAGTACAACTATTTTTCTACCACCACCCGTTGTGATTATTCCGCACACAGAACTTACGGCCAAAATACAGAACACAATTACAATCGATACAAAAAATAATTAACTGTATTGATTTCATGCTACAAAGCACTGTGATGCTTGAAAGTTATCATATTTGTATATACAATATTTCAATTTTTAATAACAACAATGAGAGCGTTTTATATTTTATTTTAAAACCCATTAACTTTTTTGCTAAGCCATGTAATATAATCCATATCAATTACTTATTATATTTAATATCTACACATTATAACGGCCGATACAATTTAGAAATTATTTATTATATTATAACAATTAGACTTTTGATAATGCACGTGATGAGAAAACCGATGCTGGTCTTTATTTTAAGAAAATGGAATAAGGAGAACAAAGTGTTTGTTTTAAATATTATGCATACTCAGAACGATCATTAATGCTTGGAGTGGAATATATTGTAGCTATGAATATAATACACGATGATGAGCGATAAATAATCTTTTTTTTTTAAATCTCAGACGTAATTTATAATATTTAAATAACGGGTCGTGAAAAATAATTGTCAACGTTTTTGAAAATATATCTATTTAGTACCGGGTTCATGGTTTCGTAAACCATAAAATACACTTTTTCTTTCATTAAGCTTAAAAATAAACTTATTGATTCACGTCCGACACCACGGATATATTTGATGTTAAAATTTCTTTTCACCCACCTTAAAACGTGTTCTTTCCTAGACTCATCGTTATTATTATTTTTTTATTTTAATTTTTAAAAAAATGTTTGGCATTACAATGCCAATGCGCCAAATATTTTAAAGTTTAAAGATCAAGCGAGAAAAAACTTGATGAGAATTTTAGTAATGTAAGTCACTCGAGATAAACTCAAGGTAAATTGACATCACAAACACTCATGTCTTGGGTCTAAAAATTTAAATTGAAAAATCTAAATTTGACATTGACCTTACCGGGAATTTTTCAACGTTAAAATGGATGGAATTCGATCTTCACCAAGGTCAACTCGGGCGGGAGTTCCGCAAGGCTCTGTTTTGGGACCCATATTATACAATATATACACCTATGACATTCCTTCCGGCGGAGAAAACGACGCAATTATAGCACAATATGCAGATGATACGGCTATTTTAGCTAAATCTCGAAATCGACAAAGCGCTGTCACGCATGTTCAATCAGCTGCTGACACAATTGCAGACTGGTGCGACAAATGGCGAATCAAAATTAATACCGAAAAGAGCGCGGCAGTAATGTTTTCTAAGGGTTTTATCAGAAAACCTAATTTTGCTTGCATACGCATGCACAACGCAGAGATCAAGTGGTCTAATTCGGTTAAGTATCTTGGACTCACACTAGATAATCGACTTAAATTTAATGAACACGCCGCGATTAAAAAACGTCAAGCTAACGCTACAAAGGCAAGGTTGTATTTTATGCTTAACGCGAGGAGCAAACTTACTCTCAAAAGCAAGCTGCTCCTCTACACAGCAATCACTCGACCAATCATGATGTACGCTGCTCCAATATGGACGTATGCTCACCGTAAACATATGAAGACTCTCCAGATTGTCCAAAATAAATCACTGAGACAGATATGTAACGCCCCGTGGTACGTGCGTAACACGCTGCTTCACAGAGACTTGAAAATACCTACCATCCGCGAGTTCGTTCGTGAGATATCTCAAAGGTTTCACAGCGAAGTAGGGAAACATTTTAACCCAACGATATCTAATCTCCACAATTATGACGAGACACTGCCTGAGAATCGTTTTAGACCGAGAGCAATTCTGCTCGACGACCCTCCATAGATCTTATGTCGTCTAAAATTGGCACTTTTAGAACGAAATAATGCATCACGAAAATGACTCTCTTTGTTTGACTTTCCTTGTGCACTGTATGTGTGTATGTATGTATGCGTATGTGTGTGTACATGTACGGATGCAGTGTGGGGAAGCATATAGAATGTGATTTGCAAAATAGTGCATATGGAGTTCCCGTGAACTTCTTATCTCTGTAGCGATCGCGCCCTTCTGTCTGCAAACGATGGTAAGGGGATGCAATTTACAATTCTTCAAACACTTTATCGATGAAGGAGACTAGAAGAACCTTGACGTTAGCGCGTCCTGGTACTTGAAGCTCCATAAATTTGATATCCAAAAAAAAAAAAAAAACCGGGAATCGAACCCAGACCCACCTGGTCGGTAGAGCAAGCTCTAACCAACAAGACCACGTCGGGCGACCATATTATATTATATTCTTACCCAGTGGCGGCCGGTCAATGTGGCATTGGCTCAATGCACCTCTTGTATATGCAGGGGTGGTTATATTTCATGAAATAATATTCAAACATAACATTTATACCATTCACTCATTTTAAATTCTTCATATATTTATTGTATTATTTTTTTTTCTTTTCTAAATTTCTAAAATATTTATTACAGAATATAAAATGAGTGAATGGTATAAATGTAATGTTTGAATATTATTTCATGAAATATAACTGTCCCTGCATATACAAGAGGTGCAGTGATCCAATGCCACATTGACCGGCCTCCACTGTTCTTACCATATCCGAGAGGAGTACGTAAGTAAATAAATTACAACAATTTCTCACAAAAATAACTTCTTTCGAGAAGCTATGATAGTGCTTTAAATTAATAGTTGATATGGTACATTAATTATTATTGTGTATTTCAAAAAATAAAAATATATATTTATTGACAATAAGTAGTTGGTAACTCTTAAACATAATAATAGGTTCACTAGAATGTTAACAGTGGATTTGTGAAAATCTTCATTTATTTTCAATTGTTGAAATGTTCAGAAGTCATACTGTATATCTGTTATTTAACGCCTGCAAAAGTCTATCATTATTCGCACCCCTCAGAATGCATGTACACTCAACCTCCAATCAGCCTTGGATAAATGTTATTTTAACTAATTCAGTGCAGTTTAATGTGATTCTAGCACCCTTTTGCTTCCCTCCAGTGTGACCCTTTGTCGTGCATGATCCTTGTTTTTATACCCCCGAAAATGGGTACCGTGAAATTCGTCCATCGTTTTTTATTAATAATATATTATGCGGATACATTGCAACCATAGAAGGAATATACTATACAAGATAGATTATTATTGAAAATCTGTATATATCGCTTATGTTGAAAAAATTAATCAAAATCATCGATTTTTTATAAGATTAATATTTTGAAGGTGCTTACTGTCAATGGCTTGGTGAAAAAAGCATTATATTTATATGAATAACTCATATTTTTTGTATTTATTCTTTTTCTTATATTATTATTGAATTTGTTAATTAAATTTTTAATTGTGCATATAATTTTGGCTTAACGCACTTCAAATCTATGAATAGTATAATAATAATTTAAATATAAGTAAATATTTAAATAATTTCAAATTATTAAATACATTCATATTCATAATATTTATATAATCCTAACTTTTTGTTTTACCATGTCCACTTCCAACGTGCAGCTTTTTGACTTCTCATGGAGTTTTTTTTTCGATAACAACAAAAATCTACTAGGAATGCTTGTTACTAGATTTCTCAACCTCTCTTTTCAAAATACAGTAGTGATTAACTAATGCCTCTCGATACACTTAATTTGAGTAATCGGATGGGTGGAAGAGAATTTTAGACGTCGCAATAGCTTTTTATCAGAAATCCATTATTTTTTTAAAATAAACACTTTATTTAACCCCAATATATCTAAATTATGAACGTTCAGTTTTAATCGGACCTATACCGATGTTGGTATTAATACGAAAATATGAATTGCTCATTTAAAAGCTGGTCAACATTCAAAATTCTTTAAAATCGGATGCAACACTAAGACGCCGTTAACATCCTGGTCACAAAATAATAAATCTATAGAATTGCAACAATCTACCCGACGAAAGATTATCAAAAATTTGGTTCAATAAACAATTAGATTTTGGAATGCTTGTGTGTCTCATATACGTGATTTTTTTTTAGTACGGAAACTCTCTATCCCACATTTGTTTGTCATATCGAGGTCTTACTGTAGCAAAATATGGAACAATTATTTGAAATAATAGTTAGTAAGTGGATTGCTATTTTTTTATGTTCATGTCGTCTCTGCAATTTTCTGCCACTAAACATATCGGCAAAGAGTAATGCGGAGCAAGAGGCACTTGGGGGATACCTAGCCCGATATTAGTATTACTGCCTGGGAGCGTTTTGCTATTTGTTCTGTGAGAAAGAGACCGGCGCAGTGGCGGAGGATGAGTGAATCACTAATGGACAAAGCCGGAGGGAATATTTACTTTTGAATTTCACCCGCGCGCTTCGCCAAAGATGCGAAAGGACGACATGACAGTGGTAAGGATGTCACGCGGAGCAGGGGGTCGAGTCAATTGGGATTGCGCGTTTATTTATGTCATTAAATCGTATGTTTATTTTAAGTACAGGCAATCAAAAATTATAAACACATTCATGACGTTTTTATGACATTTTAGTTCCCGCTGCTGAGAGTTTTTTTAGACATTCCAGCTTTAGCAGCAATTTACTAACTAAGAAAAACAAATATTTTAATTTCCCCGAATATAAAGCAGTCACACTTTCCCGAGTTCTGTCCACTTATTTTGACCGTGAGAGCGGTTGAGAAATCAGCTGACGTGATAAGAAAAACTATTAATATATTCATTGGATAATCAAGTTTTCTTAATGATATATGTACAATTTTCCCTGCAAAACCTACACACCTTCTAACCAAATAAAAAAGGAGACTCAGTACATTTTCAAATATTGTACCGTTTCGCACATTAAATACGTTTTCGGTTTATGGTTAGACAAAAATTATGATATATTTGATTTATTAGTAACATGATGTCTATACATGGAAAAAATAATATCTATGGAAAAGAATCAAATGTTTACTTTTGTTTTTCTAGAAAATTCTATTTTTCGTTAAGTTTTGTTAAAACACTATATTAGAGGTGGGAAAATATTTTGGCTGTCGGGGCACATTAGGGATGAAAATTTGACCGCGGGCCTCATTAAAACACCGCAAAGGTAATTAGTTTTTTTTTATTATTTAGAAGGCTTGGGTCATAAAACTCACAGAATTTCTCCAATTCAAAGATTTATCCTCCGAATAGTCATTCAATTTTTAAATGCTTTTTAAAAGCAATATTAAACGTTTTTGTAACTACATATTGTTAAAATTCTACTCGGGCCGGATCCGGTCAGCAGACCGCCATTTGCCCAGAATTACTCCATAAAATACATTTTATAAACGACATGCCCAATAAGAATACAAAGCAATAGTCCACTAATAAAGTTATTTATTTTTCATAATTATCATATATGCAAAAAAACAACTATATTCTCAATTATTTTTAATTTCATATAACTACATAGACGGCTGTGTGGTCGAGTGCTCAACGTCATTGGCTACCGCAAAGGAGGTCACGGGTTCGAATCCCAGTACGGGCAGTTTTATAAATGAATTTTTAAATTAATTTATGAATTTCTGTTCAAAGGCATAGATGTATATGATGTCTTGAATTCCCTCCTCCCACTCATCCTATCCTATGAATAGGGCGTATCGAAAGCGATCAGTTAACCACTAGTCCTGTCCTACCCCTTTCTTTCTATTCCTACTCTCTTTGTAAAAAGAGAGGTTGAGTAACTGAGTAACAAGCAGTTCTTGTAGAAACACTTCTGTTGAGATAAACTCCGTTAGCAGTCCATATGCTCCACATTGGGAGTGGACATTGTAAATAAAAAAAAAAACTACATAATCAATTTAAATCGCTTGCGTAAACCAATTCAATCAATATAATAAAATATACTGAATGCCTTATATGTCAAATATCTTATTTAAACGGTTGTTTTTTTAAATAATCATACAAACAAAAAATGTTATGCTATCTCTACTGTTGAACAACACATAATTGGTCTTTTTATTTCCTCTCTTTTATTTCCCCCTGGGATTGGCATAATTGATTCAATCAACTCGTCCACGCTAATTTGAGATCGGTAATACAAGGCAATTACTTAATCGCTCCATCGATATTATCAATATTTAATGATCTAATTCGAATTGTATGTTTTATTATCATTAATAACATAAAAAAAACTTCTATTCGAATTGGTGATGTATTATTTTAATATATGTAAGTATTTTATATGAACAACAAAATAATAATAAAATAAATAAATAAATAAATAAAACAATAAGTCTTTAGATATTTTATATGATGAAAGTTGTAACGCATAAATACATACTGCAACTTGATTATAAATCTCTATGAAATCTATATATATAAAAATGAATGTTTATTTATTTGTCGCTTATGCGTTCCTATACCGCTCATCCGAATGCAATAAAACTTTGTTGAGTTGTTTTGCGGTCGCTCACAAAGGTTTCTGAATTAGTAGAGCCAGCGGTGGGATGCCAATACGTTAACAATGGGGGCTAGGGAAATTCTCGGTGTTTTGGGGAAGTCGTGAGTTTTTTTATCACTTCTATGCAAAGATATACAATACTATATTGTGTATCCAAAATTATTTTAATAAACACAATGAAAACAAGAACACTTTCTCACTTTGAGTGGCATTGTAACGCATGCCGGGTACTCGCTAGTACTCAATAAATATGATCTTACGTTCCCTTAAAATTTTTATTGAACATTATTTTATTGTTCCCGATTACTAAAACACGGTCTCTCATTACTTTAAACAACGATTATAGGTTAGATTTGTATGTTAATCAAAATATTAATGTTTGAACTTTTTTTTCCATCAATGAAAGATATCTAGTTATAGAATTCAGATGGCGATAACACATATTGTTATCACTTTTAAGGTGTTCACTGTCAATACTTGGTGGAATGGCATTATAATAAAAATAATAAAACATTTTTAGTACTTTTTCCACATAAAATTTATTAGATCAGGACCGGTTTCGCTCATCGCGAGCATTATCAACTGATAAGAAAAATACATAAACAGTGATATTTATACAAATTTAAATTGAAATAAAAAGGTGTAAGCAACTATTAACAATTTAAAGGATTAGCAAATTACATTATAATTACACAAAATTAAAATGCTTAACACCCATAACAATTAAAAAATCATCATCAAAGAATAATAAATCTAAGTGGCAAACGATATCAATTATAAACACAATTAAAATTTGGGAAATTTTTACACAAAGTGAAACACTACATTACTAAAGTAAATATCCTAATGATGATTTGGTGTTTTTCCCGTTTTCAAGCAATGATGTACTTCAACAAAATCAGCAGTAATGAAGATTCTGAAAAAGACATTTTTAAAAACCACATCAATTCTTACAAAAGGAATAAATTTTGAAAAACATTTAAATAATATAGAAGAGCAGTTAACATAGGCTAGAATTAGTAATGTAGTGTTTCACTCTGTGTAAAAATTTCCCAAATTTTAATTGTGTTTATAATTGATATCGTTTGCCACTTAGATTTATTATTCTTTGATGATGATTTTTTTAATTGTTATGGGTGTTAAGTATTTTAATTTTGTGTAATTATAATGTAATTTGCTAATCCTTTAAATTGTTAATAGTTGCTTACACCTTTTTATTTCAATTTAAATTTGTATAAATATCACTGTTTATGTATTTTTCTTATCAGTTGATAATGCTCGCGATGAGCGAAACCGGTCCTGATCTAATAAATTTTATGTGGAAAAAGTACTAAAAATGTTTTATTATTTTTACATATTGTTATATTGTATCTTAATTTTTAATCATGGAGACACTTTTTTGTACAATGTTATATTAAGCCGAATGCTATGGACTTGACCAGGTTTCAACTCTTTGTATTTAAATTCCGTATATGTATTAATATGACAGGTTCTATGACGCAGCGGTTATCGTTGTTGGCTTCCGTGCCGGATCTTACGGATTTGAGTCCCAGTACGAACAGCATTTTTTAGATTGATTTATCGATTTCTGTTCAAAGGCATGGGTGTTTTTGATGTCTAAAAATTCCCTCCCATCCTTCAATGGCTAGACGTAGCGAGCGCGACTAGTCATGTCTTAGCTTTATTCTACCACTCTCTTTGGAAAATAGAAGTTGAGGAACTGAGTAACAAACTGTTTTTGTAGAAAAAGTTATGCTGAGATACCTCATTTAGGAGACCATATGCTCCACATTGGGAGCGAACATTTATTTAAAAAAAAATATATTAATTTGTTCATTTTTATTTACATTAATAATTATAATTCATCCGGAAATCAAATTGAAAAAACCAACAAAATTTATTTATTTATTTCAATTCGGTGTCAATATATGTTTAAGTGGGATGCTTTAATGTGCTAATATTTTTATGCGAATTATATAAATATACAATTTATATTATTTTTCTTCATTTGCATAACTCTGCTAGATTTGAAATTTGGTACGTAAAGTAACAATTTGTTTTATTTTCCCAAACTTTTAAGTGATGGGTTCGATTATGTTATTGAATGTCTGAAGATGTCAAAGGGTAAAACCCAGGTTGTATGTTACAAAAAATATGTATTATAAAAGTCATAATTCAAATGTGTGTTATTGCTTCATCTTACAGCCATAGTGAATAATAATAATTGTAAGATTAAACAAAAAAATACGAAGATTCCATAATATAGAATTTATTAAATAAAAACATTCCCTCGCAGTCATGATAAAATAATATTATACAACTGTTATTGTTTTTTTTTAGAATTGATAGATTTCTCCCAAACGTAAAGAAATTTATTCAATAACACTATCCTCGCAATTTGAATGAATGATGTAGAAATAATTTAAAAAAAAAACCATTCCGTACATTTTGTTACGTATAAAATTATTTTGTATGTGCCATTGAATAATAGCAACGCTATCGAATATTCATTGTGGAGCATTTTCTCAGATCCGTCAGGGAAACGTGCCCCGGGAAATCCCCCGGCTATAAGTAACATATTCAGGCGTCACACCGGATATGACAACTCGTTACGCAACAATACCTCGATACAATGTGGCAGTACACCGTGTGCCCAGCGCCCCCGCGCTCCACCGGCGTATCTACCCCCACGTGAGCTGTTATCTGCCTCCAACACTTCATTCGTCTTATAATTCGCTGCCTTTCAACGAGAATCGCATCAATCTTATATGATGAATAGCAATATTCATTTTGGCGATATTTCATTTTTACATAGCAGAGTTTGTTATACAAAGCGAATTGTTATGTAGGAACGCTCGCTCGTTTTGAGCTTTACCCAAGGTCGCTTCGATGGAAAATTAAACATTAAACATTTTACATCAACATTTTTATTTTTAATATCGATCAAAAAAAACTTACTAAAAATTAATATTGTAAAGCTGTTTAACTCTCCACACTGTCTCAAGAATCTTTCTTTGAAGCTTTTCTTCGTTTGCTTTTGGCCGAAATAGCCTTAAACTGATTATATATTAAATTTTGTAGAACTAAATACAATTTTTAAAAAAATGAGATTGAGTGACTGAGTAACAAAAGTTCTCGTAGAAAAAACTTCTGTTGTGACACTTCCATTAGGAGGCCATATGCTCCACATTGAGAGCGGACATGGATAAAAAAAAACTTTAATAGTTTGGCCGTATTACAATTGAGTTCTACCAATTAAATTCCAATTCAATCAATAATTTGACGTAGGTGTTCATGATCTCTTTCATTGTCGTTTTTCGGGTATTTGTCTAAACATACTTTCAAACTCTCCTTTTTCTTCTGGAATTAAACACTCACTTCATTTTTTTAAAATCGCTGTATTGCCAAAAAAAATCAAATTAAAAAACAAAAGTAATCGACGTCGTTTTTTAAGGAATGATATCAAATTAACAATACAACTCTTGTGGATGCATACATGTATTCTAATTTTGTTTTTCTTTCAAACCTAACTCCTAACCTAATACCTGATTCGCCACTGGATTATTTATTACTGGGTTTTGAAAAAAAGTTCATGTTTATTTTTAATAGCTTCAACTTCTTGGTCTTTAAAAATCCATATACCCCCCATTTAGGAGACAATGATTTACATGCATACATAAAACTCGTGACACGTAAATATTTTTTTCGAGATTGTTCTTATGATTGTTTCAGATTTTTAGCAATCAAATTATAAACGGTAAATAAATTCACACACTTTATAACCAAAATTCTGCTTAATTCGCAGCAGAACAAATTTAATGCTTTTCTCAGAGAAAAGTCTTATTATAACACTTGCGTGTTCGCAAAAGACGCGTTGGTGCGCGAAATGAACGAAAATGAGAAAATCTAATTATCCAAGAGCAATCTTCAAAATAAAGAGGGGTAAGTGAGATTACAAACTTCCTTGTTTAAAGTTAACAAATCAAATGTTTACTTGTTTGTTATTTTAGGATGGAAAATAGAATTTTCATCATTTAAACATCTTCGCCACTACATGATACTTTAATACTACTTTAAATAATCAACTAGTTTTGCATTAGATTATCGTGTTTTATGTATTTTTATCATTTTTATTGAAGTTTAATTTAAAAAGGTGGTGTTTGAATTAAGATACTTTATGCTGTAAAAAAACGTATGGTAAATATAATGTTATATATTTTTAAAATATATAAAATAAAGCGCAATTTTAAAGTGATGTAAACATAATAATCGTTATAGAATAGATATTTCAACTAAAGCAACATTTATAGAATACGAAAAAACTATTCAAACATCATCAATTTTAAAAACTGTCGCAGAAAATTTTAAAGTGATAGACGTTTTATAATTATGCGTAAACATTCTGTAATATATGTATATGAAAAATAACATCCTCTTTTGAATTGACTACACATTTATTTTAAATGATCAAAACCAGTTTTGTTCATTCCCAGAATATAATTTTATTTTTTGAATATTTTTTCTATTTTTGTATTGACAGTTTTACACTTTAAACGTGATTAAATAAGCTAGTGCCACTAAACTTACTGTCTTATTTAAGATATATAAATTGAAATAAATAGTGCACGTGATGACAGAAACTGATCCTGTTTATATTAATTAAGTGTGAAATTTGTAAAAAAGAGTGTTTTTTTTTCAAATATAATAAGTATGTATTGACAGTAAAGTAATATGTATAATACACACCATAATATCTACTTCTCCAGTACCCTGTTATCAATTACAAATTCAGCTAATAGTAAAAAGTTCTTTATGAACAGTAATCTAAATGCAAACTCTCTCGAAAGAATATATAATTTTAAAAATTGACACCTTTACATTCGAAAACAAATTTATGAACCGATCGAAAAATCAAGTTTTTAAAGTGTCACAACAATCTTTCAGGAGTTGACCACTTGGATGCATGAGTGAAAATATGTCTTCATCCAAACTATATTTTATTTAACGGTTCCATTGAACCAATACTTTTAGAAAACCAATACTTTTATTTGTTTTTCAGATACGTATATTTTAAATGCATTTTGTTTCTACCGCTAATTCCGCTCTCAACTGCTGCCGAAGCGCAAATGCCCCTTTTCAATGGTAATGTAAACACGACGCAGCAAATGTAGAAATAACGCCACTCATCTAACGCCTTGCTTTTCGTTTGAGAGCTTTTATACTCAAGCAGTTGCGCCCTTCAAAATTTATATTTAGAGGATATATTAAATAAAAATTTTCCACCTGAAACCTTAATAGGACACAAGGAAAAAAATATGTAACTTCATAACATGACACATTCTTTTAAGCGAATAATTTTACAAATCTAATATTTTATCCGAAAACGGGACTGAACATTATAATGAGCAAAATGCAATGTTTTTTAAATGTATTAGAATCATCATATAGTATGCTATAATCAAGCCCTACGAAGTAAACATCAATAAACTGTTATTATTTGTAAATTTTTCTAATTTTTTAAATATATCAAAAAGAAAACGTATACAATTTAAAATCATTGTATTTCAAATTAGTAAGTGTGCAATGATGTAGTGACTATGGTATATCCCGGACCGTTTATGAGACCACGGGATTTATCATTTACCATAATTTCATTTTTTTACATGTCACTAATTTTTCTTCATGTTTCATTTAATTTTAAATAAACTCTATTTAAAAAAGAGAGGTTGAACTACTGAGTGACAAACAGTTCCCGTAGAATCACTTATGTTTAGATACTTCCATTAGTAGGCCATATGCTACACTTTTAAAACGGATGGATAAAAAAACAATCTACATGATTTCAAAGTTTAATTTATTCATTGAATATGTAATATATCAACGTCACCAATTTTTTTAAAAAATGTAGTAGAATATCTATAATTATTAATTATCGTGTCCCCTTAAAATATGTACGTGCTTCACTGCGAGAAACGTAAAATAGTCAACCTCATTTCCCTGGTCCGTGGTCAGTACAGAGTCGACGAAGCTTTCATGCTCAGAGCTGCGCGAATGAATAACTGCGCTGGACTTATTTATAGCAAAACATTTTCATTTTGCCGAAAAACTTTAAATAATACATTATGCTGGTATTTTGCAGGTCAACTTGCAGGGCTTATCATCAGTTTTTCAGGTTCTCACTTTTAGCAATAAATCTCGTTGCCAGCCGCTATAAAAAAACTATCGCAAATACTAATAGATTGACTGCTAGATATCTATCATCCCTCATACCATCAGCTCGATATCACCCTCGGGTACCAAACATTGCAAACCCTGCTTAATTGTTTGAGAACTATAGCCCGATGAGCAGGGACTATTTTCAAATAATACCAATTTAGTATATTTGTAAATATTTTTTAAGTGAAACTAATTAAGTAATTTTTATAATAGAAACAGACGGTTTTTTTCGTTTTAATATTTCTATCAATCAACAAAACTTTAGTGTTGACGCTACTAAATATTAAAAGCGTTAGATCTAGCCAACTATAAAATGGTGAATCTTTTTTCTCGAACTTCATAGTACAATTACGTCTTTACCTAATGTATTGGTGGATTGCATATTTTTATTTTACGGAGATAACACTATTGCAAAGTATATTGTTTACTGAAGTTACTTCACTTTTACGATATTTTAAGACGTGTAGAATATCACAACGCATCTAACTTATTTGTTCTACAATACCATTTGACTCACTTCACCTCTAATGGGCACAAAATGAAAGTAAAATTATGTTTCAGTTGTTATATGAATTACAATACAGCTGGCCCGGAGACTTCAATTCACTTGGAGTTCACTTCATAGTTGTATAGAATCCATGTTTTATTTAAAAATTGGCTTTGAATAGTAATGGTTTTTCATATTTTTTTTCTTCTCAACCTTTAAACGTACTCTAAAAATGAGGGAGACAGAAATTCATATTAATCTCAATAATCGTACACTCCATCCGCTGTAAAAAATCTTCTTATTGTGTAAAATTAATTTTCAACATTGGATAATAAATACTATAACTAAAAAATTCATCTGATTGCTCCCATTTTTGAGTTTTCATGTACGATCGAATGGCAATAAACGTACGAAATATAAATATGAATAATTCTGAATACGTTACCCAATACAGGGTATCATTGACACAATAGTTATGATGCATCCTGTCACACCAAAATACAGCTTTTTGCATGTCACTCTTTGTTAATCAAAAGTTGACTGCTCCACTCCGCTCTAGCGAGATATTTATTATTCAAAAATGGCGGGGAGTCTGGTCGTCAGTGAGACTAGCGACACTTGACGTCTAAAATATATTGCACGGGACAGATATTAAAATCTTTTATTCACATTATTATTTTGCGTTGGTGACACGTGTCTTTCTCGTGTTGCCACCTGCTTAAATTATTAAAGCTTTTCTGGGTGAAGGAAACAATTGTCGGTTGTCATATTTTTTCTTTTTGTTTCTGATTACGTCACTGAGCGTGAAACTTGCTCATCAATTTATAAACCTTTTGACTTTTTCAAGATTGTTTTTTATACTGTCTTCAATATGCTCAGTCACATTACATCTATGATATAAAACAAAATAGACTTATACAAAGAGGTTTTGAATATTGAACTCTATAATAAAATTCTTAATTATAAATATATTTTTGTTTTGAAATTGGCGTAACACGAAACAGATTGATAGTAAAATAAATATGATTCCGTTTGTCGAATAAAATATATTACCATGTTTACTTTTCCCTGAAGATAATCTTTTGAATAAATCTCATGCCACCTATAACCAGAAAATCAGAATACCTATATGTTTATTTTCATATTTCTTTTTTATTTCAATTATTCTATATTGCACGAATAAAGTGTTATTCTTGGGTTGGTTTGCCCAGGAATACAGACTTGTGATGTACATAAATCCGTTTGTTTTTTCGTCCGTTATAGCAATGGGTGGTGTTGTGATAGCCAGCGTTTATTTATGGAATTTAATTAATTTAAGATTTTGACTAATTGATTACATCTAAATTCAAATTTGATATTGAAATTCCATCAAGCACCCTCAGTCGAAATACTTAATTACATCTAAATTCACTTAAAAATCTTATATTAGACCTGTAATTTGTGAAAATGTTTATAAATGCGTCATTAGAATGTGTTTTACCTGAATTTACTTAATTTCAAAATAAAAGTGTCGCATTTAATTATATATTATTGTAACTCATTTACGACTAAAACAATAAGTATTATTCACGTTAAAATATATTTGAAAAGAACGGAATTGTATTTACGTAGTATTAAAATACAATGAAATTGAAATATTTCATTTACGTTTCAATATTGTTTTTTTTTAAGTAAAATTGGTGAAGAGAAATGTAAATGTTATGATGATTCCGTGCGGTTAAAACAAAATTTTGTCGATTTTCTTAATTTATAAATGGAATAAATTTGGACGATGAATACGTAATTTGTCAATATGGGTATAATAGCGGTAAAAACCTTGCCAAATTAACCGCAACGTCGCCACGGGGCTGTTAACATTTCAATTTCCATTAAAAATACTCATTTATAATGTGGAAAGATCGTCCCAATAAACAAAGCAGCGCGAGGCGTCCCATTTGTCGACAGGCACTTCCTGTCACGTCACAAAATGCCGTCGTTTTTACCTTCGAATTTCACCGCAATCAAATCCAAACTCGACTAATAGACGATATCGCTTTATTGTCGTGAACGGGTTATAAATCACACCAGTCAACCCTTTCCTATGTGCATATACATATAGGTTATATCATATAACCCCATTCTATTTTAACCTTTCAATATCCAACGACTGTATTGCTTCAATTGTTTAATTTTAGAATGTATAAAGACATTTTCTAGATTTAAAAAAAATATATGTGAATATAATTATTGGTCCAAACTACATGTTTTGTCTTTTGAGCTTCAAGACTCTTAAACTTTGGGCCTTTCAGCTCAATGACAGATATTGACAATTGATCGGTTTGTCTGACGGTTTTGTTAGGCTTTTTGGTAGTTATTTTAGGAACAGAAAACAATACGTATCGTATGGGCTTTTCGAATCAATGCCGTTTTGCACGTACTCTGGTGTTCCGCAGGGTTCAAACCTGGGGCCATTGCTGTTCACTATTTTCATAAATGATATAGCAAACGTTATTAAAAATTCTATGTTCTTGTTATTCGCTGATGAATTGAAACTTTTTTTGAAGGTTGTCACCTTAGATGACTGTCATCGTCTTCAGTCTGATATAGATAATATAATAGATTGGGGGCGGTGTAACAAAATCGATTTCAATATTGATAAATGCAATCTTTTATCCTTTACAAGAAGGTCGCGAGTGTTATTTTTCCGTTATTCAATGAATGGCCGAATTCTCTCGCGAATTTCATCAGTCAAAGATCTTGGCGTACAATTTGAGAGCAAACTAACATTCAATAATCACATTAAGATTACTTGCAAAAAAGCATTGCAAATGTTGGGCTTTGTCATCCGTACCACCAGAGCCTTTTTGGGAGTTAAAATTCTAATATTAATGTACAACGCTTTGGTTCGAAGCAGGCTTGAGAGTGGGTCAATTGTTTGGGCCCCAAGATGCTCGAAATATACCCTTATGGTGGAGAGGATTCAGAAGAAATTTTTGAGACTTCTCTATATGAGGGTGTATGGATATTACCCATGGCTTTATCCAACTGACTTTCTCTTAGGCATGCTTAACTTTAATAGCTTGAACGTTCGAAGAGAAATATATCTGGCCATATATTTCTTTCGACTTATACGAGGCCAAAATGAGAATTCCACCATTCTTGAGAATGTGAATCTAAATGTTCCTGATTATTTTTTGAGAAATCGTGGACATGAATTGTTTGTTCTCCCAAGGTGTAGAACCAGCCTGCCAATGAGGATGCCACTGGGGAGAGCTTTAACGGTGTTCAATAATATTGCTTCGGATGTCGACATATTCCACGTAGACCTGGGTGAGTTCCGACGAATACTATTTTTTATGTATTAAAGTAGAGTTCGTCGGATCTTACTCAGTTGACTTCCTTGCCACTTTTTTTTTTACTGCTTTTAATATTAAATTATACTATTTTTTTTTCTCCATTGTAAAAGTTTTAAATTTATAATTTGTCAACCTTGTACAATGTTAATTGAATAAATAAATAAAAATAAAAATATTGGTCGTCGCTTAGTTGAGAGAACGGATGAGTTCCTAAGACAATAGATAAGTATATAAATCCGAGGACGTAATGCTGTTGCTATTTTTAGGACCACTAGATTATTCGAAGGAATTCTTTTGGGAAGTTTTTTACGTATTCGGGGATCAGAACGAATTATTCATTGACGTCAATGATTTTCATTTATTTAAAAAATGATCTTTCTATACTTTTATTGTTAGTAGTGATAGATCGTTCTCATCTTAACTGTATCATTGAGGAAATATCATCTTCAGTGTGATGCAGAAAGGAAAACAACAAGTTTATCGAATAAAAAAAAAAGATCGTTCTCATAGAAACAGCCTTTATGTCAATGTATATATTAATGTTGTACTAAAAGAAATCTTTCTTTATAATATCGTAATATATTATTGTAATGATCGATTTTAGATTAGATCTAACTGCTAACTGACTAGAAAAATAAAATAGTGATATCGCGGCAGGCAGTGAATATATCGAATAGTATTCTTTCCATCACCATTTATGACAAACATCTATTTTTATTTTATAATAAATATAACCTCTTATTTAGATTCTTCACAAGCATATGGTAGTTATGTTGGTCATTCATTCATTGGACGCATTCTGTAGATACTTCTTTACGATCGCTAGTTATGACTAGGGCATCCAATCCCGGGATTCGGGATCCCGTTTAACTTTCTGATCCCGAAATTCCGGGGTTGATACGGCTGCGATCCCGGGATTTCGGGATTGAGAAAATCCCGAAAATTTACACGAAATTGGCAAATCGAGAATTTTATATTCCTCGGTGAGCTAAAAAAAACCAGGTTTGGAGATAGGTAATCCGGGGAAAAAGTATAGCGAATTGAGGATTTCAAATTCCTCGGTGAGAAAATCCCAATCCCGGGATTGAAAATTAATCAATCCCGAAATCCCGGGATTGGAAAAAGGCTTCGGGACTGGATACCTTAGTTATATCTCCCCACGAAAATTATGGTGGAATATTTGTCCGGAGTGGAAGTCGGAAAAATCTTACGCCTCATGCCGATTTTTAAAAACAATATTTGATGATGTGTATTCAAGCTACAATATTCCATAGTGTAGCCACTGCATACTAGGCCGACTAAAGATGATCTGATGATATACAAATATACAAGTTTAAAAAAATGATTGAAAAACTTCTTTTGAGTCAGAATCGGAGTTGGTGTAAAAAAAAATTTACCCGACTCCACAGCCCTGATTTAAACATGGACTCAGGTAAAAGAATTTTTCATAAAGATAATTTTGTATCCGACTCAAAACACATTTATTTTTTTACTCCGACCTTAATAAAAAATCCAAAGAACTTCTGGTTTATAATACGTAAAAAACGTTTTTGTTTTACATTATCAAATATTATATGTTCCTTATACTAATTTATTTAAAACTCTATGCGTGAGTGAGGGGTTTAACTTTAGCTTCAGAAATCCATTTCAACGTTAACTTCACTCTGATGAAGTGGAATCAGATAGTCAGCACGTAATTGCATGTAGCAGTTAGACTATTGTGACTTATTTGTTTGAGCTTGTGTTATTTTGCTGTCTTTTATTACTGACTGTATTGCAGTTAAGTGATTGTAAAGTAAATTAGCGGCGATAAGCTTTTGAAAAAGCACTTTGATTCGTTAGTGTGATTTAGCACGACAGCCATATTTCACGAAGCAGTAAAAAATATTTAGTATTTTAAACTGCAGTTCACTTTTTTTGCTTTGCCGTGTGTTCAATTTCATAACGTCAACCCCACATAATCAATTTAACATATCAGCTAATCTTACCTGATGAAACATTAATATCATATTTGAATCGTTCAATTGTTGCCACATCTTTTAGCATTAATGATACGGGTTCAGTCATTGCAAATCTTTCAACATTTAAGCGCACAGGTGTTTCACAAATATCAATAATTAAATCGAGCAAATCATTCATAAATATGTTTTAGTTATATTGTATGTATTGTTTAACCATGTCCGCTCCTAATGTGGAGCATATGGGCTCCTAATGGAGGTATCTCAACAGATTTTCAGAAAATACTGTCTTCATTTCATCGTTCAAAGTAAACTTTTTCCCGTTGCCTGTATTTTGACTTACAGTGGCAGTATAATCAGACACTTCCTGGCTCCCACAACCAAAGGCTTCCTGGACACTGAATATATTTATTAGTTTTCAATTGATTCCTCGATTTTTCCGATGAATCTTTTAAGCTGGTATTATAATATAAATACTAGTGTTTTCAGAGGAGTTTACAAACTACATATTTTTCATAACACAAATACATTTTTAACGACATTGTTTCACACGTAGTAATCTTTCTAAATCTTCATTAATTCTTTATTATATCGAATGACATCATTCTTTACTGGATGATTTTCGTAACAATGCGTTTGACAGCGATTGTAAATCGCCGAAGAAGAAGAAAAGTCATTTCCGCATCCACAAAACTTGGCCAGTCGATTTTTCTTGCCATACGACCCGACCGGAACATAAATAAAAGGCAACTTACAACAGGTGACCGCTGAATCAATCTGTTCTCTATGTTCTATATATGAATGCTGAAGACCGAATATTTTTTTTTTTTCATTGCTTAGAATTCGTATTATATTAATAAATAGACTATTTTGATTGCTGGAAAAATGTATTATTGTTATTCAAGATCTACTAGATCTGGAGTCTGTTAATACACGTCCTTTAAAAATAAGTACATATTCTTTTATTATGATCTTTCGAATTTCTTTTAAACGATAGTCGAACCGAATCACATCTAATTTCAAAGACCTACATAAATCTTAATTGTTTATGCCATTACTTTTGCAATTAATTCAATTTCATTAATATTAATCTATGTATTAGTAAAATTAATCCAGATCACCATCAATTACTTTAAGCTTAGTGATGATATTCGTATTTTTATATAAACACGATTCAAACAATTTACTAAGCGTCAGTGTGAGGTGGTTATCCGTGCAGGTGAATGCTTGAAGATGCTGAAAGGCGAAACCTGGGTCGTTAGTGCAGTAATTTCTAAACTGGGAGGCGCGCCTTCCTCGGAAGGTGTAGACTTTTGCAACGAGAGACAAACTTTTAAAAATATTTCTTTACTCTTTAAAACTTGTCTTTATTATTGTATGAAATAAAGGATAGGGAGACGTAGTAACATTTAATTGGTAACCACTGCGTTAGTGACAAAATTTATAAAATGCAAAAAATAATTATTTAAATTTTGTAATGAAATTCCATTTATTAACTTTAGTCAAAATCCTAAATTAAATAAATATATTATTCACGAAATATCGTTGATAGTCATCAACTGTAAAATGATCGGTGGATGAATCGAACTGAAAATCAAGTAAATAATAAAGGATAATGTACGTAACAGTGGAAAAAAATATTTCAGTAGTGTTTAAAGATGTCAAAAAATCGGACTAATTTAATTCTCATTTCATTCAAATTTTAGTTCAACAGTTAAATATTAAAATCCGGTCAATGGCAACATAGCGTTCACATCGTGTTATTCATACAATGAAACCCTTCCGATACTCTTGGTTTACGACTTCAAATAAAAGGGCGCTGTATTTTAATCCCACAAAAATACAACACTCGGTTACGACGTTTTAATACTCTCAACACAATACGACAGGGTCTAAATGATTTGACACGTTCAGATTAGAGACATGAAATTAAATCTTCTTTAAATATTTTATGTTATTATTAAGTAAATTTAATATCGAAGAGCGTGTATTCCTCAATATTAATGAAATGTTTTTAAAGCGCTTCAATTTAAAAATTGTTGTATTATTTGTTTTTGGTAATATTATTTGAAGCAAACAATGATATTGTTCATGTTACACAAAAAACTATACATTTTTTTTATTAGTAGCGACCTTTACGGCTATCATATATTTCAAAAATAGTTCTAGTAAATAGCAATATGAATATTGTTAACTTGATATCAATCAAAAATACACATGCTAATATTTATATGAAGTAATATATATTTAAAGTATGAAGTAACATTCTTGAATTAGCCCAACAATTATTTTTTTAATACGAATCGATGGCTGGTAAATTAAACTAGTTTGACATAAAAAAATACTTTTTTTTAAACTTTAAAATAATTATAAACTAAATTCATATGAAAATAATGAAACTATTGAAGCAAAATACAATAATATTAGATAATTTTCTGTGGTATTGCTCGTAGTTTCGTATTTTCGAAATATGTGTTTTATATAGTTGGAAAAACTTATTTTTAGTAGCATTAACAGTTTCATTATTAAAACCGCTGACCATTTTCAGTTTCAAATAGAACAAAAACTTCTTTCATATTAGTAAGCAGAGCCAGCAATAAATTTATAACATTAAATTTTAAAACTTATACACTATATTTTCATTTTGACTAAAATGAGTATTACTGACATTGTTTATACAGCTGAATGTTTGATATTAACTACACTAATTTCATTTTTAAACATATACATTAATAAAAAAACCTCTTTTGTACTATCCTTCAATTATGTACTAGGACCATGACCGGTTTCGCTCATTAAAAACATTTTCAAGTACAAAAGAGTGTTTATTATTTTTTAATTTATTATATAGAAAAGTATATTGAATTTCAAACAAGTTTTGACAGTAAACACATTAAAAGTGATTAATTGAAATTACTCGCATATACGTGCTATTTCAAATATAATTTACATACTTTAATTTTCATTTGATCAGAAATATGTTAAGACATTTTTAATAATTTTAAAAAGAGTGTTTATTGCTTTTTAACATATTATATAATATAATGCAGTGATTTCCAACCTGGGAGGCGTGGGCTATTGCAAAGGGAGGCGCGAACAGTCCAAAATATTTATTTATCCTTTAAAACGTGTCTTTATTACTATACAATATAAAAGATGGGGAGGCGCGAAGATATTTTTCTTCTTCAAAGGGAGGCGCAGTAACTTAAAGGTTGGAAACCACTGATATAATGCATTTAAAATAAGACACATTAAAAGTGATAAACTATATATTTTTTTAGGGTGTTCACTGTCACAATCCGTGGTGGAAATGAATTATATTCAAAAAAATAAACTAACATTTGTACTAATTACTACTTTCATTTATTAAGATCAGGACCAATCATCAGTTGATAATCCTCGTCATTATAGAAACCGGTCCTGATATCAATAAATAAAAGTGGGAATGAGTACAAATGTATATATTTGATCTTTTGAATGATATACAATAATAATTTTAACAGAACAAGTATGTAATTAATCTTTATTTATATCACTGTCTTTCGGAAGCCTTCCTTAAAACTGCATCTCTCGATAATAATCCATTGTTATCACTGTCATTCCGTCACGTAACTGATCTCGACTTTCTTGGCGCATCCTAAAGATATTTGCTGGAGGGTGCCAACGTGTCTAAAAGCGTCGCACGACGTTGAAACTTATTAAATGGTTACAGGAATTTCTCCACACTATCGTCATGGACGCTTCAAACCGAGCTTAGTTGATATTAGGAGAGAAAACACTGTATATTAAATTTTGAGCCCGGCTTAGCACGCCAGCTTAAACGGTTTAATGCATTACCCGCTGATTACATGGGGCAGTTCTGCTACTGACAGAAGATATAATTTACCCTGCTTTTCCTAAACACTCTCCTACCATAACACACATATATTCAATTATATTTTCATCAAACATCTTCATCCCTTCCTGGCAAATTCAATTGGATATTGAAATATTTGTCAAAGTACATTTCGTTAGTCTGGAATGTAAAGCTTGCAACAAGCGAGAGCGTAAAGATTAAACAAATTTACTATTGTTTGTGTTTATCAGTTAAGAGTTTCAATCAATTTGAATAAGCATTCTACCAAAATAGATGAAACGAATTAAACTTGGAATATACATAAAAATCAAATTTTATTGTTTTGTGAATGCTGTTTGCAGTCCATACAATATAATACAATATGACGCTATAATTTAATCAACAGTATTCACAAAATTGATCGTTTCGAAGATATTTTATAATAGTATTTTTAGATTGTCGTCAAAATATTATAATCATAAAACTCCTTTTATTAATTATCAGTCAAAAATGCTGCTTGCTCAACAGTATTTTTACAAATTTTCGAACGAATTACACCCTGATACATTACTGCTGAAAAAAATACTATATAAGTTCTATGGAACGTGTTTTACTTATATTAGCAAAACAACGCCCATCAAACTCTTCTCACAATCTACATACAAGATACAGAAGAACCTTGATGTAACTGACCACAATATAGAGGTCGCTAAATCTACCATATCAATGTTATGCATGTTTTAAATTGTACAGCACCGTTCATAAACAATTTCCAGTGCATGATTATCTAAAGCAGTTTTAACGCGTGTCGGTTTATGATATGAAATGCGCTAAGCCACGCGCAGTCTTATTTTTTATATGTTTACTGTATAGAGTTTTTAATCCTTTTGTGCAAATCTTCTTATTATATTATATAACGAACATGTGACATTAAGGGACACTATTGAGTATTGTTTTCATTTCAATTTATTTTGTATAAATATTACTGTTAAATTATATTTATTATCAGTTGACAATGCTCGCAATGAGCGAAACTGGTCCTGACCTTTTTAATAAAGTGGAATAAAGTACAAATGAATATTGTATTATTAATAATATAATGCCATTCCACCAAGTATTGACAGTGAACACTCTAAAAGTATTGTTTCATTATATTTAGGTTTTACTGTACTACCATCCAAAATAAGACACTTGATGAAAAGTGATTTGTTACTATACAGTCCAAATGTATTGTTGTTAATAAAAAAAAATGGTCTCATTGTTGGTCAAGGACAAGACGTCAGATTTTTTGTCATTTTTCAAGTCAAATGATAAGAATAATCAACTGGGGGACAAATTAGTGACATCAAAAATTTCTAGGTGGAAGATCTAAATCTCACCTTGTCAAGGCCCAAATCTATCCGATCGCTACAGTCGATCTTTTACCAGTGGTCCTCCTTACCAGAGATTAAGTATGATTTAATGTTGATTATATTTAAGCGTATTTTTAAATGAATCACGAAAAGGATTACTGTCGCGTGTAATCGGGTGCTGAAGCTTCGTCTCGGAGTCTCCGCCATACTACCAGAACTACATTCAAGAAAAGCATTTTTCACGCCGGTTTATTACTACACTCTGCAGTTTACACCCTCGAGAATTATAAGCTTTTCTTAATATACTTTATCTGAGACGTTAATGGCGAATTTCCACTTCTCACGACACCGTTTGTGGTTTAAGTCGTAAATATTTTTTGCAAAAGCATAGTTGTAAAATATTTCCGAGCACAGGTAAGTATAAAAGTGCAATTTTGTTCACATTCCAGTAAAATCACCAGATAAATAAAATCTTAAGTGTACTTTATCCTGAAAATAATGTTTTTGACTAAAATTTCGTTAATTTTTATGTATTATTTATAAATACAAAAGCCTTAAAATGACCCAAGATATTTTATCGTGTCTTATGTTTTACGATATTTGTTATGTTCACACCTGTTGTTTTACCATGTTTTCTCCTATTTCGAAGCATATGGACTACTAATAGAGTTTATTTCAACAGAAAATCTTTTACGAGGACTATTTGTCACTCAGTTTCTCAACCTCTCTAGATATTAGGGATAGAAGTATTGAACGTACCGTTTTTAAGACAAGATGGGTGAAATGGGGAAATTAAAGACATCACACACATCCATGCCTTCGAACAAACAATAAACTGAATGAAAATTCAATCTTTAAAAAACAGTGTGTAATGGTAATCAAACCCGTGACCTCCATGTTCTAAGTCAACGACGTTGATACTCGACCACGAAACCGGCTTTAAAGGATTTAAAAACCATAATATTTGAGTTTCTCCGTAAACACTTAAGAAAATAAAATACCATATTTAAAAAAGAAATAAGAACGATACATCTACACTTGTTTTTTTTTTGTATAAAATATTTTTTTTAATTCCGTGAATTTGCATATTTTTTCAATCGAAATGAATTTTATTTTCGAATAAACAACTCATAGCACAAATTTTTCTCAGCGTTTTTCGACGTAACAAGTGCAAATAATTATATAATATATACGAAAAACATGATAATATTATATAATACTAACAACGACTATATGTAAATTTAACTTGCTACAATATATATGTAAATAGTTGTTTCGATCTGTCTATTTGCTACTTGTATCGCATAGCACAACACAGTCTCTCAGCGCATCATGTGTATTGAGTTGAAGTTTACAGATTGTAATATGTATATAGTAATGAGAGTAAATCTTTTTTTTAATTAAAATAAAAAATACCCGTTACCATAAATATGTTTGAATACAAATTTATGAAAGATTTTTATGCTTATTTAGCTTAATATACATAATATTATATATGTATATGCCAAGCATTTTTTATTCCATTTTACCCACATTAATCTGTCGTAATATTATTACTGCCTGACCGATGTGAACCTATTCTTTGCGTACTGTCATATAAATCACGGCTGAATCAATCAGTACTTCTCTTTTAGCGGTAATATTCATCAAACGACCTGCTGTTGCTGCCCTTCAGAATTCCGCTGGATTTCCTGAAAAATGATAATAAGTGCGATATAAATCACACACAGCATAGCGTGTTCTAGATTATGAATGAATAAATTATGAATGGAGGTCCAATTCTGAAATCAGCATCCTTTCATAAAACCTTTGAACATTATATTGTTTGATTTACGCCTTTTGTCACTTATTAATATACCCTTGAATATATTTATTTGTTTGGATGCTTTGCTGTCATTCAGTTATTAATTGCCAAGTCAATATTTCTAAAATGGTTTGACATACTTGAAACCTGCAAAACATTAACGCCCCGCCCTATTGTGGGCCCTTTTATACATTAAAAAGGCGGAATAAAAATCTCAAAAAGTATTTGATGGCTTAGGAAACTAAAGCAGCAGATTTAATAATCGTAAAATGGTAAATCAATTTAAAAAAAAATTTGTATATAAGCCGTCTGAAAAAAATAGCGCTAAATATTTTTATTAGTACTATTTTGCTTTTTTCGTAAATATATTTTTATAATTCCATAACTGTGTTTGCTTTAAGGAACTATGTAAACTGCCGCTTCTCTTACAAAATTGATTTTAATTATTCAAAAAAAATTATGTTATAGTTTGTTTTTTTAATTAAATTACTAATATAATATGTGGAATTGCTAGCTCTACACGATGAAAAATATCATATCTATCTTATGTTGACAAAACATAAAGACTGCCGTCATTGTTTCTAGAGTCCTCTTATGTTTTCTGTAATGATTCAAAAAACAATAATGCATAAGTTTTTGCAGCTTTTTTCTATGTCCATATTAATGTATTTAATGTGAAGTTTTATCAAATATGTTAATAAAATTTATTTAAGAAAATGAATTATATTTTTTTTGGAAAACACTGCTTATGAAATTGTTTTAATGAAATTCTTGTCTGAGTTTTCGACAATCATTTATTGCATATTAAGTTAACTGGTATTTTCAACTTTATCGACGATAAAATGTTAAAAACTTTGACGTAGATTAATATTTTATGGTTGTTATTTCAAATGAGAAAAATTGTTTTTTTTAGGTTCATTAAGATGTCTTATTCTTTAAGTGGAAACGGAAAGTAAGCCATACTGTCATACAAAATTTTCATGTTTATTCAATATTAACGATGAAAACAAAATGGAGTGTGTTTGGTGAGACCTTTTTTTCAGCAGTAAAATGGGCTGACCGATAAAAAAATGACACTATTCCAACGAAAATACTCTGCAAAAAACAACTTTTAATAAATTCAGATAAATATGCGTAAACATTCAGACTTCTAAAAATTAATTACTTTTTTATTACTTGAGAACAGTCGTTAAAATAATTTAATAGTTTTAAAATAAATTAAAGTTCATAAAAAATATGTCATAAAAATAAATTTGGCGTGAAGTCTCCTTATTAATATTAAGTATTAGGGGAGAACTTTCATTTCTGCTGGGAAATGCTATTATCATTATCAAATCTGTTTGCTTTCCTTTAAAATTTTCTTTCTTTTTTGTTCTAAATGAATGGTTAGCAAAAAATATATTGTATTGATGTTAGTTTTCAACCATTTAATATTTTATCAAATAGTGTTTTTATGAAGAAAAAGATATGTCATATATAATTGTGAATTGAGCTGCTATAAAGGTATTTAACAAGCTTTGTTGACGCATACAACCAAATCTTCAAATCAACTTATTGGATCAGAATATCCCCTTTAGCATATTAAAATATCTACACGATTTGACGTTGAGAATATATTTTTAATCTCTCGGTTTTAACTTGACAGATCGCAAACAGAAATGCACATTTCGGGAAGAGCGATAAGCAAATAGATATGTGGTGGCAATATTGTTGTATTTTAAATATTGATCTACAAAAAAAATATCGTTCAGCCATTCTGTCATTGAGCACGGTCAGTATATGGCAATACGTGATAGCATACAGTAATAGGGCTAAGACAGTCACAGCTATTTTGAAAAAATGTTGTAGTGTGTTGCTAAATTATAAACGCATATTCTGCGGTATATTGCCGTAAAAAATGCAAAACAACTATAAATAATTTGTAAGTGTGCATGTAAACAGCACACTTAAAAAATATTTATAGTTGTTATTAAGCATACCACTTTTTCTTCCACCAGAGAGAAAGACAAAGATTGACATACTTACAATCTGTTCTCATTAAAATTGGATAGGGATTGGACGTACTTTCAAAAATTCGTCTGCATCGACAAACTACATATATTAAATCATATTATTTTTATATTCACATAATTTTACATGAAATCTTTATATCCGATTTTCAAAGCGTATTTTTTATTGTGAAATGTAACAATTTAAGCATATTTCCTTGCGAAAATTGCCTGCAATATTCCCATGAAGGCTTTGTTTATTCCGTGTTTCGGTAAGGCCAGATAGCGTTTCGAAGGCAGTGGCGGGAACTTTAAGTGGGGGCAAACGGGGAGAGCACAATAGGCGGCTGAGGAGCGCTTAAGGCTTATCCCTGTCAAGAGGCTTTTAAATTATTTTAACTCTTCAAGTTTCTCGACATTTTTATTACGTTACTTTTGCTATTGTCTGAAAGTGAATACTTTTCACCCGCGAATACGTTTAGATAACGAATTTTGTAGTCTTTCGCGGCAACTTAAAAGGTTTATATTTTAACGCAGAATACTGCAGCTGTGATACCGCTAGAAATGTATTTAAAAAAAACTTAGTGAAAAAAAGATTAGTGGTGGCATTAATGTACTTAACGATTTATGCACACACATACATAATGGTGTTACATACATAACTTTGATTAATTATTTTTGCAAATGCCAAGCCAAAAATTTTTATGAAATACTTAGTTTTCCAAATATGCATAATATAAAACTTATTTTAATACCAGAAAACATACGTGTCCTTTGCTTTTAATTTGAACCTTTTAATACACATTATTTAATTTGGTATATTTGATGCCTGTGTGTTCGAGTGGTCAACGTCGTTGGCTACCGCTACGGAGGTCACGGGTTCAAATCCCAGTACGGGCAGTTTTATAAGTTGACTTTTCAATCGATTTATGAATTTCTGTTCAAAGGCATGGATGTATGTGATGTCTTGAATTCTCCCTTCTCACTCATCCTATCCTATGAACGGGCATATCGAGAGCGATTAGCTAACCACTAGTTCTGTCCTAGCCCTTTCCTTCTATTCTCTACTCTCTTTGGAAAAAGAGAGGTTGAGCAACTGAGTAACAAGCAGTTTTCGTAGAAACACTTCTGTTGAGATAAACTCCACATTGAGAGCGGACATGATAAAAAAAAAACTGGCAATGTTACCTGTACCAGAAGACTATCAAAGAAAGTGGCAATGATTTTTTAAAGTTTTATTTATTAACAGTAACTATGAAGAAATTGCGAGGTGATATTTTGAGTTTTCTGGCTATTTCTATGTATAGAGTGGGATCAAGCTAAGTCAATTTACCCCTTCTCCGCATGTATTATAGGTAGTTACCGTATCAATAGATTGTGTCAGCTGAAAGCTTTGAATGAATCAATTTATTAAGGAAAACTCCTAACGTATACTGATCGTGGTGTGAAATATATTTTACAGAAATCGAAGTTAATGTGATATTCAAGAAAAAGAATTTACTTTAACTAGTGTTTTAAGTAACTTACGAAAGTAGCTCGAAGGTAACGGTATGGGTCTTATATCAAAGGGTTGGATGCTCGTTTTTTTATTTTTTAGGGCATGAACTAAAGCACCAATTTTCTTGTCGATATTGAAGCTGACCATCTGCGCTATGGGGAAAATACCTGGTATGGAAGGGAATGGGGTTCATTGAGAACTTTAACTTCGCCTTAACGATTATTTTCAAGGCTTTGGTTTAGGGTAATTAGTTGTATTTAGTAGTAAAGTTTGTTAAGATACCGGAATATCTATAAACTAGATAACATTATTTTAGTGGAATATATAAATACTTGTTTACCTTGTCATAGTTGATTTTTACCATGTAAATACCAATACAATAGCAAGTATAATATTGCCAACGTAAAGCAACAATGAAATAAAGTGAAAACAGTTGATTTTAAGATTAGTATGTCAATCGAATGCTGAAAGGTAAACCTTTATAATGAAACACTGCAATAATTTAATTTTAAAAGAAAATTTTACATCTACAATTATTGATATTGCTGAGATTAGTAAAATAACCAAATACAGATAATATTCTACAAGAAAACTTAATATTATTTTTTATAATAAACCGTAAAAGAAATTAAATACAATCATTAATTATCATTTCAAAAGTACAACACAAACTTTAAAATTCAATTATCTCGAAACTAGTATTTTCGACATATCCCACTATTGCTTTAGGGTGGCGGATTTAGTAAGTATATTTTAAACATGTAATGTAACTGCATGTCTCGTAAAAATAAGCGACGCAGTCAAAGATTATTTAGGTTATAACACTGTTATAAGTTGAATTTCAACTCAACGGCAAAGATTTTGTTTTAATTTTTTCAATCGATAAATTTTAACTATGTTCTGTATAGTATACTATACATTTGAATGCTCCATTTGGTAATCATAAATATCGTTTACCTATGATCAGACACAAAATTAAAATTATGGCGATTTACACATCAAGCTAAAACGGGGATTTTATGTTTTCTTATAATTAACGAGTTGTGTTAAACATATATCTGCTAGTAAAATAAAGATATGATACAGACATAAATATTAAATAACAGGCGTTAACAATAAAATAAATAGACAAATAATAAATTATTTGACAGCAAAGATTCCAATACATGTGGTAAAAATATAATACTGAATACATACTGAAAAAAATATTAAAAGTTGAGACGTTATGCTCACGATAAGCGAAATCGGTCCTAATCTATAATAAATAATGTTAAATTAGAACTAAAAAAAGTTTTTTTTTTAATATAACGCTATTTCATCAAGAATTGACAGTGATCACATTCAGTTTACACGATTTATTGTAGAGTATCAAATATGTATGTATATGCTGGTAGCAAAATGTTTATGACAAAATATTTAATCACCATTCGAAAGTAAAAATTAAAGTTGAAATACTAAATAACAGTATATAATTCATCTTAATTTTACTAAAATGTGCGCTCAAATAATTTTTCTGACAGTTAATTTTCTTTAAGAGATGCGGGGAAATAGTTATTTTTATACGTAAAAATAATCGCAAAGCGTGATTTTCCATGTATTTGAACGCTACAAAAATTCATTGAGAAATTTGTTTAAGGTAATATGGCGTTAAATTTCTACATCAAAGGGGGAGCTGAGCAAAATAATTTCTACTTTGATGAAAAAGCCTTTTCGTATTCCAGCGGCGTGCAATCTTTTATGAGTGTATTTTCTCTTTCCGGTTCATTAGTGAAGTGGGTAGCACTCATTAACTCAGTATTGCTTTACAGGTAAACAAACATTTTATGCTTTTTATGTGTCGAATTGGTTTATTTTTATGCTTGAGAAAAACGTATCGCAGCCTGTCTACACCTACAACAGTGTGCTTATAGCAATTCTATTTTAACTTTTTTGTGTTTATACGTTGTATTTCAAAAAAGATTAAATTCAATGCAACACCTGTTTCATAAGTTCATTATTATACTTTCCTATAACATATATATAATAAATAATGATGCAGGGTTTTATATTGTATAAAATGTCTTGAAGCATACACAGTGAAAACATATAATAAGAAAACCATTTGATGAAATGACTGAAAATATTTAAAAATCTATTTACCATGCTTTCAAGGTAAATTTTCGTGGACTAACTACTCATTTTCAAAAAACAAAACTCATGGTATCGATTAGAGCAGGATTTACCAAACTTATTGTGCAACGGAACAGTTCGAAGATCTGGAAATGTTTCCGGAACACTACTTTTTTTAGGTTTGGTAATTCATAAAATTAAAAATATTGAAAAAAATATATTTTATTAAATCACTTATTATTTATTGATTAATTATTTTTAAAACATATACATAGAAATATGAGTAGGATATTTGACGTTTTAACATCAGCGGAGATTTTCTATCACTCAATTTTTAATATGAAGTAGAAGATGCATTTATGTGTTGCAGTGCATAGAAAATTTTCATGGAACAGAATTTGGGAAACCTTGGATTAGGGCATCCAATCCCAGAATTCCGTTCAATTTTCTGATCCCGAAATTCAGGGATTGAAATGGTCGCGAATTCAGGATTTCAAATTCTTTGGTGAGCTAAAAAAAAATCGAGTTTCTGTGACAATCTGGGGAAAAAGTATAGCGAATTGAGGATTTCAAATTCTTCGATGAGCTAATCCCAATCCCGGGAATGGAAAAAGGCTCCGTGATTGGATACCCTAGTATTGATACAACATTTCTGCTGCAATATACGTGGATTTTTAAAACTTTTAAATCAATAAAAAAATATATGAAAGCTAAGCAAGTGTGTCTGTGTTCGCTTAAACGCGATTCGGAATGGATCAAAAAGAAATCAAACGCAGAGAATTTTCGGTCAAGCATTTTTCAAGAGTGAATACGGTATTTCAAAGGCGAAAGAAGATTTTCACTCGATTCTTTGGTGCTCTCTTTTTTGTATAGTGTGGAAATCTTTACAATTCTTTATTATGCACGAAAAATCATGTATGCTTTTAGGATGTGATGACAGAATACAAAATCAAGTTTCGATACTGGGTGAGCTGAAAATCTGGTCAAAACTCTATTCTGTTTACCAAGTACGTATAACGCTTTTTTCAGGATTCGTTGTTCGTTCATAAAAGACGAATGGTTTTTTTCTAGACTACAAATGCATTAAATTTATTCGATTAGGTGGAGTGTAGTTTTCAGTTGAAATAGTTTATTTTAAAGCAGCTGTTATTCCCTTCAAATATGTGAAGAGTAAAATGGAAACAACTTATCATTATCACACATATGCATAAGTTAACTCGATGAAGAGGATAATAATATTATGTAATATATATATAAGAATCTTTTAGGGGTATGGTCTTAATGCGTTGAGGTAAGTATTTGTTCTAAGGAATACAGGAGCATGTTTAAAGCGGGGGAGGATCATAGAGGTACAACTTTCTCGCATTTATCGCAACAACCCTTTTCAACTAAGAACTATGTCAGCAATAGAAAACTTTTGCCAAGATACCGAATATTATTATCATTTTAATGATTTCCCAAAAATTCATGAAGCGAGGAAAGCGTGAAAACTTTATAATTGATTACGTTAAGTGTTTACTATGCTCACTTATTTGTTTCTTACCTCTTGGATAATAATCTTGAATAATATATGGCCCAATATCAAGGTTAACAGTTGTGTAAGTTTTCTATCGTGAGGAATATAAGGAATTTGTTTATGAATATTTTCGTATACTGGCTGCTTTCATATGAATATTATGCTATGCTAATATATTTCAATTACTTAATAGGTCCTATTTTGTTAAATACTATTTAATGTCATATCTTTTGTGGCTTTTAATGTGTTCATTAACAATTCTTGGTGGAAAAGCATTGTATCAAAAAATAAAACAATTACACCAATTCTTAGTTATTTGTTATAGATCCAGACTGGTTTCATTACTCGTGAGCATTATCAATGTATAGATGACCATGAAACAAACCTGGAAATAGATTTTCGATTTGACAAAATTTATAATCGTTATTATACTGTTACACCCATGCCTTTGAATAGAAATTCATAAATCGATTGAAAAATCAATTTATAAAAACTGTCCGTACCGCTATTTGAACCCGGGCCCTCCGTAGCCGAAGCCAACAACGTTGACCACTCGACCGCAACAGGGACAGTTTTTATAAATTGATTTTTCAATCGATTTATGAATTTCTATTCAAAGGCATGGGTGTATGTGATGTCTTGAATTCCCCCCTCTCACCCATCCTATCCTACGAACGGGGCGTATCGAGAGCGATTAGCTTACCACTAATCCTGTCCTAGCCCCTATCCTTCTATCCCTACTCTCTTTGGAAAAAGAGAGGTTGAGCAACTGAGTAACAAGCAGTTCTCGTAGAAACACTTCTGTTGAGATAAACTCCATTAGGAGTCCATATGCTCCACATTGGGAGCGGACATGGTTTAAAAAAAAATTATACTGTTTGTCCATGTATTGAATATTTACATGTTAACTTAAACTATTCCATCATCACACGATATAAATTAACAGCCTATTATATATACTTGACGTTTACTGCACAGAAAAACTAAGCGCTTCAAAATGTTTCCCGTGAGTGTCTTTGGAGGAATTTAGTTAATCACAATTTGGTTGCCATGCACTTAAGTGTGCTCGAAAAATATGTATAATATTTTCAAATCTGTAATTTTAACATCGTTTATTTTAAATGTTTTATATAGTATCTCAATATAGAATGCGTAAAAGATAATAAAGAATTTGTAAAGATCACATTATATCCTTAACCCAAACCGATTGGAGATAGTTACATAGGTATAAACAGAAACATTGGCATTTAATTTAAATAATTTACTATTTATTATAAAATAATATAACATACTTATTTTGTTTCCTATATAATTAATATGTAATTTTTTTAAATAACCTAATGAAAGTATTAAATCTTTTGAACTTGTTGTTATGCCTTTGTTTATACAATATAACTTTAACAAAATACTTTTTCTTTTTCCTTGAAAGTCACTGTACTTTATTTGATACCTTATAAATAAGATAAGTTAGATAGTTTTATACTTTTAAATTTCTGTTTGATATTTCATTTTTAAAAGTATTGTTCTCAAAAAACATAATATGCATTATGTTTAACATGCAAAAAAAATCACACTAACGATTAAAAAAAAAAAATATTTTTATTAACATGTAATTTATAAAAACATATATATATATATTATATGTGTGGGATTATTCAAGTGTTATAATATCGATGATATAAGAATAAATGGAAAAATAAAGGACAAACGAATATAGGTACATGTAAAATATTATCGAAATAATAATATTTTTACTAATTTCTTCTTTTATGGTGATTATTTTTTCTCTTTTTAGTATTGAAGTTATCGTTTTTCTTCAAATATCATTATAAAAAATCTTCATTTTATTTGAAGCTTAAAAATTATCAGTTTCCAAAAAGTTCAATATCAAATGGGAATTGTTACAATTTAACATTTCAGATCACATAATTGTTTGTAATTATTGTAATTATGTTTGTGGTTTTAGTTTTTTTATAATTCAATAAAAAGTGAAAAGGGCAGTTTGTTTTTTGCCAACTGACGTGTGTTTTTTAATTTGTAATATAGTGAAACGTATTCACTGCTCTTGGTGTATTATTATTTGGATTGCTATTTGTTTGGTTGACTGGTAAAAAGACTTTTAAAAATGATGAGTATAGTCTGGTGTGTTACAAATAGTTTGATGAAACATATAGCTTCTGCAAATCAGCTGAAAACTTTCTTCAATTCACACTCATCAGACATTCATGAAAAATTCAGGTGTAAATGGAAACGAATAGAGATTTATACAGCATGATAAATAACGAAAGAAACTTTTCACTTCGGCCCGAGCAAAATATAGACAAAAGATACACCGCTGCTTTGAGGGCACTGGAATAGACAGTCTACAAAATGTGAGTATAAAAATAATTTTAGAAAAAATTTCTATACTTATAATGTAAAAAATCACAATTTAAATAAATCATTCTTTGATGTGGATGACGTCACTAATGAATATTAATTTATACAATGACTGCATCACTGTTATCAATTTGTGTTAATAAATAATTTTACAGTGCACTATGCTTACAATTAGGGAATCCTATCCCGGGATCCCGTACAGTTTTAGATACATTTCAATCCCGGGATTATTAATCCCGAATCTTTCGGGATTGTGTTTTAAAACAGAAACGTGTTGGTTTGCAAGTCTGCAGTTCAAGCATATGCAATAAACGATGCCCAATTTTATTACTAAGACTTTATTTTTGCGATAAGAGAGAGTCGCAGCCGAAAAGATAACTCGATGCCAATCATATTAAATTTCTTCATTGTATTATCCGCACGTGTACTGTATTCGAATGAGTTTGTCGACAATATTGGTTTTTTGTTATTATTAAGCTTCACATTTCAATATTGTTTAAATTTATTTTTCGCTTTGTTCTCTACATCAATGAATGTTACCAGATATCAATGCCAGTGTTTGTACCGTAAACCGAAACTTTTGACTAAATGGCTCTCTGGGAATATTTTAATATTTAAATTACTTCTATTTACTCCAATAAAATTATTAATAATGTATGTACATATATAAACAAAAAAATTTGAAATCTTCATTCTTGCAGTCTGAAGTAGGTAATTGCTTTTTTCAGCTATCGAAATTAATCATTTTTAGTTATATTTTGTATTTTTTATAGTGTATTCATATTAAGTTAGTTTAATAATTATTTCGCATATTTTTTTGTGGGTTATAAAAAAATCCACTCATTCACCTCTACATCGCAAAGAACTGAGATTAAGAGAGCTTTTTGGTAACGTATCGGCAGCTTACAGCTGGTTATTTAATATAGAATAATTTTTTTTTCACCAATACTATCAATTTTTATTTCTTAAATAATGTACTGATCCCGGGATCGACATTTTGGCTCGGGATTGGATTCCCTACTTACAATGTATCTTACCAACTGGGGTACCAACTCTTATATGACGAAGCTAATAGGAGCAAACAGTTTGAGGTCACACGACATGATTTTACGAGGACCTTTAGCATGAAGACACGAATATTTGGCAAAGGGTATTTCAGCATTTTCCACTGCGTGAGAACACGCTTGACGTATTGGGTGAAAAACGGCCTTGTGGTCTTAGCTTTAGGCATTCTTATCGTAGATTGTGCTAGCATGACATTCCATCCGACGAGGAAAATGATGCAAGGCTATTTTAGTGAAATGCTGTCACGCAATTTCGGCCAGTTACCGATACCATAGCAGACTGGTGTGACAACTAGAGAAACCAAAGTAATACTTAAAAGAACGTGGCATTTCCAAGAGCTTCATTATAAAATCCAATTTTGATTGCATTCGCGTGCACAATGCTGATATCAAGTGGTTCAATACAGTCAATTAAACTCTAGTGGTACAGAAGTATAATTATTCTTTATGCTTAATGCTAGGAACCAACTTACTTTCAAAAGCTAGATCTTTTTCAAAACAGTAAAACTCGCCCAATTATGGAGTAAAGATTAAGCTCACTGCAAGCATCTTAAGACTCTCCCAATTGAACAAAATAAAGTACTGTGATAATAAGACGTAAAAATACCTACCACTTCCGATTTCTTTCGTGAAATTTCTCAAAAGTTTCACAGCAAGGTAGGAAAACATTACAAGTATCTTTATAATTATGACAATACAATACAAGATAGTCGTTTTGGAAAGAGAAAATTTCTGCTCCATCATCTTTATAGTTTAAAAAAAAGGATATAATTTATAAAATAACACACGATCCTTGGCATCTTAAAAAATATTTACTTCAGTTTTTTTAAATGTATTTTATGTACGTATTTGTTTACATATTGACTGTGGAAAGGAAAAAGGACGTAACCCACACATATAAAATTTTACAGGAGGAGCAAAAAACGTATTTTGGTGATTTTTGGCAATATGCAAATTATGAATTATACACAATCTTGAAGTGCACAAAAACTTCTAAGCCGGTGTTTAATTGACATAACGTAATATTAGTTTAAAAATTTACCAGGAAAAACTTTTATTTCAGTCTTTTTTCTTGGTTTTAATTTTTTATAAGGTCATCTTTTTCAAACTTAAAAGCTAAATTTAGATACAAATTCGACATTTGCAGCTTCCATCCTTTTGACATAATGTGATTATTGCAAAAAACCTGTTTTGAAAAAACTGTGGGTTACGTTCTTTTTCCTTTCCACAGTCGATATATGTACTCGGGTATAGTTAATAAAGAGATTTATATAATGGTATATTCAAATAAATACAAATGGTGCCCATGTTAACTGGCTTCATTGTGGATTCCTTACCTCTGCAGTGATTGCGCCCTTCTGTCGGTAACGATGGAAAAGGGATGCAAATAAAAAATCATCAATGATGAAAGAGACTCGAAGTCCTTTGATGATTACGCATCCTAAGATTCAAAGTTCTATCAAGTCGATATCCAAAAAAAAATCGCGGGTTTTCATTCACCGATATATGACATGACTTTCTTACCGGTTTGTTAGTATGTATAGCATTTACCTGTTGTGAAGAAGTGCGCTCACGCTTTATCAATCGTCGAGATTTTTAGATACACCTGTCTGAGATGTTATCACATTCGAACGGTGTAAAAAAATGTATAAAAAACATCTCTAGTCTGTGTCAAAGAGTAATACTTTTTGAAATGTTTCATAAAAAGTATGACAAGAGTAAGATATCAAAGTTAACAAACCATTTTTCTTTTGATTCAATAATGTATAAAGTGATCTGCTTGCTATACTTAAATTAGAAACTTACAGTTTAATATTTGGATACTTATAAAATAAAAGGTGAACTGTGGATAAATATTTTCTCATAATACAGAATTACTTCAGTGATTTTTAAAGTATTATGTATACTGTTAGAAACACTTTTTTGGCATGTTTGATTTAACTAACTAGCCGCTTGATTAACCATAATATTATATGACAATTAAATAGCAGAAAACATCAAATCTTTAACAACCATCGATTTAAGTTAAATAAAGCTCGGTATATTAATTTAAAATCAAAGATTTTTGTTTTTCATTACTTACTGATTCATAATTTTAAATTTAAGTTTTACACGTCATATTTTAGGGGACCCGGTGGTCTAGCGGCCGAAAATTAAAGCTATTTTAAAGATATTTTTTTTAGTATGAATGGAATGAACAAATGCTTTTAAACTTTTTCACACATATTTTATTACTTATCAACTACACAGAAATGAAAATTAAAAAACATATATATATTAAGATTAGGATAAGTGGTTTATCTCTCCCTCTTATTTGAAATCAAAAAAAATGACGGATTCTTATTTTTTAAAAGTATAGTTACGACCGGAACTAGAATAAAAAAAAACATTTTTTGACAAAATGGCGCGTTCCCAAAGTTAAAAGTCTAAAAACTACCCGTTTTTAACAACGTTTTGTTTATAAAAAAATATATTTTTTTTACCTAAAGTATTTCTTTAGTCCCGGTCGTAGCCAGTACTATACAAAATAACATACTCAAATTTCAGACAAATCGGTCGAGTAGTTTTTTTTTTTTCCCCCACCAGACGAAAAAAGGTAGTTTCGAGATAAACGCGTTTAAAGTTTCTATTAAGTATATGTAGTATAGTAAGCGCTGACCTTGTTATGGGCTGTAAAACTGGAAATACTCGGAATATCGTCACCAAACTTTAACAGTATATTTTTAAGATACTATTATTTCAAAATATCGAAACAAAAAAAACGATTCTTTGAAAATTCTAGACCACCTTAAGATAAAGAAAAACACAATGTTCTTTTGTACTTTTATTTATCAACATCAGGACCGGTTTTGCTCATGGCGAACATTGTCAACTGATAAGAAATAGAATTGAACAGTGCTATGTAAACAAAAACAAATTTGAATTAAAAGGTGTAATAAACAATTTATGTCCTGATCTTGATAATAGAAGTGGAGATAGTAGACAAAGGAATATTCTGTGTTTTTAATATAATGCCTCTCCACCAAATATTGACAGTAACCACCCTAAAAGAGCTAAATAATTAATTTATTCATCTATTATGATACACGTAAAATATTCAGGTTAATTTTTTTAAATCATAAACTTACAACTTTATAAAGTTTTTTTGATTTGACTTGACTTTTACTTTATTATTATTTCTTTTTCAATAAAGATGCGAATAGCAGGAAAATTAACCTTTAAACTTTTAGGAACTAAACTCTAGCTTGAATGTTATAAAGGTTAAAAAAATCGTGATTTTTTTGCTAAACTCATTTATATAAGGCTTATTAAGAATTCTGTAAAATAAATTCGATGGTATGAGAGCGTGGCAATTTTTCTCTACTTTTATCTACTCTTAGGCTAAAAATCAAATGGGAAATTCATATACATGGTAAAAAAAATCAACGCAGCTTAAAAGAAAGCTTTCTCTGTATTCATTTCATGAGATTGAGTGATATATATTATACTAGCTGACCCGACGAACTTCGTATCGCCTCAGAATCAATAAGTGTTGTGTTAACTTGCTAACTTGAAACATGATGACTACCGAGTCAACCTTTAGTTGTTAATAGTGCTGTGGCAAGCCAGGCAGATCCATTGAGTTTAAAAAATCAGTTGGATAGTTGGTTGCTTCGTCTTCGTTTGTTACACGGTCGATAGATTTGAAGGAATGCAGTGGACCAACGATTTGATTTTGAATTGTGAAGTTTAAATGATCCACATCTTTGTTCTTTGCCGCAAGAACTGCTCGTTCACTCAACCAATTGTGATTTTTGTGATTTCGGGAAAATTTTGTTGATGAAGCCGTCCTTCGTTGAGACAAAATTGAAAAAATTCGGCGAAAACTAAATCAATCCATTCGATTCGTCAACAGGAACACGGCCGTTACCGACGATAGTCAGCAATTGCTTGGAAAAATCTTCGGCAGATGGATCGTTTAGCAATGCAACTCGCATGATTATCGTCAGCTGAAGTTTCATTAGATAGCGCCACGGAGTCGATGATTTGAGGCAAGCGTTTATTTCATCGGCATCAATCTTGGAATGACTGGTAGTTTGGCGGAAATCGACAGATAGTAGAATCTTTGCGCCTCTAAAACATCTTGAGTCATTGCACAGATCTTTCATAGTTTGATTGAGTGCTTCAAATGCGCATTTGTGCGCCATTTTCCATTCATCCCAGGTGATACTTGTATTTGCTACCAAAAATTTTGCCATGGCTGAGTGTTTCGCAATCTTGCATGTCGGTTTTTCAGTGGTTTGAAGGTTTAACGGCAATTTCAACGTTGAATAATCCGCTCGGCATCCTTCTATATACGTGGCCACTATTCTAGACGAAGAAACTGCTACAGTAATTTCGGATCTCACACGAACAGTGGCCATAATCAATGACATGAGGAATGTCTTCCCAGCACCACCGGCGCATCGAGGAAAAATAAACTAACATTTCCATCATCAATTGCCTTCATTAACGTAACGTACATTCTCTTATGTTGAGGATTCAACAGTGGTATATTCGTTCAAACTGATCAATGCATCTCGATCATATTCACGTTCACGTTCCGATTCTCGATTGAAAGCGTCGTTTGTTCCACGATCTAGCGTTGGCATTCCTAACTTGACTAACAAACTGCCGCACATAAGGTAACTCATGAATTCGATGGGAAGCATGTCAAAATAATTATAACAAATAATGTGCGTATCTGACTTGGAGATTCAGTAAAAATTGCTTCAGCGATTGTCATATCCCAATAAGTATCGTATTCAAGCAAATTGAGATATTGGCACACTACGCCATTGACAGTTCGAAGTGATTCAAATGATGTCAGCCCACGAACATTTACCAGCAACAACCGCAAGTAGAAGCATTCGTCATTCTACAGATGCACTGTGTTAATGCGACCAAAAGCATCAGTAGAACGCACACCCGGATGATCAGGAACCGCATTGCCTTGCTTTAGACGTTGAATTTTTTTCGATGAAGCGTTCCAAGAGTAATAACGTGCCATCTTAGCAGGGCTGTGGAGTATCGTAAAAAAGACGACTCCGACTTCAGCTTAAAAATAATTAAGCTCAGACTCTGAGGAAATTTTTCTACAATTTCATTTTAACATATATATATATATGTAATACTATCAGATCATCTTTAGTCAGCCAAGCCAAAATACCGCGACTCCTCGACTCTGACTCCACAACCCTGCATCTCAGAGTAGAGCAACGTGCGTGCAAACGGCAAGCTTCGTTTTTGCCAATCAATCGAATAAATCCAGCATCGAGTATCCCCAAAGACGCGATGCTAAGCAATGTAGTTCATCAGCGACCGGATTTTTTGTTTGAAGACACGTGCGGTGACGTCGTGCCGATCACTTGATGTTTGTCCGGGGAGCAGCAGTTGAACAATTTCTTTCCATTTCAGATTGCACGTAAAGGTGATGAATAGATCTTTACAACCGTAATGAAGATCAGGTTATCTTAAAGAATAGCGTCATGAAGCATTTTACGTTTAATCGAAATTGCCGCCAACACAGAAATCGTTTGTGAATTATGTTTTAAAATTAATAATACAAATCTGAGAAGCGTTATGATCTTTGATTACTGTCAGAATAAATGAAAAAAATAAATGTATATTCAATCGTATCTTAACTAAGATGTTTAAGTAGTTATACATAGCTTCCAATATTAACGATTTCGTGACGAAGTCGGTACGATTGGATATACATTTTTTTTTTCATTTATTCTGACAGTAATCAAAGATCATAACGCTTCTTAGATATTTATAATTAATTAAAACAAATAATTCACAAACGATTTCTGTGTTGGCGGCAATTTCGATTAAACGTCAAATGCTTCACGACGCTATTCTTTAAGATAACCGAAGATCATATGTCATGCATATGACGCGGTTTGACAGTGTATGTCACCAATAGTAGAATAGCCAATCAACCAACATTAGCTGCATATCCTTCGAGCCACATTATAAACCAATCAAAATACACTTTTTCCACTATTATCCATGCGTCCCGTCTTTGACCATAATTGGATAAATAGATTTTCGCATCAAAATGATTTATCGGAATTAAAACTTCATGAAAATCGATGAAAAGACAAAATCACGTCGCATGTAGCAGTCAACTGTCAAAAGTATAATGTAATCAATGCCATCTGGTGGATTTACTGGAAACAGTAAAACGTGTCATACAATGTCCACGTTCCATTTGTATTTTTCAAAAAAACAAATTGTATGAGGAGATTTATTTTCTTCATAATTTATTTTCCGTGATATTTTTCCGATGTTTTAATGCTTATTCTGCTATTCTAGGCGGATACGAATTTAATAAAACAAAGATCATTCAAATCCGAGCTTTTATTCTCGAGATATACGTGGTGTAACAAACCCCACTTTCTTTTATATATACATATAGATAAGTGACAATTTATGTGAGCTATCAGATACATTGTGCTTTGTTTTCATCCCCTATACTCTATAGTATAACAAGCGGGTTTTATTTTAAACTCTCAGTATTGTGATAGTTTATCCCGTCAATTATTGGCAAGGTTCTCGTCTCTCAAGTCACTTACAGAAGATAGGCCGGAAGCAGGCAAACTCAGTGGAGGATAAAACAATCTTCTTGGACAATTTCGAGCAGTCGATTGTAGTCAGTTCTTAAATACGCTAAATTAATATGTTTACTGATGTAAACTCTTTTTCAGTAAAAATAAGAGAATTCTGCTATTTCACATATGTATTATAAATATACTAGATCCCGCCTATGAACATTCACTCGATATATAATATGTATTTACATACAGAAAGAAAGAGAGAGAGAGGGTTTATGCACTGCGTTATGCTGTAAGTTCCGGACAGATAAATCAATAAAAATATAGAAAACATTGATTACTTAAAAATAAATTTGCACTTAGGCTATCGCCAACACGCCAAATATTTGAAATTAGAAAATCATTCGAGATAAAATCGACAAGGACATGTTTATATAAATCAATCGTAATCAACTGTAATAGAAGACACATCACCACACATCTCTTAGATCTCAAATTGAAACTTGTTTCATAGGTATATATATAAATACATACACTTATAAATATTAAATAACATGTGTTAACACCTGTCAACATTAACTCTACACTTACGTTTTCTCTGTAAGGAATCTTGCTCATGAACAGTGTTGGGTATAATTCGGAAGTAAGTGTTCTTATATATTTTCACTGATTACTCACAAACATAATATATATAAAAACAATGAATATAAAAAAAAGATCTTATTGCTGTTGTAGCGCTCAACGTTGACAAAATTTATGTCTTTATCCAAAATAATCTATCCTGGAAATCTCTACTGACAGGAAACGTTTGTGACTCTTGAACCAAGTAATACAGCTGTTCAAACATCAGATCGATTATTTATAGTTTTAATTTTATATAATGAATTGCTATTGTATTTTTCTGACGAAAATTTGTGTGCACTTGTTTTCTAATTCTTTAAAAATATCTGCCTTTTAACAAATCAGCAATACTTGATAGAATCTCTTAATGATAAAAGGAACCATTAAACATTTTCTGATGATCAATTATATCAATATATATTATTGAAGAACAGTTCAACACGAAGAGAAAATAAATGTATTCTTAGGTGTTTTACACATTTTATCACAATGAAAATGATTTTTTCGGTGTTTTATAATTTTATTACGTAGTAAATAGTGTTTTTTAGATAAATAATATAATTTTTAATGCATAACTCGGTTCAATGGCAAATAATATCGACCGTGGAAAGGAAAAAAAAAGGACGTAACCCACACATATGAAATTTTACAGGAGGCGCAAAAAACGTGTATTGATGATTTTGGGCCATATGCAAATTATGAATTAAACACAACCTTGAAGTGCACGGAGAATTTTATACTGGTGCTTAACTGACATGACCTAATATAAATTAAAGAAATTATCTAGGAAAAACCTTTATTTTAGTCTTAATTCTTGGTTTTAATATTTTACAACGTCATCTTTTTCAAACTTAAATGCTAAATTTAGATAATAATTCGGCATTTGCAGCTTGCGTCCTTTTGATAGAACGTGTATCAAGTTGGATACATTGTGATTACCGAAAAAAAGCTGTTTTGAATATACTGTGGGTTACGTCCTTTTTCCTTTCCACAGTCGATATGTAAACATTATTTGGATTATATCAAAATGAATCGACAGTTATCTAAGTTAATTAGTTTAAATTTCAGAGATCATGAATTATTTACATTAGCTATTTGTAATAATGATGGATTAAAAATTGTTAAAAGTCTTTTTTTAGTGCAAGTATTTGAATATTAAGAATTATTTTTTATTTTATATGATATGAAGAATTTTTTTATGAATATCGTATGCGTGATGAACAAGTTTCCAAAATCACGTGAAATATGTTTAAATATGCAAATATTAATATATTTCGCTTGGTTCTCCCAACTATCTTATCGAAAAAAATTAAGACTTCGTGTCGTGTGTCAAAAGTAAGACATTTAAAGTGCCTAATTTTACAAAACATAATATTAGATTATTGATCTTAAACTTTTGCAAGAAATACACTTTAAAATTCTTCGGAAATTATTTTAATTTTTAATTGAAACACACATTACATTTGATAAATATTTTTTGGATCAATACTCGTCATATTTCAACAATCGGTATTGGTGTTTGGATTAAACATTAAACCTATAAATATCCTTTTTATCCAAATCCGTCTCAGAGATTTGAATAATATATAACAGGCCTGAAATGACAATTTATAATCCAAACCAACAAAAAGTAAATAAATACATCTACGAGGCGGAGATAAAATAAGGAAAGCGCTTCGTTGATCTGTGTAACAGAAGTCGAGGATTCAACAGAGGCGGATCAAGCTTTATAACATCTGAATGAATGTTACTAGGATCAATTTTATAGAGCGGCAAAATAACACTATTTACATTGTTTTTGTATATATACATATATATTATTATATAAGTATAAATTTACACACTTAAGTCAGAAAAATAATAATTTAATTTCTAGTTTAAGACATTTTTTAAAGCATACATTGATACGGTATGATTTATAAGCATACGCTCTTACTATTCTTTTTGTGATGACAACTGGCAGACATTTAAAATTTTTAGTCAGGCAACATTGTTTTTTCGATATCCGAAGCGAGATTCGTTTTATTCCTCTTTGCTTTGTAAAACGTCATCGGGACTTGAGGTATGGCGAAATTGCCAGCCGCCGGGAATAATTCCCGGCGGTAATTTTAACATCACTTGTGATTTTTCTTTGAGTTGGGGCGATACGCGATTCATAAAAATGGCCTATCGGTAAGCCTGACGTCGAGATGAAAGATCTGATCTTTTTCCATCCCCAAGATTTAAATTTAGTTTTGTCCTCTGCGCGTGCGGACTTAAACATCAATTTTCTTAACTTTTATAAAATCGTTTGTGCAAGCTAGGTATTAAAATAATTATTTTGTATTGTAATAATTTAAATTTTTGTTTGTTAAATATTGTGTGTGATTAAACTTTAATGATTGTAAATTCCTAATAAAACGTTTACGTAACAGTGAGCGATGTTTTTTTATTTATTTCTACCTTCTTGTTGTACGTCGAGTTCATTCAAACTGTTATCGGTCTTAATGACTTTTATTAGTGGGGACTTATTCTTGGGGTATGACATCGTGAGCAAAATTAAAAATTTCTCACAATAAATGAAACTCGCTCAAAAATAAATTTCGAGTTATGTCAATATATGCTCACAGACAGACTACTGTGTTGATCATTTTTAGGGTTTTCACTGTCAATAATTGGTGGAAAGGCGTTATTTAATATTATATTTAAAAAAACACAATATTCTTTTGTACTTTATAAATAAAGTGGAAACAAAGTACAAAGGAATATTGTTGTTTTTTTTTTAAAACTGTGTTGAGTTAAAAGTACGTCTGTCCTCTTTTACAGAAAAATGGCGCCAACGTACATATGCGTCCACACTCTTCTAAAGGTCAAAAGTGTTAAATTTACAATATTATTACTATAAATGTATTTTAATTTTGCCGGCTCTGGTGTTGCCACAACAACAAATGCTGACAGAGAAATAGATTTGAATAATAATTACATAAGAGAATGGAGCGTGGAAGCTGAGATTTATCTTGTTGCCGTGCCGCTTAATTAAACTTTTAAATGAGCTTTGTGAAAAGTTTGGAGTTTTAATATAAGCAATATCGCGTCATCACCGTATCTACGTACCTTTTCGCATACGCATGAGATCGTTCTCAACACTTCTCTGCAACTAGTTAAAAGAGTTCTAAACTTGTTCTCTTCTGCAAACCTTGTTGAGATTTTGAAAGTAAATATCTCTAGCAATAAGAACGTGACCTATAAATAAAATATTCAGCAATATTGTGTACTGTGTATCTTGTTTTATCTACACGATTATAAACAATGCTTATATAAAATACTTACAATCGAAAGAATGTTATATCTATCTTATTACTCAGTTGGTGCATTGATTATACCAGTTTGTCAAAAAAAGCATTATTTTTTAGATTATTATTATTAACGTTGATGTATTCAATTTTCATATTAAGTTTAATCTCTTATGTGTGAAAGGTCGATATTAAAACATATTTTGATAAAATAATTATCTATGTTACATAAAATATCGATGTTACAGGCTTTTTCCTAAAAGCTGAAGTTGTTCATTTGATGTTTACTCAAAACCATCAATTTGTTACTTACTAACTTCTGCCAGAACAATGTCGATATTATGTTCAAAATCAAGTGACCAGCCTAGCGTATTTCTTTGGTGCTATTTGTTTAACGTTATCGCTTTCAGTTATATGTCGTCTAAAGTTATAATGTTTATAAATAAATAAAAGTAATGAATTGTTTTGGAATATGACCTATACAAAACTACTTTTTTCGTGTGAGTGTGATTCACACGAATACTAACATCCTAATTCGACGCTAATTATATTCTGACGGAATATTCAAGCATGATCATATTTGTCTGGCCATCTACGTGGTCCATTGGTTGTTGGCTTTGTCTAGCTCTATCTTTCTATCTCTAATTTATTTTTTTAAAAGTTTGACCTACTGAGTAAAAAGTAGCTCTCGTAGAAACACTTCTGTTGAAATAAACTTCGTTAAGATTCTATATGATCTACATTGGCAGCGGACATGGTAAAAAAATTTGTCACATTGGTTGGTTGAAATAGGCTGAATCGTACTGAACTAGATAGAAGTTTTTACAATTCAATTCGCTGTTGAATCGTGAGATAAAATATGAGTCTTTTTTTTCATTAGTATTTTCGATTAATATTAAGATATTTACTTTAATGGCCCTGTATTTGAGTACACTCAACTGAATTTTTCATCGTCAAATCAATAAGAGAGTTCCATACACGGTTAAACGATTATTTATTTATTAACTATATCATTTTGGCGATGGCTAATAGTAATCTTTAGAATATCTAAAAGACAATTGGTTTTTATAAGATTATACAATCACTTGAATAATGTTATTTGTAAATTCCCAATAAATTTTCGACTGAAAGGTAGTACAGTTAAATGGTAACATTTTTTTAATATGATCAATACTGTTTTCGTTCAGCGAGAAAGCACGCTCAATTTTTTTTCTCTTTTTTTGTCACAAGATAAGCCTAAATAAATATTTAAATAATTTCTGGTACATTACATATTTTTCTTTTTGTTGAGAGCCACTGAGCTTACGAATTGCTTTAATGCTTTACAAGACGTGATGTGTTGAAATACTGCGTATTCAATTTAATATGTAAAGTTTCATTCAGTCGAAAACGTCGTAAAAATAATCCGAGTAAGACTGTATTTAAATTTTCGTTAAAATAATAATATTGCTACATTAATGCAACAGTAAGACAATATGAAAATATTGGTTTCGAGATTTTGACAGCTTAGGGTTTTGCAAAATCTAATTCATTTTTTATTTCGTACATTTATCTACTATTAATTTCTGACTTTTCGGTATTTTCGTATATATAATATTCTGCACTTTTTTATGACAAAGAGACGTATTGTATCAATCAAAAAGCAATATAATATTTATGAATAAATATTGTGTTGTTATTATTCTTGCATTAATAATATATTGATATGTTTGTGTATTGAGTGTCATTGTTAGATGATAGCTGTGTTGGTCGTATTTTAAAATTACAGTGTATCCTAATATTGCATTTGATTTATCATTACAAATTGCCTATAATATTATATAATTCATACCTCAAAATGTGTTTTTGAATACTCTTGTTACATTGATGTAGCGAAATGATATTGTAAGATAACTCTGAGATATTTAAAAAAAACAGTTTTTGATTGTTGTTAAATACTTATACCATACCATATACTCAAATGAGTATATGAATTTGCAAGTACACTAAAAAAAAAAAAAATCAGAAACCAACATCATATTTGACAACATTAAAATATTAAATTAATCAAGCTTTGCCATTAATATAGTTTATTTTAATTCTGTATCATCGTGTGGTTTTCTAAAATTGCGCCAAAATCTAGAGCACGTCACATGTTTTATTCAGTCTGACCACAAAAAGTGCATTGATTTTTATTTTTCACATTCGCTCTTAAAATGGAGCATTTATTTCAAAAACACTAGTAGTGATTTTCAAAATATCAAATATTTAAACAGTGGAATAGTAATGCTAGTATAACGACTCAGCTATCGATTTATTATTGATTACACTCGTGTATTGAATATAAAATAACGCATTTTTTATCTAGCGAGAAATGAATCACATTGGAACTATGAGAGTAAATATTGAAAGCCAGTAGGGTTGATCAATCGGCAACAGGGTCGAAACTATCTGAGCTCCTGATAAGTGAAGTTATTCAATTGGTATTTTAGTAAAACAAATAGTTAAATGCTTCACAATATAATACACGTCTTAAATTTAGCTTAGTAAATAAATACACACTGCAATGATCTTAACATTAATAGTCGATAAGGTCCGTTTGTAAAACGTCCGCAGTAAGGTACAGACCAATGATTTCGATTTATTTTGAACAGCACATTTTTGAAATGTTGTTCTATCCAATGGGAGCGGCTTATTTTAAACCGGGCGTGAATGTTCTGATATCGCCACGTTTGAAAATTTGATATTTCTTGGTGTAGAGCTGAAGTATTGTATCACCATACATCATAATATTCGAATAATCAAAGACTTTAATTCGACTATTGCAAACTATGATTATAGGGCTATCGAAATGAATCGTTTGATCGTGTGAGTCGATGTGAGACTAATATTTTTTGGAGCGGATTTGATCAATTGAATCATAATGATGAATCTTTTCACGTCTGACCTTGAAAATCTGTTAGAATTCTTTAATACATTAAGAATATTCAAATTATGATATGGATATATCATAGAATAATATTTTGCTTTTTTCATACACTTGGACAAAATGTGCAACTGATTTTTTATTGAAAAATTGGATTTGATCTTTTGATTTTTATTGGAAATAATTGTTAAATAATTTAAAATCCGAAAAATAATTGTTGGCAAACTTTAACATTATTCCAAAAATTAAATAATTTACGAAATTTCTGCTACTACGAAAAATGGTTGTTAGCAAACTTAATCATTATTCCAACAATTAAATAATTTACAAGGTCCGTATGAGTGTCTGTAAGGTGTCCTCGACCTCCCAGTCTCCACTTTTTTAAATAAAATAAATTAAAATAATATAATATAATATAATATAAAATAAAATAAAATAAAATAAAATAAAATAAAATAAAATAAAATAAAATAAAATAAAATAAAATAAAATAAAATAAAATAAAATAAAATAAAATAAAATAAAATAAAATAAAATAAATTAAAATTAAATTAAATTAAATTAAATTAAATTAAATTAAACTAAATAAAATCAAACACAATGCATCAAAAATCTCCCGTTGCTAGGCAACGGGCTTACAGCTAGTCTATATATTAAAAGCCGATAAGGTCCGTATGAGCGTCTGTAAGGTGTCCTCGACCTCCCAGTCTCCACTTTTTTAAATAAAATAAAATAAAATAATATAAAATAAAATAAAATAAAATAAAATCAAACACAATGCAACAAAAATCTCACGTTGCTGGGCAACGGGCTTACAGCTATTCTATATATTAATAGCCGATAATGTCTGTCCGACCACATTTCAAACCTTCCAGTCTCCACTTTTTTGAATAAAATAAAATAAAATAAAATAAATTAAAATTAAATTAAATTAAATTAAATTAAACTAAATAAAATCAAACACAATGCAGCAAAAATCTCCCGTTGCTGGGCAACGGGCTTACAGCTAGTGCTTCATTATTATGCAATCCAATGCGAGCTTAGTAAATAAATACACATTGGGGCATCCAATCCCGGACTTTTTTATGATGCCAGGATTTCGGAATAAACAATTTTTGAAATCCCGAAATCACGGGATTGAAAATTCAACATAAAATTGTGTATTAATTCAGGATTCGGGATTGAGATATTTTTATTTTGAATTCCTGGAATTTTCGTCGATTTCAAAAACCCAAGAATTTACGGAGTTCCGAAGATGAAATGAAGTGAAATCTTTTCCAGATTTTCTAAATCCAGGGATTGTAGGCCATAATACACGCTGTAATATTGCTTTCTTTTTAAGACAAAAATTTTACGCAATCCACAAAAACACTAAGTAAAAACGTGAAACTTAAAAGTCCAGTAGAAAAGTTTCATGTTTTTGCTTATTGACTCACGTAATTTCTCAAGGGACCATTATATGAAAAGACAAGTTGATCGACTGTTTGACAAAAATGTTGTTTTAAACAACATCTGTAGAGAACAAAAAAATCACAGTCAAGAAATTATCAAGAAACAGAATTCAAAAAATTATCCGCATTATTCAACTAAGCTATTTACCCATAACTTCGACATGGGGTACGGTGGAGAATACGTGAAGAGGTAGCGGTGGAAGCTTACGAGATTTATCAAGAGTGTTATTGTTAAACGTAGTGAAAGGAAGTCAATTTAAAATCATAGAATGAGTGGCTAAAATTTTGTTCGGCGGCGCATTTGAAGGTAATGTCCCGAACATGACATGCTGAAGGGGTTTGATATACGGCAGGGGACAGGGCAAATTTCGGGAACCTGGACAATTTTATTCGATCCCGCAGCACTCGTCTCCAGGCGCACCGTAATTAATGATTTAACAATCGCCATTTAAGATTATCATAATAATTTCTACATATTATATTTGAGAACGACGATGAATGATTTTTGCAATACAATTTTTATTTATTATGGACAAGGTTTAAGCTTGGAACCACATGTAAAATTTGCGCCGCTTTTACTGGAAAGTCTTTCATTGTCTTATAATTCGTATTACATAGGAAATTGACAATAATATTCAATGTAATGCACCAATTATCTTTTAAATTCGCTTGAATTGACAATCGTATTCGAGTTTAATGTCGTACGTCAGATAAGTATTATGCAAGTCAAAATAAGCTCTTAAATTTTATAATCAAATTACGGACAATTCTTGGTAAGAATACTTTTATTATTCATGATTTCGAAGTGCGTAACAAATTAAGCAGACTATTCACTCTTGTTGTATCCTTTAAACCAGTTCTTCACAAACTGAGGTCTGCAAATTTTCTGCATGGGGTCCCCAAAATTCTCCAATTAATTTGCTTAAAAAAAGTATTTCAGAACATTGAATAAAGCGACAACAATAATATCCGTATATTGCAAAAGAAGCCTTGGTAATTCTTACTTCTTTTATGACTAGATTGATAAAGCATTTTGGTCGTTACTAAAAGAAAGGACAGGTCATTGATAAGCACGACATTGATCAATATATTGATTTGTTATGTAAAAACGTGCAATCTTTTTCATTTAATTCATTTTTTTTTGTAGGCATATATGTGTTTCTTTTAAATTGTTTTATAATTAAGTTCTCATTTACTGTATTTTATTTTTTCGGGGGTCCGTAGATTATTTTTTTCAGATTTAGAGGGCCGTGTTATTATAAGGTTTTGGAAGCACTGATTTTGACGAAATTAAATGACATTTACCATCGTAGAATATTTTTTAATTTGTCCAGCAATAAAATGACATATGATAAAATCAGTAAAACATAAAATCAGTTAGCACTTCTATGCTATGAACATTCGAATTGCTTTTTAACAATGATCGATTCCAATCAATTTTAATTAATTTCAAAGGTCACGGATCAATGTCACAATTTATATGAAATTGTGTTTAATATTTATTGTTTAGTACAAATCAATAGTAAAATACATTCAGATCGGCATCAATAACTAAGCTTAGTGATTTTATCTTAATTATTCTTATGAAATTTCGATAAAAACTTTTCCATTCAGTTCAAGTTAATTTGTGCACTTGAATACGTAAAGATGTCGAAAAGCAAAACCTGGGTCGTTAGTATCAAAACGTGTGGAAAAATACAAAATTTAACGATTAAAAAATAATTCTTTTGTTTGCCAAATATGTACTCGCAATCAATATTCGTAGCAGTTTCTTTACGATTTTTTTTTCTAATTCAGAACATTTCAGCTGACAATAATAAGTAAAACAGTTCTTGTCTAGAATATGTATGGATAGGGAATACTTGACTTCCGCTTCAAAGCATAGTTTCAGTATGTTAAAACAGGAAAGAACTAACGTCTTTTTCCGAAAATAAGACATCCTCCGAAAATAAGCCCTAGCGTGGTTTTCAGGATTTTTTGGAATATAAGCCCTCCTCCAAAATAAGCCCTAGTTACAATAATGTGAACGCCAACATTAGCGATTGTTGCTAGTGCCACACTATTTATATTTTCTCATTTGCAACATCGATCTATTAGAAGAGCTATACCGTCGATCGCAAAAAGGGAATCGTGGAGGACTTCTGGGACGTAAATCTTGTAGCCTCATGCAAAGAGAAGATGTTGGATCTCTGTATGGTTCAAAAATGGCGATCAGACTACGATAAACTGTGTCAACTGGTAGGCCAGGGAAATGAGAAAAAACGCAAGGGTGAATCAGGTCGGCAACCGTTATTTTCTGAGCTGGAAGATAAGATTGAACGCGTTTCAGGAATTAATGTCCTTGAAAGTGAAAAAGCCTGGTGCACCAAACCAGTTATGATAAAGTGGGTCAATTTTATGCTCCCACCGCTGTTTAGGGGTCGCCAAAGAAGTACTAATTTAGGATTTAACCAGTACTCACCGCGCTAAAGACACAAAAAATCCTTGCTGAGAGGATGATTGATCAAATAATGATTCCAGCGGGAATGACTGCCAATCTTTGATATCGCAATAAACAAGTCATTCAAGGATTATTTGCGTACGGAAATTAATGAATACATTGAAAACAGAATGGTGAGAAATCAACGTGGAAATTTTGTGAAGCCTGGTCAACAAGAAGTTGTGAATTGGGTGAAGAATTAATGGGATAAAATATTGAACGAAAATATATAAATCTACTTATTGTACTTAAAAATTAAGCCCCGATAATAAGCCCTAGCTCATATTTCGGACCAAAAAAGAAAGTAAGACATTGTCTTATTTTCGGAAAAAGACGGTATATAATACATTCAATTATAGAAGCAGAGTGAACAAACCAATCTAAAGAAAAAATGATTAGTTGGTTTTCAGTAAACTAAATGAACATTTTACAGCGGTTACGAATTTCAGGGGACCCCCTTTGTAGGTTGAGAGGGAGACGTCCATTTCCTACTGGCTACGCCATCTCGCGTATGAATTATAGGCGACACAGGTGAGATAGAAAAAAGATGCAGCATATGTACATTTTTCGCCCGCCATTTTTATTCAAAACTCGTGACAGAGGACTTTTTCCTCGCCATTTTTATATTGGAATATATTTCGTGGCTTGAATAATGGGAATTCTCTCCACTGTGAAAGGAACGAATGTATGGAATAATAATTAATGTCGTTTGGTACACTGACTTATTTTTTTGTTGTTTATTCAGTGTTTTGCGATATAAATTGAAGCTTCATTTCTAACAGAAAACTCTTTGTGGTGGTAAAATTAAGATGTATTCATATGTTTTACCGTTTATTATGTTTGAAAAATAAGTTATTCATTTAACTCATTTTTTGTAATAAATTCAACGTTTAATATTTAAATTCATACAAACCAGGTCTAATTCCAGATAAATATTAAGCATGCTTATTTTAACGTTGATGGTCACAAATTAATCTGTGAAAATCCTTTACTGGACAGGCAAAATCAAAATTTAAAAATAAATCAAAAAATTAAACACTCTTTTGTAAAAATTTCACTTTTATTTTGTATGATCAGGGCCTGTTTTTCTCATGATGAGCATTATTAACTAATGACCTTTCATCAGTGTAATGAGTAAAAAGTTTTCTATTTGTTACAGTTATTTTTCAAAACTTTTTAGTACTGTGCTTTTGCATCGATTGCAAAATGTAAATATTTAAACGCTTTTCTAAAGAGCCAAAAACAGTACGTATAATTTCGTAGACCCGTCTTTCAAGTTAATATTTTTATTAATTTCAATAAATGGGTATTCTTCTATTTATACAGAATAAAACAGATTATTTTATTTATAAAAAAAATCTATAGATGGCGTAATGACGAAGCAGCTATCGACAGTATTTAACAATAGAACTTATAAATAGGTACATATCGTTTACAAATTAATAAATATCGAATGTGTGAGATGCAATGATAAAGTAAACCTAAAAATTCACCGCAATACGTCATGCAGTTAGAAACCAGTCCTTTATATTCATTAAATTCCACTCTTTTGGAATTTCTCAATAGTGTCTTAAAAGCATTCTGTGAGGCTTTGTTCAAAAGAAATTAACGATGCTTAATGACCTCTAATGAGTGGTTTCAGTCAGTAGGCTTTTGACCTATTGCCTTCATATAAATTCCATAATTTTATTAACTTCATTAATTCACGTGATCTTAGCAGAATTAAACAATTCGACAGACTCACTAACAACCTTTGTTATTTTGATCACTTAGGCAGTATTTTGGTTATTCTTCATTACATTAAATTCTCGGCTCTTAATTGAATTTTAACTTTATCAACTTCTCGCACTAGCACAAGACGAGCTTCTGTTATCAAATTGTATAATCAATTACCCGTTCAAGATATACAGCAAAAATAAAGCAATTCATTCTCTCATACTCTTAATTCTCAATTATTAACATATATTTTACATATAAATCACTACAAATTATTTATTCAAAATATGAGACTTTAAATGAATTTATAATTTTATTCGCATTTCTTTACCTGGTAAGTCGTGTGTTAATTAGTTTTCAATATAAGCCTTATTCTTCATTTTCGCACGGGTTTTTACGCGATTTTATAATAACACGATCCAAGAAAACTTAATCATGTAAATAAAATGCAGTTATGAAAACATATATATAAATAATATGTCGGCCTCTATTGTCTTATGATGAGAGCTATTCTTTTATGATTAGATCAAATCCACGAAAAGTTAATATTAAATTAATATTTTTTCAATGAAGCATTTGGAACCTTGAGCATGAATGTTTATAATATCTTTTCCTCTTGAGTTGATTGATGTGATTCCAAAATAATTATAATATCTGGTATCTTTGCTAATAGTAAGCTATAATCCATATATTTTATCTCTTTTTTCAAATAGAGTAGTAGAGACAGAAGTATAAGGCTTGGACAGGACTACTAGGGGTTAATTAATCGTTATCACAAGCTCAAAAGCGATTAGTGAGCTATAATATATGGACTTAATACTCTCGATGGACTCGGCGGTAACTTTTTGAAAGTTCATTTTGACATAAAATTTAAAATAATTTAGATTATTCGTACCTAAACAAGTATTGTGAATGTTAGATTGTCTGAGAATGCCTCTGAAAGAGGCAAAACACGTGTCACAGTTAGTAGCACAATAAGTGAATAATCGAAGTTATTTTAATTTTATATTACAATATATTTATACAGTTCAAAAAAATACTTCACGTTATAAACTTAAATTATTTATATTTTTAAATTATCTATGTACATCGAACAGCGTAATCAGAGATTATGTACTGCTTTTTTCAATCGTTGTACAATCTTTACTTTGTATACATTTGTCATATCTTATTAATATTATAAAAATGTAATATCCACGTGTCGAGTGCGAATTCGTCAAATTTACTTGGTATAAATAAAGTACAGCAGGAAACTTTCGTGAGGAATATATAATTTATATTTAAGTTTGCGAAATCACAAGAAATATATTATGTCACTTACTATTATTATAGGAGGCATATTTCGACAGAGCCATGTCAAAAACAAACTTTGAATGTGATCTGACATCGCCTTCCGTCAAAATGCACGAACCGCTCGCTTTGTCTCCGATACATTTTCCAAGAATTAATATCTTCTGTCATAATTTACACAATAACCGCTTAATAGAACCGTGAATAATCATTATTGTTATAAGCCAAATCTACTCATTCTGTTGTGTACGTCGTTTTGTCATTTTCAAGACGCTTGAGGCATACATTTAATTTCGATAACTGTATTTAGTAATATTAATATAATTGGCTAGTTGTCTATAAGGTTTCTTAGTTAAATTGATCAAAGGAAATGATATAACGTTTCTTTAAATTTAAATCTGACCTTTTGTTAAAAAGAAATTCAATTAAATGTTAGATAAAAAGTAAGTCGGACGAAATTTATTAGAATAATCGAATTTGCCTTCAGGATGAAATGTCAATGGAATACTTACATGTCGTGCCTTTATAAGTACTGTTTTCTGTTCAGTTGTATTTATATATACTATACATAATGCTTTATACCATTAAACTGTTTGCCGAAGGCGCCTCGTGTTTTAAATTTTTGAAGAAAAAAAACATATACAAGAAAATTGATGGTAATAAAAACATGTCTGGACTAATGCCGTTATGTAAAGTAATGATCTTAACAGGTTTCACTTATTCACTCAACGTTATATTAATAAATATAACGCGACAAATATATAAAATTCATAAGAAATTCACAGTTTTCCTTTTACATTTTAAAGAAAATTATTTCTTTGAATTTGTATGTTTTTCCTGCACCTGAAAATAAGAACATTTTTCTATAAACAGTTCAAAACCAATGCTGTGGAGTCCGAATAAATTATTCAATAATTTTATTTAAACGTATATATGTATTCCATCAGATCATCTTTAGTCAGCCAAGCATGCAATGTCAACATTATGGACTATTGTGGTTTGAATACACATAATTGTGACTTTGGCGAATCACCGCGACTCCACGACTCCGATTCCATCTCAGACTCCACAGCCATGCTCAAAACACGAGTTATACGATGTCTGGTTGGAAAAATAGATAAACATTAAATTAATAATATATAATACTTTTATGTACTAAAGGTATGGTTCTAATATAACATAAATTTCAGACATAAAAAACGAACCCCCGAATTATAAACGATTACTAAATTTTCACCGGTACATATAAGTATGTTTAAAGTATAACCGATAAGATTTTTTTTCCATCTTAAAAACGGACGCATAAAAAAAGACGGAAGTATGTATCAAAACTTCTCAAAATTATTATGGAACATTATAAGGAATATGACAAACATCGTTAATGAATTTTATAATTATCTTCTTAATTGCAGATTCAATAAGGGATTCATAACTATTACATCAAAGCGGTTTCGTATACATACATACTATAAAATGTGCACACACACATAATCTCTGCGTGCTCGTGATAAGATTTCCCTCGCTTGAAATACGTGTATTTTATTAGGATGCAGTGTGTGCTCATTCACGGATGATTTCTCAAGCTGATGCACATTACTGCAAACTGCAGAGCATCTTGCTGCATGTAAAAGACGAGATAATATTTTCCGACTGTCTACAATGTTAAAAATAATATTGAATAACGTGTTAAAACAGCTTAGCGTAGCTTTTTTTTGTTTTCATTTCTATCCACAGGAAATGAGTATCACCGACAATTGAACGAACATTATTCTTCAATTTTATAAGTTTAAATAACTTACAAACACTTATTTTCAAATTGACAATACATTCTCAGAGCTAATTTTTTACAACAACAAAAAATGTATACTCACCGTCTCATGAAATCAAAATTTCCATTCTGTTCGTGAATTATTAAAAACGTCGACAAAAATATGACTGAAAAGGTTTGACCATTGATTAAAACATGCATAGTGAAAAAAAATACGAGATATGCACGGTACTTCAGGGTTTTCACGTTTCATATTAATATAAATTTAAAGCCGTAAAAATATTTTTGCAATACATTTCAGTTTGAATATGTCACACAGCAAAATGTATATTAAAAGTATCGATTATAATCAATTAACGATTAGAATGAATGTTTTAGAAAATACTAAATGTAGTTATTTAAATAATGACGAATTGCTCTTGCTTGTATTCATTATAAGTTCTAAGTGTTGTGAAGAAGTTTCATCTGTAACATCAGACAATGATTTTTTTTATTTGTAAAAAGAATTAATCAAAAATATCCACCGAATCTATTGAAACATTAAATATTCAAGCATGAAGTTATATCAAATTGTCTGGGACTTTCGTAAGAATAAACAGACCTTGTCAAAAAATAGAGTTAAAGTTGCTCTAAATTTTCTTTTATATGTAATAAAAATTCCTTTGAGAAACCTTTCATTTGATTAATCTACGTGTCACGACGCAGAAATTGAAAATGACAAATTTATCACTCACGTTTGACTCAAAAGCGAAAAAAATAATAAAACAAAATCAAATCAATACCGTAATATCAAAACGTTCAATCTCAGCCAGCGCCCGCTTTCAATACACTATTCTAGAGGCAAATAAATCATTGTAGAGCGCCCCTGTCCCCTCCTCATACTTACCTAGCGTTCGGGTGTCATTTTATTTCATAGCTGATACAAAAAACGACTAAAGTTGCCTTTTGATTGTGTTCAACTGTGTAATGTCGCTTTGCCCGGAAGGTCAACTGACAACAAAAAATGATGTTCAAACCTTTTCATTTATTATTGACTAGCAGGAAAACTAAATATAGTGTATATTATTGATTTGAACTTTTTCAAAGCGCTTCATTTTAACAACCATGAAACCACAATGCTTGCTCTCGCAGTCAATTCTTTGTGAAAAGGTATTATATTTATTAAAATATAACACTTTTTATGTAACCCGCAATTTTAGGAAATTATCACGATTGGCTTCACTAAAAATAAAATAGAACAGATTTTTTATTAACTTGTTTGAAAGAATGATTATTTCTGAGATTTAAATGAGAACAAGTAGACTATAATGAATTTTCCATATATTATAAACATTTATTCCTTTTAAATCTGTTCTATAATTTAAAAAAATAATTGATCAAAATTGTTCACTTAGAGATTACGATTTACTTCTTACAAAAATGTTTTCTTTGATTTATCCAGATCCTGGTCATGTAATTATCACTCATGTGGATAATTTTGATATGACCAATTTATTTAGTATGAATCCGAGCAACCTTTAATGGTTATATACAAATTATATTTTTCAACGGATTCGGTAGAAACTTATTTTTAAAATAAAAAATATTTTTTTATCATTATTTTTCTAATAGCTTTGGAATAAAAAATGTGTTTTTTAATCAACGAGCTGTTAAATTTAATTTTATATTCGGTTAAATTCTCACATGATATAAATTACAAATCCGAAAATATGAAAAAAAAAATGTGTTGGTCTTATAAAGTTTGAAGGTGATGATGATATGGTAAGAATATTTTAAATAAATGCTTCAATTTTTTGTGCTACTGGTATATTTGGTGGCATACAAAGTGTTTACTTGAGAGATGTTGGATCGTAAAGAGTTTCACTACCTGGCAATACAAATCGCTCTTTTTGCCAGACAAATTTAAATAGCGAAGTGATGGTCACTTCAATACGGCTAACACATTCAATTTTCCTTCTCGATTTAAACCGAATAGAAGATTCGTTATATATTTTCTCACCCCACCTCTTTTCTCAGTCATTTACGATGTAATGTAAATTTCCCAGCCCTTCTTTGGCCTAGCCACAAGTGAATGCCAGTGACGTTACACTTATTACACGAGGAAAAGTGTTTTTCAGTACATCATATATATGTTTATACCAATTTTACAGATATTATTGTAATGACACCATTAACTACAGGATTCTGATCGAATCCAGTTGTAATTACCAGCTATGGAAAATTCCTGGAGATCATTTAAATGTTCTTAACGATACCGTATTAAGGTATACGCCCTGTACAGCGAGCTGTTAATATGCAACGGTTTCCGTCTCAAAAACAATGATGCATATATTTAAATATAAGTTATGCTTTTTGAAATTAATTAAAAAATGAGATGTTTAACGGAAAAGTGGCTTATCGGTCTGGGTATTGTTTTTTTATTTATTTTTTCATATAAACTGTCAATGTTGTGGATATCGGTGTTTGTGATCTATTTTTCCCACGAGTTGGTCCCGAGTGACAACGTAAAAATTCTCCTTAGTATTTTTTTAAGAGATGAAAAAATAGAAAGATGTAATCCAAAAATCCTGTGTTTGTAACCGTTTTTAGATACATTTCAGTTTACGCCAATGAAAGCTTTTAAAAATATATGTAGTAATTTTAATGTTGTTTTTGTTTTTGAAAAGTCATATAACATTTCAATAAAAAAGAAAGATCTACTAAGTGATTTAACCACTTATATTCAATTAAGTATTATTTTAACAATAAACAAACCACGATTGTACGATATTTAATATCTCACTAGATCGATACGCCGCTGATACGGACTATACCAAATTCAATCGAAAAAGCAAATCCGTGATTTTTTTAACAAAAGGTAAGTTTATGTGAGTGGATTCATCCAGCTATAAGTATGTGCATGTATATGTACAATTCTCGTTTTGGGGAAACGAAAAGTTTGACGCTAGCTTTACGTGGCTTCCCTGTTTTAATATTTACGTTATTTATTAGGCATGGAAAAACTTTTTCAAAGCACTCGTTTTGATGTGTCGTATTTTTTTCTCGGAAATAATATTCTGACTTGCGACGTGATTTCATGCCAGAGTGATAATCTTGAATTCAAATTTTTTTAACTTATCAAAATTATATTATTATACCATAAAAAGTTATATAACTTAGCGAAAAGAACTTCTAAGTGGGTAGAGGAGCTCAACTGATATGACTATGGAGTATTCAAAATCTTTCAATGTACATTAAAGCTTTATTCTTTCAAGTTCATCTCAAAGATTTTGCTCAAAACAGTAATATTAAGTAGTCTATTTATTTTAATAATGTAAAAAATAACAAAGTATTTAATTTTTAAATTATTTTATAGCTATTTCGGGGTACGCCTACATCAGAACTATGCTTAGACCTACATTTGCTCAGCTATATTATATGTACATACTGGCTTAGAAGAAATACGTAATAAATTCTGTGTAAATTTTAAAAAATTTGGACTAAATCTTTTTCTACTTTTTACGTTATTAGAATGGACTTCTACCAAGTGAATGCCAATTCAATAAATAAAGTTTGTTTACTTTAATATATTGAGAAAATAGTTGAATCAAATAATTGGTTATTTTTATTCTAAATATTAAACAATAGTAAATGCACAATCGAAATCTTTGTAGATAACGTGTTCACATTTTGTTGACGGCAGAAAATAAATGTCGCGTTTCTACTTATTTACTTTTTGTATTATTTTTTTACTAATATTTTAACATTCAATGCTTCCTGGAAAGTCATTGTATTTTTTAAAAAATGTAAAAAATTGTATTTTATTTTAAATCTTTTATGTGGCCACTACATTTTCCAAACATCAATTAACGTGCCAAAGGGAAGGATTACTATACTATTTTTATTTACCATAAATACATTCATTGTGAGCCGCTTTGTGTTGCAGTTTATAATAGAATCTATTGTTGTTTCATTGCTTGTCATTTGTTTTTAATCCCTGGTGACAGCTAGCTACTTCCGAAGTCTGCATTTCCTACATGCATATTAAAACGCAATTGCATACGCACGCATAGCAATAAGAATCAGTGAAGTGCTGGAATTTTTCTTTGTGAGTACTTTTGCATATTCACAGCATAAACATAGTATTCCAGAGTAAGATAGCGTAAGTTTCTTATTATGAAAACTTTATAGTGTGTTATTATAGAGTTGTAATGAAAACATGTCAGTCGCCGTAGCCGAGTCGTAGCTCATTTCCCGAACGGTTATAAATCTTAAAAAGGTGGTTTTTTGCATATGACTGAAATTCATGTGATTAAAATTCATTTCCCATTGGGTTGCACTTTTAAGATTAAAAATCTTAGGGTAAACACTTGTTTACATTAATTCAACAAACGATTTTTTTCTAAACCCTTCCAAACAAAAGGCTTAATACTACTTTCAGAAGAAAAAGATTTAGGATCTAACATTCTAACTTAAAAATATACATCTGATTAAATGAGGAATCATAGAAAACTTATTACTTTGTTATTGTTATGTTTCAAAAGTGACACATGCTTCGTTTCTTTAATAAGCATTATCAGACTAACATTGCAAGCTCAAAGCTCAAGCAAAACACGTGTCATATTTTGTAAGAAAACGAGTGAAATAACGAAATAAATAATCAAACTCAATTTCTATACGAAAAATGAACCTCCAAAAAGTTACCGCTGAATCCAATGAAGGTATCATATTTGTATACAAGTAGCGGACATATTTAAAGGTATTCATAAACTCGAGTCGGGTTTGGTCGGGTCAACGTCACTAGTTTACAGGCCGGACCTCACGGGTTTGAATCCCAGTATTTTTTCAATCGTTATACAATTTCTGTTCAAAGACATGGTTGTCTTCGTCTGTAATATCTAATAATTCCTTCCACCATTCCAATCCTAAAATAACGGGGTGTAGCGAGAGCGATTATACTATCACTATTTCTTCCATGCCCTATTCAATCAAAACAAACAGTTATGGTAGAAAAACTTCTGTTGGGATTCCTCCATTAGAGAGCGGACATTTATTTGTAAATAAAAAGATCATAAAAAAAATATTTAAAAAATTAAATCCTATTTAACAAATTGTCAAAACCTTTTGTACAATCTTGTCAAAGTAAGTATCAAATATATTTGACCTCCATCGTACTTTTTTTTTATTCATAAATTGCCAGACAGAACTAGTCACAAGTTTGAAATGTTAAATGTCAAACAAATTCTGATATAAAATTATCTGTCCAAAATTAAATAAACAACTGTATTGTGCTATTTTATTTATTCAGATTCAAGGCATGATAATTGTTAATGTTCTCTCTCTCCCCTTCCATCCTTCTTTACAGTTATATCATAAGTCATAAATCTAAAACTTTTTAAGAAAAACCAAAAAAAATGAAATTAAATGAATTTGAAATTGCTTACCGTGTATAATATATCCTTGTTAGAAAAATATGATGAACCAAGCATTTCGCACATTTTTTTATTCTTAATCTCGGTGCGGCTTTTTTCTGAGTTAGATGGCTTTTTCAATTGAGCGACACCGGTTGTGTACTTGCAAAAAGTTGAATATATTCGAAATTAGATTTATTTTTCATTATTTATTTCTTCAAAATACCTAAAATAAACATTTGTAGAGCCATTTTTTTATTTCTCGCAGTCGCAGTATTGGCACCGGTACATTTTTTTAAAAGTCTATTTGCTACGAGTTCATAGAAAATACTCTGTATAAAATATACAAGTTTCGTATTAGTAATTCTACTAGTGAAAAATAATAGTTGCTTTTGATATTACTTCGACAACAATAAACAATCAGATCTTGATCATAATAGTATACCCGTCATGTTGCTGAAAGGTAAAAGATATTTTGGTCTCTCAGGTTTGAGTCCCTAAGTATATGTTCAATGGATAATGTCACAATTCAGTTTATGAATACGGATTCAAAATACTTGTATATAGTTTATGCTTTCATCTTTTTACATATTAATTCTAAAAAATGGCCGATTGGGATGAGCTAACTACTGGTTCTTTTCAAATTACATATATCTAAAAATCTAATAATTCCATATACTTTTTAGGACAAAGAGATTGAGTGGCAGTTATAAAAATACTTTATAAATAGTCCACAGATTGCGAGCGGACATTTTTAAAAAAATATATTATTATCTTATCATTAATGTCTTACTAATTTGAGGGGAAAACTTACTCTAAAACCCTTCTACGCACGCCATTTTTACGACACCCATGTGAGCAGAAGCGTATGCAACTTCCAGCAAAGGGAATGCCAAAGTGACATTTGACGTCATAAATCAGGGAGCGTGCCAGGCGACAGGGGTGGACTGACATTTGACATTTTTAAGCCCTCGACTTACAGGACTGCGATGGTGCATTTCTGATAAGGAAGTCGCTAAAACATCGCTCTGTTTGTTCGTCGTCAGATAAGCTCTTATTGAGCGAATGTTAAATCAACCGAATAGCTCTGGGTGCATACTAATTATCGGGTGGTTGAAAAGATATAATTTTCTCCCTTGTTTATTCGTTTGTTATTTTAGATACTAATATATATTACAAAGCCACCTTTCACAATGTATTATAATATATTTTTAGATAGTAAAACTACAGCTAGGAATGTTAAATTGTCTATGATACGGATTTCTTAATTTTTTTTTATTTAAAGAAAATTATTAAATCGATCAGCTTGCCTTTGAAAGTTGAAATTCATTTTAACGAGAATACGAAATTTAATTATTTGATTGATTGACTTGGCATTTATTTGGTAGAACTCCAATATAATAGGGTAAAAATAGCAACGTATTTAGTTATACAGTTTTCTGTTCTATTCTTCAGTCTACAAAAACTGTAGAACTAAATACGTGGCTATTTTTACCCTATTTAATTGAATGATGTTTATTCAAAGTAAATTGCGAAAAAAATTGGAAAAAGATTGAAAACATATTTTACAAATATTATTTTATAAATTGATTTTTCAATCGATTTATGAATTTCTGTTCAAAGGCATGGATGTATGTGATGTCTTGAATTCCCCCCTCTCACCCATCCTATCCTATGAACGGGGCATATCGACAGCGATTAGCTTACCACTAATCCTGTCCTAGCCTTATCCTTCTATCCCTACTCTCTTTGGAAAAAGAGAGGTTGAGCAACTGAGTAACAAGCAGTTCTCGTAGAAACACTTCTGTTGAGATAAACTCCATTAGGAGTCCATATGCTCCACATTGGGAGCGGACATGGTTAAAAAAAAAAAATTCACAGGCAATATATTTTAATTAAACTAAAATAAGTTTTTTAATCTATTTAACCCGTAAATTAAGTAAAATTTATTAAACTAACTACATTATACTTGAACTACATTATTGGATGTTCATATAAATCTTTTATTTCTTTTTTTCGTTTTATTAACTGGTCGAAATATATATTTTTTTAATCCATATCTGCTTCCAATTTCGAGCATATAGCTTCCTAATCGAGGTATATCAACAGAGTTTTTCCTACTGACACTATTTGTTATTCAATCAGTATCTGTTTTTCGAAATGAGTAGAGATAGAATTAGAAGTATAAGTCTAGGGCAGAAATAGTGGTTTGTTAGTCACTTTGCCCCGTTTTTTAATATTATTATTGTAATTGTAGGAGGGGTATTCTATGCATCACTTACACGCATGCCTTCGAACAGAAATCGATTAATCGATTCAAAAAAAGATGTTCCTAATGGGAATTGAACCTGTGAGATCTGTCACGGAAGCCATCGATGTTGACCACTGCACCACGGACCCTTTATCATTTTTATAAAGAAATCTTTATTAACATTTGTTTTTGCTTTGTTTTTAAATTTATTTATATCTGCAATTATAAGGTAATTTATAGTTTTTTTTATAGATGTAATAAAAAAAACACAACTTTGTGAACAGCCCGTAGTTTTCCATAATGCATAACACTATCGGTAGTTCAGTCCATAAATATGTATTTAGCAAGTGGTGAGACTTGAACATCAATTCGCAAATGCAGTATCCTCAAAACTTTCCTCTTTAATAATATATATATCTCAACAATTTGGAATTTTTATTACAAACCGATTATTCTATTTTTGAAACAAACTAAACTTTTCACTACTTACGTAAGTAAGAACCTACGTTTAGCTTGCAATGGTAGTTCTCAGTTTCTTTAATAATTTATGGCTTGACGGTACGTCATTAAGCCCTAATAGTAAATTTAATTAATATTCAACTTAATTCTATTCAATATGAAAACCCTTAGATTATTTATCGTTGACAATCAATTATAAAAAGTTTTCAAAGTCATCATAAAAATAACAATTAATGTCCTATTCCAAGTCGTACTTTTCTCAGTGGGAGTGAAACCGAGAATTACTATTTAATTTAAATAAAAATTAAATGTCTAATGGATTAAAAGTTTTTTATTTTGCGAAGAATTTCTTTCTTCCCCCAACATTTTTTTAAGCCAATTCTACTCCCAGTGTAAAATATTTAGACTAATAATGGAGTTTATTTTTACAAAAGGTTTTTTACGAGAACTGCTCAACGTCTCTTTTTTTAAGAAAGTATTCGAATAGGGCTGTAAAACTAGTGCCTAGCTAGCTAAGTGACGATTTTAAGATATAATAGGTAGAAAGGAATTTGAGACATCACATACACGTATGCCTTTGAGAAGATTTTCAAAGATTGTTTCTAAAATTAATTAATTAAACTGCACGTACCGCCATGTACCCGTGAGATCCGTAATTGAAGATAATTCAAGGCGACGTCGTTGACCACGTAGCCACGGAACCTATGCAACAATATTAATAATATAAAACAATATATAACATCGCCAATTTTTGATTATTCCAAATTAGTTGTTTTACCAAAAATCAACTATGTGATTTTAAGCTTCATCTGATTCATAGCTTAAAAACACTTAAAATGGAAAATAGCATATCGTTGGTAATTTTCTACAACTTCGTATCTCAAAAAGTGCAAGTTTTCAGGAGACATATAAATGTACTTTATTCTACTTTATTAGACGTTTATCTATGTCATATTCTCCTTCGTGTTAAACATAGCAAATAACTATAATCTTTGTTTGCCAAAGTTTTTGTATTAAGTTAAATAAAGTATGAATTTTAGCTATTTTTGGGATACGAGTTAAAGGAAATTCTGAATTTATTACATCAAAAAACTTAAAACTGAAAAAATTTGAGACGCGACACTTGTAGAAAATTATCGACGATATGGTACATTCATTTATTTATATTTCAGAAAAGCTAGATGGACTATCACTGCAACATACAAGGGGGAAAGCCAAACGCTAAATTAATGTGCTTAGAATTAGGCGGTGTTGCGTGCAAGAGATAGCAAAAGTGGACTCCGAAATAAATTATATAAATATTATAATATTCTAAATTCCCGAATATGAAACACGTTTTCCCTTTCATCATCCACGTGTCCAATTACCATGGTTTCCAGCTTCTATCTAGTCTTATTAAATTAACGTCATTTCTCGGGTCGTATGCCCAGAGGATTTTAGCAAATTTATTATTATTGCAATTAAGGCAATCAAATCTCGGACCAGGTTTTTCATGAATCGTAGCCAAAAAGATCTATGATTATTGACAGTATCAATAGCGATATATTATGGAAAAAATTGAGGGAAATATGTTGTAGATATATTTTCTCTTAATTCATAGAACATATATTTAATCTTGATTTCACATTTTCGTTCGTTCTGATATAAAATGTAGTGTTAAAAAGGCTGTATTTTTTATTTAACTTATGAAAAATACACGTTTTTAATTTGAAACCACTTTTCAAAAAACATGTATTTCACAGCATAAAGAAATGCAACAATTATATATTTTTAAGTATAAAATATTTGATTCACGCTCACTTTATATTTAATAGATACACAAATATCAATTTATTTAATTGAAACGATAAATTTATAGTAAAACGTTAATATAGCGTATTCATGTTTGCGATTAGCTTCATGCAAATTTATTGGGCGTAAAGTAGATTTATTCAATTCATATTTTGCACATTTAGAGACAAATAAAATATGATGTCAATTAAACAATTATGAGATATGAACAATGTGTGGATGACGTATGTCTCTACGCACGGTAATCATCGTCTGGTATGCGTCAAAACTTCTGTGGCTATGATTATATCATGGTCAAAACATGGTTTAAGAAAGAGGTGTTTTATCGATTATTAATATCAACCGAAAATATTGTCTATTTATATCTGAAGTGCGGTGTATAGAACACCAATATATCAATATTTTACTCTTATTAAGAAGACGTTATATACGTTTTCCAGAAAGAACAATATAAACATGATGGCTTGAATCGTGTCAAACGATGTCTTAGTATTTTAAATACCGCTTCACATACGCGAGTGTAAAAAAATGTAGATCACAGGCAAACTAAAATATTCGACTGCTATAATTTACTTCGAATTTTAAAATAGCTTATAAATAACATATCCGGATAGATTGCATTTATTTCATACGTAGAAGCATGCATTCAATAAATTTCCTTATGCCAATGTTGTTATATTAAGTTTAATACTCAGTGCCAAGTCAAAACCTTCGTCAAAACCAACATTCCGTTATACTCGATAGCTGACAGTAAATCTAATATAGCATGCTACATTTTCTGCGGCAAGCCTCTACTTCTCAGACAGTTATATTTCCTCATTAACCTGATTGATGAGACTCTCCCCCAAGGCGTTTTATTGCCGAATATTCGGCCCATCTGTGTAATTTGGGACCAGGGGCGCAGCCACGCCCGCCGGCAGTCTACGTTTATCTCGTTTTTATTATCATCAAAGGTGACAGAATCATGGGGGACAGTGTGGAAGCCTTTGAAGATTGCTGCAAGACTTGAATATAAATAAAAGTGCAAGGAATACTGAGGTTGCATTGCAATTCAACGCTTTCCATTATCTGATAAAATTCATAGGAAATACCGAATAATTCTTCATTATTCTTATAACACATAAAATATCGAGTGTAGTCAGGTAAAAGAAAATAACCGTAATTTAAAAAAAAAACGCTTTTTTCCGATAATCACAATGTATACAACTTAATACACGTTATGTCAAAAAGATGTAAGCTGCAAATGCCAAATTGATATCTAAATTTAGCTTTTAAGGTTTAAAAAAGAAGAGCTTGTGAAAATTGCCGACAGGAAAAATGACCTTCATATAGGGTTGTCTTACACAACTAATTAAATTTATATTACATTGAGTTGATAAAACACCTGTTTGTTAGCTTTTGTGCACTTCAAGGTTGTGTTTATTTAATATTTTGACTTTGGCCCAAAATCGTATAACAAAACGTTTTTCGTCCTTCCTGTAAAATTTGGCTTTTATTGGTTGGTTATTTTTACCTGACTTCAGTCAATATGAAACCACGTAATTCAAATTACTTTATGGTAACATGTTTTTCGCTTACATTTATAATTGGCATTTAGTCATATTTCTTGAATTATTAAGTGTCACCTTATTGAGAAGTTTCTTGGTTAGTTTGTTATAAATAATCACAAATTATTAATGAAGACACTTACTTATTTGAGAGTAAAAACACTTGTAACTCCAAGTTACACATCCAGTGAATTCAACATTCCCATAAAGCGTCCTCTGAATCTATAAAAAACGAATTGTTTTTATCATGAATTTATTTTTAATTATTTTTTGAAACTGAAAACACTTTTATTTAATGAGCTTTATATAAATCGATTAATTTATCACATATTACTGTAGAGTCGTCTGAATTTATTAATTCAATCTTCCGAAATTCACACACTTAAAATATTCATACCAGTATCAAAATCCATTATTAATATCGTTGTTAAGCCAAAAGACAAATATTTATACCATAAATATTTTTTATAACATACAATACTGTTTATTTCAATGAAAATTTAGCTGATATGCCATAAGGGTCGTTAATATCATTTTATTGTATGGAAAATATTGATTACAGAGTCTTTTTTGAAATATTAAAACATGATTTTAACACATAGTTGAGAATTGTGTTTGTTATGTTTTTATTTTATTAGTAAAAAGATATTTCTTCAATAGCAATGCGACCTTGAGCATTCCTAGTTTTTTTTATTGTTTTTTACTCCTTAAATACAATTTCACGTTGCAAAGGAATTGAAGTTATATATTTATTTATTTTTGTTTTTCGTATTCCAAGGTTTTATACATAATAATAATAAATCTCAACATATATTGACTGAAACACGAATCAAAATAAAATAAATACATGTGTAAATTTCTAAGAATCGTTAATAATATCATAGTTGTGTCAGACCTGTTGTTGAGTGGTAAACTTTTTAAAGATCACTACAAGATCCTGAGAATGAGGTTTAAAGAGAATAAAATGCTTGCAAACATGAATACGCTATATCAACGTTTTACTATACATCTATATATTAATAGTCGATAATATCCGTCCGTCCGTCCGTCTGGCCGTCCATCCGTCTGTATGATTGTCCTCAATTTCTCCTCCCCCTACCCTTCACCCTCCTCAGCCACACCTCCCCAATCTCACCTTCACCCTCCAAAAATTAGGTTACTAACGAGATCTATTTCTGCTACTAAGAAAAATAATTGTTAGCAAACTTAAAAATTATTCCAAAAATTAAATAATTTACAATTTAAATACTACAGGGCGATATATGCCCCGAGATATATGTCTTTTACTATCAGAATTTCTGGCATATTCAATAATTAGGTTTGTAATTTATTTTTCACGCCAGTGAATTTTCTGACTACTTAAAAATGCAACGAAAATCCCCCCGTCGAGGTCAACGGGCTTACAGCTAGTTTATTATAATTTCATTTATTTGTATTTTTAAACCGTTTGAATTGAAAGACTGTCCGACTGACATGCAATAGTTGTTGCTACAGTAAGTTTTTGCTGATGAGCTCTACTATGATTAGAAGCATCGCCAGATTGGATGCGACCATGGTTTAAGCAAGGGCTGAAGACCATGTGAGTATCACGCTCATCAAGCTTAACTTAGTTATATACCAACTAATGAATATCCACCAAGAAGAAAATGTCTACATGGCTAGAATATAATTTCTTTTAACCATGCTCGCTTTTTATTGGGAACATACGGACACCTTACAGATTCGATCTCAAAAGAAGCTTTTCCAAGAGAACCGCTTGTTATTCAGTAGGTCGACCTTTCTTTTTCGAAAAGAGTACATATAGAAAAAAATGGCTATGACATGAATGGTTATTAGCTACATTCGTTACGTTAGTTTTTTTGTGATCAGATGGGTGGGAGTATATTTTGAGCATCTTAAATATTCATTTTTTCGAATATAAATTCATAAACTAAATTAGAAACAACGTGTAATAGGATTTGATGCCATGGGCACTGTAATCGCAGCCAAGGACGTTTCCACTCAATCACGGACCTGATATGTGTTGAAATGGTTAAACAGTGTTAAGATTAATTATTTTTTGTTATTGTTAACTATTTATGAAATTAGTATTCAAACATTTAAAAGAACTAAACTCACATTTCAAGTAAAGTAATTCGATTCTTTTAACTTTATATATCCTTTAATAATGATATTGCAAGCAGTTTCTAAAAATAAATACACCTCCTACAAACAGACTATTCTGAGACTTTGTAAGCCAGGTATTTTTACAATAAGAACGGCTTTTTTTCTTTTTGAATTTATTCATACCTGTTTTGGACGTATTTTCATTTCAAGCTCCGCGACTGGATTGCACAGTTCACATATTCCCGTATTTAATGGTCGTTAGTTCCTATGGAATTGCAAATGTGGAATCAAATTAAAATCCACTCAAAGTAGAAACCTCATTCTAGTTTTCACACACCAGGGTGGAGAAAATTTTCGGTTGTTTAAAGTGATACAGTAAACATAATGAATACAAAAAAAATATACAGACCATAGCGTAGACGTCATATAACTATCACATATTATAATCCTCATTTGAGCTTTAAAACAAAAAAAATACTTGTGACATTTAGGAACTAATTGTATTCCTCTATAGTTCCATCAGGTTATAGTCATGTCACGTTGACATTCTAAAAGTAACTACCTTTAGTATTTTTTTTAAACCATGTCCGCTCCCAATGTGGAGCATATGGACTCCTAATGGAGTTTATCTCAACAGAAGTCTTTCTACGAGAACTGCTTGTTACTCAGTTGCTCAACCTCTCTTTTTCCAAAGAGAGTAGGGATAGAAGGATAGGGCTACGACAAGACTAGTGATAAGCTAATCGCTCTCGATAGGCCCGTTCATAGGATAAGATGGGTGGGAGGGGGAAATTCAAGACATCACATACATCCATGCCTTCGGACAGAAATTCATAAATCGATTGAAAAATCAATTTATGAAGCTCCCCGTACTGGGATTCGAACCCGTGACCTCCGTAGCGGTAGCCAACGACGTTGACCACTCGACCACACAGGTGGTTTAGTATACATATACATACCACCTTTAGTATACATAATTACTATTCCAAAACCATACATATTTTAGTTTTGGTTTAATCTTCAAGTCAGTATTATTTTGTATATGCCTCGAAATGAGAAACTAAACGACCAAGGACGTTTTATTTATTTTATTTCTAAATAATGATTGTTTATTGATTATTTATGAAACGTTAATTTGATTGGTAAATTTCTTTCAATAGAAAAGAAACATGTAATATCTTGTATTTTGTGAACAAAAGTTCATCAAAATGTCTAAAATGTACAGTTTTTAATCAATATATTTGAATAATTATATCTCATAATCTTGAGATTAAAATCGTAAAATCCAAGAATCAAAAAACTTTCCAATCTTGTCGAGGTTCGATCTTTATTTATGACAGGTCAAAGAGGTGCTGTTGATGCTGCCTTTTAGTTTATTGCTGGTACAAATTGACATTTGAGCTGAAAGGAGTACTTTGAGTTGTTAATTTAGACTTTTCTGTAGTGGAACACCAACAATGGAAAAATGTGGGATTTTTCACAAATCAGAGACAACTATTTTATCGGCTACAATTCAAATTCGATTGCCAACAAGTCTTGTTACAATAATTGGAACAATTACTGCTTTTTATCCGGAGTCGCCAACCTCGTTGGCTTCGGTTACGGAGGTTAAGGGTTCGAACCTTAGCACGGAGAGTTTTTATAAATTGATTTTCAATTGATTTATAGACTTATATCCCAGGGCATTGAAATATGTGACGTCCCACTCATCCTATTCTAAAAATGTGTCTTTTCTTAGTCATTTCTTTCAATTCCTTTTCTCTTCAAAAACAAAAAGTGGTTGAGCAACTCCGTAACAAACAGTTACCGTATAAAAAACTTATGTTGAGATATTCCCATTAGGAGCCCATATGCTCCGTATTGCGATCAGACATGGATTAATATGTTTGTAAACTGATCTTATTTCAAAGACCAGCGATCAACTATCTCACACAGGAAATTAAATTTGAAAAATATTCGTTGTATATATTAAAAAACAGTTTTGATTTTAGAGGCAATACAGTTTGCCACTATACTTAATTAGAAGATATTGTAGCCCTATAATGCATAATGTTTAAGTATTGCATATAAATCTATGGAAAAGTTGAATATGTTTATAATTTATTATCAACTATATTTTTAACAAGGTGTTTAAATAATTAAAAAAAATAATTTTCCCGTCAAAACTAAGCATGAAATTACAAAACATGCATGGTCGACATGACAAATTAAATTTATACTTTAACCCTCGTTGAAAACATTACTCATGTAATATGTTTCCATTAAAGAAAATGATTAATGATAGTGCATCAAAAAACTTGAATGCATTTTGTGAAATCGCAATTAATCATTTTTTGTGCAAATAGGGTTGACGAATACATTTATAAGTCATTTCAACAAATTTATTATCTGATGAACATTTAAGCTAGAAAAATGATTTATTTACAATATTCTCTCATTGTTTTTAAGTGACAGTGTAGTATACGTAGACCTCTCCACGATGGTTTCATCCATAGTCAATTCAACGAAACAACAAATTCAAATATTTTTTAACAGTAAGTAATGTATAATGTAATCAGTATTTTATAAATACAACTATTTTGTTCTAATGTCACAATTTAAATAAATTATCAATGTTGATGAGTGATTATTTCATTTTTTTACTATGTGAAGGTTAGTACCAGGGCTTGAAATTGAAACGTACTTTTGTTTCTGCAATAATTATTGAACATAATATTAAATCTTTACAGACTTGCATGCGTTTGATTCGAATTTCAACACGCAGTACTAAAGCAGTAGCATCTACGTTATATATCATCTTATATTTAAATAAAAATAATACTATCACAACAACAAAAATCACTGGATGAAAATATATAATCTACCTTAGCATTGAGTTGATTTTATTTAAATGATATTTTTTTATTGTAAAATAAACCGAAATTCTAAGAAAATAAATTGAGAATAATTAAGTCAATCTAGTTTGATTTATTTTTCTCTTACTACAAAACGTGGTTTGATTGTTATGCAAAACGTTTACTGAATTTCCAATAGACTCCGACATTCTGTTAACACTTGACATTAAGTGGGTCAATATTTTTTGACCGTCTTATATAACGATACCTGAATAATAAATACTATAACCAATCAACAGTCCATAATCCTAACTAACTCACGTCGACTGCTCCGTCAACGAATCTCTGCGTTATTTGATCGCGCGATCCAAATAGAACCGGTTGTCGGAGAAACTTTCGAGTGGCAAAGTGGATCACTGCAACCCCAGCGGTAACCGCAAGTGACTTTCGCCGGCGGTCATTTCCACCCCCTGATTAAATCCTCCCCAGGCACGGCGGCCCCCTCTGTCGGCTGCATAAACAATTAAAAATTCTTCTCCGATAGATACAGAGGCATATTTGTTCAGAGGGATGATCGCTATGATCGGAATCTTATCCAATCTGAATAACAGCAAATACTCAATATTGAAAACTATCATCGTATTTGATTTTACTTAAATTATAGGAATTTGTTAATATAACGTTAGTTTATAACGTGAAATAGCTACAGGACAATCTTATTCTTTACTTCTTGTAGAACTAAATAATTATTTGTTTTAATTTATTAAAATGGAATTTTCAACTAAATATTTTTTTTTAAATACCAACAGTCAAGAGAAACAATCATTTAATAACGTGCGTTAATTCGCTTGTAAGACGTTTGAAAAAAGAAGACATTATATTCGGTCATAATTAAAATATAAAATAATTTAATAAGAATTTAAAAAAACAGTATTATTCATTATTTAAAAAAAAATAACATTTAAAAACGTCCACCAATGCAAAGGTTTCAAATTACAATGTTTTTTTTATATTTTGATTGGTTAAATGAATAAATATCTTCTCTGGGATAAAAAAAAATTGCCGCTAAAATGCACACTAAACTTAAAAGCGGGCGTTTTCACAACATTGTCATTGTTTAATTTTAAAAAGTATGAGTAACAAAAAATATTATAATCATTTATTATAAAACCATACTACGTAATTTCAATCGGCCTCCATTATTCTGTATTGGAAATATGAAGTATGCCTAAGTGTATAAAATATTAGTGAAATGCTTCAAATGCAGCAGAAAGCAAAAGATTCAACATTCAGTTATCCAGGGGAGGTTTCCGGATTACCATAAATATAATAGGGGGTGGACAGGGATGCAACTACTGCATCGCATATACTGGTGATCTGTATTCATGGCAGTGGAGTACGCCAAACGTTCCTTACATTGTGTCCGTAATATTATACGAGTGAGTGAAAATGGTAACACGTGTAGTAAACGAACAATATTTTAAATTGAAATGAAAAGTTTAAATAACATGAAACAGTTTTTCGAAAACAAATTAGAGTTTCTTAAACTTTATATTTTATTTAATAGATTATGATTAGGACTTGGAATATTTTTTCTAATACAACTTTATTTATTATTTTTAGGGTGTTCACTGTCAATACTTGGTGGAAAGGCAGTATATTAATAAAAACGCAATATTGATTTGTACTTTATTCCACTTTATTTAAAAGGTCACGACCGGTTTCACTCATTGCGAGCATTTTCAACTGATTTTCAGTTATTTCCTTTCGAATTGCAGCTTAAAAAATATTGATCAAAATTATGTTTTTCATTGTCACATAAAAGTTGATAACTCTGTTAGTCAAACTGTTGTTAAGCACCATCAACAGACAGAACATCGCAAGGTTTACGGAAATTATTTTTTATTTACAATGTATACAACTCAACACACGTTTGATCGAAAGGATGTAAGCTGCAAATGTCGAATTAGTATGTATCTAAATTTACATTTTTAAGTTTGAAAAATAATAGCCCGTTTTAATTGCGACCATGAAAAAAGACTAATGCATATGTTTTTCTTAAAGAACTTAATACATTAATATTAGATTGAGTAAATAAAACACCAGTTCATAAGGTTGTGTGTATACAAATAGTTTGACTTTGGCCCGATCATCAAAATACGTTTTTTGTGCTTCATAATTTGTTCTGTGTAGATTACGTCGTTTTGCCTTTCCAATTCGTTTGCCACTGTAATTTCAGTGTATCTGCAGCATTTACTCGTACATATTCGCTTGTCTCCTTCTCATTGAAATAAAAACACACGACACTGCTCGTCAATGTGCATACTCGTGGTCTGCACCCCAGATACTCCACAACATAATAGAGAGAATTTATAATGCGTCTCCGTCCTCCGCCGACGGTCGACCATCAGCTGGACTTATAATAACGTCTAATACATTCAAAATATTCTAATAACATCCGTAGTATGAAATAAACATATTTGTCCAGTCATTTGATACTGTCATTTATAATCTCTGTATTGAATATTTTTTTCGCATAAATAAGTATTTGGTTCAGCAAAAATTATATAGTGGATTCCTATTTGTTTATACTCAACTACATCCTAAGTTGAAACTGAAAAATCTGTAAACTGTCTTTGTAGGACTATATAAATGTGAATGGTATATATCAGCGGCTCGCAAACTTTTGGGCTCACGGACCACTAAAATCACAATTTTAGTCCACTCAAAGGACTTTTGTGTTTAATATTACATATTTAAATAAAAGTGATCAAATGCGTCTAAAAATGCACCAAGTTCATAAATTAATGTTAGATTTCTCTGAGGACCACCAAAATTTTCTCGCGGATCACACTTTGTTGGCCGCTGGTATATTATATCCTTATTGCCACAATTCTAACACTAAATCCTTGTTAAATAATATTTATTTTTTTAATTACCATGTATATGAGGGCTCTGGAAAACAAGACGGCAGTCTGCATGTCTCAATGGTTACTATCAACTGAATTTTAAAAAATTTCAACTACATACAGAGATATATTTTGACTGTATTACTTGCAATGTTTCTTAATTGTTTTAAACAGTTCAGTTTGATACAAATTGCTAGGTTTGGATTTATCAGTCGATAATGATCGATCCTGATATTTATAAAAAAGTGTAGAAGTAATACAAAAACATGTGTTTTATTTTTTATAAATTGAAATAACTTTCGTAATTCCCCAAAAGTGAGTAGACATGTTTAAATTGGGTTGTTGGTTCAGCATTGATTTTTTTTATAACAAGATCGTTTGCTTCTAACTATAAAACGATCTTAATTGAAACTGTCGACACAAGCCCGCGTCAGTTTAATGTTTGCTAGGTGGATTACTTCGAATCGATTTGATATTCACTTAGTTCTGTGATACTGCCATCATTAAATATTCACCCAGCACTCCAATCTGCGTTACTTAAAAGTCCCCTCGGCGAGACGGGTTATTATTCGCAATACCTTGCAACACTAACTTCAAGAAAATGCTTTACGAAATTTCTACTTTTATGGCAACATTCTCACTAACTTTTTCGCACATAAGTTTAATCTCTTCCAGTCATTTGGGCAATAATGTATTTCTTAAATCAGTATAAAAGCACACACACATTTTAATAATATTATCTTTAAATTCGCTATAAGCACCATTAGCAGGGCTTGTTTATTCTCATAGTCAAGTTGCCAACGCTTTTGGGCTGTCATCTTACTCAGTTGCGCCATTGTACTATTTTTTTTTCTTCATTCTAAAAGTTTTAAATTTATAATCAGTCAACCTTGTGCAATGTTAAATAAATTAAGAGTTCGGAGCCTCAAATGGAAAGATTTATAAATTGTTATTTTCAATCAATTGTTAAAATGAGTAGCCATTGCCTTGTATTTCCCATTAATTGATTATACGTAATTAAAATCAAACCCTCAATTAAATTAATTCAGATTCTCATTTACAGCTTTTAACTTAGTGATAATAAACGATATTATTATGTTAACACAATACTACTGTTAGCCAAGTATCAGCTCAAGTTCATTCGTACCCTTGAATGCCGAAAGATGAAACCCGGATTATTATTGAATATTCTATGGAAATATAGAACAGTTGACTGATTCACATTTATACGACTTTATATTTAATGCCATAAATTGATGTGATATTTCATTTCTCCAATCATGAAATTCTTCTGTTATTTTTTTTTACTTTCGAAGTTTGACGATTTTTATCTCGGTAGATATAAACTAATGTTTAAAGATAGAATTTTAGTCCGCGAGAGCTATGGAGTTGACTTTCATATTTCAACATTTTTTTAGAAATTTGCTTACCTTATAATAAATATCAAACATTACCTTACACCTTACAGTTACCTTACAGAAATATCAAACCTTAAATGAGGTGAATAGAAACACGTTTTAGAGTTGAAAAAAACAAAATTAAAACCGAGATGTTCATCAGAAATATTTTTTAATGTGATTTACATCAGTTATAGAAATTTTATTATTTTTTATTTGATTTAACATTAACAAACGATAAATTGTAAAATATGTTAGTTTTATAATTGTTATAAAAGTCAATTTTTCGCACACGTTTTTCCCGCCGAAATTGACTGTTAATCTTGTGTGATTAGTATATATAAATGTATATGACTGAATTCTGCTAATTTCTGTTAACGTTTATCTCGAAATTATTTCTTATTATCCTTTTAACGGTACAAGTGCAATTACTAGTGATAATAACACATCATAATAATTATTATACTTTATTTTCATATTATACACAAGTTCTGATTCAGAAGAAACGTAATAAACCATCCAATAATTTAAGCTTGCAACGGTGTATAAAGTATTACTCTGATAGTAGCCCGCCTTGAAAATAGAGTAAAACTGTGCAGGCAACAATGCAAATGTAAAAAAAACCATTCACGAGCAAAGTGTACACATAAACGAAAAGCGGACCGCAAGCAATGGAAAAGGGTAGGGTTGGCTGTTGGTTCGCCACGACGAGCTTTTAAATTCGAGCCGTAAACTGAGCAGAACAATCGCTATATCGATCTGGAAAGTAAACACCACGGACCACTTTTTCATATCGTAAATAAACAGTGGGCTCCAAGAAATGTGATCGAATATTGCAATAAATTTAACATCAGTTTCGTCGGTGCTTTTAATGGAGGAAATAAAGCATGTTTCATTATTGATTCTACTGGCCCATTATATCAGTCATCTCTGCCAATCTATAAGAGTGGCATCATTTCTTCGCTTGATTTTTCAAGTTTATTTATGTTTAACTTATTTCGATAAAAAAAAATATATTATCATGTATTTACTTGGTAGAACTCCATTATAATAGGGTAAATAGCAACGTATTTAGTTCTACAGTTTTTATATTTATTAGTTGATAGCTATTTCGGCTTTTGCCATCTTAGTTCTGACGATGGCGAATGCCGAAATAGCTATCAACTAATAAATATAAAAACTGTAGAACTAAACACGTTGCTATTTTTACCCTATTAGTAAAATATTATTAAAAATAAAGAAACGGCGGTGGACCTGGCTTGGACACGTGTTGAGGATGCCTGAAGAGAGCCTGAACCCTGCCTGTCTCTTATTCCGGCCGGATGGATCCCGGCGTCGTGGAAGGCCACTGATGACTATCCACAGGATGTACTCGGCGGAGTTACGGGACGCTGGGATGACCTGGGAGGAGGCGAGGAGACTGGCTGGAGATAGAGAATTGTGGAGGAGCTTCGTGGTGACCATATGCTCCGTATAGGGAGCGGATATGGATTAAAAAAAAAAAAAAAAAGTAAAATATTATTAATTGAATTCGCATTTTTTTATCCATTTCCACTCCCAATGTGGAGTATATGGCATCTTAAAAGAGTCATCTTAACATGAGTTTTTTTAAGAGAACTATTTGTTACTCAATCGCTCAACCCTTCTTTTAAGAATAGGGCAAGACAAGACTAGTGACTGGCTATAGTTAGTTACATTAGCGACTTGTAGGAGTTTTAACAACGCTGGAACGTCATTAAGGATATCATAAGCTTGATTATGTCTATTGATATCTAGTTCTTATAACATAAGCTCTTTGCTAAAAAATATGTTAATAGATGGGTCCTGGATTTAAATGTATGCTTTGTGATTATTGTTATTTAATTACCTTAATTTGGCGCATTAATTCGATAATACTAAACATTTTTTTTAGAACTTCGACTGAAGGTGCTTGATAGAACTTACAATATCAAAATTGAATTATTTTGATTCTGTACTCTTGCATAAGTTTTTTCATTAGTATTGTTAAAAATAAACTCTTTTTACTGTAACCTATTGATTGCAATTCTCTAATAAATACTTATTTTGACAACGCTGTACATCTTTCAAATGCGTACGTAGACAATTTTATTTTTTAATTAGTCACTCACGTTCGTGAAGCAGAGCTATTTCTCACAGAGGGTGCATTTTCGCTCAATCGCGTGAAAAAATCTGTCACGGTTATGAATTTCTACGTTTTTTTTTTGAAATCGGATTTTTATCGCGGATGAGCATTATTTTATGGACCGTCGGGGTTTTTCAATTTAAGTGTTCGTTATTCGCTTTATGGTGTATTTACGAACTACATTTTATTTTCGACAAATTGAAAATGAAATTATCGACAGCATGCAGGAAAAAACTTTATATCAAGCATATAATGTACTACAAAAAAAACAATATAATTCTGTAATAACATCATTTGAAACATATCTATGAATATGCATAATATAGGCTACACAAATCCATAAATTATTTATTGCTGTGTTCATATTTCTAAATAAATAGCTGCAGACATGGATACAATATAGATTTACATTCAAGATACATATATAAATAAATGTATATTTTTTTATCTGAGTTATTTTTTAATAAAAATATTCAACTAAACATTATCCATTCTATTACTTTTGAAGATCTATATCAAATGCGTGTAATTCCAAATCATATAGACCGAGACTCTTATGTCTACAAAAAATGTATTTTATTGTTTTAATATTATTTATTATGTTCACTGCTTAATTTTTTTTAATGAAATGTATTCAAATGTCTAAAATAGTCAATGTAATTTTTATTCCGTATTAACGGGACTCCAATATACGGATTTTTTCGATTTTACCTTTTAATATAATTTTTAGAACTGGACCCTTCAGCAGCACTATTTTTTGTAGTTATTTTAATTGACCAAGTAAATCAACCGTTGGTAAACTTATGAACCTCACTGACCACTAAATACATTATTTTAAATCACGCGGACCATTAAGATTTTTTAAAAGTATATTTGGAAAAAAAAATCTCAAACAAACACATGTAATGGACCTATTTCATAACATAAAACCATTTATTGCAACCAAATTATCAAAGCTCAAAAAATTGTAAGAAAAGAAAAATTAAAGATTGTTCCATATTTCTATGCGGACCACCACTTTGCCGACTGCTGAATTAAATAGTCTTCAACTCAAATCAAGGACTGCTCCATATTTTATTGTTCCTCAATAATGATGTAACGCATAAATTATTTTCTTTAGAGCCAAATATTTTTATATAACCTTAATATTAAAAAAATACCCAGATTTTTCTTAAAACCCTCCGAAATAATATATATCTTTCAAGCCCTCCAAACAATGTATAAATACGTTTTGTAGATAACATCAATCCAAGAAAAACGTCTAAATATTTTCGATATTAAAATGTACGATAAGACAAAATCGTTTCCGAATAAGCTGTTTATTCCGAGACTTCAAATAGAAATGTGTACCTCTGCGATATTGTCGCGAAGGCCTTTTTTCAGCGAAAATGCGGCTGCTGAAAGAAGATAAACGCAATGTCTTTAAGCTCGAAAGATTTTTTGATAGCCTTCATTCATGACGGATCGGTCAATTGAGGCCATCAATCTTAACGAATAGATCTTTTTGCTTAAATTTCTACAATTTGTGGGACCATGTTCTCTTAAATAAATGCATTTAAGTCAATTTCACAAAGAAGTGGGTCGTTCATTTTATAAATTGAAGATGGTTTTCGCTAATCTTAAAGAAAATTTTCGTAAAGATGGTCGTTACGGGAACCGCGATTGTAACCATTTTGAAATCATTGGACTTCACAGTAATTTCATTAAATCATTTTTATCACCTATTTCATTAAATATGCTAGTATTTTATTGATCAAAATATTGAGTTCCTCGACTAATTTATCACTTTTCATTGATGCAAAGAATCAAGGAAACAAATTAATTCGATGGTATGAAACATCAATTTATTTATTTTATTTACATAACATTGCAAAATAATTATTAATTTCACTTTTGCTGTGTAAAAAATAGTGTATAAAAGATTATTTAAAATTCTATTTATACTAAATTTCGTTTGGAACAATGAAGAGCTTCTTCAGTTATTGTTTAAAAAATGGAGAATGAAACGGAAACATAGACAATTAAACAATAAAAAATAATTTATGGGAATTGGCAATGAAGTGTTTGAAAAATAAATCTAATCGCCAACTGTAAAAGTATTTATAATATTAAATCATATATTGAAATATAAGGCTGACGATTTTATTATACAATGTATTATTATGATATTAATATAAACATGTACGTCAGTTAAACAAAAGCATTTTTAAAACAATCATGAATTTATAGTATAGGTATATTTAGAGTAACGATTTTTATTGTAAAAATCTATTTGCTAGTCAAATGAAAGTAACTGACGCCTTATTCAAATAAAGTTACTTTTTATACATAATTCCCTTCACGTGTTGTTTATCTGAAAACCGAACATTTAATCGCAGACCTCGGGCTAAAAACCTTTTTTTAAAACAATTTTGATATATGCTTTTCTGTATATAAAAGTTACTTATATTTTTAAAGATTGACACAACTTTTTGGACAGCTAAGTATCATATTTTATTTACACATTTCTCGTATTTCAAGTGTTAACTCCGTTATTCTCGAGTACATTTCAAATCTTCCCGCCCTCGCGATCTCAATGTATCAATATTATTATTAAATTACCGACGAAAATCGTTGAATTTCTCCAGAGCGAAATCGCATGTATAAAATCGCTCCCCATTCAATAAAAAATAAAATTCCTCCACTCTCTTATTTGGCGAGTGTCGGGGAAAAATCAGTGAGACGAAAGATAACTCAATAATTTGAGGATGTGAGGAGAGACGATTGATCACGGATGGATGGAAAGTGACGACGACTCTCCACCACCCTCCCGCGAATGAAAAAGAAAAAGATTTTCTTATTACGGTGCTCCAAGAACGTCATACATCTACAGTAATAATATTTACCTTAAGTAACATAGATATGCTTATTTTAATAAAATAACATTTTTTACAATAATACAGTTTTATTATTACATGTGATGGATTAAGTATTATATTAGAATAAAAAATAATAAAGTTTGTGACAAAACTTGTGTGAATGTATGTACATAATTTGAACGATTCCAATTTTCTATGAAGATTGTCTAACATTATTCACAGCTATTTTAGATTACATTCATATATATATAAACAGATTTATATTATTCATTTGTGTATTGAGTACTTTAAAAGAATCATGTAAAGTAAACTAAATATTTAAATGATAGAGTAATTATAAAGTTGATATTGTAGAATTCATTTCAACACAGTTCTGACTTTGACATGCTACTATGTAACGTAATAATAATTTATCAACAAGAGTCAACAATATTTTTTCCCAACATAATTATTATACTTCAAAGTGGTTTTTTTAAATTTGACAAGTGGTTATTAGTTTTTCGCATTCATTATATTATGGGTATCACCTTTCATCATTATATCCTCAATCTATAACAATGTCAACAGTTCCCTAATAATTATCGTCAAGCAGAAGGTTATTTTATAGCTATTATATTTAAATAAAGTTAATTATATATTTGATCCGTACACTTAATTATTCTAAACAAAACTGAAACAGGCAAAGCGCATTTACGTGAAAATCTACTCATATTCGTTTTAACATACATTACTCAACCATTTCATGTAAAATTATGTTTTATATAATAATGGCCCAATTATTTTCTGTTAAGATCGCTCTTTTTGAATTATATTATTTTCAAGGTTGCAGCTTTTCTATTATATTTTTAGTATAGTACTTGTGAGTGTCGCATTTTATTTATTTTTTACGCTGGCAACACGGTATTCGATATGTAAAATTTGAATTGAGAATATTAAATTTATTCCGAAATAAACGAATACTTATTTACATTTAATGGCATTCTTATATCAAGTATGCCAATATATTTCTCTTTATTCATTCTTATTTCGAAGCCATATCAAACGTGCTAATGTAAAAAGGGACAATTCAAATAATAAATTAATTTTGACGATGCTTTATACAACAGGAGAAAAATTTTATATAAAACGAAAAGTACGGTGTTATATAATGCACAGTGAATCAATTTGTATTTTATACTGACAAATAATCGCTTACAAAGATGCCATGGAATCTTAACTAGTACTTACATTTACAAGTATTCCTTGTTTTGCGTACTGAAAAAGATAATATTTAATTGATGTTCATAAAAAGAGTAATTGCATTGCCATCGTTGGTTCTTCAGAACAAGTTTCAATGGAATTTCATTCGCTTTCGAAGGATTTTAATATTTAGATAATGTCATATTTAGAAAGGTATCACAATAACAGTGTGATTTTTGGTATTCGATTATAATAGAAGATGACTTATCAACTACCATGCTCACTTTTAAGGTGTTCACTGTCAATACTTGGTGGAATGGCATTATAATAAAAATAATAAAACATTTTTGGTACTCTTTCCGCATAAAATTTATTAGATCAGGACCGGTTTCGCTCTACTGGATTTTCCAAACTCAATTTGGTTGACAGACATTAAGATTTATTTATTATATACACTAATTGTTGGTTTTTACTTTGGTAATGATAATTCATACCTAATTGGTTTTTGTCATAATAGTTTCATTGCTAAGTGGTCTTCAACTTTTTATTTATAGTTTATTTTCCTTGTATTTTACTTAAATTATTTTGCTAGGTTGTAATACCAATTGTTTGTCATACCTTGTTTTTATCACTTAACTTTTGTATAAATATCACTGTTTTATTGTTTTTCTTATCAGTTGATAATGCTCATCATGAGCGAAACCGGTCCTGATCTAATAAATTTTATGTGGAAAAAGTACTAAAAATGTTTTATTATTTTTATTAAACTACCATGCTGTGAAGGATTTGTATTAACTCAGTATTTAGATACTAAATTCACACTTATTGTTTTAAGTAAAGAAAGCCTACTTATTTCTGAATTAATACTTATTTATCTAATTATATTTAATGTTAAATGTAATAATTTGATAAATACAACACCTTTACATCAAGAATTTACAGTTAACACTATATAAGTGAATAAAACGAGTACAATTATTGGCACTTTAAACTATAATATCATAATTTCGATATGTCATACCATAAAGTTTTATTTTTCGTAATTGTTTCGTAAAAGATAGTCGTTAGTCACATATCTTATTTATAGGGTTATAAAAAAATATTAGGCACGGGGTAGTTGACGCTTTAATTAAATTCGGAAAACTCTGTTGGGGTAATAAATACTTGATGTTTTCTATAAAATATATAAATTAATTATACCCAAAGAACAGAGATTATTGGGCTAAAATGATCAATAACCTCGCCTGTCATTTAATAGGGAATAAAATAGCCAAGCATTGTGATGCTCTCCGACAGGGCCGGAGCGCTATTAAATAGTCATTACGGCCTCCAGGGCCTGATCATTACTTTTTATAACCCATAAAACACGAGCAATGGAATCTGTGAAAGCCGCATTCTGATTTAACCTAAATTACGATATTCAGTATTGATTACTTATTCTTACTTATTTATGACATTTTGACAGCCGTTGTGTATTTTTAATAACATGTGTCATCTTTCAAATTCAACTAACATCCCTTCAAACATCTTCTAATCATTCTTTCAGCTTCGAAAATGGGCTAATTACATTTTGTACAAAGTAATTCAATATTACAACAGTGCTGAAAAAAAACGTACCGGAACTCTCAGAACGTATTTTTTTCTCATCCGTGTCCGTTCCTAATATCAAGCATATGGCTTCCTAATGGAGGTATCTAAACAGAAGTTTTTTTACGACGACTGCTTGTTACTCAGTTTCTCAACTTCTCTTTTTTCCCGAAAGAGACTAAGGAGAGAAGGATAGAGTTAAGATAGGACTAGTTATTTACTAGCCGCTCTCGCTTTGCTTCGTGCTGTGATTCGAACCCGTGAGATCCGTCACGAAAGCCAACCACGTTGGCCACTGCGCTATGGACCCAACTGTTGGAAAAAGGTGTTTTAAAAGAGAATTTGCAAAGCAAAACAATATATGAAGCATTAGACCCCTAGTTCTGGTCACAGAATAAGTCTATGGACATGGTATTCTTTTGAACATTACATTCAAAAGGAACCTAAGATAGGAACAAACATAGTGGTTTACGTGAAAAAAACAACAGTTTTTAAAGCAAAATAAAAATAAATTTTATGAATTTCGATTTGAAGCATTCAAAATTGAGAGAAAAGGGTACCGGAACGCTGTTACGCCGCGTTACATGGAAAGAAAACTGCTTATTAACGAGTGGTAAACACTATTGGCGTCTCGTCTTACCTCTTTGCAGAGTAACATGACTCTTCAAATGAATAAATCAATTATCATTCAAAATACAGTCTTATATTATTTTACATCATAAAAAAAACTTAGTCTCATTTATTATACACCCGAAATAAATGTATTTTACGAGAAATTTACAAAAGTCTCGTGTTTCATTTTACATTTAACCCATATACAGAAACTACAGTTGCTCCGAGATTTTTATTCTTAATTTAACAAAGGGTTATCCGGTCTAAGCTAAATTTAACAAGGGGCTCGCGCGAGCCGCTTCGAACCTTTCGTATTTAGGAGTATGGATTAATAATATGATCACAATTAATAATCTTACCTAACCAGTCATTATCATATTCTAAAAACAATAAACATGAAAAGTGATAAACCAACTAGTAATCGATTTCCAATCCCATTTTTTTCCAATCCACAAAGTCTTTCCGAACAGTGAGGTTGTATGACTCATTGGTGGATTAAGCACTAGGGTGGATTCATAATCAATATAATCTGTAGGCTCCGTTTTCGGGTGACAAAAAAAGCGCTGCAAAGTTTATTTGAGATTTCTTTTTTGTGATCTTTTCTCATCATATTTTTTTTATTATCTAAAATGTCGAAAGCTATAATTGAAAAGCATTGCATTGATATTTTACTCAACAAAAAAGTAGTATTTTATTAGAATGTGAAAATAAATATGTGTTCTATATATAAGTTATTCTTGACAAATCTACGATTCGGATGCCCCAAGCTCGCGCCTCGTAAGCTTATGGGGTAATCCGCCACTGCTGTGGCTCACTTACAACCAGTTATTTTTTTTTTTTTTTTGACACTGCATTAAGAGTCCATTGAATGAATAGAAATACATTTGCAATTCTTTAGAATGCAGTTTTTGTAAAAGTTATGTATGTACTCAAAATAAATGACTGCAAAGGATTTAAAAAAATTCTGAAACATGTTCGTTTCGTGTAAATGCAAAAAGAGCTTCTATGAACTTATTTTAAAATATATTTTGCTTATTTACGAGCATTATAATATTACAAACTTGTAGTTAGACCCATTATAAATATGATAAAAACATTTTCGCTTGCGGTTGTCGTCTATAATATTCACAATAAAAATCTCAACATCAATAATTACATACAGTATTGGGTATAAAATCAAAAAATCTTCTTAACATTAATAGTCGATAAGGTCCGTCTGTAAAACGTCCGCAGTAAGGTACAGACCAATGATTTCGATTTATTCTGAACAGCACATTTTTGAAATGTTGTTCTATCCAATGGGAGCGGCTTATTTTAAACCGGGCGTGAATGTTCTGATATCGCCACGTTTGAAAATTTGATATTTCTTGGTGTAGAGCTGAAGTATTGTATCACCATACATCATAATATTCGAATAATCAAAGACTTTAATTCGACTATTGCAAACTATGATTATAGGGCTATCGAAATGAATCGTTTGATCGTGTGAGTCGATGTGAGACTAATATTTTTTGGGGCGGATTTGATCAATTGAATCATAATGATGAATCTTTTCACGTCTGACCTTGAAAATCTGTTAGAATTCTTTAATACATTAAGAATATTCAAATTATGATATGGATGTATCATAGAATAATATTTTGCTTTTTTCATACACTTGGACAAAATGTGCAACTGATTTTTTATTGAAAAATTGGATTTGATCTTTTGATTTTTATTGGAAATAATTGTTAAATAATTTAAAATCCGAAAAATAATTGTTGGCAAACTTAAACATTATTCCAAAAATTAAGTAATTTACAAAATTTCTGCTACTACGAAAGATGATTGTTAGCAAACTTTAACATTATTCCAAAAATTAAATAATTTACGAAATTTCTGCTACTACGAAAAATGGTTGTTAGCAAACTTAAACATTACTCCAAAAATTAAATAATTTACGACATTTCGGCTACTACGAAAAATGGTTGTTAGCAAAATTAAACATTATTCCAAAACTAAAGTAAATTACGAGGTCTATTTCTGCTACTACGAAAAATAGTTGTTAGCAAACTTAAACATTATTCCAAAAATTAAATAATTTACGACATTTCGGCTACTACGAAAAATGGTTGTTAGCAAAATTAAACATTATTCCAAAAATTCGAAACGAAACGAAAAATGGTTAACTATAAAAATAAAATAAAATAAAATAAAATAAAATAAAATAAAATAAAATAAAATAAAATAAAATAAAATAAAATAAAATAAAATAAAATAAAATAAAATAAAATAAAATAAAATAAAATAAAATAAAATAAAATAAAATAAAATAAAATAAAATAAAATAAAATAAAATAAAATAAAATAAATAAAATAAAATAAAATAAAATAAAATAAAATCAAACACAATGCAACAAAAATCTCACGTTGCTGGGCAACGGGCTTACAGCTATTCTATATATTAATAGCCGATAATGTCTGTCCGACCACATTTCAAACCTCCAGTCTCCACTTTTTTGAATAAAATAAAATAAAATAAAATAAAATAAATTAAAATAGAATTAAATTAAATTAAATTAAATTAAATTAAACTAAATAAAATCAAACACAATGCAGCAAAAATCTCCCGTTGCTGGGCAACGGGCTTACAGCTAGTCTATATATTAATAGTCGATAAAATAATCACTCGCTTTTCACTTTTCACAAATGTGTGCGTACTGATGTCCTCGAGACTTCTTCTTCTTCTACGAAATGTATTTTGTTTGCGTAAATTTTCAAATTAATAGTTAATGAAATGAAATAAAATAAAATAAAATTAAATTAAATTAAATTAAATTAAATTAAACTAAATGAAATAAAATTAAACTAAATAAAATTAAACACAATGCAACAAAAATCTCACGTTGCTGGGCAACGGGCTTACAGCTAGTAATAATAAATAACCAAGCACCTTCAGTCAAAATCTTAAATTAAAAAAAATAATCCGTTTGTTCGTGCCTTTATTGTAAATTAACAACATTTTTTTTTAATCCATGTCCGCTTCCAATGTGGAGCGTATGGAATCTTAATGAAGATATTGCAATTTCTACGAGAACTGTTTGTTACTCAGTCGCTCAACCTCTCTTTTTTCGAAGCTAGTAGTCTAAATGATTTTAGGATTTGAATGGTGAGAGAGAGTATTTAAAGACACGACAAACACCCATGCCTTCAAACAGAAGTCGTCAAATCGATTTTTGAAAAATGGTGCTCGTACTAGGATTCGAACCCGTGAGGTCTGGAATGACGTTGACAACTGTGCCATGGACCCGATAAATATTATTAATAATTAATGAAAACAGTTGTACAAGTTTCATCACCATAAAATAAAATGTTTAATATCCGTATAAATAACAAACAGTATGTATGTAAAACTTTTGTTCCCAACTCATTTCATATCAATTTTTAATTAAGGATTTTGAAAATAGGATTGAGGTTTAATCAGTTTCACTGAATAAATAAGCCGAACAAACATTCCGAAATCTAAATCAGTTGTGAACAGAATAACGGAATCAAGTTTAAACTTACTAACGAAGTAACGTTTTGACTTTCATATGAATTATTGCCGAAAACATTTGATATTTGTCGTCACTGTTGAATAGTGGAATAAACTGAACAAACTTTTTATTACGTCGCTGATTTAAATCCACCGCCAGATTGATTCCTTTTACGTGCGTATTCAGCGTCATAGATTATTGAAATATTATTTAAATATTACGATAATAATATATCGACTGTGGAAAGGAAAAAGGACGTAACCCTCAGTTTTTCTAAAACAGCTTTATTTCGATAATCACAATTTGTACAACTTGACACACGTTCTATATAAAGGATGGAAGCTGAAAATGCCGAATAAGTATCTAAATTTAGCTTTTAAGTTTGAAAAAGATGACCTTGTAAAAAGTTAAAACCAAGAAAAAAAGACTGAAATAAGGGTTTAAACTAGACAGTTTCTTCAATTAATATTAGGTTATGTCAATTAAACACCAGTTTAGAAGTCTCCGTACAATTGAAGATTGTTTATAATTCATAATTTGCAAATGGCCCAAAATTATCAAAACACGTTTTTTGCGCCTCCTGTAAAATTTGATATGTGTGGATTACGTCCTTTTTCCTTTCCACAGTCAATATGATAATAATTAAATCAATTTATCGTCCAGTTATGTTTTCAAACATTTGATTTTTTGTGTCATATTAGTAGATTTTTGCTGTCAAATGTTTGCTCACTTTGTATTTATAATGGAATATTATTTTTCTGTGAACAGAATTCATTTTATTAAGAAAAACACAATATTCGTATGTATTTATTTCCACTTTTATTAACCAAGATCAGGACCGGTTTCGCTTATGGCGAGTATTATCAAATGATCAGTGGAAATAATTAAAAAATAATATTATGTTTTTCTTAGTATAATGAACTTCCACCAAGTATTGACAGTGAACACCCTAAAAGAATTCATTCTAATTATGAATTGTTCGTATAATCATGCATATTTTTTTCGCCGTTTTGCAAGATGTAAAAAAATACAATTATAAAAAATAATTCCTACGGTCAAACTTCTTCATCATTAAAACCATTCCTTACGAAGAAAAAGGCTAAGAAAACTAACATATATTATTTAAATATATTTTTTTCAAAATTTTTAAAGGTGTTCACTATCAATTCATGGTGCAAATGCACTTATTTCACATATTTAATTAAAGATCAGGACCGGTTTGTCAGATCGCGAGCATTGTCAACTGGTTTTTCTTTTTATATCGCATTTACATTTTCTTCGGTTCATAATGCTCGCAATGAGCGAAATCTGTCCTGATAGTACAACATGTGTTTTATTTTTGTAATCAATCAAATAAGTTATCTAAAATACCTGCAAAATATTTATTTATCGTTTGGATGATGATGACGTTATCAAGCAACGTGGAATTTTATTTTGCGCCTCATACATTATAATTCCACGTTAAACTTTTCTGCACCTAATGGCTCAAAAGTATCATGCCACAATAATGGCATAAAATTGAATTTTTAACTGCGAAACTCGAAAGAAAAAAGAAAGATTACCGTCCTTCGAACGCTTTGAATTTTTAATACACCATCAGTGAATGAATGAGGTATAAAAGTTTTGAAGCTTTCCTTGCCATTATTATACCGCTATACAAAGTGACTCGTAAATTATTCACTCTTTCTCACTATTTTATACTTTTTATGCTTCGGCGGTACTCTTACTTCCTCATTTACCTGTTCACATAAATCGACAGTGTTCACGAATTTTTGTACTCCCTGCAGTTCTAAACAGCTTTATACTATTGAGTAAATATATTAAAGATTAAATACTAAGATTTTTCGTCATTTATTCTCATTTTTTTTAATCCCCTTAAGAAGTAAAGTGAATCAAGTAGTAAAATAGTAAAACCTAAATATTGGACCTTTAATATTGGAATAGGAATTTAAAAAAAAATATAAACGAATATTTATCTTACAAAAAGGCATATTTTTTCAACGAGTCACAAAGCACTAATAATACGGAAAATATAATTAATATAATATAACTTACATTGATTCTGTATACAAAAAAAAAATCTATTTGCTTAATACTTCCGAAATTTTCTATTAAAAAATGCCGTCTCCTAAGAATTATCGCCCGGTGCGTTCCGCTCCCTTCCCTTGCTACACCACTGTTTGTTTTACACAGCTGTGCATGTTTTACGTCACTGCAAACGTCGAAATTCGCATAGCTTAAACGCAATGCTTTAATAATGGTCTAACTACTTTTAATATTATCCGGTCTTAAATTTTAGTAACTTAATACATTAGGCTCAGACGATTATTTGCCGAGTCAGCACATTTTCATATTAATCAATTCAAACCAAGTAATATGTCTATGTTGTTTTCAATGAAGATTTCTAAAGATCAAAGTGAAATTTAATGAAAAAGATAATTTTGCTTTAGCAATGGTTTCTAAAAGCTTTTGATGATTTGCCAATTTTTTGTAATATGCATGGCCACTATTAAATAATGATCGTTTTTCGCTTTCATGCGATTAATTATTCGTTTACGAACATCGTTTACTACAAAATAAAGAAGGTGGAGGATGAATTGAATAAATTATTGGTAGCTGCTTTGCTAAATGTTTAATTATGATTTTCACTATGAATAAATTACATCACAATATTAGTAAAAAGCACTAGCATACTTTAATATGTTTTAGGCGAATATTTTTCTAAAAAGATATTTTTTTTTAAGCCATGTCCGCTCCCAATGTGGAGCATATGGACTCCTAATCGAGTTTATCTCAACATAAGTGTTTCTACGAGAACTGCTTGTTACTCAGTTGCTCAACCTCTCTTTTTCCAAAGAGAGTAGGGATAGAAGGATAAGGCTAGGATAGGATTAGTGGTAAGCTAATCGCTCTCGATACGCCCCGTTCATAGGATAGGATGGGTGAGAGGGGGAATTCAAGACATCACATACATCCACGCCTTTGAACAGAAATTCATAAATCGATTGAAAAATCAATGTATAAAACTGTCCGTACCGGGATTTGAACCCGGGCCTTCCGTAGCCGAAGCCAACAACGTTGACCACTCGACCACACAGGCGACAGTTTTATAAATTGAATTCTACTGTGACCGTGGAATTTATTAAATAGACAGCTCAAAATAACTTGTTTTGATTTAATGGATAAAGCTATATATAATATAAACGGTCACTTTAAATTAAGTATTGTTTGCCTGAGATTTATACATTTCACGACAGGTGTTTAAAGGGTAGGTACTTATATCAGATCAATAGTATTACATTAAGAAATATTCGTGTAATGACTAGGGAATCCAATCCCGAGCCAAAATGTTGGATTTTGGAATTAGAATTTTTCGATCCCGGGATCAGTACATTTTTTTAAGAAATAAAAAATGGTAATATTGGTCAAAAATGAATTTAAAAAAATATTCTATATTATATAACCAGCTGTGGGCTGCCGATACGTTATCAAAAAGCTTTCACTATCTAAGTTATTTACCATTCACAGGTGAATGAGTGGATTTCTTAATTACTCGTAAAAAAAATATGCGCCATAATTATTAAACGAACTTAATATGCATACATAATGTAAAAATACGCAATATAACTTAAAATAATTAATGTCGACAGCTAAAAAAAGTATCTACCAACTTCAGACTGCAAGAGCGATGATTTCTAAAATTGTCATGTACATAAGAGGCGTCTGGTATCAAAAGCAGAACTGTTCCATACATTATGTATCGAACAGTACGGTTTCATTGTGCAAAGAACCAATAAAATATATTTTTATATTTACCATATCCGGCGACAAGTGCTTTTGTAGTAAGATCATTTTTTACAGTGAAAATAATAAGAACATTCAATAGAAATAGTGAGAATAGACTTAACTCTTGAAATAATATTCGTCGAACAAACGTGCGCTACTGATATTTATCATACTGTCCGCATAAAAAGCTGACCGAAATATGTTTTAGTTGACACGTGTGTTATTACATAATTGATACACGCAAGACAAACACTGCCATTGATATCTGATAAAATTCATTAAGGTGTTGAACACAAAGGTACCGAATGTATTATGAAAATATTATCGTCAAATGCATTCAAATAAATAAAAATGTGTTGATGAAAGTTAATATGGCTTGGCATCAAATTATCTTATCTTCTACGATAACTCTTGCAGTAAATCTAATCGCAAAGAATTTAAATTGGTCGTCGTTTATTACATATGTGTGAACTGCCGACTTGAAAACCAACATGTTTCTGTATTAAAATCAATCCCGAAAGATTCGGGATCATGTCTTCTAATCCCGGATTGAAATGTATCGAAAACTGTACGGGATCCCGGGATTGGATTCCTTAGTAATGACCAAGACAATACCAACATTATTGAAAATCAAATAAAATAAATTGCTGTTGTTACATCATTCATTTAGGTAAGAAAATTACAAGCACAGTTTTTTAATGTGTTACATATAAATCAAGATAAATTTATATTTCTTTTGTATTGTTGTTTGCAAGCTAAAAATCAGATACGTCATGAATATAATAAAGTCTTCTCTCTCCATTTTTATCTTTATACATTAAATAATTTTATCTTAGATAATTTATCACCCGTCAAGACTTTTTATACATTAGAATCCACATCTTAATCGTCCCCTTTTGCATTATCATAATTCCCATAACAAAATTAACGGATATACCAGGGATAACCAATCAATTTTATCTTTATACATTAAATAATTTTATCTTAGATAATTTATCACCCGTCAAGACTTTTTATACATTAGAATCCACATCTTAATCGTCCCCTTTTGCATTATCATAATTCCCATACCAAAATTAACGGATATACCTATAGACCAGGGATACCCAACCCTGTGCCCGCGGACCGATTTTTATGCGCCCGCCAACATTGGCCCGCAACAACCGTTCGACGTATCTTTGCGAACCATTATTTTCAAACATAAACTTCAATCAAAGAATAGATCTCGACTCACCGATGACCATCTTTATGATTGTTTGCTGACAGGATCATGATCATACATTCCAAATTTTGAGGTCAAAGAATTGCAGTGCCAAAATTCACACTGGCTGAAATTAATATTATTCTTTTTTACTTATTCTTTCTTTATTCTTAACACAAAACCAGTTCTCGTAATAAGCGGTTTTATATACTTCAGATTGAAATTGGACATGTTAATAAATCATTTGTAACCTAAAAACCACATTATTGTTATTAGCTTTAATAATTAAAATAACACTAATCATGTATGCATTTTTTATCAGATTTTTTTTATTAAAAATTAAACAATATTTTAATATGCACATTGCAGATATTAAAGGATTCTACTTAAGCTGACTATTTCCTCAAAATTGGATTTTTTACTCGGGCTTTTCATAAGTAAACATCAGGCTGCAAAGCCCTTTGCCAAAAATTACTTTGATATGGAGTTATCGTGGGGGTACTCCTATAAAAAGGCAGAGCACCCTCTTGATGATGCAACCAAGTATGCCTTGGGGGCAGGGAGCGGCTGGAAACATTTTTCTGTATCGGAACTAAATTAATGCCTCAAGCTTAATGTGGCGGCCTCATATGTTGGAGTACTCATATCAAAGAAAACAATATGGATTATACAAAATAATTTGTTTGGCAAAGCGCTTAATACTTCTTTATTTCATAAAATTAAGAATCAATTCATGCCTTTATTGTAAGTCTGAAATACCTATACAATATGATCGACAGTTTTTCAAGCATTATAAAATGTTCACTGTCAATATTTGGTGGAAAGTTATTTATAATATTAAAAAATAAAACACACGTGTGTACTAATTCCACATTTGTTTAATATGATTATGACCATTATAAATAGAACTGTATTAATGTGTAGTCTTATCAGTTGAAAATGCTCATATTAACATTATATAATGTTTTTAATTTGTTAGATTAATTCTTGATAATCTAAGATTCAATGAAGACATCTCGTTCGGTCCACCACCTCTTACATATATGTGCGTGCGGTCGTTTTCCATAACGCAATTAAGATTACGAAAACCAGTACAATTAAATTTATATCTTCTACCTCTTAGTTTGGCGGAAAGGTTGCATGAACTTTTAACAATACATTACTCTAGCTTAAAAGAATATGAGATAATAATAGAGTAAGTTCATTATTATGTGAATCGGTGAACTGGAAATAGTAGAGTTTATTTTATAGCACGTTAAATTTAAAGTAGAATCTATAATACTCTATTCCCTATAAGATGTTTCAGTTCTTTAGAAAACTTCAAACTTCTTACTCTCGCTTCAGATCGAGACGTGCGTGACCTATTGGGGACGTGTGAGGGCGGACCACTTCACCCTATAGTGCAGTACATCCAATAGTATTAAAAATAAGCTTATATTATTCGTAGTAACTACTTTTGACAGGTTTTACTCCATTACATTTTTGGTAACGCAATGCTATGAATGCTTTATTTATTCCTTGACTTTGAGCCAAATACATAACTCTACAGAAAATATATTTCGAATGCAAAAATAGGTTCCAAATAAATATATTTATAATGCAAGTTATTCTTGACCAACATCTGTTTGTTTGTCGAAATCAAAGCGGACAAATTAAAGTGAGTCACGGGAACAACATTTTAGCTACAATGGACTGAAAAAACTATAAACTTAATTAGATTATTAAACTAACGCTTTAAGCGAAATAAGACTTAAATTTAATTGTATAATATATTACAACGCAATGAATATTTGACTTTTAATTTTCCCTCAACCACGTGAGAGAGGAGCAGGCTTGAAAATATCCTGAAATAAATCTCGAACGAGTTAGGTACAGTGCTCACGCAGTTACACACAGACAGATTCAACAAATTACAGCCATTCACGTTAAACTCCCATTAAACATGGATACAGGTATTTGGAAGAATTGGGTCGTTTACTCCAAGCACGGTAGATGGACCGTAAATGTAAATTTATGATCCCTTTATACATGAAAAACCTCCCTAGCCTGCAAACGTTAGACGAATTATCTGCGAACCCCCGCGTGACTTTAACCATAAAAGAATTTAATGTTAGTACAGATTTTGTAACGTATACTGACATCTAGTAATATTTCTTCAAACTAAGTATCGAATGTTGTTCCATTGAAACATAGATGTCATTAAATTAATTTTGATGAATATTTTCTACTACATAATATGTACATCGTAAAAGATGTCCGCTCCCATTTTGGAGCATATAGACTCCTAACGGAACTTGGTTCAACAAAAGATTTTCTAGGAGAACTGCTTGTTACTTAGCTTGTAGCTTAGCCTATCTTTTTTTATGAGAGTATGATATAAAGATAGGATTAGGCTAGGACTAGTCTTTGCTAATCGCACTCACTGCCTCCCCGTTTATAGTATCAAAATGGTGGCAATGCCGGCGCGAGGCCATTTAGCGCCCTAGGAAACGGTTATTGGCACAAACAAATACAAAAGTTAAAATAAACTAAGACATAAGTACTGTTATTTATTATTAATAGAGCATATAAAAATAATTTTAGTACCCCATTTATGCGGTCTCTATTAGTTTACACCCTAGAACAGTGATTTTCAACCTGGGAGACGTGGACTATTGCAAAGGGAGGCGCAAACAGACCAAAATATTTATTTACTCTTAAAAACGTGTCTTTTTTACACTATGAAATAAAGGATGGGGAGGCGTAAAGACATTGTTTTCTTCAAAGGGAGGTGCAGAAACATAAAGGTTGAAAACCACTGCCCTAGACGGTTGCCTATTTCGCCTGTATTGTGGCACCGGCTCTGATAATAGTGGTAGGGAATTTGAGGTTCCATTGATATCCATGTCTTCCAACAGAAATCCAAAAATCGATTGAAAAATAGTTTATGTTACTGTTCTTACTGAAATTCGAGCCTGTGAGCACCACAACTGAAACAACGATGACTAGCCTACCATCGATTCAGAGGGGGAGCGAATTGGCTTGTCTGAATCTAAATTTAAAAGATGAATAAGTAACTGCTTTATATTTTAAGTCCACATTCATTATGATTCAATGCAGTTGTAAGTAATAGAAAAAATGTTATTGAATAACAAAAAAATATATTAACCCTCCAGAGACGAGAGCTTTTTTCCGATAAAAAAAATATTTTCTAAGCCATATTGAAGTCACGGATAACTTTTATTCCTATCCAAAATTAAAAAAAAAAAAAACGCAAAGTCGTTGTATAGAAACCCCGCATGACTATATGGTCATGCCCATCCTTTTATTACCGTGTAATATTGAGTACGGACAGTAGTAAGGACAAAAGTTACCGTATGGGCTTGCAAACATTCGGGGTTGAAATATAGCTAAACGTGATTTTTTTTTTAAATATTTACAATTTGACCTCTTGAGATCAACATAATTTCAAAACAAATATATTAGCAAAATAACTGTAAATAATTTTATGTTTTTATAAAAAAATATCTAACAGTTTCAAAAAGTAAATTAAAAAAAACGGAAATTCAAAAAATCACATGTGCTTTTGGAGACCGTTCCTGTTCGCACGGCTGATGACATACTGTAGTCCGTACCCTTCTTAACCAAATATGAGCGAAAGCAACGATATTCAGGTAGAAAAAGTATGAATAGTGGGATCAATAGACAACGGTGTTTTGTGTGACCATATGGTGACGCTCGTCCTTGGAGGGTTAAGATGATTAATTTGTCATCACTAATCAGTACAACTGTCAGTTGAAAGGTTTCTGAACTTGATTATTTTATTGGATATCGCTTATCGATATAACCTAAAAGTATTACTTTATATCAGTGTTTCCCAACCTCTTTAGGCCCATAACCAGTGGCGTGTGGTGAGTGTTAGCTTTGGGTGATCTATGTATGAAAATAAAAATAAAAACTAAACAAAACAATTAGGTATATAAAAAAAGGTTGACAGTCACAAGCAGTTCTCGTCGAAGAAACTGTACCAAATGCCTCCATTCGGAGGACATATACTCCACACTGGGAGCGGACATGGATTGAAAAAATATATATCAAAATGTTTTGATAACTATTTGTAATTATAAGGGTAAAATAAAATAAAGTAAAAATATTAGTAATAAATTATACTACGCCAAAATATCAATGAAAAATGACCTGTTAGAATAATCTAAGAATAATACAAAAGTAGAGATGTGAAATTTTCGAAAGAAAGCCTGAGAGACCTCATACATAACGTGTGAGCTGTCAATAAAGAGGACGACTTTCGGCCTTAAAGTTGCGTAAAAAAATATTCGCTCCACACTACTGCTCGTTTGTATGCAGTCATATGGGAAGGCAGGTCGTGCGGTTGGGACAACGCTCGCCTTTTCAAATACGGTATACTACCACGCAACAATTATACTTTAAATATATTACTTTATGTTCTAGATTTTGCGGGCATATGTTTCGGATGTGCGACGCACACCTTGCACACCCTATATATACGCCCCTGCCCATGACCCTTTTTGAGTGTCTTTATTTTTCTGTGGCCCCTATACCATTGTTTTGTCTTCCCATAAAAATTCTAATTTCAAAAACCCAGGAATTTGCGATTTCCCAAATGAACAGCGTAATGTAAATGTACCGGTAGTTGACCATGTATCAGTACAAGTTGGTTTCCCACCACCACCCGTTGTGCATATGCAGCCAACGTTTAATGGCCACCTTCCACAACGCTATCGACAAAAAAAAAAGAGTTTACCCCTCACATTCATGGCCCGAGCAGAACTGCACGGGACTGATTTTGAACCATGCACTAATGTGCTTAAAATAATAACAATACTAATGATAATAAAAGTGTGACTAGCTCAGCCACTTAAATCAAGTTGATATTAAGTATCTTGTGTATAGTCCGTATACTGAGAGCTCGTCGATGTAGACGAGTTTAATGACTCTAGAGAGGAGTCAAGGTTGTGACGATCACCATATAAATTGGCAAACTTTTCAAATGCCGTGAAGTTAGCTTTGGTTGCAATCAAGTCAGCGTGACCTATTGGGCCCGTGTGAGGACGGACCACAGCAAACAATTCTGCTCGTTCGGACTCCATCTCAGGGCAGTCCCACAGAACGTGATTAACGTCCTGCTCAGCATACCCACAAGAGCAGTCCGGCCTTAAAACCAACTTGCCCAGCGTGAATAGTTTTGCATTGAACTTGCCATGGCCGGTTAAAAACTGGCAAGTCCAATGTGATGGTGTTAGTGATTTTATTGCAAGCCTCCAGGACACGTCCGGGAAGAACTGATACGTTTGACGTCCCTTAGAGGACGCAGCCCATCTTGTCTGCCATATTGCGACGACAGTTGTCAGCACAAGCTTTCCAACAAACGAGCGATAGCTGTGACCCTCAGGCGTCTCCTGGCGAGAAGGAACCGCTATCTGAACGCTCCCTATAGATGTAACGATTCCCTTCATTAAAAGAGTAATTGCTCCGCGTAACTGAATGTGCAAATCCAGTGGTAGCACCCCAGCCAGGACTGGAAGCGCATCCGTAGACGTTGTCCTGTACGCTTTTGTTAGTGATATTAGTGCAAGCCGTTGTCCACTCAGTAATGTCTTCTTAACGAAACTGATGTTAGTTCTATGATGCCATACGCTAGACGCGTATCCAGCAATCCCAATGAAAATCGCCCCATAGGCTATTTTCAGTAGTTGACCTTTTTTCAATAAAATTGCCCAAAATAAGAAATGCAGATGTGGGATTGCTCTACATTGTAAAGTTCAGACAAGTCAAGCCATCTGTGGTCAGATTGAGAAACTAACGCATCACCATATACATCATTGGAGTATCATGGTGGCCGCTTGAAATTAACACCTGGCGAGGTGTTTTGTTTTGAATTTCTTAAGGAAATTTTTAAGGACATGAGTGAATGTAGGCACATGGCAATTTACTCTTGTTGACTTCATAATATCAAGTTAATGCATTACGGACAGTCATAATATTGAAGTCTTCAGATCATTTTTAATTTTTATGTTATATTCACAGGAAAGCAAAATGACATTTTTTATGCATTTATCGATGGGGCACCGTGCCAATGTTCGCAAAAAAGATTGGAAAGTGAATGGGATAAGCTCCGTAAAAAGTCCATAATGTGGACAGCTTATACGCTAAACATTGACAGCAGACATGGTTGAAATAAAAGCTAGGATTCAGTATGCTGAAACTGAATAGAATAAACACACGTGGGCGTTGGCTTTTGGACTACAGAACCTGAATAGGTAGTATACTAAATTTAGGGCAAAAAGTTTGTCAGTATGTATTGAACAATATAATATGTATTATTTTAAGTGTTAAAATATTTTTGTTATTCAGTGTTTTAGTGGATTGCATATTTTTATCTTACTGAGAAAACAATATTGCCGTGTGGATTTACTACGCTCACTTCACTTTTACGATACATAAAGATATAACTCACATACTCATTTTTTTCTAAAAAACCACATGGTTCACTTACATCTCAGGAGCTCATTTGTATCATTATTTGAAAATCCTTTTAAGATTTCTTTTACCAATTGTTTTTCACACTTTGTTATTAGTCTTACTTTATTTTGTTTAAATAACCCGATATCAGTTGAAAATGACTGTAAATGAAACCAGTTTTAATCTTAATAAATAAATGTGGAATCAGTACAAGTTTAAATAAAAATAATAAAACATTTTTAGTACTTTTTCCACATAAAATTTATTAGATCAGGACCGGTTTCGCTCATCGATTTCGCTTGTATTTGCATCATCACCCTTGTTATATCCGTTTCATTAACATAATTCTAGCCTATGTTAACTGCTCTTCTATATTATTTATATGTTTTTCAAAATTTATTCCTTTTGTAAGAATTGATATGGTTTTTAAAAATGTCTTTTTCAGAATCTTCATTACTGCTGATTTTGTTGAAGTACATCATTGCTTGAAAACGGGAAAAACACCAAATCATCATTAGGATATTTACTTTAGTAATGTAGTGTTTCACTGTGTGTAAAAATTTCCCAAATTTTAATTGTGTTTATAATTGATATCGTTTGCCACTTAGATTTATTATTCTTTGATGATGATTTTTTAATTGTTATGGGTGTTAAGCATTTTAATTTTGTGTAATTATAATGTAATTTGCTAATCCTTGAATTTGTTAATAGTTGCTTACACCTTTTTATTTCAATTTAAATTTGTATAAATATCACTGTTTATGTATTTTTCTTATCAGTTGATAATGCTCGCGATGAGCGAAACCGGTCCTGATCTAATAAATTTTATGTGGAAAAAGTACTAAAAATGTTTTATTATTTTTATTATAATGCCATTCCACCAAGTATTGACAGTGAACACCTTAAAAGTGATCAGTACAAGTTTGTTATTTGTTTAAATAAATTTAGTAACAGCTCTGTCGGAAGTGCAAGACCAGTAAAGGTGAATGTCATTTTGGCTACAGAAAATGTAAAATTTCAACTTCCACTACCAAAAGAAATCTGGACAGTAACGTACTCATTTTTTTGTGATCAGCTCGACCACTTACCTAAAAGTGCAAAAATAAAAAAAAGGCATACACTAGTAATCATTGCCAACTTGCTAAGACTTAGGCAAAAAGGCAAAATGTCACCAAGCAGATTTTCCAGACATTGCTTCAACACTTAAGTGACACTGACTATAAGAGTTTTTTTTATCTCGTAACCAAATAAATTTGATGAGACATATTAAAAAAAAGACAGAAAAGTGGAAACAGGATATTTTGAATGAAGAAAATTACATTTTGGAATAAGAATATTTCTTTTACTCTAATATTTCAATAAAAAAAATTATGGTACCTACAGTAATATTAAGTTATACAAGAATATAATTGATTAAGAACAATTTACACTTCTCGCTAAAATTACTTAATCACTGGTAAAATTGAATATTCATTTTGGTAGGAATTTCACAATAGATATGAAATCGAATAAAAATAAAAGTATTAAAATGGTTTTCAAATTATTTATTAAATGTTCACAATTGTTTGTACACATACATACCAGAAAAATATCTCTCATGCAGTTCAAAATACAGACACATAAATATTATTATCTCAGTTCACAGATGTAAGATAAAAACAAAAACTTCTTTATGGAATCAGTACCTTTGAACAGCCTTCAAACAGAAATTAAGACTAAAATTAATTGATTCCTAAAAATTAGTGGTTTCTTCAAAAATTATGAAACAAAATCCTTTTAACAATACAGTGGTCAACTCAATCAGAAGCTGGGAATATAAATGCATCTAACATAAAGAAGAATATAAATGCATCTAACATTTTTTCTAGTCATATGACACAATATAAAAAGGAGTTAAAAATACTCCTAACTATAAAACAAGGAAATCGCCTCTCAATCAAACGAATACACATTGAGTATCCCAATAATCAAAATCATTGTTTAATATTGGTGTTGAGGCCAAGATGCGACTAGAATCAAAAAGTTCTAGCTTAAGTTTCACAAAATATTTTTGAAATGTTTTATTACGCCAGTAAGATTTAATTTTCTATTTAAAATAAAAAAAAAACCATAATTTGAAAAAAGAAAAATTTCTGGATCACATTTTCTTAAGTTAAAAGTATAATTAAAGACAAATGACATATCTTCCTACATTTCAGAGGAAGTCAGCTTCTCCGTAAGATGCTGAATAACTGAAAAATTATATATTTGAGCCGTACGTACACATATCCAGAGAAAATGTCGGCATGGAAAGACTACGAGCGAAGATGATGGAAAGTATGAATGCATGATCAATATCGGCCAGAACGAGAGCTGCGCGAGTCTTTGGATCGTCTTTCTCGAGATCGGGAACGGCGACGAGTTGTTCGGTCGCGAGATCTCGACCGACTGTGGCGACCGCCTGATCCTCCAATAGGCATCTTACGTCGTGAATACAGGTACCTGTTGATTTAACAATAAATACAGAATTGTTGCCATTAGCTATTACAATACACCATAATATCTCCAAGTTATTACTTAAGTAATTTTATATTTAAGATAAATTATATTTATCGGCAAAAAAAATACAGCTGAAAAGATCAAAGGTTTGTCTTCATAATAATGTCTTCAAACCACCTTTAATCATTGAAAATAATTAATTGAATAAATGCAGGGGGTATTTTTTAAATAACAGTAAAATAACATACCATCAGTTTCATAGGCTGCCAGATTAGGCGGCATATTATTATATATTCCAGTATATTCTATAAGATATTCGAGTATATTCTATAAGATATTATAGTATATTCACTATATACATCATCGAAAGATATTTGTAATGATACACTATGCATTAATAATATACTCAAACCTATTTGCCAAATATTTTATTACAGTATATATTTGTCTCGATTCATCCGTCTGTAAAGCACAGACCATTTACAGGTGGCACTGCTACCCAGTGTATATATTACTAATCCTTAATGAAAACGATATGTACTGACCTTCTTAAATCACGTGAAATTGGCTTGAGATGCATGAAATTGCAGAAGCCAGAGCGTGTACACTCTCCCATTTCGTACTGTCTGCAACACGCTTCCCGGAAATCTGTCACAGGCGAGAGTTCTGCATATACGGGACGTCCACCAAACCAGCGGTTGTTCAGTTCGTTTGCTGCTTTTTCCGCATCCTCCTCACGACGAAACTGAAAGTGGGAATGCATTATTATTTTTTTGAAATAAAATTAATGTCATATCTTAGACAGCAGAGGACTCATATTCAATGTTATGAGGATATTTTTGAATAATTAAGATTTGTCTCTATTTTGTAACGGTATAATTGCAGCATAAACAAAAAGCTACTCGTTACTCAGTTGCTTGGGCTCTCTTTTCTCAAGAGATTAATAAGAAAGAAGAATGTGGCCTACTCCACCTTTAGTGTTTAGCCAATCACTGCCACTATACTCCGTTTTGGAATCAGATGGGTGAAGGGGGGATTTTGGACATCACTGACTTCACAAACACAAATCCATGTATCAATTGGATATTGATTTATGAGTGATCACTAGGCTTAAGGCTCGGCATTAAGAACACTTATGTTGACGACTGTTGGTTTGTCAGGGTGAGCAACTGGGTCATTTCCATAGGGGTAATAAAAAAAACCTTCAAAACATAGAGAACTTTTCATGGATTGTTATAAAAATATTCAATTTAATAAGATAAATGAAAATTTCGCATCCATAACAATTTAATTTTTGCCTTTTAGAAAAAATACCATTTCAAATAATACCTTTGTTAAATTGTGAACATATATGTAAGTGTTTTAAAAAATGCACTACGTATTATTAAGCATTTTAATGAAAAAATTTAAGTGCAAAAACTTATCGATGAGAAAAATACAGATAAAAAGACTACGAACAAGATAAGTAATGAGAAAGGGTTGAATTCAAAAGAAAGTGTTGGTATGATAACTCTAGAAACAAGGACGGCAAGCTCCATGCCTCCATGAATTTTTTACACTTTCATGAGTTTTGACACTAAGACCTGATTTCGGCTGACTTGAATATTTGAATGCCTAAATTGGAAGTGTAACAAATTTGAGATATTGAAATGCAATCAAGCACACTCAGCCGATATCTTGAAATAGATTATTTCAAATAAACAAAAAAGACAATTTTTAAGGCGGCAGTAATTCAGTGGCGTATGGTGGGTGTTAGCTTTGGGTGTGCTGTGTATGAAAATAAAAAAAAACTAAAAAAACCAATTAGGTATATGAAAAAAAGGTTGACTAACTGAATCACAAGCAGTTCACGTCGAAAAACTTATATGAAAATACCACCTTGGTGGACATATACTCCACACTGGGAGCGGACATGGATTAAAATTTATGTGTCAAAATGTTTTGAAAACTATTTGTAATTATCTTCTTTGGCCATGTTCGCTCCCTATGTGGATCATATGGCCGCCACGCGGCACCTCCATGTTTCCCTGTCAATTTATTTATTTATTAATTATAGGGTAAAATAAAATAAAGATCACTTTTAAGATGTTCACTGTCAATACTTGGTGGAATGGCATTATAATAAAAATAATAAAACATTTTTAGTACTTTTTCCACATAAAATTTATTAGATCAGGACCGGTTTCGCTCATGATGAGCATTGTCAACTGATAAGAAAAAACAATAAAACAGTGATATTTATACAAAAGTTAACTTTTGTATAAATATTTGTATAAATTTTGTATAACTTTTGTATAAATATCACTGTTTTATTGTTTTTTCTTATCAGTTGACAATGCTCATCATGAGCGAAACCGGTCCTGATCTAATAAATTTTATGTGGAAAAAGTACTAAAAATGTTTTATTATTTTTATTATAAAATAAAGAAGTATAAATATTAGTAATAAATTATATCACGCCAAAATATCAATGAAAAATGACCTGTTGGAATAATCTAATACAAAAGTGGACGTGAAATTTTCGAAAGAACGCCCGAGAAACCATATACATGACGTGTGAGCTCTCAAGAAAGAGGACGACTTTGGACCTTAAAGTTGCGTACAAAAATATTCGCTCCACGCTACGCGCACCTAGACTGCGCGTTTGTATGCAGTCATATGGGAAGGCAATGTCGTGCGCTTGGGACAACGCTCTCCTTTTCAAATTCAGTATACTACCGCGCAACAAATATACTTTAAATATATTACATTATGTTCTAGATTTTGTGGGCGTATGTTCCGGGTGTGCGGCGCACACCTTGCACACCCTGAATATACGCCCCTGCAGTAATTACTATGAGTTCTTAAACCTCTTTTTAGCTGTAATTTATGTGAGATATAAATATAACTATACAAATTCATTTCTGTGCAATAACATATTTCAAACATATCATCACTAACCTTAATATAAACGTTTCCAACAAGGTGATCTCCAAGATTGTCACAAACGTTCATTTCTTCAATTTCTCCATACTTGTCTTCACATTCCACAAACACGTCTTCAAAGAAATTGTCATAATGCTCTTGCATTTCTTCGTCGGATACATTTGCAACAACTAAACAGGGATGAAAATACAATTAATTATTGTGCTACTTCGCAATCAACTAAATTTGCTGCACTTATAGCGTTTGCTCCGAGTTGATCCGAAGGGTTAATTCCGATAGAAATAAACTTAGAAACATTTTTTTCTCAACCTTTTTTGGTCTAGGTCGCATGCCGATTTTTGCTTCATTAACCTTTTGACCGCGGCTCGGATCCAGATTGGTTCAGATTGGGCTGCTGTAGCAGTCATCCGCGGTCTAAGGGTTAAATGGGCCGCAGCAGAGAAATACGTAAAAATGGCATATACTATATACATAATATTGTGAAACAATTAATATAAGTACACAAAAATACAAATGTATCCCAAGCACTTGATTTTTGTACATTTTTGGAAACAATACCAGATTTTTTAAAATGCATCTGATGACTATGATTGTTTTGGTTGACAGGTTGGCTATCGCTGTTTTAGAGCATTGAAAATATTTAGTTTTAGTGCTATTTTAGCATTGATTTTTATTAGACTTTGAGAACAATCAGGGAAATTGGTAAATCGGGACATCTATTCGCATATTTTACAATTTTAGTCTTTATTAGTAACTATGCTGAATTTTAGCCACCATTTAGCATCTATATCAAAAAGCTAAAAATACATGTCTAGAAATACTAAAATAAACTAGCCTCTTAACTTACAAATACATTTACCAACAAAGCAATAAATGTCCACTTAAACATTATAGGTTCGCAAGTAACAAACTATAGTTAGTAAATACTGCACATTCTATAGCAGTAGTGTCCAGTAGACACTAGCAAGGGTTTCACTCTTCAAAGTGATATACATTAAATAAGTATAAAATAGATTGCCTGAATTCATATACGCTTAATTTTCTTTTATACACGGTTTTTTTGCATGGCTTTTTCTCATGGAACGTATACCTAGTGCAAAAATAAAATTAGGTATGGTAATTGAGAAGCAAATAATATTATATCAGTCAAGAAGTTTTATGGTACAACAAAACATGCACAATACATCAAAGTTATCCTGCCATTTTTGCTAAATATTAGATCTATTGCAATTGGGTTATCGATAGTGCGACATCGCTGTTCTAACCTAATATGGAACTGACACTGGCCTTATGGACAGGATTAAGTGACAGGACACACAACACTGTAACGTATCGTTCAGCTTAGCACTATAGACTCAAAAAGAGAACGATCTTTCACGTCTAGACTTTTTGGCATGTCAATTAATTATATGCTTGGTATCTATACTAAGTTTCATTTAGAAAATCTCTGTTTATTCTAATGGATTACAGTTACAAAATTCATTATAAAGCTACATTGAATGTTTCAAAGAATACATCAGTTCATAGTCATAATTGGGAAAAGTTATAAGAAATGATATGTGGCAATATTAACATAAAATTGTGTGCTGAATGATACCTTTCCATAAATAACAAACCTCTTGGTTATACTTTTGCATGAACCAAGATCAACCACGTAAATTTATATAATTATGATAGTAAAAATATGAGGCATCACACAATACTTCCACTTCAAACAACATATTTTCTAGTGATAATGGTAAATGTTGCATCTTGCACTGTAAAGACATCGAAGGTTGTATGCCATTTACTATACTTATTATTGAGATTGAACATACTCTATTCTATTAGTTTGATTAGTTTACTTACGATGACTTCCATCAGCCGATTTGGCTGAATTCTGTGGATTAACGTACAGATTTTGAAGCAAACATGTCTGGGAAAATGTCGGTTTGTTGTGTATACGAGAACAGCGGTCCCCGTGTCGGCATGCGCCAATTTTAAAGTAGAAGGAGCAGTTGACTCTAAAACAAGAAAATTACTAGATAAAGTGATTGATACCTGTGCGGCGTCTGCAAAAACAAATGATAATAAGATGTTATCGTTACAAATATTGACATGAATTAACTGAGTAACATTAAAAGAAGTCGAACAACAATTATCGGTGACTTAACGAATAGAATAACATGATAAAGGTTTTGAAATTAAAGTTTTTCCAAACATAACCGTGTTCACAATGTTAACTACAAATACATAATTATGATAACATACTTGTCCTTTTCTGTGCCGAAAATAGCAGCTAAATATTCGGCCATTATTGAATGATGTCAAATTTACTTCAGAGACACCATTAATTGTTGTAGGGTCCTATAATTCACAAAATGCCAATAAGGCGCGATGAAAGTAGTATTGGATGAAAATGGCGTCAAGTATAAAAGTTGCCACAGAGTATATGTTTGAAATATCTAATCATCATAGACAAATAATATTATACTCTGGATTTCATGTGTGTCTTGTCTCTCAATATGATCAAATAATTAAATAATGTATTTGTATCCATTTATTATTTATCCCTGTTTGACCGGATGCAAAAAAATGTTGTTCGGAACGAAACTTTTCAGTCCAGTGCCGGTGCGTAACGTTTGTTTAATAATAAATAAATAATGGAGATTTGTTTCCACCTCGAAAATAATAAATCATATTATTATTGATTTGGAAAAACTGTCATGTATTATGAATTTGACGGTTACGACTTTTACACCTCAAAAAAATCAAATACAGATAAGTTAGGGCTTATGCTATTTTTTATTTAAAGCGTTTGCGTTGTTTTCTCATATATTTTAGTATATAGCAAATATATTTTCGTTGTTAAATGTCTTTTATGTCGAAATAAAATGTGAATAATTTATAAATTACTAAATTTACTAAACAAAAAAGTCCACCGCCCATGGTTCTTAACTTGCACGTGTGCTTGTAATGCGAAAAATAGTAAAAACGTTCAAAAAAATATCAAACACATTATTCATGATTTATGATTATAATCGCGGAATTTTTGAAACAAAAATCCTTACAGGCTTGGCAATCAGAGAGTTAATTATTAGGGTCCCGCACACTGGGATGCTGGCGTCCAGGATACGATGACGTGTCATGTAAATTGATATCAAAATTGAGAGGTCGGCGTCCAGTAAGTACTGCACGCCAAAATGGCACGCCGTCGTGTACACGCCGATAAGGGTCTGTACCATAAACTAGTATACTTTATAGATGGGCTACTTAGAGCATGAAGTTGCTCAGAGTTTATGGTTGGTAAATTGGTAAAACAGGTACCTGTAAGTCGAACCCAGCTAGGAAATAGTTATTATTGTTATTCTTTTATTATAAAAAAAAATGGCGCCAGAAAGGAAGGGGGTGGGGGGAATAAAAATGGCAGCTGTTACACAAAAAATATTTTATTGACAGAAATACTCACAAAAATACAACCAGTAATCTTAACAATGTAAATATACAAAATATGAGGATACAATACAGGACATATTATTAAATCATTGAATAAACTTTGTACATGATTTTTACAAAAATATAACTAACGAAAGTAAAGATAATAATGTAAACATAGATAAAAGTAAGTAAAATAAAACAATGTCTGAATTAATTGACATTAGTTGTCAAGTTTGATACACCTATCAAAGTCGCACGGTGAATTTTATTGCAAATAACAAAAGGATATTTTAAGGTTATGATTTTATGCAGATGTCATTTTTTTTACTTTATAACCATACAAGTTATTTGCGACAGATATAATGATATCTTATGTATGGTGATGCTCTGAGATATATTTCACTATTACCTGGAATATTTAGTTGGCACTGCCAAATCATTCAACATCTTGTAGTTTTAAAAAGTTTATCGGATAAGTTTGACGTTTAACGTTTGACGTCTGAGGTTAGATGCGTGTGTTGCCAAAACTACGTAAATCATATTCAAGTCTAAGTTAATGTATGGGTTCGTCTACCAACTATACAACTGTGTTCATATTCTTCAATCTATACGGTGCATATGTATGTATAAACGCTGTTCAGGCTTGCAGTATTTAAGTAGCACCCCCCTGGTCTGTACACTGCCTGAAACTGCCGCTCCGTCGTGCAGGTGAGCCATAGATATCGCCTCTCAATCTATGCTCTATTTCGTCGCCTTGGGTATACAAGGTTCCACATGAATAATAAAACCGCAGGAGAAGCAATTTCAGACGATGTAACTTTTTGTAGAATCGATAGTTTAGATTAAAAGTAAATTATTTAAAAGCGTGCATATAATCAGAATTAGATGTTTACCTAACATATTAATTTTATTTAAATGTCGTTGTTCTATTAGCATATTTAGAATAGACGAAACTGCAGTTCGACGCTTTCAAATGTTCTTAAATGTCTGAAAGAAATCTGCAGGTCGAACCTTGGTGCATTAATACTCAAAAATATAATTTCTCTTAGGTATGCTACATTCGTTCTATGCACCTGGAATACCCGTATGAAACATACTTATGCATCTATAGGCGCGAATGAAAGAATAAACCGTTTCTAATATTTTTTAAATATACATTCAGATAGAACTTTAATGTCCTATAAAATTCGTATGTTTTTCAGATTGTGCATTTTTATTTCCCATGTTTACGCAAAAAGACGGTTTGTTTTCATATAACTGAATTATTTACCTGTCATTTACATAATTAAGTATTTCGATTGAGGATGCTTGATGGAATTTCAATATCAAATTTAAATTGTTTGAATGCCAAAAGGCAAAACCCGGGTCGTTAGCGACAAAACTCATGTAAAAGTACAAAATTCAAGCAATTCAAATCTGTCATTTACAATTAGTAAACATGGATATCCGCACGTGGTCGAAAAATTTCACGGCAGATTTCATTGCAGTGTATATAGATCGCATCCATGCTTATGGAAGATTAAAAGCTTAGATTACAGGAATCGAAATCTTCGTAATCAGGCCTATATTCAAATGATACAGTTTTGCAAAGCAAAAGGGATCAGTGATGCCAATAGGGATTTTGTGGCAAAAAAGATACAAAGCCTTCGAGAATCATATAGGAAAGAATTAAAAAGACAAAGTGATAGCCAACGTAGTGGGCGAGGAACTGAAGAGATATTCTTTTTCTTTCTTCACAGAGTAAGCTGAGGCCAACGCAAGATACCGCCAATTTAAAATTATTCAATCGGTTATCCATTTTTACGTTAGAGTTTTGACGTACAAGGTTTGACGTTTGACATTTAAAGTCAGAGCATAGACAGAACGAAAACTCTCGATCCTCTCGATAAAAGTCCGCTACTCGCAAGCGTTCCAAGCAACAGGCCAACACGCCGCGTTTCCCACACGATTAGACATTACACTGACATTTCTGCCCGCGCTCCATTTGTCCTTTCTATTTTCGTGGACGCCAACCATTTTGCGTCTTTTAGTGACAACACTTTTGGATGCCGGATAGCCCGAACGGTTTATTCGACAGTATTTACCACGTTCTTTTGGCGTCCACGCCGAAATCCCAATGTAATGTGCCCTATTGTCAAGACTAGCATCATAGACTAGCATTATTCATCTATGGTCAAAAGCAGGGGGGTGCCACTTAAATACTGCAAGCCTGAACAGCGTTTATACATACACTAGCTGTAAGCCCGAAGAAGAAAAAGACTCGAGGACATCAGTACGCACACATTTGTGAAAGTGAAAAGCGAGTGATTATTTTATCGACTATTAATATATAGATTCAGTATGAATAAAAAAGTGGTGACTGGAAGGTGTGAAATCAGGGACACCTTACAAACAAACGGACCTTATCGACTATTAATATATAGACTAGCTGTAAGCCCGTTGCCCAGCAACGTGAGATTTTTCTTGCATTGTGTTTAATTTTATTTAGTTTCATTTAATTTAATTTTATTTTATTTGATTTTAATTTATTTTATATTATTTTATTTTATTTTATTTAAAAAAGTGGAGACTGGAAGGTGTGAAATCTGGTCGGACGGACGGACATACGGACCTTATCGACTATTAATATATAAAGATATGCACGGTATATATTGAAGAATATGAACATAGTTGTATAGTTGGTAGACGAACCCAAACGTTAAACGTCAAACTTATCCGATAAACTTTTCAAAACTACAAGATGTTCAATGATTTGTCAGTGCCAACTACATATTCCAGGTAATAGTGAAATATATTTCAGAGCATCACCATGCATAAGATATCATTATATCTGTCGCAAATAACTTGTAGGGTTATAAATTTAAAAAAAATTATGACATGTGCTTAAAATCATAACCTGTAAAATATCCTTTTTATCCGATAGGTGTATCAAACTTGACAACTAATGTCAATTAATTCAGACATTGTTTTATTTTACTAACTTTTATCTATGTTTGCATAATTGTTTTACTTACATTAGTTATATTTTTGTAAAAAATATGTACAAAGTTTATTCAATGATTTAATAATATGTACTTTATTGTATCCTCATATTTTGTATATTTACATTGTTAAGATTACTGGCTGTATTTTTGTGAGTACTTCTGTCAATAAATTTTTTTTTGTGTAACAGCTGCTATTTTTTTCCCCCCATCCCCTTCCTTTCTGGCGCCATTTTTTTTATAATAAAGGAATAAGAATAACAATAATAACTATTTCCTAGCTGGGTTCGACTTACAGACACCTGTTTTACCAATTTACCGACCATAAACTCTGAGCAACTTCATGCTCTAAGTAGCCCATCTATAAAGTATACTAGTTTATGGTCAAAAGTGTCACTGTCAGTCAGTATTCTATGTTATCAGCAGTTATCAGACTAATATTTGAAAAAAATCCGAATAAGTGCTCTTGTTACTGAATATTCCTTTCATAATATTCGATAAGTCATGTTAACTCTCAACGATGTTCCATACGATTTATTTGAAAAGGTAGTTTTACTTCTAATCATAAACCGCGACGTTTATCTTTAATTCTATTAGGTATCCTTTAATTACTACTTCTCAACATCAGCACTAACGCCTCTTATATTATTCACCAATCTCTCTTACTTTTCTATGCTTTAGCCGAGTTGCACACAAACATTAAATATGCAAAAATCACTATTACAAATCCACATAGAAAACCACTGCTGATATTTATTTAGAGCGAATTTAAATTTTGTTGCTCTTAATAATAACTCATATCAATTTATATATGCTCGCAGGATCCGCGTAAGTGTATCTTTGATTTGAAATCTCGATGTGCTAGCAATAATCATAATTCTTAGCTCCAAATAACAGATTATTAATGTTCAGTGGAGTTCTAATCTACCGTTCTCGCAAGAAGTCTAATGATCTTGAAGAGCTTCTCCGCGTGTGGTATCAGCAAGCGTGACATAAAAACAAGCCTATTTATGAATCCATAGTTACAGAAAAAGCTTTGCAAATAGCCAAATAAAGTAATTACAGATTTCTCTGCATCAAACAGTTAGATAGGAAAATAGTGGGCAAGAGCATTGCTGTGAACACACAAATGCAACATAGATAGCGAGATTGCCTGAGATCATTGAGTAATATGAACCACAATATGTTTACAATGCTGATGAGACAAGTATATTTTACCTGTGCCTTCCTTCTCGCACGTTAAGGAGTAAGTCCTGTTACGCTAGAAAAAATTCTAATCAAAACTAATGCAACTAATGACTGCAGTGAAGAATAATATGGTAAAGAATGCAATAATGATACTGTTCCAACATTTACAAAAGCGTTGGAAATAAGTACGCAAATTTGAGTGGTCTTTGTTAAAATTGGTGCCAAACTGCAAAGAAGCAACTGAGTATTGAAGACTTTTTAAAAAATAATGCTGCATGATAAATAAGTTTAATAAATAAATACATTTTTTAAAAAAAAAATCTTTCCTGAAAAAAGAGAGGTTGAGCAACTGAGTAACAAACAGCTCACGAAGAACTCTTCTTGAACTCTTGAGATAAACTTTACTAGCGGTCCATATGTTTCACATTGGGAGCGGACATGGTAAAACATCTGATCTTAAAAACCGTAACTGGCAGTACTCGTAGAAAAACTTCTGTTGAGATACTCATTAGGAGTCCATATTATGCTCCCATTTGGGAGTAGGCATAGTTGAAAAAATTACAATATTTTTAATTATCCGGACGTATGCAATTAACAAACATAAGAATGTTTTGTGTAATAGAATCCTTTTGTAATGTATTATTTATTTTGTTTTCAGATCACCATTTCCTCTTTAGATGAAATGACTGGACAAATAACAATATCTTCGAAAGTAGCTTTTAAGGAAGCGGAGTATTCGGATGACTCGATAGCAAATATAAAAAGTACTATTAAATCAATTCTTCTGAAACTTGTATACACAACAAACTCAAATGAAGAAACATTTTTAAATGCATTGGGGTCCGATCAAAAAAAGTTGCTTGTCGAAAATGTAAATACAAGAAAACTTGACATAGCTCTTTCTCTTCTCAAACAGCACAACGCAAAAATCAGACCAGTTATTGATACGTTCGATTGGAAAGTAAAATGGATTATAGGTACCAGCTCCTCGACAACACTGCGGTATCCTCTGATTTGCCTAGATTTCATTACTCTGAATTATGTTAACGATGTACCGACTCGTAAAAATATTAGTTTAGAATTGAACAAAGATGAACTAGAAAGACTGATTTCAGTGTTAGAGGAGTACCAAGCATTGCGAAATTGAAATTTTCATCAATATAATTCTGAGCAAAATCATTTACTGAAGAGGACTGCTTTTCGATTGCATTTGTACAATCCCGTTAAACCTGTAACTAGTTATATAGTTACATACCAATAAATTCGGAATGACATTACAATGGACTTGGATGGATGGATTAGAGGTCTGCACGGGCTGAAATTTTATAATATTACCCGGTCCGAGCCCGAAAAGCTCAGGCCCGAGTCTAATACCGCACTTGTTACCCGAACCCGCTCCGAATCCCAGATTTATACTCCTCAGCCCGAAAAAAACCCGTTTTTTACCAATTTACGATTCACTATAGAACTGGTTATAATTAAAATCATCATGGCTGACTTGAGACACGAACGTAGTCTGAAATATTTTTCTGAATAAAAATAAATTTTACCCGGGCCTGGCCCGAGCCCGAATCTCAATTGCGCTTACCCGCTCGAACCTGGCCCACGGGCCGGGCCCGTGCAGACCTCTAGGATGGATGTATCGTTTTGGAAAGAATCAGTTATAAATCATAGAAAATAAATGATAAACATCATAAATCTCAATGAGTATTCACACTTTGTCTACTATTTCTACAAGACTATTTCAAATTGTTAAGAAGATTCTAACTACATTCTCTAAATATAAATGAGCAATAATACCTAGCTGCTGGATGTCAGGCATTCGTTAAAAAATTACTGCAAGATTGGATAAAACTACAATAAATGATTTTAAGCAATCCATGGGGGGCAAATTTGATGGTATAATATCTTTAATAGATTCGGCGGTAACTTTGTGGAAGTTCATTTTTAATATAAATTTAAATTGTATAACTTTGTTATTTCCACTTGCTCAAGTGGATAAGTTGTAGCACAGCAAGTGGAATAACAAAATTATCAAATTAAATTTTATGGTACAAATTCACCAATATTTTTTTTATTGAATAATATGATCCGTTTTGTTCAACATATTCACAGCTTGTTGCCCAAATATTGACACACCCTACATTGAATATACCAACCGCAGTTTTGGCAATTTCAACATTTTCATTCAGTGATACTTTTAAATCATGTTTAAGATTTTATAAAATGAATTAAAATTTGTGTTATAAAAAGCTGAACAAAGTTATACTACATATACAGTTATACTACAAAATATATCTTCCATTCTTTTTCCTAAAAACTATTAGTATGTATTTCAATTCCACCATTAGACAAAATATTATACTAAAAAAATCACAAGTATTCTTTTCTCTCACAGCCTTAAAATATAATATCAAGATATAGTGAAATGTCTTTGAATATAAATGTGTCAATAATCTCTAAAAATATTTTTAAATGTAATAAAAATAAATATTGTACATTTTTTAAATTGCCTATTATTTATACCACCCAAAAATTCTTCCAATTGCTGAACAAATAGTTATATATTATTTGTACTGAGTTTCTTCAGGATGAAGTTGGATGCAACCAAAACTTCCTGACCAAAATTGAATGGCTATCAGTGGCGGTTCTACGTACTGGGCTAGGTGGGCTTAGCCCGACTTGCATTATTCACCCAAAATGTGTAGAAAAAAAAACTTAAGATGACAATAAAAATGAACAGCATTTCGGCCGCTGAACAAAATAAATACATTTCTAAACATAACTAACCTTTCGCAAATTTATACAATATCTTTGCTTTGATTTTCCTCTATCAATCTAAGGCAATGCTATGGCTACCTACAATAATACTCTCGATTGTGTTTTGTATTACAACTTTAAACCAAGCCGGCATAAAAAAAACAATAACCCTATACATACTTCATACAGAACAGGCAACGTGACATTAGTCTGGCGATATCTTTACTGAATTATCATACCTACATAATAATAATAAAGGCTCATTTTGAAGTAAGTCGGAGGTAAAACAGGTCCGAGGTCATTACGTCAGTCCCCATACATAAAAAAGCAACGAAATAATAATTTACAGGCAACGTTACATAATTACAGTAAAACCCCTATTTACACTATAATCGGGACCGTGTAATTTGGGGTGTGAATCTCATACAGAATTAGAGTTTTGTTTTTTTTTCCGCGGAAAACGCAAAACTAAGATTTCCCTTAGTTTTGCAAAAAAAAAATATGGACAAAATATTTAGTTTTTGTAGTAGTAAATATCCCGCACACAAATGCCCAGCTATGCGTGTATAGCCTGGCACGTGTTGAATACACAGACGCTAGCCAACATTTGACTGTACAGACTGGCACAGACGACCATCTCTTAGTAACGACAATGGAATGCGACTGTGCAATTGGGGGATTTGCGGCGAATATTTCTTACCAGCGCATAATTCGGGGTGGTGTAATTGGGGGTTCCACTGTACTCACACAAATCTCTGTTCATTAAAAAATAAACGACCAGTCACATTTGGACTTTTGTTCAGAAAATAATATTAGTGGGCTAAATTTATGAATATTTATATCTTTTTTAATAAATAATGTAATAAGAGTCTGTAAACGGAATTTTTCACAAATTAGTTTATTGCCGACTACAGCAGAGATAAAAATATCAATTTACTATGAATTAACAAATTTCTGTGGTTCATACTCTAACACGTATTATGTTGAGTACACTCAGCCATTCTTATTGCAAAGTGAAGATATACGTAAGTCCACATATACACTTAAGTTTAATAATAATAATCATTCATAATTTACAACAATATAATACACCAAATATTTTAAAGGAGTTTAAGCACTACATATTATCAAACTCACGTTGGTGAAATGCAAAACCAGTTAAAATAAGTGTTTTTGAGAAAACTAATGAAATATGTTTCATTAATTTGTGTAGTAAAATAAAATAGACATTTCTACATACCAAACTGAAAAGGTGAAAAAAGCAGACTTCCGTGGTTTACCTCTAAGGTACAGTACTCTGGTACTCTGTGCATTCCGGGATTTGCTTTCAAGAGTTCGTTGTATTGTATGTTTTTACTATTCTATGATTTCATACTTACATTAGCTTTGATTTTACTCTATAATAATTGATGCTTTGCAGTAGTATCGTAGTATTTGTTAATTTGCTTGTAGATTAATGTATAAGGTGAAGTGGAAACGTGCACAATTTCATAGATAGTATACATTGCTAAACTTTTCTTTAGCCCACCCTAGATTTTAGATCACGAACCGCCACTGATGGCTTTGACAACCATTACTTATCTAATAAGGCCTTACCTTTCAATAATTTTTCCATACCTCTTCATATCCCATGTTTGAATAAATTAAAAGAATAACACTTTCACCATGTTTTAAATTCTTCATCAAGAAATTGTGAGATAAAATGAAAAACCTATATATCATACATAATAAATATAGTATTTCATCACAAGATAGATTCATTAATTTCACATTTCTTGAGATACAGTAATTTTCCAAGAATCATTTCAGTAATAAAATATTAAGATTTTAATTCACATGGAATCGTTAAAATATTAAAACAAATTCAAATGTTATGTTTTGAAATTAAAAATGAAACAAAAAAAGAAACTTCACATTTTTTTGGGTTTACTTGAGGTCAAGAAAATCCAAATTATCAAAAAGAAAGATTACAAAAAGAAAGAAAATCCAATATTATCATTGAAAAAAGTACCCGATAGATTATCAACAGTCTGTCTTCAGGGGTAGATATTTTTTTAAGTAAGTATTAATTATTGATTATTTTGATGGATTATTATTTTTATGTCACCTCATATATATAATTCACAGTACAGGTGCCTGCTTGCGCTGTTTAACAAATGACAACTCGAAGCTTGGTCTTCCTTGCCAGTCGCCGGTGATCAAAGTTTTAAGAATCGAAGGATAATTTATTTTATGTTTAAATTAGTGAGGTGAGTAAAGCGTTGACCACACAAATTGAGTAAAACACTATTATATTAAAAATGAAAAACAGTTTTCTACTAATTCGACAATAATTAAGATAAGAACCGGTTTCGGTGATCATGAGAATTTTCAATTTGGTGGAATTAGTACAAGTGTTTTCATTTCTCAGCATAATGCCTTTCTTCCAAGAATTGTCAGTGATCATTGTAAAAATAATCATCGGTGACTATTTCTAGCAATAGATGCTGTCCAATAAAACGACCAATTAATTTTTTGCAAAGGATTTTATTCCACGTTCATGCGCGAAAATTCATCGATAAGCACATCATATACATTTTTGATGTTTTTAAAAGTCCCATTATTTATTAATTTATTTTAAAGCGAGAGCGGACAGTATCTTCAATTTGTTACTTCTGATGAATTTATGAATCGAAAATTAATTGTATTACATCAATTCTGCAAAAGTATATTTTAGATCATCTTTTATAATTTATTTATTCGTTTATGAAATTTATGGATTTTAAAAGAAACTCGAATGTTGATATTGTCAATTAATTCAGTTTTTGATCTAATAAAATCAAATTATTTTCCATAAAATAGCTGATTTAAATAGGAATTCTGGATTTTTTTTAAATTACGTTGTTTAACTTTCTACCATTTAAAAGCTCCATATGTTGTATATCGCGAGTTTCTACAATTTCAGATCACTGAATTTTACATGTCATTTTCCCATCTTTCACAAATGCAGTGTTTTTTTTATCATATTTTATAATTTCTTATTATGTCATAACTTTGTCTAAGAATGAGTCAAAATTGTCTTTTTAAATTTCATTTAAGTAACTAATACGATTTGTCAAATGTTATTTATTCTAAGGTAAATAAATGATAATTTCCATAATTTAAACTCATAGGTAGTGGAACTGTGCACTAAAATTAGAGTTAAACTTACTAAACTAAGAAAAGGGCCATCCAAGCGAATCCTCTATGCTTACATCTCTTCCAGTATAGAAGTCAACTGACTTTGACAGCCCTGCAGGGCGGGGCGCATGCAGGAACAGAGCAGGATCTGAAATTGAATCTGCAACCTTTGCGCTGTCTGCATTCACCAGTCAGTTCATATTCGGCTTAGCCTTGGCAGATTTAGAGAGTATTTAATGCGAATTTCTAAAGAATCGAAAATATCGTATAAATATTATTATCACGTAACAATAAAAAGTTACACGAAATTCAAATTCGACACAGCATGAAAATGCTATTTATTTTCAAGATTTTAGAGGTTGAGCAGCATCAAAGGACCGACCGCCACTGATATACACACTATAGTCATTATATTGAGAGCTTTTTAGCAGATCTTTTGACTCCTTTTTGTGTAAAATGATATTTCAGTGCTTCATTAGCAAAAACCCTCAAACTTCAATTATTTATCACTTTTTAAATAACCTTGATGTTATATTATCATTAATTTCCATTCAGCCAGACTTGCAGGGCTAGCCAGTCTCAAGCAGGTAACATTACATAACGCTGCCATTTTCTTGAAAGAATTAATATGAGCATGCGATGGAGTTGGGCCAACTTTGTATTACACTCGAGTTCCTGTCATTTATTTTATAACCTGCTGCATTACAATAAATATTATCTTAATAAAAACACAATAATCCTTTGTACTTCATTCCACTTTATTTAATATGTCAGGACCGGTTTCGCTCATTGCGAGCATTGTCAACTGACAATGTCAGTTGACAATGCTCGCAATGAGCGAAACCGGTCCTGACATATTAAATAAAGTGGAATGAAGTACAAAGGATTATTGTGTTTTTATTAATATAATGCCTTTCCACCAAGTATTGACAGTGAACACCCTAAAAGTGATAAATATTATCATTTTTTGATATAACCACACTTGTGCGTTTGCCTCTGATCTAATGTTAATTTTTAAAGGGGACATTGGGAGAAATAAAAATAAGGATTGAAATATTTTCAAGTGTATTTATAAGAGACATCCACACATCGACACTTACATATTTTGTATATATATATATATATATGTTTATATATATATATCGATAGAGCCCAGATGGGGGAAAATTTATTACATAAAATGTAGGTGCATAAATTATAGATGATAACGCCAAAGAATAACATTTCAATATTTTTTCTAGACTCTAAACATTCATCATTATCGCATTAGAAACACTACCAACATTCTTTGTCAAACAATTTCAAAAACTGTTGAATAATTTACAATTGGAATCTCAACGGATGACTTTACACAGACCAGAGTAATCTCATAAAGCTGCCTAATTATTTAATATTCTCAATACAATTACTAACATCGATATCCAGATTTGATAACTGACATGACGTGAACATTATATGACGAAGCGGTGTGTAAAAAGCTTATTTGAAAAACCGAAAGGCGATTTGTAAAAATCAATAGGAGCGCATGAAATCTCAAAATATTTCCAAGCGGGCATGCGTGACTTAGACTTATATGGCAAATGGCAATAATTAGGAAACAGCCACGTATGAAAATTAACTGGATTTACTGGCTACTGTTATTTGTTTTATGTTGAAATGGCTGCGTACGCAGGCAGCAGGATACATACTATGGAATGTCTACACTCACACATATTCCTTCAATGTTATCCATGGCATCACACGTCCGAATGATAGTCTAGCATCTACTCCCGGATAATAAAATGTATAAAATTACAAATGTTGATATTTATGTCTACATTTAACTTACATTGGAAGAAATGATTCTATTTTATTTCAAAAGAGTACAAAACGTGGTCGATGTATTAATTTACAGCACAATAATTTTTTATCACTGTTCAGTTTCATCTGTTTGATAATGTTAACAATTCAGACAGTTCAGTAATTCACCCGAGTGACAGACGGATTGACGTAAAATTTTATTGCTGACACATTTAGCTAACACTGAAAATTGCACGCGCCGAAAATTGTCATCTTCGGTCAATCGCGCCCTTTTCGCACCTCCCTTCCCTGCATCCTTTCAAATACAAATAGCACCTGCTTTATTCCATGCAAAATGACAAATTTGATTCATCACTTTTTTCATTCTGAAGCGGAAGCGTTCTCGCAAACGCTCCGTTCCCTAATCTTTATAAATACTTTCCGATGAAAACCTATTTATTCTATTACAGTGGTTATTATATCTAAATGATCAATATTTGATCGCGATTTCATATTATTTATTTAACAGTACAAAATATTTCAATACGAGTGTATTAATTAGATAAAAATCGTAAAAAGTTCATTAAAATTGTATAAGTGATGTCAAATCCATAATTGAACTAAAAACTAAATATTTGATAGTAGACAATTTCTCATACATTAAATTTATACACAAATAAACATATATATTTTGATAGACCGATTACTTACGCATCGGAATAGAGAGATTAAAATTATGATAAAATAATAATAGTTTTCGTACTGAATTTTGGTTTAATACATACAGAAATTTTCTTATTAACTAAAAAACTTTATATTTACTGTTATTTTCAATAGATAATAATATCTTACCGAGTATTCATAGTTAAGACCGCTGATAAAATTTGCGCACTTCATTACGTTATATTTGATACGTTCAAAATTTTCGGTGACTTGAAACAGCGTCCCAACCAGAGTCCGCTCCCGAAAGTGAATCTCCGAAAGCGCCCTGTCGTCATTATTACTTTAACAGCTATGTCTTCTTACTCTTTATTTTACACATTTATCAGTTGACATTTATCACAAGACTGAAACTGCCAAACTTAGAAGTATATGATATCAATATGTAAAAATTTCCAAAAATTTTTAATGAATTCTTACAGATCTCGCCTTAGGATTAAAACTCGCTCAGATTTAAATTTCTCGATAATTAGTTTATATTTGGCAGCGTGTTAATTTTGCGGCGACGGCGTCCGAATGCGTCGTCCGTTCCGCTGATAGACCGAAAGAGAACGGTTGAGGAGCGATGAGATGATGAGGCTATGAAAAAATGAGAGATCCAGTGGTGAAATTGTGTTCTGTTCCATGAAGTAACGGAAGATGCGCAATTTTGTCTAAACAACTTCAATTGTTTCCTGTACACAACCCTCATTTGGAACCTGCCGTAAATTATTCCGTCGCAGAATCCTGCAAAACAAAATCAAGTTTACTCATTTTCTCTCAACATAAGTATTTAAATAATTATTACTAGATAATAGTACAAGTTTGCTTTACGTTGGGTCCAGATGTGTGTAACGTAATATACCAGGTAATGTAGTGTGAATTATAGCGATGATCACGCTGATACATCACCTGTCAGTTTAACGCAAAAACGAAGGCGCTCGCAGGTTGAACAAAAACAGGATTCGCATCGAGATTGTGTACCTTTCATACAATTCGCATTACATTACACAGAACATTACTTTACAAGAGTGTGGGCCCGACATTAGATGCGAAATTATGCCTCGCTCGTATTCAAGTAACGATGTACCCATTCATTGATATAGCAAAACTACTCTCATCTGCTCACTGGCGACATTATTGAACCAAATAATAAAAAACATACTAATTTCAGGTTTATACTATGAGAATATATTGATAAATAAGTTTAACACACCACTGGTGGCGATTCTGTGGTTGCTGCTGCTTCAGTAGCTTCAGTCGTTGTTTCCGTCACTTCACTCATTGCTTGTACCTAGAATAATTTCAAAATACTTTTATGCTTTGTCGAAAAACATTTAAAATTTTGAAGCTTTACCATTTCAAGACATATCAAAAATTTTAATTGCTTCAATAGTAGAGAAATCACAAGAGGTGAATTCAGTTTGTTAATATGAATTAAATTCTGAATTCTGGGGGTTCAGAAAACTGTGAGACCGGTTTACTCTTAATGCTTTAAGTTGTCAACGTTATCGTAACATCCAATAGGTGACATGGCATAAATAGAAAAAACTGTTTATCTTTACAGAGTTGAAAAAAATATAAAATATGTAGTAATTTTGCTAAATACTAAACAATTTTTTTTAAAATACAATTGAAATTTAACACGGCCAGAGACACTGCATTATGACACAGAGCCCGACTTATTTAAAACATTATGGATTTTTTTAAACTTTAGTGTGAAAAAAAACTTGATTGTATGGAAGCAATTGAAATTTTCATCGTCGATATTGTTGCAAATATTTTCAAAGCGTAGGTGAAATTGGTGTTGTTAAAATAATATTGAATAAAAAAGAGTTTACTCTTATATAAAACATTTATTCGTTAATTAAGCATACAACAGTGGAGTTTATTTATGTGTTGATTGTAGCATAAAAAGCATTAGGAACACTAGTAAGATAAAATATGAGTTATCATGCGCAAGTAAATGTGTAAGTGATTAAATGAGGTTTCAATAAAAAAAAAATCAAGAAAATAAAAGCGGAAGCAGGTTAAAAGTTGTAATTTGAAATGTTAATAAAAAAACAACCCAATCTCTAAACAGCTAATACAAATACTCCTTTTTTACCTTTTCGACATTATCCAAAAATAATACCCGAAAGAACGTTTTGACAACTCATATGGCTTAATTAATTGACAGAACATAATATCAATTCTATCAAATTAATTTAAAAATTTTTTTGAATGAATGAATGAATTGAATGAATTAAAACTATCTGACTCTGAAAAATATTTGAAATATTGTTAATGGCTACAATTATTTTTAATTTAAGATTGAATAGGAGAGTTATCATATTAACATTGTGTATAAGAAAAACCTGATTGTATGAATGAATAAATTGAGAAACTATAAAAAATGTAAAAGTTGATCAATATCAATGGAAGAATAAAAAAAAGCCCTATTAAAAATGTGAGAAATATAAATAAAAATTTCAAGATATTGTATTTATTCTAGCTATACAACGGGCGAATGAATGTGAATATGTGAAAAGACGGCAGGAGACTAGAGAATACGAAAAACCTGAAAAAAGAGGATTTCATTAATAATAATTTTTGGATGTTATTCACAAAACTCTACTATGGTGAAATCGAAGATTGCTGTAGTGTCTGAGGATCACGAACAGGAGTGGGAAATGGGAACGGCGAATCTTCCGACACGTTCTCACTACGCAATATTGGTCTGCTAATCATGCAGAACTTCACTCCATTAATCGGATATTAACAAAAAGAAAACAACACTAAGTCGAAAACCGCCCAGGCGACGGAGGTTAAGTACGTTCACAAACAGATTAGAGCAGCCGGAAACGGTCGAATGTTAATGAATGATCTATCGGGCGCAAACAAAACATGACAGAATACTTTCTGTTGGCGTGCTATTCACCTGAGGCTGAGGGATGACGACGGCTGCGAGGAGCTCGGCCGACTGTTCGGCTACTGTCGCTGGAACGGTTTGCGACGCCATCTCCGCTGGAGGGGGAATGCTTACTTCCGGTAAGGTGGCAGACGCTGCCAGGGCTTCCAGATCTACCGACTGCTTTCTTCCGGACTCCTCCGCTGGTGGCATGGGTTCTTTAGAAGGAGAGTCTGCTGATTCTGATGTGGGGCTGTTCATGACTGCATCAGGGGCATCGGACAGAGGAGGAGGAAGCGATTCGGAAACTGAACACTCGGTCGCTGAATCTGGACAGGATTCGGGAGGAGGAGGGGGCGGGAAAGTGTCTGAAGGTGGTCCAGCCATTGCACCTTCTGAAGTTTCAGACTGCGCTTTTTCTGACACAGGAGAGTCAGGGACAGCGATGGGGGACGGAGCAGCCTCCGTTGACGGAGAGATTGATTCGGATTCAAGCTGAGATACCGGAGGGGGGGGAGGGAGATCAACTGAGGATGCTGAAATCGGAGCTTCAATGCTTTCTACAACGGGCATGGGCACAGACTCCACAGGAGATACCGGTTTCATAACGGGTTCAGGTGATTCCACTACGGGTGGAGGGACATTATCGGAGGACACTACAGCAACATCTACAGGCGATGCAATTTTTTCGCCAGCATCCGACGTCGGCGTCAGGTCAACGACCGAAGTGGGAGTATTTGATTGACCGTCAGATTGGGGAGTTGCAGGGGTTTCAGAAATAGGAGCAGGGGCAGAAGCAACCTGAGAGTCACCAGTGACTTTTTCACATACGGGTTCAACCGGAGCCGGAGAAGTGGGAGAAGCGACAGATTCTACTTGTGCCGGTGCGGCTTCCGCAAGAGGTGAAGCCATCGTCGACTCGGCAAACATTGTGAGGGAAGAGGGCGCGGGGGTTGAAGGAAGGGGCGGCGGTGCCGTCTCCGAGACGACACTCTTCTTTGCGACACAAACCTCAGCTTCAGCAATAACAGGGGACTTAGCGTCGGTTGGTTCCGGTGCGGGCACAGGTTCGTCAGCCTGGGGAACTGGAACAGGAACGGACTCAGCTTCCGGAGCGGGTACGGCTGCAGGTACTGCTGCGGGTTCTTCGACCACCGGTTCTTCAATCTTCATTCCATTCATCGGGAGAACTTCTACTTCAGGGGCGGCGGGTGTTTCGACTGACTCGACAGGCGCTGGAAGTGCCGGCTCGCTCTGAACTTGGGGAGCGACCGCGGGTACTTCCTCGATGGATGCGGCATCTCCATTACGTTCCATCTCTTCAACGGGAGAATCTGGAGTTCCGGTTCCATTGGTGAGTGGTTCGGTGACTGGAGTCTCGGGAGTCTTCTCGGCAATCTTCTCAGATTCCACAACTTTAGGTACATCCTTTTCAGCATTCTGGATTTCTGCCTTCAAATCGGCAGCCTCTACTGCTACTGCTACTGCTGGGACTGCATCTGCACCCTGAAATAAATAATAATCATACATGAGAAAGTGTTCAAATAAAAAGAAAAAAATTGTACAGATGAATACAATGATTAAAATAATAAAATAAATGTTAATTAATCAGAGTATGTTTTATCGAATTATTAATATTTACTTTAATTCGTATTTACTGAGAGCGGAAAAATAATATTTTATAATTTTTAAAAATATTTTTTTAAAACAGAACTTCACTTTTAACTGTGTATTTAAAACAAGAATAATTAATACATTTCTTTCCACCAAATATTAAGAGACATCACAAAATGTTAAAACAAAATTATTAATGCCGAGCAGTTTTTTCTTTTGGAATTTTATATTTATGGAAAAAAATAAATAAATATTAAAACATCACATATAAATAAATTGTATTCGTCCCAATTGCGGTGCAAGCCGTACCTTGGGATCCATTTTAATAAATTTCGAAATACCGAAACACTTCTCAGCCAGCGAAAACGATCAATCGGGATCGACGCACAAAATATTTTAATCGGGCAGAAACGACGCGCAATAATTTTCAAAAACTTTACAATCCTCGTATATCGACTTGTCGCACCAGGTCAGAGGAAGGAGCAGACAAGACTGAGCAGTGCAACGCGTGCAGCTCGCAATTTATATAGATTTTTTCGACACGGGTTTATTTTCGCATTTTTAGCCAAATATTTTTATGTATGTTCACACACAGGGGGAGGGACGCGATCGGTTGGCAGCAGAGTGTATAGGATTTCAAGCAGCGCGAACAAGAATCGAGACTGTCACACTCGGACGCGCGCCGCCGCCTGCGATGATATCGATCGAAGGATTGATCGAAGGAAAAGGCAACCCAGATTTATATATGCACCGGCAAGATGCAGGCTAGGCCAATTCGCAAACTCTCCGATACAGTCCAGACTCTCGACTCGATCGATGCCTCGTAACTGAAAAGCAGACGTTTCGCCTCTTCCCGAAAGTGCAAGACCCCTACGCAGACAAGACGGTGCCCACACTTTCTTCGGCAAACAAAAAACGGCGATCCTCAATAAGTCGCGAGACCTTCGCGATCCTAATGCGCAAATTACGAGCGCAATTAATTATAACGACATACGAAATTTAAGGAATGAAATTTCAAGTTGTTGAAATGTCATATCTGAATCGACCGTGTGGGCACGGATTCGTCGCGAACCCGTTATATATTGTATTGAATAAATCATTCATTCGGTGACTCACTCGTTTGAATCGTGCTCCGGAAGTACAATTGAACTTCTACGAGACAGACGTAAGCCGTACAATTAAAACTTTAAACGAAATATGAACCTGGAATGCACAATAGGCCGACAATACATTGGTTAACGTTAACCAAAATGAAAGAGCAAACTTTTTAGGTGTTAACTGTCAATTCTTGGTGGAAAAGTATTATATTTTTTAAAAAAAGCACTTTTGTACCAATTCCACATGTTTTTAAGATCAGAACGGGTTTCCCCCCATCGTGAACATTGTCAAATGATTTTATATTTAGATACAACCAAGCAGGTTTTTTTATGAAAAGAAATTCTATACCACTCTTAATACATATCTTCATTAAAAATCCATCAACTTTAGTTATATTTAAATTAATAATGATTCTTTCGAATGCATTTAGCACTTACGCTAGAAAGTGCCTGCTAAGTGAATTAATTTGTAGTGTAGTAAAAAAAAAAGTAATTTTCGTTCATGTTTACCTTCAAGATAGTGAAAAGTAAATTATATTAGATATCCAATAAAATGTTATGAATATCTACGCCGCAATGTATCCCGCCGGGTTAGCATATTGATGCACATTATAAGAGTGAAAGCTGCAAGATAAAATCGTAACGGCGGTACAATAATACTCGTGACGGATGCCAAAATAAAAAAAGCTTCCAGTTTACATTATTATCTGACTCCTTAGCCAAAAGAGTTTCGGCAAGGCCGTTCTATAAATGTAAGATCAAATCATTGTAGATGTAAACGAGATGTTGTGATGTGTCGAGATCCGTCGACGACGTCGGCGTCGAGCACTGCGTCGTATCCGACCACGGCCGCGCGACGTCGCAAGACGACTCCTGCCTACACCACCTACACGGATCGCGAAATCTTTATTTCCAGACCATTAAACGGCCGCGTACCGTCCAACTGACAATAATATGTCGCATGTGACGCAGCAGACGATGCAATTACAAAAAATAGTCAGTTGAAAATACAGCCACTGTACACGTAAAAAGAAAACAAATACACATCTATAAACTAAATAAAAAAATGACACTTGTCGAATGAATCGATTAGTATCCAAAAGCCGCCCACCTCTTATTCGCAACAGGAAACTGGTAGTCTTCGTTATCTACATAAATATTTTCATTGATAATGAAACTAGTGGAAACGAAAGATCTCGGAAATGTTCAAATGATTGAAGTTACAGAAAAACGATTGGTGCAACACGTGCCATACCATAGCTTATCGAAATTCCTGCGCATATTATCAAATCATTAAATTATTTCTGAACACGCAAATATGACGACGCAAAATTCAATGGAAAAGATGTCACGCAGCATGGACCAATTTGCGGCGAAAAGCGACGTTGTCACCAGGAAAAGCGAATTCGCCACTGAGTATCGTTGGAATTGTCGGTAAATGCGCAGTAGGCGCGCGGGGTGGGACAAGCGTATAATAAATTAATGGCAATAATTCTTGAGCGATCGCGGTTGTACATCGAATGACTCGGCGCAGTATCTATTTCCGCTGCGAGGGCGTCAGCAGTCAACACTCCTTGACTCAACACAACACTCGCATAGTCAAGGTCGGATTGATGGATTTATTGGAGTATGAAACCACGCTTCGGCGGTTTTCCATCGATCCTTGCATTCCCGATGAGAGCCAACAGTACTTAGATGTTTACAATATCGGATACGACTGTCAACGATAAAGAACGATCTAGTCCGGAATCATAATAGCAAATCGATCTCCTTAGCATAACGCTTGCATAAACAGAATCACAGGGCACGACCTCTCGAACGTTAATATATTTAAATCGAAGGATAACGACTATGGAAACGTAGATATTGATGAAACGATTTCATATTGTAAGATTGTTTAATTTACAAAAATAAATACTTTCTAAAAATGTGTGTGCTCATGACAACACAATTCAGATTGGAGAAGTAAAAATTCTATATTAAACCGCAGTTTAAACGATGGCATGATTCTGAAATAGATACCAAATATATTTTGTAAATGTTGTGGAATTATCTATTTCACGATTTTTACCTCATTATACCGGAAGTCTACAACATAAGTATGTACCAAATCGTATTTCGTTAATCCAAGTGGATAAAAATACCGTATCGAGTTATTTTAAATATGCATTAATATTTCAAAAATGTGAGAACAAACTTCTTCCAACGCCTACTTGCATTATATTTTTGGATTTCATAAACGAAAAAAAATGACAAATTACGAAACAACTTAAGTAGTCAATAAATATCATTTCAATAGTTGATATTTAATATTATAATGAAAATAGCACCATCAATCAAAGTTTTTCTATGTTATTTTTAATTTCTACTTGGATCGACCAGGCTGGGTACAACAGGCACCCAAGAATAAAATACAAATTCGGCATCAAATAATACCGAAGAGTGTCCGATTACTCATGTCAAGACAGGCGACTCCCGATAGGCGTTCATGTAATTCAATTACATATTTTCATATTCGGTTTCAGCTCTTGGAATGTTAAATGTGTTTTTTGACGACCTTAAACACGGAGGCCGTCACAGCTACACGAGGGAGGCGAAGAATGTGCACATTTATTTTTGCTGCGGTCGTTTTTTCTTTTAGTTGCATGTTATTAAAATAATTTGATTGACATAGAGAATGACATTCGAACACTTGCATTCTCGTATTTGCATTTGCCCAATGCTGCGTATCCATTACATTCGAACGAATTAATATTTTTTATTCATTGAGCGATTAACCCCGCTTGCAAATAAAAACTATCGCGCAGAAGGCGTTGAAAAATTCAATTTAAACGACCGCGAAAGTCTGAATTTACCTATGTGTATTATATTTGCTAAGTGGCAGATGAAGTGGAGATAAAATCTTACGAAAAAATGTATTTCGTGGATTCTTAATATGCGAGTGGTGTTACGAAAATATTAAGACACGGTCAACTACCCAAGTCTCATTTATTTCGAGATCGTGCATTATTTTTCTTTTATTAATCTGCGTAAGCAAACAGTGTGATGGGCGTGCGGAATAACATGTTGTTTATGAAAAATCTTCCCAACTGACATTCAATAATATAATTCAATTAGAAATTGCCAAACATCTATTTCTGGGCAATGCTTTAAGCGTGTTAAAAATATTGAAGCTTTATAATTCAGCTGATGTACACGAATACTAATCCTGTAGCTGGCAACGTAGATTGCTTTTATTTTATGTCAAACAACAGCTTGATATCTTTCAAACAATTGTTAAAAAAAAACATTCGACGCCTTCACGGCCAAATAACAAACAGTGCACGATAGTAATTCTTTTAGATACATATATATATATATACATTAAAAGATACTTATAAACATGTTTTTCTGCGTTGTGATCAAAGTTCGTGCAATAAATACAGTCCAAAAAGATGTTAAAACGAACTATCCTACGATTATATGCGCGCGAGTCGCTGGCGCCGGCGTCGCGGCGAGCACTTCCGGAGCGGAAAGCATCAGAGGCGTCGCATTCACCGTTTAGCGGCGGGGACGCCGAGGCCTTGCCGGCGCAGGCACCGATTGCCTCGTCATAGATTCCATAGCCGCAGATAAAAAGCCGACGAACGTAACGAAAGTTTTAATACACAAGAAGGCGCGTGGTCGGTTCGACGTATTAAATATTAATCAAGGAACAAATTCCATCATGCTGGGAAATGATGGTATCGTTTTAATTCATTGTTTCAATTAATATTTCTTTTGTAAATTGATGTGACATAATTATTAATTACTTCATAGACGAATCTATTTTAGAGTAAATTAGATTCTTACATATGTATGTATAATATATATTACAATTCATAATCTCAAATATTTCGAAGGAAAAACAAGTGCGTTGACAATTATACTAATCTCACTTTTAAGGCGTTCACTGTAAACATTTGGTGGAAAGGCATTTCATTAAAAAGTATTATACTCATTTGTACTAATTTCACTTTTATTTAATAAGATCAGAACCGGTTTCGCTCATGACGAACATTATAAACTGATAATCGATTAATTTTATTTTGCTTTGAATAAATAAAACTGTAACATTGTACTCTCTTATCAGTTGATAATGCTTGTCATGAGCGAAACCGGTCCTGATCATATTAAATTAAAGTGGAACTAGTAAAAATAGGTTTTTTTTAAATATAATACCTTCCCGAGTATTCACAGTGAACACTCTAAAAGTGACTAATAATTATGGTGTGATGTTATTATAATATTTATAGTATAAAGCACTGACCTTCAAGATATATCATTTAAGTACTTACTTATATTCACAATAATGTAAGTAATCAATGTGATAATACAATCGATGGATGATGCTTTGGTCGTTAGCTGTAATGCCAGTTTTTTTCTATGTCTTCTTTCCTAATCCCGGGATCACAAGTGTCCGGGATTGGATGCCCTAGTAGTGTGTTATAATGATAAAAGTGATACTCATTTCTTAAAATATTATGCCTGATCAAACGGACAATGTATTTTTTCATGTCGCAACATAATACTAGGTATATATTATATAATTCGAATTATTCGTATGTGTACTTTTATTACTACCTTTTTACCGCTATGAATGTGTCATTCTTAGTGATAAAAAGGTATGATTTTTTATTAAAATTAAATTTGATAACTTTGTTACTCCACAGGACATCAAATTTTATTTCAAATTAAAAAATCAACTACCAAAGATACCGCCAAAACCATCAAAAATAAAATGATTTTTAATTTGTATTTAGAAAATAAATTATAAACATTTGCCTTATAAATCGAATGTATTATATTTCTTATTTCACTTGTTGCAGTACAAATCTACAAAAAAAAGTGTGCCTCGCAGCGACCTCGCCGACGAAAAATTTGTGCAAATACAATCTTCGCACAACTGATGAATCGGTGTCTCGCAACAATAATATGCTCCGAAGACGCGCTGCCCAAATAATGCACTGCAGCACAATCACGGCAGACTCGCCGCATCGTTGGGTTCCAAATTGATAACAATGGAATGACACAGTGACAATAGATAACGAAACAATCCGTAGTAAAATTGATAAACCGGTTTTTCGGATTCCAATATATCCTAAAACTCAGCTTAAGCCGGTTTTCAAAGTTTCACAAAAAAGATAATTAAAAAAATCTTCGTTTATTATGAATAATGTTAAGTAAGATATATTAACAACAAGATACTAAAAACATTATCATTATAACCAAGACAGTTTCAAGTCAAAATACTAACGTTTTTAATTGAATGGCAATGCCACTCAAAGAAAGAAAGTGTTTGTGTTTTAATTCTGTTTATTGAAGTGCTTTTGGATATATTTTGTTTTTTGTCTGGTGCGTATATGAATAGATCTGAAGTTTTTCAACGCGTGAGCAGGCCAGATACAGCTGTCCATGTGAGAAGCATGGAATTTTAAAATTTAGTCCACACACTTGTAGCGATTGTCCAAATGCGAGTCGCACCGGAAATTGCAAACATTTTAATTAAATGGCCAATCTGTCGGAATTATTGGAATGCTTGGCAACAGTACATCGTATCCTTTAAATTTTCCATTTAAAATTGTAGCTTAGATGATATTATTCATTACTTTTTCACTGAAAGCCTGGTACCGTAGCAAAGTCGTGGTGGATTTATATTTCGGAGAAGAATGATAGGTACGCCAATTTTCAGTGTTAAAACGTGTGGTGGCCATCCTGGCAAATCAAGTGAGTTTAAGAATTCAGTTGGATAAGTGACAACTTCGTCTTGATCAATTTATAGTATCGATGGACTTATACGTTGTTTCTTTGCCTGGTATTTCGTTTTGAATCCTGAAGTTGATGGCATTAACATCGTTGTTTTTGACTGCTAATATAACACGTTCACTGAGCCACTGATGATTTTTGTAATTCTGTGCGATATTTGGGAAAACTTTGTGCATCAATTCGCTTATGGTTTCTGTAATTTTACAGAAGCTCGGTGGCAATGTGTGGATTCATCGATTTCCAATTTTCCATTCCCAATATCCGACAATTGTTTTTTGAAACGTTCAGCGGATGCGTCATATTGTGATTCTACACGCATATTAGCTTTCAAAGTCAATTTCTGCACATGTCACCATAAAACTGATGATTTGAGACATGCACTTGATTCATCAGCAGCTGTTGAACGTGGTATAACTGGTAGGAGTTTGTCGAAAATCACCAGACAATAAAAAAAGGTGCGTCACCAAAGACCAAATCGTTTAGTGTACATATTCCAATGCCTTTTTGTGCGCCATAGTAAATTCGTCCCATTTAATGAGTTGATATGATTTAAGTACTTCATCAATCAGGACTTTTTTTGATATTGCATGTTGGTGTTCAAAGGCAATTTCTTTGCTGAATGCGCTGTTTGACCACCATCCATAAGAGTTGCTGCAATTGCAGATGAAGCGATTGCCAATGCAATATTGTTTCGTGATCTAACGTTTTGCTTGTGATTGATTGCATGCATAATTCTATCATACGCTATGTGTTGTTCTGGGACCAATTTCGGAAGATTTGTTTGAACGAATGTACCCAATTTGTCGACATCAAATTGTTTCTCGTTGCAAATCACGGTCAAAAAGGTTGTTTGCAAATCATTGTTTCAGACGATCGGGCTTGAGCAGTGCGAGCTCAAACGGTTTCCAAACATGCTCGTCTGTTTCTGCTCGCGATGCCGTTTTCTTTCGTGCTTGAGGTCTAGATCAACTAATTGCTAGTCGTTTAGGTGGCATAATTGTTTGACAACGAAAGAAATGCTTTGTGACGACTATTACAAATTCACTTGATAATTCTTTACAATACCATTGATTGTTTGACGTAACCATGGCACGTATCAAACATAACTAAGGAGTCATAAACAACTTGCTTATTTTGGACTTAAGTTGCTGCGCACTTAGCGCCATCTGTCATTCAACAACATAAATAATTTCGTTGTTTTAAATACGAACGACGGATGTCAGAATATTGAAAAAAAAATCTGGATAGGGACACCCTTCACCTAGCGGGATGAAATATACTTTACAGCCTATTCTACTATCTAACAAATATACATTTAAAAAATCGATCAATCCTGAGAGTATATCTCCTAAGAAGAATGAATATTATGGATAACGTGATTGCAATAGTGTTAAATAATAAATTAAAATTTATGGGGCGAGAAGTTTTATTTAATGTTATGGCACCGCAACGAGCACTGTGATTGCGCAAATGTTTAGCCATAAACTGTGCAAATAGTCGAGATTGCCAAATGACGGGCGATTGTTAAGCCACTTTGGCATGAATAATCCCGCACTTACTCGGGATAGCTTTATTGCCTCTTCAGACGGTTTAAATTGATACAGGGCGAGTGGGTGAGACTGGACGGCATTGTCGAACGTGGGATTCGCCTTTTGAGGTGCAAACTGTGTATTTATTGCATTTTGCATACCGGTGCAGTCGCGGTGGGTAAGGCTCTGCAACGTCAAATTGAGACACTGTCGTATTATCGACTATTATATGTAATGCTTGGCGAATAAATACGGGCTCGCCGCCCCTAGACGAGAGTGGTCGGATCCCAACCCAACGCCTATACATAATATTACCACATCTCGCAATCATTTTAACAATACAAAATTTATCAAATACGTATTTGTGATTCAACAAATCTAAATAAATGTTCTACGCATGTTATTATCAGACAAGGTAGAATTGAAATACGAAAATTTTAACGGAAAATGCTGCTTAAGCGTCCTAGTTACCATTCACTGATAAGCAGTGGTGTAGTGGGGCCAGGTCGACGACCTGGCACCTGAAAATGTGCCAGGGCGCCGCCCTGCCACCTTTTTGACTTATAACTTAATTTTCAAGTAAATAAGTATATTCTAAATCGTTTTTTATTGATTTAATTGTTTAAACTTTTGGTGTTTTAACTTCAGACGGATATAAAAAAATATAGGGAAGAAATCAATGACCGACCTGGTACCTTATTATTTACCACTACACCACTGCTAATAATATATGTTTTGTAAAATAAACGTTTATGGTAAAATAAATTAATGCTAAATTTCCTGCACCTTGGTGGTCGGATTCAAACGCGTTCGGCCGAAAATATATCGATACAATTTTGCAAAGAACTGCACAACACACTGTCCGGGGAAGTTTCCATAAAAAATCCGGTAGTAAGAGAGAAGCGAGGGGAGTCGATGCGAAGGGACACCGAAGTGAGGTCGGTTAGCGAGAAACCAGACACCGGCAGCAAGGACTCTACCCGAATGCATAAGATACAAACATTGGGTCCGGAAAGGCCGCAGGATAGTCTCAGATTTCAATCATTCATGTACGATTGCGAGGACTTGAACTAAAAATAAAACAACAATTATTCTAAAATGTCAATTTCTGTATTCAGTAAATATTTATTTTATGTGTTGGTTTGAAAACTTGATTTTTATTGACACATTTCATATAACCAAATTCTGATTAAGCTCGACATATATTGACGTAATGTCGTTATAAATGAAACGTTCACGTCTGAGGTTAATGCGTTATGCGCATATCATTTGTATACAATGTACACATAAGATTACCGAGTGACGCGGAACCTCCCAAAATGAACGACCGTATTAATAAAATCAATGTAGCATCATAAATTAATATAATAGTACGGGAAGATAGTTTATAAATTTAAAAGGTATCTCAGACTAGATCGTAATTACTTTTTGTATCGATAGGATGGCAGGCAGCAAATATTCTTGTGAGATAAAATTAGCTCTATATAAAAGGTATGCTATTTCAAATGATTAATGACAATGTTGACAGAGATAAATCGAGCATGACTAGAAAATAGAGATTAAATCGAATCGATTAAAATTAGGTCGTATAATATAATAGAAGGTTCGTCGAACAATAAATATAATTCTCTTTATTACGAATTGACAAAACTAAGCAAACGAGCCGGCGACTTTCTCAAATTGAATTGCAAGCATCTGATAGCGTATTGCGAATTATTGTTTAAGCGACTTGACAGCATTCCAACACGTAAATAGTGAAAATTACAATGATCTGCGATATGCAGATATTCACTGGGTATACAATAATAAAAGGATAAGCCCATAAACTTTTTAAAAGATTTTTGACAAACGCAGTTTTTTTTTCATGCAAGATCGAATTTGATAAAAAAAAACAGCGAATTAATAATGTCGAAAAGCGTAACCATTTTTGCCATGTCAAATTAAATAACAAACGATAATCGTTCGAAGAGTAGACGTACATTCTTTTAAAGATTCATCAGAATCAAACTGAAACAACAAATTTCCATCAGCAAAAAATATGTAATAATAATTACACATAAATTACTGAAAATTGTTCGCGGTGAATTAAAATATTTAAAATCTGCGAAGTCGTATAAATTAATATTGACAGTTTTAAGAATTGTCGAGCCTTTCAAAGATGTATTATTATTTTAAGAAATCGTAAGTCAGTTTTGAAAGTCACCAAATTGTGATATTTTGTTAAATGAAGGTATTTATATAAAATACCGATTTTGATTTATTCACCCGGAATTCCGATCCTAATGGGCGGTAAGTTTTTTAAAATCTTATTTGTTATTCCGGTATTTAATATGAAATACTTAAAACCCGGTATCCATATTGGTCCGGTATTCCAATCACTAGTCGTACTCGTTTTACTCTCATTAAATTCTTTTTTTTTCACAAACCACATTGATCAATTACAAAAACGATTTGTATTGTCAGTAAAAACAGGTATTTGGCAACAGTTCGTAGACTGTAAAATTCTTAGACGAGTGATCATTGCAATACGTATTGTGTGTATGTTCCCGGGAGCAATAAATAAACAAACAAAACAAAATTCCGCTGTTTCGCTCAAAAACATTACCATGAAACTTCAATTTGTAATTTAACCTTCTGTAAACATATGCGCCCTCAGCTGAGAAGCGAAGGGGTGCGGATAATAATGGCGGAGCAGGGAAACTGCACGTTTCAACATTATGATGAATGTAAGAACATCGCCTGAAATCGTCGAGATATTTCAGAATTTACAGCGTGAATTTTCGGGTAGACCAAAATTCGTGAGACACGTTGATTGTTGCTTCAAATGCTAATGCATAACTAACTCAATTTAATCACTGGTGGTAGTTCCATATCAGAATTTAATTATGACAGTAAGAAATGGCTCACATGGGCCCGTGATTGATAAAAGACAGCCACTCTTTACCGTTAATTACTAAGCTATTAGTATACACAAATAATCAAAGTGTGTAGATTTTTCACCCGAGTTAAACGTTCAATTTATTGAAAACAATAGAATTGACAATTTTACATAGTTGAATACGGACGAAATTACGACAAACATACTGCGATTAGGTATCTTGAAAATAATTATAAATATATAATATATATTCGCTCTAGTACATTTCCTGGTGAAAGTAAATTATGCACGCAGCTGAAATTTGGAGGTTGGATCGAGATATTATTATAAATGCTTCGCATTATACTGCGTACTTCGTGTCTGCGGCAATAAAATTTACTCTCAAAATCCACGCTACAAAAAACACGATTAAAGTTGTTAAATAAAGTCACCGGGGATAGCCGTGAAATTAGGTCGGTGATGCTAGAATTATCATTATTTGTGCTGAACAATTCTCGCTTCACTTTGCATACGAACGAGACCGCGTTCAAGGCTACAGCGGAGGCGTAACTAGTAGGGCATCTAATCCCGGGATCCCGTCCAATTTTGCGATCCCGAAATCCCGGTATTGGTATGGTCGCGATCCCGGGATTTCGGGATTGAGATTTTTTTTAGCTAATCCAGAAAAATTATAGGGTTTTTGATTTGGAAGAGCTAAAAAAGGGTTTTGAGGTTTTCAAATTCCTCGGTGGGCTAAAAAAAAAAACGAGTCACCAAAACTTTGCTCAAATTATACACGATTTCACGTTGAGTGCCCAATCCCGAGATTGAAAATTAATCAATCCTGGGATCACAAAAAGTCTCCGGGATTGGATACCCTAGTAACTACGGCCGTATAAAATCCTATTTTAAGTAATCGCATCAGTTTATATCAGTGTTTCTGAACCATTCGAAAGAATCGCCTCCTTTAGCAGAAATAAATTATTTACCGCCCTCCAAAATGCCATTTATTGCCATGTAAGTCATATCAACATTTTAATAATAGCGCCCCCAAATTATGAAAAATTATAAACGCCTACCAGGGGGCGGTACCGCCCCGTCAAGAACCACTGGTTTATATTGTAACATAATCGTGGAATCGAAGTAAAAAATAAGAATGTTCCAGTTGGCCTAAAGGAAATCCACTTGACAAATCGAAAGAGCTACCCGCCACAGAATATCGGTCCAGGATATTTCAAGCGTCTATGCCTCATCAGCGTCTATTATGAATACCCACCCTGGTGAACGAGTGGGATTTTCGGTGAATCATATTTCAGAGCAGGATGCGTAAAAGTTATTTTTGCAGTCCTAATTAGCTCCATATTAAACAAGAGTGCAAAGCGCACCGGTTGCCGTACCATGTCCTCAGAAAAGATTTTAGTTCGAAATAGACATGGAAGTGCTGTGATGCGAAAGGATTTGCGCGTCAATTTCGGGGAATGTGTAAAGCGGAAAGTCTTCGGAGAAAGGAAACTCCATTTGTTGGATATATTAAATAACTATAAACACGAGTGTTCATATAAAGCCATTGACAATATAATTGTTCATACTTCTTATAACTGACTATCGGTAATACACAAACATGAAAAGTAATTGTAAGAGCCACTGAATCAATAAGGATATTACATGTTTTGAATTATTTCAAGATACTATTTTCTGATACACGACTTTATTATAATATATAAGGAAATGAAAAAACATTGTCTGTTTTAAAAGAATTTCAGCAAAAAAGGTAAAAAAAATAATCATGCAATAACTTATTGGTCACATAAATAGCCGACAAGATTTGGTCGGACAAGAGATACAATAGACATCGAAAAATTATTGTGCGGAACGTGAAAACTTTCCCTAACTTATTCGCATTTTTTCCGGATGAAAATAATAAAGCGGCCAAATCCCGTGAAATCAAATAAATGTTGAGCCGTTTACAAACTCTCCCGTCAAAACGCCATAAAAGTATAATCCTCGAGCGGATTTCGACAGAAGTAAAATTTCTGCCTGTCTGCTCGCTTTTCGTGGAAGCGAATCGCCTTAATCCGATTTTATCCGAATAAAAGCAAAAAATAATAAAATAACGCCGAGGTAAATATTAAAAAATGGATATGAATTTCTTACTTTTGAAAATCAACGATTCACGAAATTGTATAAACGGCCGACTATACTATACGTACAGATTATATAAGAAAAATGTGGAAGTATGTTCTAGGAACACGAATAAATATTTTCTTACGCTCATCAATTTACATAAAAATTATTGACGGGTGATTGTATCGATTGTGGTAAAATTTAACAATGTATATTTGCTTCCGGCGTGATATTGAAAAGTGGTCAGCAATAAAACTATCACATCTTAAAACAATGGTGAAATAAGTAGCTTACCCTAAAAATATTTCAACAAGATCATACGTATAGAAACAAAAAGGGGGAGAAAAGTGCATAATATTAACTTTTGTAAGACCCAATAGAAGGATATTTTTTTTATTTAATTTTATATTAAATAAATCATGATTAATAAAGTTGTCGGTGCTGTTATCACGAATGAGAATAGTACTATTTAGATTGTAATGAATTTACACGATGACACTACAACGAAACAATATGTTTTTGTATGAGCTTCTGTGGGAAGTATCGTCAGACTAAATTTATCTTGAAACCCGAACCATATTCAATTTATTTATTCTCATGTTTTAATTGTTGAAAGTTTAAACTGAGAGGATTCACAAATCCTTATTAAATATCTATATCCTTATAGCGCAACCGGAAAAGGAAGCAAAACAACGAAGATTATTTATTATAAGCATTGATAACCCATCCGTTAGCCTAAATTATATAATATTTCTTATCAATGTTTTCATTGTAAGTCATTAACTTAAACCAGTTTCGAATAAATTACTGTTCTTGGCACTGGTTCATTGAAAAATTTATGTTTACAAATACATACTGGCAAACTCAAATAAGAAATGAAACGAATGAATTCACAACACTTACTGCAATACTAGATTTATCGATTCCGCATTGACAAGCCTGCAAAAAGTTAAGGCCTTAACACTACGAAGGTAAGAAAATTTTCTTGATGAATTATTATTTTTACCAAGTTACGCATATCGCGGCACGCGCCACGCTCTGTAACCAAACTGGCGTCGCTGCATCATCCTTTATGATAAGTGTGAGTATCTAATACATATGAATGTAGGTACATCAAAAGTTTGTTGGAAGGGTTTGAGCCTTGCGACCAGCTATCCGACGGCACCAGACCATGACCACGTGTGCTACGCCTCCCCACGAGTACCCATTCATGCTGCGCTTTTACAAATACACAAACCATCGTAATTAGTGGATATTTTACAATAAATAGGGAGGGGGAATGCAATAGTATATAAGCAACAGGTTTATAACGTGCCTAACGTGCTTCCTTTCAACAATGGTAACAATTAAAATTCCTATATGTGCATGTAAATTAGTTATTATTGACTGAATAAAAGTGCAGTTGATAATACGATTGAATACGAAAAAACTAAGAATCGTTAATGGAAGTTTATTATTTTGGCGGTTTTCGCTCGGCCAGCGCGCATTGTCAACATGTACGTTGACGATTATTATTGACAATATGCTCGTTTTATAATGAATGCATCAACGAAGACATAAGCTCTGTTCTTCTGCGTACTTCTGATGGTTTGCTGACGGCTTGCAAACTGTTTTCGAATTATAATCTAATTCGATGCTTTTAGATTCTAATTCGAAAACGGTTTCCAAACCGTCAGCAAACCGTCAGAAATACGCAGAAGAACAGAGCTATATACTCATCAATAATACAGTTTAACAGCATTTAATGTGATGAAGAATTTTTAATTATATTTTTGTATCTCAGGGCGTGTAATATTTTAAGCTCGTATGTTCGATACTATAATAAATATAATATAAAAATGAATAAATTAAATTAATGAAATACCAAAGTGAAATAAATATTAAGATGAAAAAATTTCAATTATTTTCTCATCGTTGGTAGTTTTCTAGAATATCGAGATCAGTTTTCAAAGTGGGTCGTCTTACATCAAAGACGTCGTTTCTATTCACGGAGGCTTTTCAAATTGATGTTTGAAAAACGGTTCTCCGACGTTCCCAAAGTGATATTGATGTACACGGAAAAGTATGTAAAACGAAGGGTCAGAAAATGAAAATTGAACCCGCCGGGCATGCCGCACGTAACATGCGCGTGCCTTCACCCCGCCCTTTACTCGACTACCCCGGCGTCACAAAATCTCGTGACCTTTTTCTAAGCGAAGGCCGAGCTCATTCCCTAAAGTTTTACCATTTATCTCAATTGAATTTTATTCGGAAAAATGTGAGAAACAAAATGGTTTAATTTATTGCGCTCCCAATATATTTCACCCTCGTCTTATTAATTGGTACACACGGATAACACACGTAAGGAGAATATTAAAATACTTCGGGTACAAGGTACAACTGGAAGACACGAAACGGTTGCCAAATTATTTATCAAGGTCACACTTACGACGTCCAATTTCCCAAGGTGTTAAATGTGCTTCGTCAAGAAAATGTTTCCCGTTTATCTTTTTTATATGTTTTAAAAATATGTCACAAACAGCTGTCGATGATTTATTTAGCACTATTTATTTAAGTGGCAGAAACTATTAAATTTAAAAAAACGGTCCATCTTGGATTGTTTGAATTGATTAACGACTGCTTATTAACATGAGTTTTAATTACAGAATTTGAATTTTAAAATACAAAGACTTCAGCGTACATGTTATATATAGATTGGTAAAATTGTCCGTGCTCATTATAATAAGTAAACAAATCAAGTACGCAAAAAAAATGGTAAAGATTTTGGCGGAATATTGAATAAAAATTAGTCCAAAGATAACAAGCGTGTCTGCCGCCCGAATCGACACAGAGGACATCGATGACGTTAATGACGATAGTGAAATGTTGCTGAGAGACACTGATCCCGTCAATGGGTTGGTTTCTAAGATACAGGAGAGTATTTTTATATATGTAGGTATAATGCGAAATATTTTCAACGAACGTGCGAACATAAAATAATAACCCACTAAGGTCACAAAAACACTTTATTATATCGATAATTACAATACTGTACAATATTTCGTCGGCTTCTTACATCGGCAAATGACATTACGCAGTAAACCTTAGAAGTTTCCCGAAAATGCCATTTTCATATATGTATTAACACTGTTAAATATTTTTTCAAAAATTGGCCGAATTTTTAAAAACACGTAATTATCATCATTTATTCACACTTTTTAGGGCGAATAACAATTTTTAGTTAAGAAAATGTATAATTAGGAACAACTAGCTGTAAGCCCGTTGCCCAGCAACGTGAGATTTTTGTTGCATAGTATTAATTTTAATTTTATTTTATGTTATTTTATTTTATGGTATTTTATTTTATTTTATTTTATTTTATTTTATTTTATTTTATTTCATTAAATTTTTATTTATTTTATTTTATTTTTATAGTTAGCAGAAATTTCGTAAATTATTTAATTTTTGGAATAATGTTTATGTTTGCTAACAACCATTTTTCGTAGTAGCAGAAATTTCGTAAAATATTTAATATTTGAAATAATGTTTGAGTTTGCTAACAACCATTTTTCGTAGTAGCAGAAATTTCGTAAATTATTTAATATTTGGAATAATGTTCAAGTTTGCTAACAACCATTTTTCGTAGTAGCAGAAATTTCGTGAATTATTGAATTTTTGGAATAATGTTCAAGTTTGCTAACAACCATTTTTCGTAATAGCAGAAATTTCGTAAATTATTATATTTTGGAATAACTTTTAAGTTTGCTAACAACCATTTTTCGTAGTAGCCGAAATTTCGTAAATTATTTAATTTTTGGAATAATGTTCAAGTTTGCTAACAACCATTTTTCGTAGGAGCCGAAATTTCGTAAATTATTTAATATTTGGAATAATGTTCAAGTTTGCTATCAATCATTTTTCGTAGTAGCAGAAATTTCGTAAATTATTTAAGTTTTGGAATTATGTTTAAGTTTGCTTACAACCATTTTTCGTAGAAGCAGAAATTTCGTAAATTATTTAATATTTGAAATAATGTTTGAGTTTGCTAACAACCATTTTTCGTAGTAGCAGAAATTTCGTAAATTATTTAATATTTGGAATAATGTTCAAGTTTGCTAACAACCATTTTTCGTAGTAGCCGAAATTTCGTAAATTATTTAATTTTTGGAATAATGTTCAAGTTTGCTAACAACCATTTTTCGTAGGAGCAGAAATTTCGTAAATTATTTAATATTTGGAATAAAGTTCAAGTTTGCTAACAACCATTTTTCGTAGGAGCAGAAATTGCGTAAACTATTCAATATTTGGAATAATGTTCAAGTTTGCTAACAACCATTTTTCGTAGTAGCCGAAATTTCGTAAATTATTTAATATTTGGAATAATGTTCAAGTTTGCTAACAACCATTTTTCGTAGTAGCCGAAATTTCGTAAATTATTTAATATTTGAAATAATGTTTGAGTTTGCTAACAACCATTTTTCGTAGGAGCAGAAATTTCGTGAATTATTTAATATTTGAAATAATGTTTGAGTTTGCTAACAACCATTTTTCGTAGTAGCAGAAATTTCGTAAATTATTTAATATTTGGAATAATGTTTCAGTTTGCTAACAACCATTTTTCGTAGTAGCCGAAATTTCGTAAATTATTATATTTTGGAATAACTTTTAAGTTTGCTAACAACCATTTTTCGTAGTAGCAGAAATTTCGTAAATTATTTAATATTTGGAATAACGTTTAAGTTTGCTAACAACCATTTTTCGTAGTAGCAGAAATAGACGTTGTAAATTTTTTAATTGTGATTATTTTATCGAATATTAATATATAGGTATTTATTTTTTGAAAAACTTATCACGCTTATCAATCGGATTTTATTATTTTCATACGATCAAGATGTACTGTGTTTAAAAAAAAATGTTATAAACCAAAAAAAAAACGCTCGGGGTCAGACTCGAACCACTGACCATCAGCTTACCAATCTAGCGCTTTACCTTTCGGGTACGTTGGAATTAATGAATGTGCAAAAATTAGGATATATATGCTGTGTTTCAAATAAAAAACAAAAGTTTCAAAATTCGAACGTAATACAATATATATAATGTAATTTTATCGTATCTGGCAGTTGTTTGTTTACCCGAGTGGTAAAGCTCTCAACTCATAATTCAAGGACCGTGTTTCGAATCCAGACCAAGGTGCTTTTTTGTATGAGAATTCAATTTTTCAGCGATTTGATATGTTCCATCAAATAATAGTATATAATGACGTCATCGAAAAGGTAGGAATAAAAAATGGCGACATCCGAGGCTGGTGAGGGGGAGGGGGAGGAGGAGAGGAAATCGAGGAAAATCATAGGTAACAGTGTATATTGGAAAAATATGTCTTAAGTATGAATAAAAAGTGACAGCGCGGCTTGGCAGGAGGAGGAGGGGGAGGGGCAGGGGGAGGGGAAATCGAGGACATCTTACACTCAGACGGACATTATCGGCTATTAATATATAGATTATTTATTCATTTTACAAAAATACACATGTATAGTTCGCCACTGGCGAGCGACCACCGGATGGAAACCCGTGTCTAATTTGCAATTATTATTTTATTGTACGGTTGTGTCAGCTGTGTGCACATTGTGAATTGCCGTAGGTGCAACTCCATACCGTCAGACGATCTGCGCCTATCTGTGATGAGAACTAACTTAGCAAATGAGGCATATAGCCGGATCATAATATAAACGTATCACACTGCATGCTGATGTAGAAGCGCAGTAAAAAATGTACAATAACTGTAATCCTGATCAAATTAAACGATGTTCATACAACTGTTCTTAGTCGTAAGCTGCTAAAGAATGCGTTTTATAATAAGCAGAATTGAAGAAACGTAATTACGTACAACATGGCGTCACATAAATAAGTCACTTGAACATTCAAAATTAAACTATTTATCTTATAAATAAAAATAGCTCTAGTTCCATAAAGAAAATTGGCACCGACCGCCGCATGCATATGCGAGTACCTAAAAAGCTATTTAACAATATTTATATCATAGATTAAAGCCAAACTTAAGGGATTTTTACAACTGCTACGGAATGATCTGTTCGTAAATCTTTCTATCATAATTATAATAATCGTATGCTAACCTCAAAATGTATAGTAGGCATATTATGTTAACGATTTATATAAAAAAAAAACAACACATTTGTATAGAGATCAGGAACGGTCTCGGTCATCTCGCGATGAGTAACGATCTTTCTACATAGTAACTGCTTGCGATATTCATAAAAAATGTATTTCTTTAAATATGCCTTTTCAATAAGAATATAACACCTTAAAAACCGGCAATTGCTTCTTTATGAAATGATTGCTTGGCTTAACAATATCACTCCATACATCGGTATGATGTAAAAATATACCTGAGTAGAATCAGTTTATTTTTCATTACTTAAATTCTTACAAGTAATGAGTAACCTAACCTTATGAACCTCGTTTAGAACATTTCAAAGAGCATGCAAATTTAAAATAATGTAATGTTGTTCATGGGTTTATTTAAATTTCGCATGTATCCGCGGTGAAAGCAAAAATATTTTATGTGGGTAAATCATCCCGGCGCAGGCCGAAATGTAAATTTGTGATACCGCGTTACTTTTCTCCATTGTTGATATGCCTACGTAGAGTACCTAGCAGCCAGAGAGCCTATGAATAGGGATTACAATCTCGACAAAGGAAACTTAGTTGGCGCTTTCGCCGGGGACCACGGTCGGCTGCGGTTGAAATATTACCAGGCATGAACAGTTTGTTGACCCGTTCGGGTTACGCAAGAACTGGAGCTATCGCATTAGGGCATGCTACTGGGGTCGCAATCTGGGCAGAATAACAATTTGGCCGAATTTAATTATCCCAGAGTAAAACAAAGCAATATAATGACCGACGAGCAGTCACAGGGAGAGGAGAGGACGATGCATAACACATTACATACCAGCTAAATACTCTCATTTCGGTGTAAATATAAACTTCGGGTCGAATTCATTAGCCCATTTTCACACAATTATATTATAATTTTAGATTTCGTTTCATGTAAAAAAGGCTACATTTCAATGAATCATTTAATTCACAGGTGTCAGAAGGAATACGCACCTTGGTAGTTTTAAATTGATTGAATTTTTTACAAGGACGAAATCATGCCTCTATTTTGTTTTTGTAACAAAAATTATCAATAACACACTGAGATATCAAATTGATTTTAATTCTCTTTTGCGTCGCGAATTAAGTATACCTAATTATTTACATGCAATTGTTGCATTATATAAATATTTTAAAATCCGATGACAACCATAATAAAATAATGCAGATCCAAAAATGCAGACGAAGAAACTTATACTATTATAATTTTGTTGGCTGTCGTGTAGCTTTTAGTAAGTTTCGATTAAATTCGTGAATGACTCTAATGAATAAAACAATTAATTACTTCAGAACAGCTGTAAAAGCCCATACATATCTCAGCAGTAAACGATCAACTAAACGTAGAGCAAATGTTCGCTAAGACTTGGCGTAATAAAGCGGGCAAATAAAATATTGCTATCCTTGGGTCATCAGGGAATCAAGATAATGTTTGCAAAGATATCAACGTAAAACATCAAACGAAAAATTACCCGATTAATGCATGAAATAAGTTGAAACACTCGCGAGTATGACGGCATAGACTCAATTTGAACTAACCTTTTTTATACTACTTAAGCTAAAGCATTCGGATAAGTGATTCCCTAATTTATAGATCAAATTAATTATTAAATTGTAAAAACGACGGATTTCGTCGTGGCATTCTTGCATTGAAAATATTAAAAACTCACCCAATAAGATTCATCGGTGAGTTTAATTGAAAAACGATTAACTACATAGAACAGACATATAAAAAGACAACTAGTATCAAACAGCATATTTTAGCAATAAAATCAAAATTGATACTGAAAAAAAATCAATCATTCTTTCATACAGTATGTGTGTCAGCGCACTCAGTATTTGTTTAGCAGTTAGCTGTCTTTTCACTTGTGGCGGCAAAATAAACTATCATTATCCGATAATAAGAAACAAATTCATTGGGACATATTCGGGCGATCGCAATCTGTAATGACGCTTTCAACCATCACACATCAAGTTAAAGTATCCCAAAACGACAGCAATATACGCTAGTGCTTCGGTAGAGATTGATTACACAAGCGAGCCAGGGCAAAAAAAACCTGGACAAACGATTCAATTCCATTTAGGTAGTCTCTCATTGGAAGCTAGTCATGAGGAACGAATGGGTTTGATGGGATTTGTGGGTTTCACTTCGATCGGGACGTGATCACGCACTATTACATCACTTTAGGATCCCTCCGAGACGACAGAGCATCTAAACTAAAATAACATTATCACTGGATAATAAAACATATTAATTGTTGTCTATAATTGGAGTATGGCGTCGTAATCGTGACAAATATTTCGTATTTTGCATAATTTATCAGTGATCTTAATAATAATGTGTTTTCTCGCTTTCACAAAATCCTAAAAAAATAGATTCAAAATCATGGCGTTGTTTTTAACGACATTCTTAAAATTTTCGCGTAAATAAACGCGGCCTACGTAATGAAAAGTTTACCCAAGTTTTTTTATATCACGGATATTACTGGATGAAGTTCCCGTGTCACATCGTACAATCTTGTTAAAAATTAAATTTTAACTGATCGATTTTGGACACATTGGTAAAATTAGTTAGAATAAGTATTACGCGACAGTAGTACTCGACAGTAAATATGGATAGACTAACAATTTGAAAAATAAAATAAACATATATCGACAGCACTGTCACAGTCTCAATTATTTTAACACTACAAATGGCTTGTTTGCATTCTTAAATATTATATTTAACGATAAATAAATTCAAAATGGCCCGAGAAGTAACACCCCTGAAAACTTACATTAATGTGAAAATTACACAACGTCATGTCCGCACTGACCGTTGAGGCGGTTCCGTAAACAATTGTAACTTTTTACACGCGTTTCTGTGTACACTGAAGTTACCATCTTTTGGGATAATTAAGTACCTATCTATTATCAAAAAAGGTGAATCTGGATGCGGTAAGTAATAGGCATAGCGTCGAGGTACGGAAAAGACCACAATATTTTTTATTGTTTTTAATATTGTTCGCATTATAAGAAGTATCTACCGTAAAGTAAAACCACGTTGTTTGAATTATTTTTTTACTCAGATCAAGCATATAATTATTAAAATTAATATTAAATTTAAATACATTAGACCACTTACTTCGACTGTTAGAAAACGAAAATACTCCTAATCACGACATCTTTTTAAACAGGTGCAAATAAAGACCGAAATAAAAATAGCTTTTGAAAAACTGCAAGGATATAATTGTAGTTAAATAATAGTTATACACTGTTTTTTTGTTCGCGTTATCTTTATCAGCATTTAAGATTAAACACAGTATGTACATTAAAATGCTAAGCCTCTCCTCACACAGACGAGTGGAAGGAGGTACGCCAGTTCAGGGTCGACTCGACAGGGCCCCCCGTTCACTAAAAGAATGACCGATTCAACGGCGGTAATCTTCCGCTGCATAGGTGGCCAGATTTATCTGCCGCGCGTGCCCAACGAGGGATACATGAAGGCAAATCAGATACACATTATTATCATACTTCATCCACACATACTTTCAAACAGAAACAATGCACAGATACAATACTTTTTATGACACTGAACATACGGACGTTAAAATCAAGACGGACACCCCCCGTGCCTTTGTCTTAGAAATCGAAATGAAATTCATATTTCACAGCATACTAAATAACAAAAGACGACCGGTTGGCGATGATGATTCACGCGTTGCAACTAAAAATAAGCAATTATGTCTTTAAATAAATAATAATATCCAACACAATAACCGTTTCGTGTGGGCAGACAGACAATTGAGACATGTCTGGATATAAATCGCTCAGCAAAATTGATTCGTCTGCCTGAGAGCACACAAGGGTGGCGGCAAGTAGAATTTAGTGTGATTTGATATAACACATGAATAAGGCAATCATTTGCAGTACAGTAACTCAGTATTATTTATAACGTTTAAGCCCCGCCCCGATAGGAGCAAAAAATTACCGATTTATTTAAAGTATTTTAAAATGAAAAACCGCAACAATAGAGGAATGGAAATTGTGATCGCGGCCGTAAACAACAATTCGCTCTGGCGAATGTCGCGACTTGTGACTCTCGAGCGCGAAATGTAGATTTATCTACCCATTAATCTTCCACGAAAAGGAAATACGCTGCGGCTAATTTGTCAAACAATCAAGGAACACAGAGTAATGAAAACAGACTGCAGGATAGGAGTCCCGCAATATAATTGAAAATCGTTTCCTTCGGTTTTGTGCTTATCTCTAGCTTATCTGCCGCTAAGGATGGGAAAATTCAAAATGCTATAAATCAACCGTCAGCGAACTATTTGTGACGGTAGGCGATTCGAGTTACGCTAAACCCAACATTACAATATACATTAATTTTAATACTAAATTATGAGGTATTTTGCAATTTTTCAGATATTACAGAGTTGATTTATACACTACATAATTCTATTGTTGAAATATGATATTTTTTCTTTGCAATGTAGTTTTAGCGGTGCTATTCCCGCGTACACAGAAATTATTTTGAACGGTCTAAAATACTGAACATATTGGCTTCGAATAAACTACAACTGAACGTTTATACCTATAATTCGTAAGAGTAATTTATTCAGTTTAATAAATAATATTTTAAAATAAGTGATCGGGTGTTATAATAAAAAAAACCATATATTTATAAAACAATTCATTGAGTACCTAGCGACATAGTTCCGGAATTATTTATTGAAATAATAATAAACTAGCTGTAAGCCCGTTGCCCAGCAACGTGAGATTTTTGTTGCATTGTGTTTTGTTGCATTGTATTTTATTTTATTTTATTTTACTTTATTTTATTTTATGTTGTGTTGTGTTGTGTTGTTTTATTTTATTTTATTTTATTTTATTTTATTTTATTTTATTTTATTTTATTTTATTTTATTTTATTTTATTTTATTTTATTTTATTTTATTTTATTTTATTTTATTTTATTTTATTTTATTTTATTTTATTCTATTTTATTTTATTTTATTTTATTTTATGTTATGTTATTTTATTTTATTTTATTTTATTTTATATTATATTATTTTATTTTATGTTATTTTATTTTATTTTATGTTATTTTATGTTATTTTATTTTATTTTAATTTATTTTATTTTTATAGTAAGCAGAAATTTCGTAAATTATTTAATATTTGGAATAATGTTCAAGTTTGCTAACAACCATTTTTCGTAGTAGCATAAATTTCGTAAAATATTCAATTTTTGGAATAAAGTTTAAGTTTGCTAACAACCATTTTTCGTAGTAGCATAAATTTCGTAAATTATTTAATATTTGGAATAATGTTTAAGTTTGCTTACAACCATTTTTCGTAGTAGCATAAATTTCGTAAAAAATTCAACTTTTGGAATAAAGTTTAAGTTTGCTAACAACCATTTTTCGTAGTAGCAGAAATTTCGTAAATTATTGAATTTTTGGAATAATGTTCAAGTTTGCTAACAACCATTTTTCGTAGGAGCAGAAATTTCGTAAATTATTTAATATTTGGAATAATGTTCAAGTTTGCTAACAACCATTTTTCGTAGTAGCAGAATTTCGTAAATTATTGAATTTTTGGAATAATGTTCAAGTTTGCTTACAACCATTTTTCGTAGGAGCAGAAATTTCGTAAATTATTTAATATTTGGAATAATGTTCAAGTTTGCTAACAACCATTTTTCGTAGTAGCATAAATTTCGTAAAATATTCAATTTTTGGAATAAAGTTTAAGTTTGCTAACAACCATTTTTCGTAGTAGCAGAAATTTCGTAAATTATTGAATTTTTGGAATAATGTTCAAGTTTGCTAACAACCATTTTTCGTAGTAGCATAAATTTCGTAAAAAATTCAACTTTTGGAATAAAGTTTAAGTTTGCTAACAACCATTTTTCGTAGTAGCAGAAATTTCGTAAATTATTGAATTTTTGGAATAATGTTCAAGTTTGCTTACAACCATTTTTCGTAGGAGCAGAAATTTCGTAAATTATTTAATATTTGGAATAATGTTCAAGTTTTCTAACAACCATTTTTCGTAGTAGCAGAAATTTCGTAAAATATTTAATTTTTGGAATAATGTTTAAGTTTGCTAACAACCATTTTTCGTAGTAGCATAAATTTCGTAAATTATTTAATATTTGGAATAATGTTTAAGTTTGCTAACAACCATTTTTCGTAGTAGCATAAATTTCGTAAAAAATTCAACTTTTGGAATAAAGTTTAAGTTTGCTAACAACCATTTTTCGTAGTAGCATAAATTTCGTAACATATTCAATTTTTGGAATAAAGTTTGAGTTTGCTAACAACCATTTTTCGTAGTAGAATAAATTTCGTAAAATATTTAATATTTGAAATAATGTTTAAGTTTGCTAACAACCATTTTTCGTAGTAGCATAAATTTCGTAAATTATTGAACTTTTGGAATAAAGTTTAAGTTTGCTAACAACCATTTTTCGTAGTAGCATAAATTTCGTAAAATATTCAATTTTTGGAATAATGTTCAAGTTTGCTAACAACCATTTTTCGTAGAAGCAGAAATTTTGTAAATTATTGAATTTTTGGAATAATGTTTAAGTTTACTAACAACCATTTTTCGTAGTAGCATAAATTTCGTAAATTATTTAATATTTGGAATAATGTTTAAGTTTGCTAACAACCATTTTTCGTAGTAGCATAAATTTCGTAAAAAAATCAACTTTTGGAATAAAGTTTAAGTTTGCTAACAACCATTTTTCGTAGTAGCATAAATTTCGTAAAATATTCAATTTTTGGAATAAAGTTTGAGTTTGCTAACAACCATTTTTCGTAGTAGCATAAATTTCGTAAATTATTTAATATTTGGAATAATGTTTAAGTTTGCTAACAACCATTTTTCGTAGTAGCATAAATTTCGTAAATTATTGAACTTTTGGAATAAAGTTTAAGTTTGCTAACAACCATTTTTCGTAGTAGCAGAAATTTCGTAAATTATTTAATATTTGGAATAAAGTTAAAGTTTGCTAACAACCATTTTTCGTAGTAGCATAAATTTCGTAAATTATTTAATATTTGGAATAATGTTTAAGTTTGCTAACAACCATTTTTCGTAGTAGCATAAATTTCGTAAAATATTCAATTTTTGGAATAAAGTTTAAGTTTGCTAACAACCATTTTTCGTAGTAGCATAAATTTCGTAAATTATTTAATATTTGGAATAATGTTTAAGTTTGCTAACAACCATTTGTCGTAGTAGCATAAATTTCGTAAAAAATTCAACTTTTGGAATAAAGTTTAAGTTTGCTAACAACCATTTTTCGTAGTAGCATAAATTTCGTAACATATTCAATTTTTGGAATAAAGTTTGAGTTTGCTAACAACCATTTTTCGTAGTAGCATAAATTTCGTAAAATATTCAATTTTTGGAATAAAGTTTAAGTTTGCTAACAACCATATTTCGTAGTAGCCGAAATTTCGTAAATTATTGACTTTTTGGAATAAAGTTTAAGTTTGCTTACAACCATTTTTCGTAGTAGCATAAATTTCGTAAAATATTCAATTTTTGGAATAAAGTTTAAGTTTGCTAACAACCATTTTTCGTAGTAGCATAAATTTCGTAAATTATTTAATATTTGGAATAATGTTTAAGTTTG